>OX336375.1:35187384-35873488 GCA_946902895.1 Fragum fragum | reverse complement strand
TTGTTTATCTGGAGGCGTCATCGTAGACAGTATTCCGCGGATCATGGGAACCACGAGTAGGGTTAGCACCCCAGCTACTGTCGCCATGTACACCAGGATTTCAGATTTAGCTAGGCCTTCTATAATGTAGGATGAGAGATTCGACAAAGAGCTCAAAATGGCAATCACCTCGCTCGAGAAACAACACTGTATTAACCGTAGAAACACAACACCAACGATACCCTTAGATGCATGTCTCGCAAGTGAATAATATCCAATACGTATGGGGTCCCAACAAAATGGCTGTCCTAGAAAATAGAGCGTTTCCATACCACTTCTGTTACTTTCGCCGAGTTCTGAAAAGGCAAATCCCAACAGCAGGAGTATATAACCTTTTCTTTTCCCCTTGAATTCGGAGCTAAAATAGAAACTGAATGTTTGTTTCACAGTTTCAAGGAACGGTTTTAAGGCAGTTCTCGTTTCTTCCGGTAGAGATTCTGAGAGAAATAAACAAACTAATATCAGTGATATTAACATCAAGGCTACACAGATGATGGCGGTATATTTGTATCCAAGAGAGTCATTTTCCACCATGTATCCCGTGACAAACCCGCCGCAAGTCGACGTCAGTATAATCACCGTCTCTACGACGGTTATTGCGAAAACACGGTGTGAGTCGGTGAACGTAAGGTCCGCAACGTAAGAGAAGCATAAACAAACATATCCTCTTGCACCTCCGAGTACCCCCTCAATACCATAACCAATCGCTATCCAGTAGAGTGGGAGACTGAAGAATATCGACATTGCGGCCATGGTCGCTTTCACCAAGCAGCCGATCCCAGCTAGAAGCAACAGCATCTTTCTACCAATCGCATCTGAGTAGCCCGGTAGCACCATGGCTGATATCATGGTGGGGATACATTCAGCCAGTTTAAAACAGAGCAGCCAATGAGAGGCTTGTTGTTGTACTTTCTTGTAATTATCCGCGTCGGTTCCCGGTAAGGTAGATCTTTTACACGCAGTCTGGTTCTTTTGGAACGTCTCGTTTGGAAAATATTCCGATTTCACATAGTATTGAGCCCACTCGTTCAGTGAATATTTCGTAATTTCTTCTCCCAAATAAAACAGAAAAAGAATTGGTATCAAAACAAAATATCTATAATTGTTAATTTCCGGAGACTTTTTAACACTATTTGTAGCCACCTTGGCGACCAATGCACGTTTCTCCGACATTTTATTCATCTATCTATTTGTGTTCCAAGTTTTCAATATAGCGTATTTCTGATCTTTTTCGAAACAGAAAACAGGTGAATAAAGCTTCCGTTATTCGATAATTTCCGCTACTGCACTATCATGGCTCAACTCCGAAACTAAAGCGGGAAATTTTTAAGATCTCACATTCTTTTGTTTCTTTTTGTAATATAATTGCACTACTCACATTTTATCTGTCGTAACCGAGACGCTTACAATATGACATTTTATGATTATTAATCTGTAATCTAACCTTTTAAACAGTGAAATCAAATGAACTGACCTTAATTTTAGGCTCGTAAATTAAAGATAAAGGTACTGGATGGCTTCTTTGGTCATGAGTCGAACAATGAAAAGATTAAATAAATGAACAAATAAATGATAACAAACAAACAGATAAATGAATCAAGAAATGCTGCGAAAGAGCAATCTCGATTGGTTCAAAATCGTTGCCGAGTTTGGTCCATTTAACCCTTTCCCTCACAAAAAAATTTAGGTTTGTCCAAATTCAAAGAAGTTGCAGACGGCAATTTATAGTTTATGAAATTTTAGATTTTTTTCAACTTTCTGGGTGGAAAACATGGTGTTTTAGTAAAGAAATTACTTGTTACAAGCAATTCCTTCGTTTTGCAAACTGTTTTACCAATTGCTTTCCTTGTGGGGCGTCAAAAAGCGCCATTGTGTGGAAATGGGTTTAGCGACAATCCAATAGCGTTGCTTCAACCGATTAATTCTGGGAAACATATCTGCATGCGGAACCGGCCGACTGTTTCTACTTATAAAACTGGTTTCCAAGAGTATACCCTGAAAACAGACATCGTTTTCAATCGAAAATTGTATTCGTTGCAAGTCAATGCATACGTGACCCTTCAGACGAAAAAAAAGGACATCCTTTTGAATCCGGCCTTCTTTATCCAAAATCTTATTCGAGATGTTATCATTATTATCATCAGTATATATTGTGACACCTCATCCGAAAAGAGAGATTATCCCGGAAGTTAACACTTTACAGATTTCTTAGATAATCCCTTTCGCATTACGCTCTTTTTATTAAAATTCCCATTTAAGGCATATTTTTGGATGACGGGTTGCATATCATCCTTTTCTAGCCATAAACCTTTTGTTTAACCGCATTGAAAGATCTGATTGCGACAACCTTAGCAATAATTTCAGCTTATTCTAATAAAGCTGCAAATACGACATTTTGCTCGCGCACCGACGTTATGTGTCATTATTTTGCTATAAATATTTGTGTCTATGATTTTACAAAAATATGCTTGAAAGACAGATTTCGGTTTGCACGACTTAAAGTGGAGGATGAAAAGGTAAGGAAGAAAATTGACAGAAAAAGGGTAACTAATAACTATTGTCGAAATCATTTATCACCTAACAGCACGATACGTACAACAAGGTCAGTTAGTGTGACATAAAAAAAAGTTTTATCCAAAATAAAGGTTGGGTCATACGACTTGAATCTGGAGGTATTGGATTAGATTCACCGAATTCGTCGAAAACGTCATGACTGCTGTCTAAAATCGAGTGTTTTAACCTAGACTGGTCTCGATCATGCTTGTTAGTATTTTTACTACCTTAACCCTTTCCTGGTTAATCTCTGGATTTTACGTCTCTGAGTTTTTATAATTGAGAAAATATTGTGGGTAAAGAAGAAATTGCTTGTAACAAGCAATTTCTTCTTAATCAACAATATTTTCTACCCTATAGGTTGTTTACTTTTCAAACTGCACTCACTTTTGATTATCGTCTGCAACTTCTTTTAAATTGGACAAGTCTAAAATTGTGAGAAACAGAAAAGGGTTAAACGTTTCTCTATTACTATTTCTATTCAACTATAGTCGAAGTATATGCGAGACTCGCGATGCAAAAAGGGAACCTTTCTGTTGTTAATCAGAACAAATGTTTAAAAAAAGAGTTGGGTTCCAGCAGAGGTCAGCAATTAGTCGCATCCAAAAGAAATTAACGGATCGCTTCTGTCGGTTACAGGATAAATCGACCAATCAAACATTTTTTCAGACCGGATAAGAACTTTGAAACTCGTGATCCAAGCTGTAGTTACGACGTTTAGCTCGCCAACCTACCATTTTAACCGTTAATACATATAACTGGCCATAATTTTTTTCAAAATAAAGTGGGCGTGGCCAGCAGTCTGTTTATTGACTAATCGCTGGCCCCGACCACTGACTCCCTAGGCCCCTCCTATTAACTCCAACAGGAAATCCCGTTTCGAGTTTTAACAGCGTTATTTTGCATAATTTATAGCCAGTAGCGTATGCCAAAAAAGTAAAATGGTTTGTTGGCGACATAAACGCCGTAATTACAGCTTAAATAAGCTGCAGTTACGACGTTAAAGTCGCCAAACCATGAAAAAGGTTAACAAATATGCCGGAAAAATGTTGGAGTTGAAAGCTCAGGTCCTGGCTGAATAGTGATTTTGATAGGTCGGTTGATTCTTTGATCGACAGCCGCGATTGGTCAATTAGATAGTAAAAAAAAGACAATATATATTCATATAGATGTCAAAAAGAGAAAAGTTTCACCTTGATCAGCCGGCACATTCCCCGTAGTTCGACCAGGGACGATACTTTTAGGACGTCACAGGTCCTCTTACGCTTGACGGGTTACATATCAACCAATTACCAGACAACAAAATTTTAGACTGCTCCAAATTGAAAGAAGTTGCAGACGAAAGTTTAAAATTCGTGAAATTTTAGATTTTTTCATTTTCTGAATGGAAAACATAGTGTAAAATGAAGAAATTGCTCACAAGCAATTTCTTCATTTTTCGACAATGTTTTTCCAATAGTTTTTCTTGGGGGCATCTAAAAGCGTTATTGTGTGGGAATGGGTTACTGTTCTTTTATTTTTTTTTATTTATTTATTTTTTTTTTCGTCTTCTGTTTTATCCTCTCTCTTTTACAGAAAATGGAATGAGTAATATTAAAAAGAGTACTTTGTTTGTGAAAAGCACTTTCTTCTTTTTTTCGTAACATTTTCTTGGGCATGCTATCACATGTAAGTAAAAATCAGGGATTGTACGGGAAAGGGTTGAAAAAGAAGATATTGAAATGGTAACATACCGACATCCATTATATTTCATTAACTTTTATTATGCTAACATGTATATAGGAAACAAATCTATAATTCCTTGCTATTTTCTGAGCTAGATAAATTACAATAACTAGTGATGCACAATAACAACAAATCAGCAATAAAGGACCAAAAACATCTTAACTACAGCTTACGGGTTACCCCATTACCAGACGACAAAATCTAAGACCTATTTGAAAGAGCTTACAACCGAGCTAATAAAGTGAGTTTAAACTAAAACCAAAGTGCAATAAGGGGGTAGAAAACATGGGATAAGGAGAAATTGCTTGTTGCAACCAAATATTTTTCTTAATACAACTTATTATGTACGTCAAAAAGAGAGATTTTGCTGTAACGGATTAATCCTTTCCGATTGTTTTTGAAATTCTAGACAGGCCAAAATTGAAAGAGGTTGCAGACGACAATGATGAGTATTGGCTGCACTTTGCAATGAACCTTCCTATTTGGTAGAAAATATTGTGGAAAAGAAGAAGTATGATATCACAGGGACGCAAAATTCGGGAAAGGGTTAAGCAATAGTTAAGATGTTATGGTCACCTATAAACGAAATATGTAGGATAAAACACGATTAAAATGTATACCGAATAACTAAACAACCAATGAAATGACAATGAGGACGATGTTCAGATGTGTAAATGATATGTTTGAGATACTAATATATGAGAGGTGAAAATTCCGTGAAAATATTTGAGACATAAACACGGT
The DNA here is from genome assembly GCA_946902895.1 of Fragum fragum. NCBI lineage: Eukaryota > Metazoa > Mollusca > Bivalvia > Cardiida > Cardiidae > Fragum > Fragum fragum. Next base: position 35,868,427 of record OX336375.1, on the reverse strand, counting down.
TTAGAAATATAGAATCAACAACACGTTAACATAAACACACTCTGGGATTCAAAAACAGCTCCAGTAGTCGATCACAAAGTCGTAAATACAGTTTGAATAAAGCTGTAATTACAACATTTTGGTCGCTCAAAGAGGATGTATAAATTCGGATCTTGTAAAGGATTTTATAAGTATTAGCCGTTTCTAGAAAAAAGACCTTTTGGAAACCGAAAAATTCGTATTATTACACGTAATACGCAGGCTTGGATCGAAACTTCTTCGCCTTAGTGAATGTAGAATGGTCATTCAATTAAGCGGTACACCCTGTATTCATTTTCGAAAAGTAAACGATGACTGATCTGTGCTTGATCAATCCCTTTTTCAAAAATATGTTATAATAGTTACCCAGATGGTCCCTTTTCGCGTGATAAAGCTCGAGTATTACAACAAGAGGCCCATAGGGCCTTATCGGTCACCCGAGTCCAAGGAGCACAAAAATATATAAAACTCTACCAGATTACGCTACATAACAAATATCGAAGCTCTAAGCCTTTAGGTTTGGGAGAAGAAGGTTTTTAGAAGTTTTCACTAAACAAGCCTTTGTTAAAGTTGTGACATCTTGGAACGGGCTAATTCTGACCCTGGGGCCATATTTTTTATACAATCCTGATTGAGGTCATCCAGATGATGTTGTATATCAAATATCAAAGCCTTAGGCATTCCTGTTTGGAAGAAGAAGAGTAAAAAATATCAGCCCTATGTAAAATTTGTGAATACCGGGAGTGGACTATTTATGGCCTTAGGGCCATGGTTCATACAATATTGATATAGATCCAACAGATGATCCTACATATCAAAGCTCTAGGCCTATCTGTTTGAGGGAAGAATTTTTTTTTTAAAGTTTTCACTATATAAGCTTGTGACGTCCGGGAATGAGCTAATTTTGATCCCGGGGCAATAATTTGTACAATCCTGATAGAGGTCCACGAGAGGATGCTGTATACAAAGTATCAAAGTTCAAGGCCTTCCTGTTTCTGAGAAGAAGACATTTAAAAATTTCACTATATAATCCCTTTGATATGTCAGGGGATGGGCTAATTGTGACCCATGGGTCACAATTTATACAATTTTGATAGAGGTCCACCAGATGATGCTAAATACCAAATATCAAAGCTCTAAGTCCTCTCGTTTGGGAGAAGAAGATTTTTAAATTTTCACTATATAAGCCTTTGTTGAACTTGTGCCGGGAATGGGCTTATTCTGTCTCCAGGTCCATGTTTTATACAATATTGACTGAGATCCACCAGATGATACCCCCCCCCCCCAGCACGACAATTTCTCGACAGATTTTTTTTTCTTGTACAAACTTGGACTCTAAGGACTCTAAATACCAAATGTTAATCCAATCCGACAGTCGGTTCATGACAAGAAGATTTTGAAGATGTACCTTTTTGTCCCTTCTTTTGCCCCTTATGGGGCCCTAAAGGGAGATACCTCCATGACGTGTCCAAATCTGAAGCGTCATTACCATAAGGATGCTTCCTGCCAAATTTAGTTGAAATCCGTCCAAGGTTTCTTAAGAAAAAGTCGACAATGTAAAAAGTTAACGCACGACGCACGATGTCAGACAAATTACGATCGCAATAGGTCACCATGACCTTCGGTCAGGTGAACTAAATCGATCTGATAATTTCATCTTTTATCAACGAATGATAAACAAACATACAATGATAACTGTTTTTATTCTCGTTTCTCCAAAAGTTGAAGATATCGATAAAATACCTATAAAAGGTATATGATTTATAATTTGAGAGACAGCATGACATTTCATAAAATTACAAGAAAATAATTTCTTCTTTTTCTATAATGTTTTCTTGGGTATGAAATAACAGGGACGTAAACTCCAGGGATTGAACGGGAAAGGGTTAACAGACCGAAAACATTTGGCAATTAAACAATTCAATTATTCAATCAAATAAAACTGTGTTTACGATATTTTGGTTACCAAGTGACTGTATTTGATACACATATTTTTCATGATATCCTAATTTTTGCACGTGGTTAATATCTTGGTATCACTTGCTGTCTTTGTCTAACGTAAACGAGTTTTTAACATTTCTGGCTGCGAACAGTGATGCAATGAAGAAGAGAACACAGGCTACAGCGGACACGATCACCCACCACATGAGTACACCGATAGATAACTCTTCCTTACTGTAGAGAACACAGTTACCGGACGTGCCACACGCCCCACCCGCCCACAATAAACACGCGCTGTCTATTACACTGCCTATCAGCACGGGTCCGGGGATCGAACCTAACAATCGTAACAACATCCAAGACGCTCCTAGGGCCAGCGGTCTGATTTCTTCGTCCACACATCTGAAATGTTAAACCCATTACAGCACATTCAATGAAATTTACATCCATTTTGGTAAGACAACTTTTCAGGAAAACATAAAAATGCTTGCTATTTCAATTTCCTATTTTCTCGCAAAGGTCGTCGGAGACTTAATTCATTTTGAACCAGTCACAGCAATTTCGTCTGTTAAAGGGTTAAGATGAATGATATTTACGCGTTTAACCAATTAATGACCTTAGACCCCGAGATATACTATAATCCCAGCTTCTATTATGGTTCTTGGTATAGTGGCGCCGTTACACATTAGTTATTTACCAGCGGGTATAATTGACCAATCGTGTCTGTCAATCAAGGAATGGACCGACAAATCAAATCATTTATTCAGCCCGGACCTGAGCTTATTAACTCCTACATTGGCTGCCATTTTGTTAAACTTTACTGTTGGGTAATCTCATTCAAGCTGTAGTTACGTCGTTTAGGTCACCAACCAACCTTTTACTTTTTTGTTGCATGTTACTGGCCATAAAATTTGCAAAATAACGCTGATAAAAATCGATGCGGAACTTCCTGTTGGAGTTAATGGGCGGAGCCTAGGTAGTCAGTGGACGGGACCAGCGATTGGTCAATTGCCCGTTATATCACTTGAATTCTTGGTCTTAGACTGGCACTCAGAAAAGGGTATTGTGGTTCGTGAGTCAACAAATTAAGTAAGCTTGAAGAAATTTCGAGGGTTTTCAGTAGTTTGATAGTCTGAAGATTATTATTATGGGGAAATATTCTTGAATGTTTCTTACATGTTGCTGTTCCTTTATTAATTGCGGAAGGTCCTGGTAAAATCGTATTCTTATAGTCTTATGGCCTTATATTTGATACATGAAAAGTTATAATAGCCTATAAGAAGGTAACATAATTCTTTTGATAAAAAAATGTTATTGGGATGTATTTTACAAATATGCTACTCCCGGACTGTGTTGAGTAGATAGGACATACCTTAATGTTGCCATGGAAGCAGGCGTAGTTGCAGTCAGGACAGCGATCATCATAATAAAGAGACAGGGGGCCAGTACATTTAGATTGGTACATCCGTCATCACATCGACCCGACATTGCTGTGGCCTCCACATCTCGTGGTATACCGAGATTATCGGCGACACAGCTACAGTTTGTATAAGGAAACTGAAATATCATTAGATCATTGGAACTGTCATCATCCTAGAGACCCGAAATAGCCGTGGCGTCAATGTCACTAGTCATACCGAGATTATCGGCGACACAGCTACAGTTTATATAACTTTTTATGCAGCTATTTTAAGTTGGAAATATATCAACGAAATTCATAACACACTATTGCTATGAATGAAAAGTGAATGACTACTACCATTTACATGTCGGGACATGCAAATGTTTATTTGAAAAGAAGAAAATTAATATTCTCATCTTAGATTGTATAGCAATAGAAATTAACTAAACAAAAAAGGACATTCTTGCATTTTCATTCTATCTAATTTCAATTTACGGATCGCCATGTCAAGTAAATATCAATTAACCAGTCAAATTACAAAATGTATTCATTCAGAAGAATCATTTGCGTTTGTGGGCGACTTAAACCTCGCAAATACAGCGTTTTCAAAGTGTAGTTTAGGTCGCCCGTCAAGGATTTTTCTTTTGTTTTATGACCCTTTTCGTATATTTTACAAAATACTTAAGAAATGAAGAGAATAATTTTTGGTTTTCATGGAGGTATGATAATGAACCAAGAAACTAATTTCACTGTATGAACTCCCTTCAATTTGATCAATCAGAACACCTGTTTTTGATAGACGAAACTAAATATTAAATTGTTGTGGTGTGATAACTCAGTCATCTGGTTTGTCAGAGGTTAGTGGGCGTGGCCAGCCATCCGTCAATTGTTTATTGCGCGGAGAATTTATATCTAGTAATAAGGAGGATCGCATACTTGAGGTCCGGACGGAGCTCCTAGACAACCGGCATGGCACCCTGAGAAATACACCACATTATCTCTCCCACAGACTGGATTAAAGGCCATCTGCTCACAGCTGCAGTTTGTATTACAACCCGCAGAGTACCCGTCTATCAAACTGTAAGAAAACAGGAAAATGTATAAAGTGAGTCAAAGATAGTTGGTGTGTAATGCATTATTTTGAGACATCAGAAATAACCGTGTAAAATCGTAACCTTTTAAATGGCTAGCGAAAATAAAAAAGGTCGTAAAATTGTTTCAACGTCAATACCGAGTTGCTATGACACCACTCAGGATTAAGTCGGGCCCATTTCAAAATTTCGCAAGTAGATTACTTTAAAGAAGTAACGATACTCGAAATATTTTCCAATACTTTTTAAATCAATATTAAGCTTCTTTACCAGTTCACTAGACCGCAAGCGAAAATAGCCTCTAGTTGATCAAATCGAAGTTTCAAATCGATTTATTTTGATCTCGTCTTCTTTTGCTATCTAGGATACATATAAATCGATACTAAATGCTATAATATTTGCTTTCATGTAGTTGTTTTGTGTTTTAACATGTGTCTCTAAACAATAATTATGATATGAAGTTTCAAATCGGTTTATTTTGATCTCGCCTTCTTTTGCTATCTATTAGAAAAGAAAATCGGCGTAACAATCAATTGTTGCTCGAGATTTGATTTTTTCGCGTTCGAGTTTAACGCTTTTAACAGTTTTCAGTCATATTGCGGTGGCTTGAACAATGGATTCCTGGTTTATTTCGCACCAGTGCTACCATTAAATGCTTTCCTATCCTCCAGCTGCTATCCCACTTAGGTTTTCGATTATCTACCCTTTGGTGAGAAACAAATGTCGTGAAGGATATGTGCCGCCGCCGGGCGTCAAACCCATGACAGCCCATGTTTGAAGAATTGGAGTCTGATGCGCTATGACGGCGGCTCGAGATTTGAATACCTACCTATGATTATGATAAGGGATTTCTAACCCGGCAAGTTTCACCTCGTCACATCTCGCTATATATGCTATGCCCAGTAAACAACCAATCAGCGTAGCTATAACGTTGAGACGTAACATTCCAACTATCTCCAACCGGAATATTTTAATGAGCAAGCCGCCTAGAAACATTCCAACCGATCCGACAAGTATCAGCCCTCCTGAATTAGAATTTAAATTATCGTTCTAATATCCTTAGAGGATGACTGATCGCGGCTGATAGTCAAAGAATAAATCGATCTATCGAATGGTTTAATTAGACTGGAAGTGAACTTTGGCCAATATTTATGTTGGTTTGGCGACTTAAACGTCGTAACTACAGCTTATTCAAGCTGTAGTTACGACGTTTAGGTCGCCAACCAATTATTTTACTTTTTGTTACATGTTACTGGCCTTAAATTTTGTAAAATAATGCGGTTTAATATTTAGGCGGAACTTCATCTAAGACCTTAGTTGGCGGGGCCAGTGATTCGGCAATTTATACAGTAGCAAAATATTAGGACATTTCAATAAATACGCTATAATAAACTTGGCCAAATCTTTAACACGCAAAAATGATGTTAGTTGTCTATCTGACTAATTCTTATTTGATAATAGGTTATACAGATAAAAAGCGTTAAAAATATAATTTATCCATTTCAGGGAAATGATAAAAGAGCAATCCAAGAAGATGATTTTGAACGAATCCTGTAATATTGTAATCAAACTTTTGTTAACAAAGACTCAAATACAGACGGACATTTTGTATCGTATATGATAGAATTAGCTTAACCCATTACCAGATAGAAAAATCTGGTCTAAATTAAAAGGAGTTGTAGACGGTATTTCACAATTGATGAATTTTAAATTCTTTCAACATTCTGGGTAGAAAACATTATGCAAAATAAAAAGAAAGTTGCTTGTCACGATGTTTTCCTAATTGTTTTTCTTTAGAGGCGTCCGAATGCTTTTATGAAATTATAGATTTTTTCAACTTTCTGAGAAGAAACAATTACTTCATTTTGCACAATGTTTTCAAATTATTTTCTTTGAGAAGCGTCCAAAAGCGTCATTGTGTGGGAATGTTTTAATACAGTAGAGTCATTTTAATTGCAACCCTAAAAATAGCAATTCAATGCTTAATTGCGGCTGACTTAATGCACAAACATTTATAGAACAAATAGCCCCTTTTAATTGAAACTTTCGGTTATTTGCAACAATAGTGTTTACTAATTGGTGTTGCGATTAACAGGAATACACTGTATCAGCTTACATACCTAACAAAAGACCGGCATCGTCAAACCCCATATGAAACATCTCAGCGAGGTATTTAAAAGCGAAGGCACTAACACCAAATATAATGAGGGACTCTGCACAGCCTCCCAGAGATATAAACACAAATGTAGGATTCTTAACCTGAAATTATAACTGACTTTTAACTGTTGTGGAATAAAAATAAATACTTTAATTTAGTTTACTTTATTATGTGTGTGTTTTATTTTTTCTTTGTTTTCTTTCCTTTTTTTTGGGGGGGGGGGGGGAGAATCTGAAAAAAAAGAGAATTCTGTAAGAACAATCGCTGACCCCGCCCATATGCTCCGTTGGCCGCGCTCGTTGACTCCGAGAGGAAGTTCAGCTTCGATATTTAACCCTTTCCTGTTTTGTAAAATTTTAGACCTGTCCAAATTCAAAGGTTTTGCAGACGAAAATTTAAAGTGGGTTTATTTTGAAAAATAACCATTCTGTAGGGTAGAAAAAATTGTGGAAAAAGAAGAAATTGCTTGTTACAAGCAATTTCTTCTTTTTCTACAACGTTTTCTCAATTATAAAATCTCAGGGACGTAAAAACCAGGGATTGAACAGGAAAGGGTTAACGGTGTTATTTCGCCGATTGTACGACCAGTAGCGTTTGACAAAAGTAGAATGGCTGGAATAAGCTGTAGGTACAACGCTTTAGTTACCAAACCAACAAAAAAAAACTTAACCGAAATGGCAGCCAATGTTGGAGTTCAAAACTCAATTTTGCTCAAAAAGAACGATCTCGTTGTTTGACAGATTATGTGATTGACCATTGCGATTGGTCAATTGTGGACTTAATGATTCACTAAGATATTTCTATTGGATATCCACAACACACATTTTATCTTGTTATTTGACAGAATTGACGGATCGCTGACCACGCCCATTACCTCCGACAGAAAGTTCGACTTGAATATTAAACGCCGTTATTTTGCCATATTTATAGTCAGTAATATGTAACAAAAATAGAATGGTTGGCAAACAACCTAAACGACGTTACTACAGAAGCTGAAGCTATTTCAAAGTTAGGAGAGCTCTACGCAATTCATTAGAACATGAATACTTCAAACCTACAGTTTGCATATAATTTAATTTTTGTTTTGCCTGTCAAAATTTCTGAATTCTAATTAGATGGGAAAAAATCATGTCATATACTTGAAAAAGATTAATCATGGAAGTATTGTATGTTTACGGACAGAGTAGTTCCACAAATATTGTGTTAAACTTATAAAATTTGACATCTTTATGAAATAAACAATAATAATATTAAAATATAAGACGCGAAGATAAGATTTTTTCATTCATGAATGAAATTTCAAAACTATAAAATCGATTCTGCATTTTCATATATTGATATTAGGTTTGTAAGTTCATATCTTCATGAAAAAAATATTGTCTGCATCTCTTAAGTATCTCTGATACAAAATAAACTGGATCAACACATCTGGAATTTGAAACAAATGGAATTTACGAAATAAAGTGAACAAAGGGGAAACCAAACCTAGCAATCTCTCCTTTACGAAAAGTGTTTTAACCCTTTCCTGTTTCGTAAAATTTTAGACTTGCCCAAATTCAAAGGTTTTACAGACGACAATTCAAAATTGATTTTATATGAAAAAATATTCATTTAGTAGGGTTGAAAAATCTTGTTACAAGCAATTTCTTCTTTTTCCACAATATTTTTTCAAGTATACAAAGACAGGGACGTGGACCAGGGAAAGGGTTAAAGTGTGCCTGGTTCCTTTCCATACCAGCTGATGCCCTTACCTTCCCTAATAGCTACTTTACTGCAGATTTTAGGAAAATTAGTTCGATTATCATATTACAATTTATTTATTTGTTTAGATTCGGATGTCAACATCAATAAACGACGTTGAATGGCAAAGGATATACCCCAAGAAAAATAAGAAATAAGCTTTAGAAGTTGTGATATTAAGATTTTTTCTTATTTCAAATAAGGTCAATGACTGTGGTAGCAACTAGAAGCAACTGTGGTTTATCAACCCTTTCCTGTTTTGCAAAATTTTAGACCCGTCAAAATTCAATGGTTTTTCAGACGAAAATTCAAAGATGATTTTATTTGAAAAATAACCATTTACTAGGGTAGAAAATATTGTGGTAAAAGAAGAAATTGCTTGTTACAAGCAATTTCTTCTTTTCCCACAATGTTTTCTCCAGTATAAAATCACAGGAACGTAAAATCCTGTATTTGAATGGGAAAGGGTTAAACAGTTATAGTCTCATTTTGGAAAACTTGTTTTGAAAATCTGTCGCAGGGCAGCTTTAAATCAGGGCAATTATTTCATGTCAATTTCAAAAGTTATTCGATCGTTATAAAATGGACATAGCGAGAAACAAATGTATAACTATACCTTACCAGTTTTAAGCAAGCTAAAAAGAAAGCCTTTAAAACATCAAGAACCATTTCACCACAACTAGATTTCTTCTCGCTTTGTAGTTTGGCCTCCGTCTCAGACGCTTTTGGATTGTCTGCAAAATAATGTAATTTCCAGTTTCGTCTATCAAAAACGGGCGTACTGATTGGTCGAAAAAATTATTCATAGTTCCACCAACAAAATTTTGAGCACGCAACTATTTTGTATGCTTCCGCACAAAAATAGTCCCGTACAAAAAATATTGAAAACTGTCAAGTTTTTGCTTTTTTTTCGCTCGATGCTATTATATTATAAGAAATGAAGAGAATATTCGCGTATTCATACAGTGTGATTAGGTTTTTCTGTTCATACCTCCATGAAAACAAAAACTATTCTCTTCATCTCTTAATTAAAAATATTCATTTAGTGCGCGGAACAGTCTATTCCTGATTTTTTCTGCGAAACATGTTTTTTTCATTCGAAGCAAATGCTGGTTCTCTCCGCAGTTGAAGGAAAAGTCATTTACTTTCACCAAATAATTCTTAGTTACTAGTACCTTAATTCAGGCATGTTTCTCAATGTAACTTTTTCATTTCGAAGTAAATACTTCACGAAATAGAGATAGAAATCAAATCTTTATAAATAATGCCTACAGAATAGCATCTTTTATTGATATGGACATTGTAATTTAATACTAGTTTCGTAAAGAGAAATTCAGGCGATTTAATTGTTTTTTTGTTTTTTTCATAATTCAGATTTCAGAATTTCGAGCACTGAGCATTTATGAATGTTTCCGCACAAAGAAGGTCCATAATTTTTTTTACCAAAAACTAGTAAAATATTTGCTTTGTTTTGCTTGGTTGCATGAAATTATGGTAATGGAAGAAAATCTATTTTGTTTTCATTGAGGTATGAATATAAAAACTGAATCACACCATTGTATGAATACGTTGATTCATACACTGTGATTAAGTTTTTGGATTCTTTCCTCATTAAACAATAAATGCCAAATAGGGTAGAAAATATTATGAGAAAAGGAAATAGTGATTAGTAGAAGCAATTTCTAATTTTCCCACAAAATTTCAAATGGTTACATTTCTTTAGGGCACCAGAAAGGTAAGAGGAACCAGCGATCGGTCATTTTAAAGGGGAGGAGCATAGAAATCAAATTAAAGACTAGTAATGCACAATACGGGATCCATTTTATTTCTTTATATAGCAAAAGATATCCGGAGATTACAATTTTTGTAATACGATGATCGGGAAATGTCTTTGTATCAATTATATTCTTTTTATAGTAAGCTGTCATTCTATAATACCTGGCATATATTTCGGGTATCCAAACATAGGAATGGCCACAACAACAAAAGCTACAGTTGTAAACACGAACCCCAACCACCAGGCTCCCACCCAGCGAGTGTCTTTAGAGTCAAATCCGAGACTGAAATATGAGATGAAAAAGATATATTGACTTAAAATGAAAGAATTCACAGAAGACAACTTAAAATTCGTGTAATACAAATCTTTCAGATTTGAAGTAAATTTTTAATTGTAATGAAGATATAGAGCTAAAAACGTATTAACAATGTAACAAGTCATTACGTCATTATTTCATACCGCAGTGAAAAAGCATCCATTTTTTCTTAATATCTGTAAATACTGAAAGTAGCTTTGAAATAAGTGAAAATCTATTGATGAAAATTCTCAATATACTGCATTTTTTCCGATTTTTCAATGTACATAAAATGAACCCATTCCCACACAAGAAAAAGGTTTAGGAAAAACGTTGTGGAAAATGAAGAAATTGCTTTTCAAAAGCAATTTCTTCATTATTCACAATGTTATCTACCCAAAATGATAAAAGAATTATGAAATTTCATATGAAAAGTGTAGTCCGCAACTTCTTTCAATATGGACCCGTCTAAAATATTGTCGTGTGGTAATAGGTTAAATGATCCTTGTGATGGTTTGTTGTTATTGGTATATTAAATGATAGTCGGTAGACGAACAAAACGTCGTAAATACAGCTTGAACGCATTATTAGTCTTTGCTATATTTTCTTTTTGGTATATGTAAATAACCAAAGACACATTTTGACATCGATATATCAACCAATGAATGAGTGAATGATAATTGACGGATCGCGGCTGTCAATCAAAATGTCAAACACCTAATCAAATCATTCATTCAGACCGGAAGCGAACTTTGAACTCCGGATTACTACAAGTATAGAAAATGAAAAACCTGTCTTGATCCACCCTGTCGAAGTCAACAAACCAGTTCTCGATAAACTCACCGCCAACAAAGAAACCAGAGGCCACGCCCACCGCCGTAAAGGCGTAACAGAGACCTGAAACAATCAAAGAGGGTAAGTTTATCATCAATATCTCGGAGACTAGATAGATAAGATACAGTAGGATCTCATTAATTCGAACGTCACTGGTTCGTAGGTATGTGTTTGTTCGTATACTTTCCGCGGTCACGATGTTTTTTCTTCTTAAGCCTTGTTAAAAAGCTCTGTCTAGTTCGAACGTCAGTGGTTAAGAGTTCGAAGCCCATTTCAAGTCCCAAAAGTATGTTTATAGAATTTTCTCATATGCTTATCTCGTTTTTTTAAGATATGCAAGGTTTTCTCCCGTGATCAAGTATCATAAAGGTTATATTCATTGTCCGAAAAAGAAAAAATAAAGAAAGAATCTACTGTAAATTATCAACGGGTCACTAGCCACACCCACTTAGCTTCGATAGTTTTTGTCAAATGGATGGCCATTAACATGTAGCAAAAAAAAAGGGAAAGAAAATGGTTGGTAGGAGACCTAAACGTCGTAACTACAGCTTAATTAAGCTGTAGTTACGACGTTTAAGTCACCAAACAAACAAGAATGCTTGACATAAATGTCGACCAATATCGGAGTTCAAAGTTCGCTTTCGGTCTGAATGAATAATATATTAGTCATTTGATTCTTTGATTGACAGACGCGATACGTCGAACACCTGATTACGTAGTAGATGCTACAAAATTGAAATTTCTTGTCAACTATTTAAAACTAGATGGTTGTCCCACGACAACTGCTGTCGAGCCCGCAAAGTTTTGTAGGCATCATGCTCCGGACAAGCACAATTTCAGTGTTTGACCTTGAGCTTTGACATTGACATTAGAACTATCCCAAAAATTCTTTCAAATGGTACATCTACTCATGATGGAGAATAATTGTGCCAATTCATTTTGAAATCCATCCATAAATGTAGGAGTAATTATCCGGACAAATTCGGACGGACGGACTAACGCACATTCACCTTCTTATAATAGTGACAATTATGTCTCGCTCACCGCAAGTGGGCTCGGCAAAAAGTGTCTTTGTTCAAATTTCAACATTTTTCATTTATTTTTTGATTATAAAAGAAACTATTATTATTATTATTATTTTATTGTTTTTCCGCCAAATTGACGAGCATTACAATAGAATATTTAACAGGACAGAAATCATAAATAACTGACAAACAAGAAAGGTTAGAGAGAGAGAGAACATAGGTAGGAGAAGGCAAGATTTAGAGCAAAACCAACTATATATTATACAATTAAACAGATTCGCTCGGCTCTCGTTACCATGACATTTTTTTTCAGAGAATAAAAATGATTGAGCCAGCTAAAGAAATGTCGAACAGAGAGAGAGAGAGAGAGGCGCGTAACTACTAGCAAAATGTTTATGACTTTAAGTAGGAATATCGTAAGCTTATGCTTTTAAAGGGCATTTTGTAAGATATAGGACAAATATCATGGTATCGAAGAGCGTCACAAGAAATAAGATAAACAAAACTGAGACATTTGAGAGACATTTTATTTCTTACCGACATATAACGCTGCTGTGCTCGGGTTGCTGTTTTCATCAAGATATACCGTTCCCAGTGTAAACATAGGTGTAAATCCAATCCCGTGAACAATTTGGGCCAACATAAATATCCCGACATACTTCTCTCCATCACTGTCACACGATGGGGGTCCCCCGCCCGAGCCCCCACAAGTGTCTGTAGGACCGGCTGGACCTTGTGAGCCTAATAAAATACAAAACACTATGTTATACAAAGAGATAAATAAAGTTGATGGACTAGTTAACATAGTAAGATAATTAATTCATCTCTAAAATCCCTTGATGAAGCAATGGTCACGAGTAATACCCATTACCAAAATGACACAATTTAAACTGGTCTAAATTCAAAGAAGTTGGAGACGGCAATTTAAATTCAGGAATTTTCAGATTTTTCAACCTTCTCGGAAGAAAACATTGTGAAAAAGAAAAAAAATGTTTGTTTCAAGCAATTTCTTCGTTTTAAAAATGTTTTCACAGCTGCTTTTTATGGGGGGGGCGTCAAAAGCGGCCTTGTATGGGAACAGGTTAATACTGGTTTAATAACTGCTACAATTCATTCCAAGTATCTCTCGGAAAAATTTAAAAGCAATGCTCGCGTTATTATTGCTTGATTACTGACTTGAAAAGACACGTGTTAAACAGCATCTTCAGTAATGTTACAAAATATACCATCTTCGAATTATCAGCACATTTATTATTCAAACAAAATACTTTCGATTATAAGGATTATTCTTTGATATTCTTTTGTTTATTTTCTTGGTGCACTTTATAAGGAAAGCGGTTGAAAGAAGTAAGAGTTAAAATATAACCATTTCAAAGACTCGTTAAGCTGTAGTTTCGCCACTATGGCAGTCTTACGCCGAACAGATTCTTACCATCTTTCTTCGCCGATCAACCCCTACCTTGAAAATTGTATTTCTCAGCTAGGTGAGGGATCATAAAGATAAAGGATCCAATCGCCATTATGACAGATCCGATAGCGATCCATCTCGGCTTATTATAACGACCTCCGATAAAACTCACAAACAGGATCAATATTAGGGAACCTGAAACCGAAGCAACAGGGATAAAGATTGGATAATTGGCCGATAGCGGCTATTAATCAATGAATCAATCGACCAATCAAATTATACGTTTAAACCGTAAGTGAACTTTGAACTCCAACATAGGCAGACATTAATGTAAAGCGTTTTTGATGGTTTGACGACTTAAACGTCGTAACTACATCTTATTCAAACCAATCATTTTACTTTTTTTACACGTTATTGTCCATAAATTTTGCACATTAAAGCCATTCGATATCGAAGCGTAACTACAGCTGAAATAAGCTGTATTTGCGATATTTAAGCAACCAGACTACGAGAATAAATGACTTCAATATTTCATTTCGGGTCTAAATGAACGATTTGCCCGGTCAGTCCACAATTTGATTGACAGCGTTGCATCCCTTCGCGAGTATGTAGAAGGTACACATCCGTAGTCACAATAGATGCTAATTGAAAATTTAAGTGATTCGTTGGTTGAAAACATCGCGGTAAAAGAAGTTATTAGCGTGGTGCATTTTTCAATAAGGAATCCCGTGGTATGTGTAAAAAGAGTTTCTCTCAGAGCAATCCTTGTTTTCTATAGTGTTCAGCCATCACAAAATTCACGTGAAATTCCTAAGGCGTTAATCCTTTGAAGCCAAAGTATTGAATAATCGCATGGTGGCCAACATTGTCCATTTGTTTAGAACTATTTGAGAATCATTTTCTGTAAAACAACAATGATAGAAGAATTCTACTGTCATAGGAAAGTGATTATAATAAGTTATCTACATACATCTCTATTGGTATGTATATATAACCCTTTCCTGTTCAATCCCTAGTTTTTACGTCTCTGTGGTTTTATAGTTGAGAAAACATTGTAGCAATTTCTTCTTTTTCCACAATATTTTCAACCCAACTGAATGGTTATTTTTTCAAATCAAATCCACTTTAAATTTTCGTCTGCAAAACCTTTGAATTTGGACAGGTCTTAAATTTTGCAAGACAGGAAAGAGGTCTATTTCTGCCCTAGGTCAGGGACTTTTCAATTGCCCCTTATATCTAGAAGAGATTGATTGATTGAATGGGGCTTAATGTCACTTTTGACAGTATTTCAAGTATTTCAGTCATATTGCGACGGCTGTAGCACCTAACCATATATTTCTGTCATTTCTCACACCAGTACTACCCCTACATCCTTCCAAACCTCCAGCTGCTCATCCAACTCAGGTTTACGATCATCCACCTATTGTGGACCCGAGACAATTGTCGGAAAGGATATCGCTAAGAAGAAATTGATAATCAGTATAAATCTATTTATCACAACATGTTTTTCTCATCTTTCAAAAATTCTTCGTCAATGTTATTCATTGGAAACAAAATGCAAAGTTTTGCTATTTCTTCGGCGAAAAAGAGAGAAACAAAAGGCGAAAAAATATTTAAGACCCTTCTACTTACCAATGTCTTGTGACGAGGGGATTAGAGAAGATTTCGAACTCGTCAAACCAAACTGGCGCTCAATGGCAGGGAGAGCTGCGTTCGCTATGCCATTAATGGCAAAACCCTCAAGAAAACAGAACAGAACCAGCCATACCACCAACAACCAGAGCTTATTGAACGGCTGGAGACATCTGTAAAATAATGATAATAATAGTATCAAGGATCATCTACGGTAACTTTTAATTGACCAATCGCTAGCCCTGCCCACTTACTCCTGTAGCCACGCCCACTGACTCTAACAGGAAGTCCCGCTTCGATTTTAAACAGCGTTATTTTCCATATTATATGGCAAGTAGCATGTAACAAATAGGTAGAATGGTTAACAAAAATTACGGCCAATGTTGGAGTTCAAAACTCATTTCTGGTCTAAATAAATGATTTCATTAGTCGACTGTTTATTTGATTGACAGCTGCGACTGGTCAATCATTCACATGAGAAAAGCGAAATAAACGAAGATGGAAAGTAATAATCGACATCTCGATGTCTGTCGCTCGTCACTAGAAATATTTGTCGATTGACGATCAAAACGTTGTAAATGCTACTTACTCATACTATAAAAAGGTCGTTTATGTCGTCGACCAACGACAGCATTTTACCCTTTCCTATTCAATTCCTGGTTTTTACGTCCTGTGGTTTTATACTGAAGAAAAGATTGTGGAAAAAGAAGAAGTTGCGTGTAACAAACAATTTCCTCTTTTTCCACAATATTTTCTACACTAATGAATGATTGTTTTTCAAATTAAATCCACTTTAAATTGTCGTCTGCAAATCCTTTGAATTCGGTCAGGTCTACTATTTTGAAAAAACAGGAAATGGTTAAGGGGATCTGTTCAGGATATGGGGGCTATTTCGAAAGATCTACTCATTAGACCTGTATTATGTGTAATAATTTGAAGGCTTCGTGAATAATGACCGTAAAACATTTCCAATATGTATGTGTCCGCACTTGACATAACCAGAAACTGAAGGATCTCTGGCACCGCCCACCGATTCCGACAGTAAGTTACACTTCGTTATTATTTTACAATATTCGTGGACAGATACATGTAACAAAAAGGTATGATAGTTACGACGTTTAAGTCGCCAAACCAAAAAAATAATTCACATCAATGTCGGCCAATGGTTAAGTTAAAATTCACTTCTGGTCTAAATTAATGATTTGATTGGTCGATTGATTCTTTGACTGGCAGACGCGATTGGCCAATTTAGCACGTACGTAAAGCGGAGACACTGAACAGAACAGAATAGAACAAATCTCTTATTTCACCCAGGTATAACAATTATACAACAAGGGCAATATGAAACGATATATATACATGGTTGTAACACTTGGTCCAATAACTAAGATCGTCAGTTTACTTCCGAGTCCCTGCCCCCAGCATGTTCAGAAAAAGCGGTGGGATAGATTCACGATTGCAAACGGGCTTTATATACATGCAAATGGATGATGATACGTACAGATTTGTATACTGGGACAAGGTGTAATAAATCATAAGTTCAAAATATTCTACTTCCACGTTATAGATATTTTTAGTTCTAGAGTGATATTTGATAATAACTGATGTATTATACATTCGGTAGTAGGCAAATGTGCATCATCTGTGTAGGGGGTGCGAAAAAATGCTCTAACAAGCGTGATTAAACCAGGAGTATGCAGAGGAGATTATAACTTATGAAATATAGATATTAGCTATGTCGGATTTGTCGCGAAAGCTTAAGATGGCAGTAGACTATTTAAGGAATCAATGTATGAATTCGTATATTCGGCAAACCAGAATGAGCCATAGACTCTAATCACTGACCATATTCGTACCAAGTGTTGACAGCCGTTTTTTAATAATAAACCATATTAAATGATATTGAGCGAAAATAACGCGATAGGTTATTGCACAACTGAAGGGTCTTTACTGGTTTACTTCATTGGCAAAACAATCGTAAATACGAATAAATACGTAAATCACATCGGTGTAATCCTAAGGCTGACTGGATATCGACGTGTGTGCTTTTAGAGTTGACCAACCGTCCTAACCCCGACAGGAAGACCGAATAAAATTCAAACGGCATTATTATACAAAATATGGCCGGTAACATGTAACAAAATAGTAAAACGGTTGGTTTGTTGTAAGTCGTAGTCAGGACGTTTAAGTTGACAAAACAACTGAATTTCTCTTAATATAAATGTCGACCAAAATCCCAAATCAACCGTCACTTTCTAAATGGATGATTTGATTGGTCGATCGATATTTGATTGACAGGTGTGATCCTTTAATTTCTGTCGAATTTCCTAGGGCATTTTAGACCAATTCCAGACAGCAAAATTTTAGACTGGTCCGAATTGAAAGGAGTTGCATGCGACAATTTAACCCATTCCCACTCAGTCCCTCCTTTTTACGCCCCTCAAGAAAACGGCTTTAGAAAACATTGTGGAAAATGGAGAAATTGCTTGTAACAAGCAATTTCTTCATTTTCCACAATGCTTTCTATGCAAAAAGACCAAAAAATTTAAAAATTCCATCAACTTGAAATTGTCGTCTGCAGCTTCTTTCAATTTGGACCAGTCTAAAATTTTGTTGTGTTGGAATGGGTTAAAGCTTATCAAACTTGGGGTATTTTTTTACTTTTGAAGTAGAAAACATTGAAGATTTAAGAAATTACTTTTAACATTTTTCTAAAGCTTTTTTTACGGGGAGGGGGCTTCAAAAAGAGTCATTGAGTAGGAATGGGTTAAAAGGCAGTACCGCTTGAGTAAAATCTTAAATCGGACCGCGAAATTTCCGAGGATGATCATATCTTTGGCACGCTTGTGTATTTGATTGGAATGTCATGCACGAACTCAATTTACGGATCACCTCTGTTAATTCAAATTTCTCTGAACAATCGACTAAAGCACTGTAACTTCTGTTTTTTCAGGCTATATTTTCGACGTTAAGGTCGCCAAACAAAAAAAATTTTTTTGCTTAAATTCCTTGGCCAAATACGTGCAAACTAAAGCCGAAAGACATCTCACCCTCATTGCCTTGTTGGCCGCCTGTTAATTATTACAACATTTAAAAAGATCGCTTACAGTTGCCTTGCCGTCCTAAAAACGGTCTAATTTCTGTTTTGCTTGGCTTAAGCAGTAGTAGTCATGGATCATTTATAAAAGTGAGTGATCGGCTTTGGTACGCAGCGGCATGTTACCATTCTTTGGGGAAATGTACGCGGGGAAGAAAAATGCCATAGCTACGAATACACTGGGGTATTATCAAACAATTCAATAGCAATTTGTTTTCTCGAGTTTTTATTTACAAATGAAAATTCCTATTTCTGAAAGAGTTTACTTTGTAAAAAGATATACAAAACCACCAACTTTTTCTCAAGTTCTTAACTAGCAAAGCGTCAGCTTTAATAGCTTAAGTCAACAGAAAAATTTTGAGGTCTTCTCAGAGTTCAAACGAGTGCAAACTGCCACTGGGGGCTTAACCACTAAAACCACTGAGTGTCTACGCAAAATAGTAGTTATTGTCTATACTTGAGCATATTGTGTTCAAAATAACTGGCCACATTAATTAACTTTATTCAAAATGAAAAGAACACCTTCAAAAGCATGCTTTACATCCCATTCAATCCCGCTTTTTAAGGATCCCTCACAAAGGCTTTGGAAAACATTGTAGACAATGAAGAAATTGCTTGTAACAAGCAATTTCTTCAGTGTCCACAATGTTTTCTACCCTACAAATGGCAAAGAAGATTACATAACAAAACAAAGCTTTGCTATCTTACAGTACTTTCAGTACTTTGATTATTACAATATCACAGGACTTACCTTGGTTTGAAGGATCCATAGCCGAATCGTGTATCTATGACCGGTAACTCCGAGTCTGTTTTAGGGGGGATCTGGAGTGATATAAAACTTACAGAAGTTACGTGCTCGATAACGATGGGACTACATACGGATAACGACAGCCTTGGCTATCCTCAATAGTCATAATTTATCATTTCAGCCCACATATAAAGATAATTGACGGGTCGCCAATGTCTATAGAAAAATCAATTGACCATTCAAATCATTTTAGACCGGAAATGAATGTCTATCTCCAACATTAAAGTGAAGCATTTTTGTTGGTTTAATGTCTTAAACGTCGAATGTACGGCTAAATCAAGCTAAGGTTAAGACTTTTAATTCGCCAATCAAAGTTTTGCAATTCGTTTTACGTTCCTGACAACAAATGGTGTGAAGTAACGTAGTTTGAAATCTCAGTCAAACTACCTTGTCGGAGTGTCAGTGGGCGTGACCAGCGACCCGTACATTGTGCGCATTTTGTACATTGTTCGGTTTCAGTGTTGTACACTTTTTTGATAAATCGAGAAGAACAGTCAAATATTAACCCTTGTCATGCTGAACCCGGAATGTTCCGGTTTTGGCAGGAGGTGTAGACTAAGATCAGACTGCACTTATGTGCAGGCTTATCTTAGTCTATACCTCCTGCTTGTTCTTTTCCTGCCATATTTGTGTTTGAAGTCGATTTCTAAACGAAATGTTGATTTTTTAACAACAAGTTCTATCAGTGATTTCAGCCCTTTGATTTGACAGTAATTCAGTACGGTGATTTATACAGCATGACAAGGGTTAAGAAAATGTTCTTTTGCCAAGACCATATCGCATTGGTAGCGCGTAGGACTCCTAGTCATGGGGTCCCGGGCTCGGTCCGCAGTCGCGGCGAATTTCCTTCCTGACATTTGTCTTTCACCAATGGGTGGATGATTGTAAACCTAAGTGGAGTGCGCAGCTGGATGCTAGGAAAGGATGTAGTGGTAGTACTGGTTTTGAGAAATACCAGAAATCCATGGTTAGTGCTGCAACCATCGCGTTACGACTGAAATACAGTTAAAAGTGTCAGTAAACTTCAAATCAATCAATCAATCATTCAATTGTTTTAAAGAAGGTATGGAATTTAAACATACTCGGATGAATCCGTGAAATTGTTTTATGAAAGACTATGACAAGTTTGGGACCCCAAACCTGTGTGAAAGAAAAAGTATTCTCTTCATTTGAAAATGTTTCATTATCACACGGGTAAACATCATTACAGGAGACAAATGACTTTAGAATTTAAGAGTGATTAAGTTTCTAGTTTTATACCTCAATAAAAACAAAACAAAAAATCTTTTCAATTCCTATAATTTAATGCCATAATAAAACAAAAACAAAGCAAATACCTTACTAGCTTTCAGTAAAATTTTATGTATATACAAAATAGTTGCACGCTAAGAATTTTGTTCGTTGAAGTATGAGAAAATCAGCTAATTAATACGCTTCAATCTTGAAAGACGAAACTAAAACTAAATTATTGAGGTATGAAAACAACATTTTATCCTATCAGAAAACATCATTGTTTATTTACATAACTGTACGGGATTTACGGTACTCCAAACCGTTCAGTCTAGTGAGCTACTTAAAGTGCGTTCGTTAAAAAGGGAGAGTGCTTAGGTCCTTGGCAAATGAAAATAATTCGTCTATCAGAAACGAGCATTCTGGTTGGTTGAAAAAATATTCATACTTTTATGAACAAATTGACTGGCGAGTCTGTCCTAATCTTACGATACAAAAATATCGGAGAGCAGCGTAGATGTGACAAAATTTTGAGCACGCTGCTATTTGTATGCTTGCACACAAAACAGTTCCGTAAAAAAACGTATCAAAATTTGTGATATATTTGCTTACGCTTGATGTCACTTAATTATAAGAAATGAAGAAAATAATTTGGTTTCATGGAGGTATGAATCGAAAACCTATTCACACTATGTATGAATCCGCTTCGCGTATTCATATAGTGTGATTAGTTCTTTCATTTCTTATATCCCTGAAAACAAAACAAAACAAAAAAATGGTCTCTTAATTTCTTAAATGAAACTGTGAAACAACCAGAATTGCATCAAATAAAACGTTGGTGTTATTTGTGTCATTGGTTCGTAAGTTTTATAGCTTCAACTAAGGCGTAACGTCAAAGACGTAAGACTTACTGCATTTTGAAAGTTTCGTTTGCGTTTTTCGTCTTGATCGTAACCTTGTTGGAGAAGACATAACTGAAGTCGTCATTCTCTATCAAAAATCTATAGACACTGATCAAACTTTTTCATTCTATGGCGAATTTAAAGTCGTAATTACGGATTATACAAGCTTTAGTTACGACGTTTAGGTCGTCCACCATAGTTTTGACGTTTGTTATGTCTTTGACAAGGTAAAATTACACTATCTCTGTCTTACGGAAGTTTAAGACACTAATAACAATTTACGGTCTAGCTTGTTATTGACAAGCACTTGTGAGTCGTCGAAAGCTTGCTTAAGACAGTAGCTCTCACAATATAGGGGCTCATTTCTGTGCCGTTATTTAAAATAAGTTATCATTTAATACTTGACTTAAACAGACTGTTTTCTTTAAACGCGGGGACAGCATGACAGGTTTCGGTGATTTTCCGTCTGTACATACCTTGTCATCCGTATACGTTTGTTTTGTTACGTTTACGTTGACGTCGTCTGGTGATGTGATGTAGGCTTGGTTTTCAAACGTCTTCTTACTTTCCTGGAAAATATGTTATAGAAAATATTAATGCGATCAATCTTAGAATTTCTTCAAATAATATCGTTGCTTAAGACGACATTTAATTCATTGCCATACAACATTTTAGACTGGCTAAAATCGAACGAAATTACAGTCGACGACTTTTAATTGAATATTTAGAGTGTAGAAAAGTTGATACAGTCATAATCATCTTTCATTATGTACGCAGTTAAGCGAAAATGGACTATCTAGGAAAAGCACAGACACTGCTCAAACTGACCAGGGTGCAGACTGACTAGGATGAAGCTTTAAGTAAAAATCTGTAAGTAGAATAGTCAGTCTACATTGAAACGCATTAACCCTTGTCATGCAGAATAAAAACCCCTGTTCACAATTGCCTCAAGATCAAAGTGCTGAAAGGACTGAACGACCCTAATTGTGGGTCATTTTCTTTTGTTAAAAAATTATGTGTACACCTCTGGCCAAACCCATTCCCACACAACCAAATTTTAGACTGGTCCAAATTGAAAGAATCCTCAGGCGACACTTTCAAGTTGAGGGAATTTTAACTTTTTTCGTCATTTTTGATAGAAAACATTGTGGATAAAAAAATTGCTAGATACAAACAATTTCTTCATTTTCCACAATGTTTTCTAAAGCTATTTTATTGAGGGGCGTAAAAGGAGGGATTGAGTGGGAATGGGTTAAAACGTTCAACGGGGGATGTAGACTAAGATAAGACTGCATAAAAGCGCAGATTGATTTTGGTCTATAACTCCTGCCTAAACAGATATATTTTGGGTTTAACATGACAAGGCTCAATTTCTCACTGTACTAATACTACTTTGCCATACTTCCAACACTTTAATAACTTTCAAATTGTTTTCGTGTTGATGAATTTGTGACTCGTAGGACGTTAAGGGACCTCCTGAAATGAGCGAAAAGTATCGAGTCCGATCGGCTTGCGCCGGGTGCGCAGGCTGATCAGGGTCGAAACTCTTGGCTCTCTAGAGATTTTCTGATCTTAAATCATCATTCTATCTTACAATATATAACAATTTCGAGAATGCGATCTCTTCTTGACCTCTGCCGGGTGCAATCTCTTTTTCAAGTATTTGTTTTACGGTGGAACAATCGGGAAGTCTTTTTTCGCCTGGCGCGTTCCGTTTATATTCATCATCACGATTTATCAGGTAAACAAGATATAAAATTTATTACGCACGATCAAAATAGTGAAAACATTCATATATGTATATATCTTTAATGCATTCGAAATTCTAACATTTGATATTCTAACTTGAGTGATCAGTAGGCGTGGCCAATGATCTCTCAGCTTGTTTTGTAAAGACATATATGACTTCGGAGGAAGCGCGTATTTAATCCTTTCCAGTACACACACAGGATTTTACGCCACTGTGATTTTAAAATTCGAGAAAATATTGTGGAAAAAAGAATAAATTGCTTGTAACAAGTATTTTTTTCTTTTTCCACAATATTTTCTACCCTACTGATTAGTTACTATTCAAATTCAACTCACTTAAAATTTTCGTCTGCAAAACCTTTGAGTTTCGACAGGTCTAAAATTTTTCAAAACAGGAAAGGGTTAAAGTTAAGTCATCAATTTACAGATCGCCGGCCAAGCCAACTGACCTCCGACAGTGCAAGTCGACTTGGATATCAAAAGTCGTTATTTTACAAAATATTTTTCAGGGACATACAATTTAGTCGTAAATCAACTGAAATGGTTGACAAAAAATGTCATAGATTACTCTTCACTTCCGGTCTGAATAATTGATTTGATTGGTCAGTCGATTTTTAGATTGACCTCGGCAAACCTGATCAAGTCTACAAAACGCCGACAGAAACTTCGACGTAAATATCAAAAGGCATTATTTTGAGAAAAAATAATGATAGCCAGTAGCGTGTAATAAGAAAAACAGCAAAATGGTTAACGTCGTAACCGCGGGAGGGGTTAGGTTTAAATCTATTTATTTTACAACGAAAGGGAAACAAGTTCTTCCAATTTAGATTACTCCCTCTCGATTCTGCTTCCTGGAAAATGCACCAGTACCCGCGGTGGGTGAACTGTATTTACGGCGTCTTAGAAGCCAAACCCCAAAAAATGTAAAATAATGGAATTCAAAGTTTACTTGCGATATGAATATAACGTTATAATGTTTATTGGAAGAAAAAAATGTGGATACTGAAGAAATTGCTTGACACATTTTTTTTGGGGGGGGGGGCTATAAAGGATGGATTGTGTAAGAATTGGTTAATTCATGACCATTTCATCATTATCTGTCCGTAATTGGATGAAAAGCGCTGTGCTTTTAGAAATTTATATACACATAACATAAAGAAAAGGTTTCATCAATAAATCAGTTACATTATTGGCCCATTCCAAACCGATTTTTTTAGAGTGGTCTATTGAATTTTAAAGACGCTGCAGGCGACATTTTCAAATTGATGGATTTTTTTCTCGTCTTTTTTTGGATAGAAAACATTGTGGATAATGAATAAATTGCTTGATACAAGCAAATTCTTCAATTTTTACACTGCTTTCCAAAGCTGTTTTCTTGGGGGCGCAAAAAGGAGGGCTTGTGTGGGTATGGATTAAAAAGAAAAAAGAAATAAAAAGGAAAAGAAAATTCCACCAACTTGAAATTGCTTTCTGAAGCTTCTTTCAATTTGGACCAGACTAATATTTTGTAAAATTGTGTCGTGTTTGAGTGGATTATGCACATAGCAGTGATTCCATAGATCTATACATTACAATGATTCATCAAATTATACATCAGATGGAGCCAATTAAAATATTTTTCAATATATACATATATAATATACACATATATACTTCTGAAAATTTCAAAACCTTCAAATCAGTTGCAAATGAAAATTGGAAAGTGATTTTTTATGAACATACAATTTATAAGTAGTCTAGGGGAAAGGAATAAAACTCTTTACTCTTTTCTTTTTGAACAGTTTACCCCTTTCCCGCAAAACCCCTGCTTTATACATTCCTGGGATCTCATGCTTGAAAAAGATATTGTAGATACTCTTTAATATTTTCTACCAAACCGATTTTTTTTAGATTAAATCCACTTCAAATGTTCGGCTGCAATTTTTATTAGATTTCGACAGGATTCAAAATAGGAAAGGGTCAACAGAAATTAACAGAAAATACCCAGAATATCATATTTTGTAAGGGAGGTATTTAATATTATTTCTCTTCTACGAGGTTTAACCATCCTCCGAATCAATGGGGTCGTGAACGCAATAAAAACTATTGTTAACGCCGATAACCATCTTTAAATTAACACTTTGTCACCATCTTTTATCCTACCTGACCCAGACCTCTGGGGACCAAAATCTCATACAGTACTATAATGGACGCTCTTGATACTGGTTTACCAATTTATCCAATTACCAGACGGCAAAGTTTTAGTCTTAGCAAAATTGAAAGGAGGCGCAGACGACAGTTTAAAATTTATGAAATTTTAGATTTTTCAATTTTCTGGGTAGAAAACATTGTGGAAAATGAAGAAATTGCTTGTAAAAAATTAAGCAATATCTTCATTTTCTTCAATGTTTTCCCAAGTGTGTCCGTCGGGGGCGTCAAAAAGAGACATAATGTGGAAATGGGTTCATCTTTCCATGACCAACCGGCGTTGAAAGGAAGGGAGGGGGACGATTATGGACCAGTTTAATTCCAATTAATAAATCAAATACCGAGGTTTACGAGAACAACAACTTCGACAATCACGAGACTCCTATCAAGAGCTATTGAACTTAAAAATAATCTTAATTAACCCTGTCCCGGACAAACCCGGAATTTTACGTCACTGTGATTTTATACTTGAGAAAACATGTAGGAAAAAGAAGAAATTGCTTGTAACAAGCAATTTCTTCTTTTTCCACAATATTTTCTACCACATAGGAAGGTTTCATTTCAAACTGCATCCAGTTTTCATTGTCGTCTGCAATCTCTTTCAGTTTGGACCAGTCTAAAAACAGTAAAGGGTTAAGCTTTGCAGAAATTATTGCTAATTCTGGAATCTTGTTGATGGTTGACCAAAACCTCGTAACTATAGCTGATTTCAAGCTGTAGTTAAGATGCTTTGGTCGACAATCGACCAGTGTGCAAGAATATTAAGTCTACCAAGATTTAAAGTGAGACAAATTAATTTTACGAAATTAATTTTTGTCGAGCGACTTCAGTAGTAAAACATCACTAAATACAGGCTTTGATAATGTATATGTCTCCGGATTTCTTGGCGGACTATAAATGATCAGAATTAGGGGGCTTAGGGAAAAAACTTAGCATAAAAGTATACAATGTATAGACCAATCCGATGTTTTTTTACCTAAGCCCTCGAAATGGCGCTTGTAAACAGTGCATCTCTGTAACGATGTTATCGCGACATTTGATTCTCACCAAATGGACGCACGACAAGTAGTGCGCCTGTGTAGGATGAGCATTTTGTGACTCAGATATAATGTTGCTGTTGTACTGGTGTGAGAAATAACAGGAAACCACTGTTAGATAAACCAGCCTCCGCGATATGAATGACATACTGTTGAAGGTGACGTTAAACCCTTAAATCAATCAATGAATCGATTAAGCACTATCTTTTTCATCTTTTTCGTTCTTTTCCTGATCGGAGTTTCTCTCTCCTCGTCAACCTCTCTTGTCCCCCCTTCTCAAAGAGCGCGGTCATAGGGTAGTTGGTAGTGCGTCGGACACTCAATAGTAAGTTCCAGGGTACGATCTCCGGTCTCGATAAATATCCTTTCCGACATTTGTCCCTTACCAGTGGGTGGATAATCGTAAACCTAAGTTTGATGAATAGCTGGAGGTTCCGAAAGGATAAAGTGGTAGCACAGGTGTGAGAAATGCCATGAATCCATGGTAAGGTACTCATCCACCTCGATTTGATTGAACTACTGTTGAAAATGGCATTAAACTCTATTCAATCAAATCAAATTAACCCCTTTCCTTCTATACAAATTTTCTTTCCTTTGTCTCTCTGGATCCCTTTATATCTCCCATCCTCACCATCCTGCCTGAATATGCCTGTTCTCATTCCAAAATTAGAAAAGTTAAACCTGTCCAATTTGAGGGAAACTGCAGATGTTAATTTGAACTTGGTGAAATTTTAAAACTCTTTGTCAACTTGTGGATGGTGAAGAAATTGCTTTAACTCTAGTAGATAAAGACTTTTAAAATTTCGAGCATCATTTTTTTCATTTTCCACAAAGTCCTTCGAATCTTTCCATTGTGTGCGTAAAAAGCGGGATTGTGCGAGAATAGGCTATAGGACTATCTGTTAACATTTATCCGAAATCAAGACGGTCGAGTATTTTGACTGAACTATAGCAAATTTTAGTCCAGAACATGGTTGATACATTTCATAAAATGGTTATGAATATTGTAATATAAAACTTAGACTAACGATAACTATCTTAAATCAGTTAAAGACTAATGAAAAAACCTTCAGTGCGTTAAGAAAAATTACAAAACTAAGTGAAAATGTCGCGATATGAGTAGATCAGTGAAAAATACTGATGTCTTTTTAAAAGTGAATGTACCCTTCAAATAAATCCTTGTTTTTTTTAAAAAAAATACATTTAGTCTGCTTAACCCATTCCCACCTAACACATCTTTAGACTGCTCCATGTCAAAAGATTTTGCAGACGATAGTTTAATTTGAAGGAGTTTTAAAATTATTTGTCTTTTGTGATAAAAAATATTATGTATAATGAAGAAATCGCTTGTAACAAGCAATTTCTTCAATTTCCAAAATATTTGACAAGCAATTTTCTTGGGCATATAAAAATGGGATAGTGTGATAATGGGTTAAACCATCAAGCGAAGGATAATCACATTTCAACGGAGGAAAAAGTCTACACTATTTTGCTTCTTCAACCATGTCATCTATAAACTATTATCCTTTCATGGGGTTGAAACATGTTACAACCTTTCTGAACTAATGATCATCGTTAATTCTTCGTCTGCTCAACACAGTGGATGAACACTTTACTTATGAAATTTCGTCTAA
Source organism: Fragum fragum (assembly GCA_946902895.1). Classification (NCBI taxonomy): domain Eukaryota; kingdom Metazoa; phylum Mollusca; class Bivalvia; order Cardiida; family Cardiidae; genus Fragum; species Fragum fragum. The sequence goes on along the minus strand of OX336375.1, from coordinate 35,840,462 downwards.
CGCCTTATAAAAAACGACAAGGTGTAGAGCCTTAGTCCATTCCAATACAGTGACGCTTTTTAACGCCTCTCAAGACAAACAATTTGGAAAACATAGCGTAAAATGAAGAAATTGCTTGTTAAAGGCAATTTCTTCATTTTACACTATATTTTCTATACAGAAAGTTGAAATAATCTAAAATTTCAAACTTTAAATTGTTGTCTGCAACTCTTTTCACTTTGGACCAGTATAAAATTTTGACGTCTTGTAATCGGTTAAAGGGCCATTGAAAATCATTATTTCGGAAAATGGGAAAAAAAGAAAATGCAATTCATTCTTTCCCCACTATAATTTTACAGTCGCTAAATTGAACTAGAGTTAAAACGAGAAAATGTACAATTAAGGTCCTTGGGCGACCGAATATTTTAACTACAGATTTAGTTACATTTTTCTCGTCTCCCAAGGACTATAAAAGTACAAGTTATAGTAAGTGATCAAAGGTCAATTTTGTCTATACCTGTAAAGACATAACTGACCTTTGATCACCCACATTGACTTGTACACCTATATATGACAAATACATGTATCTAAATGTGATACAAAATTTTGTCTATACCTGTATGGACAAAATTGACCTTTGGTCACTCACTATATGTTGTGCACCTATATATGACTAATACATGTATCTAAATGTGATACAAAATTTTGTCCATACCTGTATGGACAAAATTGACCTTTGATCACTCGCAAAATCCTGAACATCTATATACAATTAATAGATGCATATAAATGTGATACAAAAAACAATGCTTATTACCTGCACCGATTCCTCCATCCTGTGTCAGTCGTGATCACCGAATATTTACTGTTTGTCAGTTGATCTTAACGCTCCACCTACTTCAACACACGAAAAAAACCTTTGTGGCGATGTTTGCACCGGAGTGTTACACGAGGCGACCTTCATTCGAAACGCCATAAAATGTAAATAAAATTGTTTACCGGTGTTTCTAAACATCTTAAACAAGTTTTGAAATACCCTTGTAAATTCATAAAGGGATTGTATAACGCGGTTTGTTACCTGTTCATTACAACCCTTAACCCTTTCCTGTTTTACCAGATTTTTAGATCATTTCCAATTCAAAGGATTTGAAGACGAAAGTTTAATGTGGGTTTAATTTGAAAATAACTATTCAGCAGGGTAGAAAATATTGTAGAAAAAGAAGAAATTGCTTGTTACAAGCAATTTCTTCTAATTTCTACAATGTTTCTTTATGATAAAAACACGGGGACGTAACAACCAGGTAGGTTAAAGTCTCAAATTTCCGTTGACATTCCGATTTTATACTTAACAGAAAAGAAGGAATCGTAATGGGCCAGGACGGTACAGCGTGGCTCTCTACGAAGCCTCCCTCTGTCTCTCACTCTCATAACCCGTTATATCAGACGACAAAATTTAAGACTAGTCCTAATAAAAAGTAGATGTAGACGATAATTTCAGGTGGATGAAATTTCAAAAAATATTGTTTTATGGGGTAGAAAATATTGCGAATAATGAAGAAATTGCTTGTAAGAAGCAATTTCTTCATTCTCCGAAGTGTTTTCAAAAACCCTTTTCTCGAGGGGCGTAAAAAGATGTGGTTGGGTGGGATTCCATTCGCAAACAATGACGCGTTTTGACGCCCCCGATCTTAAATATAATTGGGAAAAAAATAACATTGTGTAAAATGGAAAAATTACTTGCACATGCCCATATGAGCGACGACCCCAGAAGACGGTTAGTTGTTACGGGGACAGTGCAAGGATACAGGACGAAACTGCTCAGAGCTACGCCTGATTCTTTAATGTGCTCGATGGATAGCGCCGTCACACAGGGCCTCAGTTTTACGTCTCATCCGAAAGACAAATAGTTAGTTAGTTGATATGGTCAGCCCAGGGCTCGAACCCGTGATCTTGAGGTTTGAAGTCCAGTGTTTGAGCTCAGTCAGCATAGGATGACAAAAAGAGACATCTAAAAATTGCAGTCCGACAAAAGGAGACCTATAAAAATCGCAGTCTGATCCACGTGTTTAATATCTCTACTTTAGTTACAACGTTTCAATTTACAGTCAATTCTCCAAATGAATTCCTAGACTCGGTAGAGTGGACCGAAATAGCGTCGTGATGCTAGTTCTCTAACTCTCGAGATCGGGCTGATCTGGCGACGCCTGTGTATTTTCGTTTATTCATTGTCTCTGCTGTGACTATTTAAGCGATGCAATCGGGAAACAATTAGACGGTCAGCCCGACTAGCTTAGTTGATAGTGCACTTGACTTCAAACCTCAAGATCACTGGTTCGAGCCCTGGACTGACCATATCAACTAACAAAATAAGTGTCTTTCAGGTGTGATGTTATGTGACGATGCTGTCCACCGAGCAGCTCTCAGCAGTTTCGTCCTCTATCCTCCGTAACAACTAACCGTCTTCTGGGGGCGTCGCTCATGTGGCCATGTGCTACGGTAGCGACGATAAATAAACGGAAATACACAACGGTTAGTTATTACGTGGGATAGTGCAAGGATACTAAACGATACTGAAGAGAGCCATATCTGGTTTATTAACGAACTCGATGGATTGCACAGTCACAAGGGGGCCACGGTTGAACGTCTCATACAAAAGACAATTACCTTGTTAGTTCATCTGGTCAGCCCAGGGCTCGAACCAGTAATCTTGAGGTTTGAAGTCAAGTGCACTATCAACTGAGCTAGTCGGGCTGACCATCTAATTGTTTCCCGGTTGCATCGCTTAAATAGTCACAGCCAACTGCTCTACCAACTGAGCTTATCCAAACAACAACCCTTTTAAACTAGCAAAGTGACAGAAAAGTGGCCGTACAGCCAGAAAACGGTCTTCGACAAAACGGGTGCCAACTTCGTTGGTTGCGAACAGACCTATATATCCAATGTAGAAAACTAGCCGACTATATATATATATATATATATATATATATAAAGAGAAAGAGATTGATTGATTGATTGATTGATTGACTGGGGTTTAACGCCGCTTTTAACAGTTTTGCAGTCATATCGCGGCGGTTGGAGAACCTAACAATGGATTCCTGGTTTATCTCACACCAGTACTACCACTACATCCTTTCCTAGCCTCCAGCTGCTATCCCATTTAGGTTTACGATTATCCACCCATTGGTGAGAGACAAATGTCGGAAAGAATATGTGCCGCCACCAGTGATCGAACCCATGACATCACATGATTGAAGATTAGGAGTCTGACGCGCTACCGACTGCGAAAAGAGAAAGAGAGAGAGAACTGCTATAACACTACTCTTTATTTCTATTAGAAGTGGTAATGGTGATTATGATGCCGTAACCACTACGTGTAAATGGCAAAGACCGATAAAACTAGACAACTTATTGCCCTGGCGAGTTTGTCATTTTGGAGAAAAAGCAAATATTTGCGAGTAAACCTAGTATGGCAGCGTTTTCCCGGTTTGCTTGAGGTATAAAAAAGTAAAATTCAACCCATGATCTTGCGAAAATCACTATATTGCGATCAAGATCGGACGTATTGAATTATGAAATCTGAATGCCAGCCTAAAACATTTCTGAAATTTATGAAATGAAGCGATCGTAATGCACATTCTTACTGAGAGCTAGTTACCAGGGCTATTTATGTACACGGCGACCTTCAAAAATAATCTGAGTCGACTGCATTAAAAGCTTTCCTTATATTTACTTGCTAGTAACGATTTCCCTACTTACAACATTGAGTAGAATAACTTAACCTATTCCCACAAAATCCCTCCTTTTTACGCCCCTAAAAAAGCTTTGAAAACACTGTGGAAAATGAAAAAGGATCAAGCAAATTCCTCATTATCCACAATGTTTTCCATCCCAATAGACAAAATAAATAAATAAATAAATACGCGTTACTAAAATTCCACCAACTTAAAATTGTAATCTACAGCTTCTTTTGATTTCGACCAATCTAAAATGTTGTTGTGTACGAATTGGTAAAACCAAGTTTTCAATGACAGAAAACCGCAAATGCTTTCCGGCTCTCGGACATGTTGACTTTGTTCGACGAGGAGTAGAAACATGACAGTTTTAATGCAACAAATACTACTAAAATAGGGATTAAAAGTCGACGTGAGGCAAGATATCACACCATCCACTTTCAATTGCCAAACATCTTTAAAGCGCATTTAAACCCGGACATGTTTGTAGCACTGTGTTTTTCCTATTTACATATGCCTTTTATACGGGCCGTTTTTCGTTTGGCAGCCATGAATGAAACGCATCAATCCTCATTTTCTCAGACAAACAACGCCACTCGTAGATTGTTCTCTAGACCACCATTTAATCATAAAAGCTACGCGGTTAAGAAAAGAAACTGGAGGCGCCTGTGCGGCTGTATCGCTCCCTAGGCCTGAATGTACTAATTTAGCAAATGGATGTTTTCAGGAAGTCCATATAATTTGAATCACCTTTGCTATATCTGGCAAATATATCTACTCGATGAAATCTTTAAAATAGTTCTGAAGAAGAATTTCATTCTTTCCATTGTTTTACAAAAGTCAAGTCGAGTTATGTAAAATTCTCGATTAATTTCGTCTCTTAACAGCTGCATGATATATGCTATTGTCTCGTCGTTATCGTATTTTGATACATGATATTTTATTTCCGTCCCCACTTAAAGCGACTGGCATAAAATGACGTGTATCGTGCAACATTTTAGAAACGGAAGTGAAATATTGCGTATCGGGTTACTGGCATAAATTGAAACTGAGACAAGGAAACCCAATACAAGTCGAAATCTGGCAAAATGTTCAACAAACTTTAAGATGTCTTGATTGCAAAAGATATACCATTTAGGATAGTATACAGATTATTTTGACCCCCGACAGTGTAGTGCAGTAAGGCTAAGAAAACACGTGATGTTAATCTGAGTAGTTCATGGTCAGGAATATAAGCAAATCGCTGGTTGGAGACATAAACGTCGTAACTATAAATTGAATAAGCCATAGTAACGTACAACACAAATTCTTATAATAATTGATAATGGTAAACATTCACTTACCATCTAAACGAATTATTTCATTGGTCACACGACAAATCGCAGATGCCATTCAAAGGATCAATCATCAATTCAGATCAGACATGAATTTTGAACTCCGATATTGGCAGAGATTTGTGTGAAGCATTTTTCTTGGATAAGCAGACTTTGCAGCCCATTTTAGCTGCAGTTACGATGTTTGATCTTCGACATTGGCAGAGATTTGAGTGAAACATTTTTCTTGGTTAAGCAGACTCTGCAGCCCATTTTAGCTGCAGTAACGATGTTTGAACTTCGACATTGGCGAGATTTGAGTGAAGCATTTTTCTTGGTTAAGCAGACTCTGCAGCCCATTTTAGCTGCAGTTACGATGTTTGATCTTCGACATTGGCAGAGATTTGTGTGAAGCATTTTTCTTGGTTAAGCATACTCTGCAGCAAATTCTAGCATTTTCCTTGGTTTTGAAGACACTACAGCCTATTATGGCTGCAGTTACGATGTTTAAATTTCAACAATCCATTTTGGTTTTTTGTAACACGTTACTGGCCATATTTTAATTACATTTCATATCTTTGTGAAACTTCCTGTTGGGGTTCAGTAAGCGTGGCCACCGAACCGTAGGTTGTTTTTGTGTGTGTGTGTGTTTGTTTTTTCTTCTAATCACGGCAATCCGCCGATTCGGAAAATAGAATTATTGTAAGGGACCTTTTTTCACATCGATAGATCCATTGCGAAAAAAGCAGGTTCAGATAGATATACAACGTTAGGATTCTCATTAGCCATTCTTACTGAGAAAGTTGAACGTTAAAAGCTAGTTAATTTGTCGTGCTGAACCCGGAATATTCCTGTTTTGGCAGGAGGTATAGACAAAGACCAGCCTGCACATATGTGCAGTCTGATCTTAGTCTACACCTCATGCCTGTCCCTTTTAAGTCAGAGTTTTTCATAAGTTTCAAATAAATGATTAACCTACAACAATTGCCTCAAGTACTGTTAGCACTTTGATTTTAATGCAATTCCGAAAAGGACTTTATTCAGCATGGCAAGGTTTAATTGCCTTTATTCACTTATCAGAGATACAGAAGGCAAATCATGATGGCGTTGCTAGGAACAATTTTGTTGAGGCAATTTCAATATACAATTTTTGTGGGGATGTCAGCCAAGAACCCAATTGTAAAATGGTTAGTTATGTGGACGAATACACAAACAGGTAAGAAAAATACAGGTAAGACCAAGTTGTATTTGACCTCTTAAAATTGCGTCCAGTTGACAGGTTAACAGAGTATGCACCGAAAGATTTACGTGCGCTAAGCTGTCAGTGTAACCATTTTTTTTTAATTTGACCCCATGGCTTCATCTACACCCATATTTCATTATTGTCTCTACCAAACCAAATGAAAATTTACTAATCAACATTTCAAAATAGTCGAATCTTAATTCGAAACAAATTCTTTGAAGCTTCAGAACATATTTTTTATGACTGATTGATTGATTGGGTTAAACGCCACTTTTAGCAGTATTTCAGTCATATCTCGGCGGCTTGAGCATCTAAACATGAATTCCTGGTATTTCTCACAAAATATTTTTGAACAAACTTGGTAGAAACTTTTTACCTTATATTATCTTGCCAAGCATGGAACAGGGTCAGATTCTACGGATATTTCGTGCATATTCTATGCATACTTTAATACATTTCCAAACAATAAAATATTGGACTGGTCAATAAAAAAACTTGATTGACCAATCAGAGGCGCGTTCTTTTCGTCGAGACGAAAAATCCCGCTAAATAAGATTTTTAGGGTGTCCTGAAGAACGATTTTTGTTAAGAGTGGAAACATTCGGCGTCATCAAAGTTTATGCCGATGCCGAGTATGCTTAAATTTCTCATTGAGAATTCTTAAGATTCTTATTTAGCGACTTAAAATCTTAATCTAAAGAACGCTTTATCCTAAAAATGTAAATAAGAATCTTAAGAATCTCGACAAAATGAACGCTACTCAGATCTATCGTTTATACCGGGAATACAATGTCGATTTCCGAAATCTATATTTAAAGGTTTACGATTATGGGAGACTTAAACGTCCTAGCTACGACTTTCTCAATTACGACGTTAAGATGGCCCTTGGCGACTTTCTATTAATTTTATGCCCCTGACCATATATTTTGCGAAGAAATGTCGTTTGATGTCTCAATCAACCAGCCTTGTTGGAAGTCGTTGGGCGTGACAAGCGATCCTTAACCCATTCCCACACAGTGAATTTTTAGAGTTGTCCAAATTCAAAGGTTTTGCAGACGACAATATAAAGTTGATTTTATGTTAAAAAAGAATCATTCAGTTTGGGTAGAAAATATTGTGGAAAAAGAAGAAATAGCTTGTAACAAGCAATTTCTTCTTTTTCAACGTTTCCTAAAGTACAAAAACACATAGACATAAAAACCAGAGATTGAAAATGAAATGGTTAGTGTGGGTATCGGCACATACATCACGGGATCCAAGAGAATTTGAAGGGATCCCAGTAATTCCATAGTTTGGGCTTCCTTCAAGATCTCGAATTATATCTCGAGTACAATATATTTTAATGTATCTGCTTATCTTCCTGGTTCGCCTAAGACGTTTCAGTAAATTTCAACTTAATCTTAACCAATAACCAGACGACAGTTCTTTTACTGATCCAAATTGAAAGAAGTTGTAGACGATATTTTAGATTAATGGACTTCTAAGAAAGGTTGTCTTCTTTTTCGGGTAAAAACATTGTGAAAACCAAAGAAATTGCTTGTAACAAACAATTTCTTCATTTTCCACAATATATGCATTTTTCAATGCTTTTTGCTTGGGATGGATGAAAAGCGGGATTGTGTTGGAATGCGATAAGTGTCATAGAAAATACATTTAGAGTCATCTTATTGCCTCTTGGATGGGGCTACACACAATGAAAAGATCAAAATAGAAGCAAGAGACCAAGGTATGGTAGATCAAGGATTTGTGTGTGTGTGTGTTTTCAAAGATTTTTTCATCTTTACCACTTTGTAGAATATTGAATTTTACGATGATCCTGATCTTAAAATGCTTGTACCATTTATTGTGATAGACCACCGTAAGACAAGACTACAAGTAAACATTTCTTTGACAGCACTAGGCTAGAGCACTTGACTTCAAACCTCAAGATCACGGGTTCGAGCCCTGGGCTGACAATATCAACCTACAAAACTAATTGTCTTTCGGATGAGACGTTAAACCGAGGCCCCGTGTGACGATGCTATCCATCGAGCACGTTAAAGAACCAGGCGCAGCTCTCAGCAGTTTCGTCCTGTATCCTTGCACTATCCCCCGTAACAACTTACCGTCTTCTGGGGGCGTCGCTCATATGGGCATGTGCTAAGGTAGCGACGATAAATAAACGGAAATAATCAAAAGCACTAGGCTTATCATGTTTGAGAGAATAAGAGATTTTTAAAAGTTTTTCTATTTATATCCCTTTGTAAAACCCGGGATTCCACAACAAAGGACTAATTTCAACCTTAGATTGACTGTTTGAAAATAGTTTCCTGTACCATTATATGGCAATTCTACATATAAAATAAGAACACTCTAGGTTCCTGGTCTTGATAAAGACCTTTTTCTTCATCTCATATTCAAAGTACAGTATCTGATACCATGGGGCAATATTTTGAAGTATTTTGGTAGATGACCATAAGGCATTTCTGCATGTAAAATGTGAACACTAGGTCTAATAGTACTGAAAAAGATGTTCTTCATCTCATATTCAAAGTACAGTATCTGATACCACGGGGCATTATTTTGAAGCTTGCAGTTCGGGAGATTTTTAGAGATTTCACTATCCATTTATATTCAACCCTTTCCCACACAACAAAATATTAGGCTGGTTCAAATTGAAAGAAGTTGCAGACAACAAATTCAAATCATTAGATTTTTTAAAATATTTGTCTTTCATGGTAGGAAACAATGTTACAAGCAATTTCTTCATTTTCCACATTGTTTTCCAGAACTATTTTCTCGGGGGGGGGGGGGGGTCGTAATGGGTTAATCCAGGATCCCGCATCATGAGAACTTTTTTCATCTAGGAGACAAAATTTGTAATATTTTGGTAGAGGAATATATGGCAATGCTATTCAGAAAATTTCAAAGATCCAAGCCTATTAACTTTGGAGAAGGTTGAAAAGGTATCCTATTTCATTCGTGTGAAAATCTGGTATCCGGAATAATTACCAGAGTACAGTTATTCTTTAATGTATTTTGGTAGATTTGATTGATTGAATGGGGTTTAACGTCACTTTTAACAGTATTTGCGTCATATCACGGCAGATGCGGCACCTCCCATTGGATTCCTGGTATTTCTCACACAAGTACTACAACTACATCCTTTCCTAGCCTCCAGAGGCTTTTCCATTTAGGTATACGATTATCCATCCCTTGGCGAAAGACAAATGTCGGAAAGGATATGTGGTGCCGCCGCCGGGGATCGAGTATTTTGGTAGAGAATCATTATGTGATTATGTGTATGTATGGTTTGGAAGAAGATTTTTCTTTATAATATTTTCTTCCGAGTGGTTAATTATAGCTAAATAGGAATTACAAAAAGCACAAAAAACTGTAACTCCTTGATCACAATAAAGCATATTTGATTTATTACTCCCAAATGTTCACAGATATATCATCAGCTATTATATACAAACAGAAACACGCAAAAAATAATGAAAAGTTAGTACATTAACGTTATATACCGCCTTATTAACCCATTCCCAGACAACAAAGTTTAGATTGATCTAATTTCAAAGATGTTGCTGAAAATTCTTAGTTGATGAAATTTCCATTTTTTTGTCTTTCAAGGTACAGAACACTGTGAATGATAAAGAAATTGCATATAACAATGTTTTCTGGAGCTTTTTTTCTTGGGGGGGGGGGCATCAAAAACCGTTCTTTTGTGGGCACTGAATATTACCGCTTTACAGACCATTCTAAAATGTTATTGTCTGGTAATGGGTTTAAGAACGCATGAAGGAATATAAATGAATCAAAAACTGCAAGATATCCCCACTATCCCCAACTTTTATGCTCCTGAAGAATTATAAGAAGGAAAACATTGTAGGAAAAGGAGATATTCCTTTCATAAGCGATCATTTCTTTTCTCACGTTTTCTACCACATTTGTAAATCTGAATACACTCTGAAATTTCTACTACAACAGTTGATTTGGACTACTTTTTATTGATGTTGTCTAAACAGAAAGAATATACAGGTTACATTTTAAATTGGGTTTGAATTTAAAAATAAGAACCAAATAGGGTAGAAATATTGTGAGAAAGGGAGATATTGCTTGTGACCTTTTTTCTCCTTTTTCCAGTTTTCTAGGATTGCATTTCAAAAGGGTATCAGAAAGTATCATTATTTGGAAATGGGTTAAAACTATGAAACGCCTCCTAAATATATAATTTTGGGAAACATTGTGTAAAATGGAGAAATTGCTTGTGACAAGCAATTTCTTTATTTTTATACAATGTTATCTACCCAGAAAGTTGAAAAAAATCTAAAATTTTATAAACTTTAAATTGTCGTCTGTAACTCCTTGGATTAGGACTAGTCTAAAATTTTGCCGACTGGTAATGGGTTAAGCTGCATTTAACATTATTAAACTTAACCCATTTCCACACAGTGATGCCTTAGGATGCCCTTCTAGAAAAATAATTAGGAAAACATTGTGGAAAATGAAGAAATTGCTTGTAACAAGCTATTTCTTCATTTTCCACAATGTTTTCTACCCAGAAAGTTGAAAAATCTAAATTTCATTAACCTCGAATTGTCGTCTGTACCTCCTTTTGATTTGGACTATTTTAGAATTTTGTCGTCTGGTAATTGGTTAAGTTGTATTTAACAATATTGATTAGATCATGATGAAGATGACAAACTGTATCAAAACAAACTAAAAAAACAGAAATAATGATAGAAAAATGAACCAAGAAAACACAGATAAATTCACAATGACCTGAGCCACAATATGGGAAGCAAACTCTATTGCTCAAACATTAGTACATGAAAAAGCTTGTTAACCCATTCCCACACTATCCCACCTTTGGACGCCTCTCAAGACGAAAAGCTTTGGATAACATCTCAGAAAATGAAGAAATTAATTGTTACAAGAGATTTTTTCATTATCTAAGACGTTTTCCATGAAAAAGCAAACATCTAAAAAATTTCATCATCTTATGACTGTTGTCTGCAGTTTGTCTGAATTTGGACCAGCCTAACATTTTGTTGTCTTTAAATGGGTCTAGACACTCATACAAAACATGTTCATGTAATAAACATGATTTCACATTTTAAGTCTTATTGTATAAAGATTAAAACAGGAATCTTAATGCATAAAAAATACGACCATGTATCCATTCTGTTCACTTTGAATTTTCTCACAGAAGGTTAACTTTGCAGAGATAGGGACAACACAAAGTCTGTCATTTATATTCTCAACCTTATGTTGAGGGCACTTTTGGGATAATACAATTCCTGAAGTTCCCATAACATAATAATTGAAAGAGGCAAAATATTCAACAATTTGAAATCACTTCCTCTGTCACAAGCTACTGATTTGCCACAATATTTTGACATGTGTTAACCTATTGCCTTACAAGAAAATTTTAGACTGCTCAATGCTGAAAGAGGCTGCATACAACAATATGAAACTTGATGAAATTTTGGATTTAAAAAAAAAAAGAAAATAGATAGTAAACATTCTGGAGAATGAAGAAATTGCTTGTTACAAGCAATTTCTCCATTTAACACAATGTTTTCCCCAATTGTCTTTCTTGAGCACTAAAAAAAAGTCACTATGTGAAAATATTCAAGGGGGACATTGTGATGATAGTCTTACAGAGAAAACAGTAGATTTCATCTTCTAAAGCCTTGTCTAGATGAAGGGGTTAGATGGAACAATTTAGGATGTTATTAAAATCTAGCGAGAAATAAGCTTATGAAGTATGTTTGACTAGTAAAAATGCAAAGGCAAGATAGATGTGGGAATGGTGAAATGGAACTTCTTCACCTTATAACTTCCGTTAAATATTGTTTTTATCAGAACAGGGAACATAAATATTTATTTTCCTTTAATGATTTAAATTCCTTCATTTTTATGAAATTTCACAATTGAATTTCTAGCTGGATTTTGATATGAAGGAAAATATTGTGAGAAATGCAGTCACTGGTTGCAAAAAATTACATCTTGTATTCTGTCAATGTTTTCTATTATATAAAATGATCAGTCTATAATTAGTTTGCAGTATTTGAACCAGTCTAGAATGTTCACCATCTGGGTCTATATCCACAAACCAGTCTAATTCATAATTCCAATTAAAAAAAATTTGTTCATAAGGGCTTTGAATAGTTCACATATGTTTTGATAAACCAATGATCTCATTATGAAATTTTTTAAATAACGGTTGTTGAACACAGACCCTAGAGTCAGGCATGGTTGGAAGTATGTAAAAGAAAGAGCTGACATGTTATGACCTTTAAATTGCATTATGACAGAAGTTATATATATAGTAGCTGAGGATACATGATAAAGCTGAGTACCAGACAGACTTACAACCTTTCACTAAGCAGCTCATTAACCCATTACCAGATGGCAAAATTTTAGACTGGTCCAAATTGAAAGAAGTTGCAGACAACAATTTCAGGTTTATGAAATTTCCGAATTTTTATAACTTTCTGGGTAGAAAACATTGTGGAAATGCTTGTAACAAGCAATTTCTTCATTTTCCACAATGTTTTCGCAAAACTTTTTTCTTGGGGGGCGTCTGAAAGTGTCTCTGAGTTGGTATGTGTTAACAGTAGCCATCAGAGACAGACAAGCATTTGTCATAAAATAGATGCATTTGACGAAAGGCACAAATGCCTAAACAACATGCAAAATGAATCAAAATGTTTTCACAAAAAAATGACTCAAAATGTTTTCAAAATAAAATGACTCAAAATGTTATCACTTAGATTATGAAATAAGAATAAGTAACCCATTCCCACACAATGACTCTTTTTGACGCCCATCCAGGAAAATTGAATGGGAAAACATTGTGTCAAATGAAGAAAATTGCTTCTAACAAGCAATTTCTTCATTTTACACAATGTTTTCAACCCAGATAGCTGAAAAAAACTATAACTTTATACTGTTGTCTGCAACTCTTTTCAAATTGGAAAAGTCTGAAATTTTGTTTTAAGTTAAAACATGCTGGCACTCAAAGCTTGCTTTGAAAAGCTAGCCCCTATTGAGATACATTTCACCCCGTATCAAACAACCCACAGTAATAATCATAAATAAGTTTGAGGGAAAATGTAATTTTTTTAAACCGGATGTTCTCCCCTCATAGTATTATTGTGTTGATTGATTGGGGTTTTACGCCACTTTCAACAATCTTTCAGTTATATTGCGGCGGCTGGAGCACCTAACAATGGAATCCTGGAAATTCTCACACCAGTACTACCACTACATTCTTTCCTAGCCTCCAGCTGCTATCCCACATAGGTCTACAATTAGCGACCCATTGGTGAGAGACAAATAGTTGGAAAGGAGTGCCACCATTGTGGATCGAAACCGGGACCTCTAGATTGACAGTCTGACGCGCTACCAACTGCGCTATGACGGCGGCTGTATTATTGTGTAAGAGTGAATGCTGGAAACTCTCAGTTTTAATTGTACTTTAACCAATTCCCTAACAATCCCACTTTTTGATTACCCTTGAGCTTCGGAAAACATTGTGGAAAATAGAGAAATTTCAAGCAATTTCTTCATTATCAACCATGTTCTTTTCTCCAAATGACGAGGATTTTTACAATTTCATCCAATAAAAATTGTATGCAACTTCTTTGAATTTTGACAACCTAAAATAGAATCATGTGGGAAAGGATTAACGCTTTTTACATACTAAAACTTGCACTTAATGCTTATTTAACCCATTCCAACACAGCAAAATTTTAGACTAGCCCAAATTGAAAGAAGCCGCAGACGACAATTTCAAGTTGATGGAATTTTGAATTATTTCATCTTTTTGGATAGAAAACATTGTGGATAATGAAGAAATTGCTTGAAACAAGCAATTTCTTCATTTTCCACATTGTTTTCCAAAGTTTTTTCTTGAGGGGCGTAAAAAGGAGGGATGGAGTTGGAATGGGTTAACCCATTACACATAACCAATTTCTTGTCCAACAATGCTTTCCTTGCAGGTTTTTATGCAGCTTGTGAATTTGTGGGATTTTGTTATAATGAATTAAATCAGCATAAAGAGCAAAGTATTTGCCATCCAATATGATGTTTGTTTTTTTCAATGCAAAAACACTTTGAATTGTCGTTGTGAACCAATCTTTTGTATTAAGGTTTAAATGTTTTCTCAATTTTGGACCGGCCTGGACTTCATTTCTCTGTTAACCCATTCCCACTCAATAATGATTTCAAATGCTCATGATAAGTTCTTCATTATGCACAGTGTTTTCTACCCCAAAAGACAAACATGGTGTAAAGATTTCATCAACTTAAAATTGTTGTCTGCAATTGCTTTGAATTTGGACTAGTCTATGATTTAAATGTGTTGGAATGGGTTGATGGGTGATTTTAAGATTTGTTTTTCTGTCTTTCTGTTTATGACATATTTCAAGGCTGTCTGTCAGAAGGAAGTAAGTCTGTTTGACACGACACAAAATAAAGTAAGTTGCTGCTGGTGTAACATAAGTAATTTGTTACTGTTTACCCATATTCTGCATCTACCCTGAAAATGTTTTGTTGATCAGAGACCAATACCTTGTAACTACGGCTTTTGTCAAACTGTAATTATGAGGTTTTAGTTGAACTTTTAACAACATAAAATTTAACTAGGGGATACTGACCAACGCTGAAAGGAATAGTTGCAGATCTGTGGTTTTGTCGATCTTAGTCTTAATTCTAAATGTTGAGCAAAGATCATCAGATAACGCACAGTTTCATAGCCACATCCACGTATCATAAATAAATAATCTAATCGTTAGTTTAGTGTAAAAAAATCAGAAGACACTTGTGATGTTTCTGCACTAAGCCTCCGTAATGTGGTCAAGAATCTCTAATGAACTTTTACTTTTTTCACATATCTAGCTTGACTATATTACTTTAGTCTTGTTGATATTTACTAAACAATAATGCCACTGAAAATGTTTAAGAAATCTGTCTGATCTTGTTCTTAACTGTGTTATAAGGATTCTGATGCAGGATATGGGTAGATATTTTTTTGCTGTTTGTTGGCATGTTGAAAATGGTTTGTTTCATTATGCTAATGAGCACTTTGTTGCTGGTTGAAATTGGGTCGTCCAAATCCTCGTCCTCCACCACGGTTGTTGTAATTATTGCCACCTCCACCACGGTTATAACCTTGACCTCCACGATTACCTGAAATAGGCAGAGGTATACAATATAAAGAGACCTATTCTCATTGCTTGTTTGAATACCTTCTATATCTCCAAATTTTCACAATAATGGACATGTTTGAAGTGTGTACGGGTATCTATTTGTTCAATGAACGCCGCCATGGCATAGCTGGTATTATGTCAGACTCGCAATCATGAGGTCCAGGGTTCAATCCCTGGTCGCAGCAAATATCCTTTCCAACATTTGTCTCCCAAAAATGGATAGTTAATCGTAAACTTAAGTGGAATTTTGATGAGAAATATCAGGAATCTATGGTTAGTTACTCTGGCCGCTGAACAATGACTAAGATATTGTTCAAGGTTGTGTTAAAACCCATTCAAACAAACAAACATTTTGCTATATCATACAATAAAACAAGAGCACCGCCTACAGGTGCCTACACTCTACTGTTGGGTGCTGGATAGTGGACAAAATGCATCTAGAGTTATCCCCCTTGATGGTAAAGGTTGCTCATTTGATGGTGAACAAGAGTGTCAAGTTTCAAGTGATGCCTTTAGTAGAACCAGAAAATGTCAAAGTTTTCGCATGACAACAACAAAAAGGCTATCGCAGTACCTCGGGCTTTCTCCGAAAACAGCCGAGCTAACAAAAAATAACTTTCAAGCAGAACAATGAAATCAAGTAAGACAATTTATTGTGTAAAGCATTAATCTGTACTGGTTTATTTAGCATGCTCTAGAAGTCTCTGACAAGGTGATGTAAAAAAGAATCTAGTAAAGAACCAGCCCCTTAAACAATGTTCATATTTCAACATTTTTTTAGTTTCATGAAGGTTGAAGATGGAGACCACTTAACCCTTTCCTGATCAGTCCCTGGTTTATATGTCCCTGTTATTTTATAACTGAAACAAGAGTGCCATAGTCACAATATACGCAGCTAAATTGCTGCTGTTTCACGAAAATAATTGTAGACACTACTTATTTTGACAGAACCAAATTAAAAAAATTTGCAGACTACCTTTTAAAATTGTCAAGTTCAAACTGTTCCTTATGATTGATTGAATGGGCCAAGAGACTAAGTGTCAAGGGGCATAACTCTTGCAAAAATCAATGAACCATAAAATCCTTGATCCATGTACACCTACAAATTATGGTGATGACATTGACCAAGTTTCATTTAAATCAAACAAAAAGTAAAGAGGAGTTGCGTTCACAAGGCTGCAATTTCAATAAGCCCCAGATACTAAGTTTTAAGGGGCATAATTCAGGGAAATTAATGAACCATGAAATCCTTGATCCATGTACATCTACAAATTATGGTGATGGCATTGACCAAGTTTCATGTAAATCAAGACAAAAAGTTGGGAGGAGTTCTTTCACAAGGCTGCAATTTCAATAAGCCCAAGATACTAAGTTTTAAGGGGGCAAAATTCAGGGAAAAATTAATGAACCATAAAATCCTTAATCAATGCTCATCTATGAATTAAGGTTATAACATACACCAAGTTTCGTTTAGATCCAGCCAGAAACTTAGGAGGAGTTGCATTCACAAGGCTGCAATTTCAATAAACCCCAGAGACTAAGTTTTAAGGGGGTATAATTCAGGGAAATTAATGAGCCATAAAATTCTTACTTCATGCACATCTACCAATTTAGGTTATAACATCCACCAAGTTTCATTTAGATCCAGCCAGAAACTTAGGAGGAGTCGAGTTCACGTTCACAAGGCTGCAATTTCAATAAGCCCCAGAGACTAAGTTTTAAGGGGGCAAAACTGAGGCAAAAATCAATGAACCATAAAATCCTTACTATATGCACATCTACCAATTAAGGTTATAACATCCAAAAGTTTCATTTAGATCCAGCAAGAAACTTAGGTGTAGTTGTGTTCTCAAGACTGAAATTTCAATAAGCCCCAGATACTAGGTTTTAAGGGGTGCATAACTGAGGCAAAAATTAATGAACCATAAAATCCTTACTTAATGCACATCTACCAATTAAGATGATAAGATTGACCAAGTTTCAAAAAGATCCAACCAGAAACTTAGGAGGAGTTGTGCTCAAAAGGCTGCAATGTCAATAAGCCCCAGAGACTAAGATTTAAGGGGGTATAATTCCGGGAAATTAATGAACCATAAAATCCTTACTTCATGCGCATCTACAAATTAAAGTGATAACATTGACCAAGTTTCAAAAGATCCAACCAGAAACTTAGGAGGAGTTGCGCTCACGAGAAAAGTGGATGTACGTACGTACAGATGGACAGACGGAGAAGATGATGCCAATATACGACCGCCTCTGGCGGCGTAAAAAAACATTGTAGAAAAAGAAGAAATTGCTTGCAACAAGCAATTACTTCTTTTTCCTCAATATTTTTGGCCTGTTGAATTGTTATTTTTCAATATAAATCCACTTTCAATTTTGTCTGAAAATTTTTGAATTTGTAAAGGTGTAACATTTTGACAAACAGGAAACTTTATCTATACCAGAAGTGAATATTGAACTCTTGACGCACATACTAAGCAATTTTGTTTGTTTGGTAACTAAGATGTCTTGACTACAGCTTAACCAAGCTACTGTTACAACATCCAGATCTCCAATTATGCCTTATATTTCATTTCTCTGGCCATATATTTCATAAAATATTGTTGATTGATACTTCAGTCATATTGCCATGTTGGAGCTCCCGGGTCTTGGCCAGCAATCCAGCAATTATATTTATGTTTACAAAATCTATGCCAACGGTTTAATTTTGCAGAGAAATAATTCCATACCTCCTCTATTACCACCTCTCTGATATCCTGATCCCCCTCCACCTCGTTTCTGATAGCCTCCGCCATTGTTGTAGCTGTTACTTCCACCACCATATCCTTGATAGTTGTCATTTCTGTAGTCATTTCTAGACTGATAACCCTGGTTATAACCTACAAAATATCAAATACAATTATAGTTTCCATCATGGTTTCTGGTGAACTATCTAGTTTGATAGCCACCTAAAATGTTATAGCTGTTACTTTCTCCACCATATCCTTGATAGTTGTCATTTCTGTAGTAATTTCTAGACTGATAACCCTTGTTATAGCCTACAAAATATCAAATATTATTATAGATTTCTTAATAAGTGTCTGGTGTACTATATAGTTTCTTATAGCCACCTCAAATGTTATAGCTGTTACTTGCCTCACCATATCCTTGATAGTTATCATTTCTGTTGTTATTTCTAGACTGATAGCCCTGGTTATAACCTACAAAATATCATAATATTATACGATTATAGTTTTAACCCTTTCCTGTTCAATCCCTGGTTTTAACATTCCTGTGAATTTATGAATGAGAAGATATCGTAGAAAAAGAAGACATTGATTCCTACTCCACTGTAAGGTTATTTTTTCAAATGAACTCCAGCTTTAAAGTTCTAAGATTTCAAAAGAAAATATTTGAAAAGCATAAACCAACCTCCACTATTTGATCGTTCATAGTTTCCATTATTTCTCCCTCCTCTACTGAACCCATTAGTCATGTTACTACCACCCCCTCGACCTCCTCGGTTACCTCGGAACCCGCCACGTCCTCCCCGCTGATCTCGATTCTGGTAGTTGTTTGAATAGGAAGAAGAACCTACAATGGTACAGACATTACATAATATCAAACAAGAGCATCCCATACAAAAACCTGACAATTGACTAATCGCGATCGTCAATCAAATGACCAGTTGACCAATGAAATAATTAATTACCATCAGATATGAGTTTTGAACTCCCACATTGGCTGCAATTTTTGTTAACATTTTTTGTTGGTTTAATGACTTAACTTCATATCTTCACCTTAATCAAACTGTAGTTACAACATTTGGTTGCCAACCAGCTTTTCTACTCTTTTGTTACATGCCACTAGTCATAAATTTTGCAAAATAATGCTGTTTTAAATCGAAGCAGGACTTCCTGTCCGAGTCAATGGGTGTGGTCAAAGGAGTAAGTGGCTGGGGCCAGCACTTGAAAGCGGATATAAATGATCCAGTATCCAGGAAAACCTGCCTAAATGAAGTTACTTTATTACAAAGAAAATTCGAATATAATGAAGACTTCACAAATGACTACTCACGGCCGTCAATCAAGGAATCAACCTACGAAGTATTTTAGTACAGGGTCAATAAGTATTATTACACACCAAATATCAAAGCTCTCGGCTTTATGGTTTGGGAGAAGAAGATTTTTTAAGTAGAGGGTCAATAGGCATTAATACATACCAATTATCAAAGCTCTAGGCCTAATGGTTTAGAAGGAGAACATTTCCTATGATATCCTTCTTTATTCCTTTCTGGGATTGCACAGAAAAAGTAATATTTTCAGAATACAGTTATTCTATGAAGTATTTTAGTACAGGGTCAATAGGTATTATTACACACCAAATATCAAACCTCTCGGCTTTATGGTTTGGGAGAAGAAGATTTTTAAAGTAGAGGGTCAATAGGCATTAATACACACCAAATATCAAAGCTCTAGGCCTAATGGTTTAGCAGGAGAACATTTTCTATGATATCCTTTTTTATTCCTTTCTGGGATTGCACAGAAAAGATCTCATTTTCGGAATACAGTAATGAAGTATTTTAGTACAGGGTCAATAGGTAGTATTACATACAAAATATCAAAGCTCTCAGCTTTATGGTGTGAGAAGAAGATTTTTAAAATTTCCTTCTTTAAATCTTTGTAAACTAAGGAATCACACAGAAAAGGGCTAATTTTCAGAATACAGTAATTCTTTGAAGTATTTTGAAAGAGGGTCAACAGATGATGATTTATACAAAATCTCAAAGCTCTAGGCCTCATGGTTTTGGAAAAGAAGATTTTTTAAGTTTACCATCTTTATTTCTATGTAAAATCAGGGATGGCAAAGAAAGAGCTAATTTTCAGAATACAGTAATTCTTTGAAGTCATTTGGTAGAGGGTCAATAGATGATGGTTTGAACTGAATTTCAAAGCTCTTGGCCATATGGTTTAGGAGAGAAAGATTTTTAGAGTTTTCCTTCTTCATTTATATGTAAAATCAAGGATTGCACATAAAAGGGCTAATTATCAGAATACGGTAATTTTTTGAAGTATTTTGGTAGAGGGTAGACAGATGATGATTTGTACCAACTATCAAAGCTCTGAGCCTAATGGCTTTGGAGGAGAAGATTTTTTAAGTTTTCCTTCTTTATTTCTTTGTAAATCAGAGATCGCACGGAAAAGGGCTTATTTTCAGAAAACTTTAATTCTTTGAAGTAACTTTGTAGAGGGTCAATAGATGATGATTTGTAGCAAATATCAAAGCTCTAGGCCATATGGCTTGGGAGTAGATTTTTTACGTTTTCCTTCTTTATTTATATGTAAAATAAGGGATCGCACAGAAAAGGGCTTATTTCAGAATATGGTAATTCTTTGAAGTAATTTGGTAGAGGGTCAATAGATGATGATTAGTACCAAATATCAAAGCTCTAGGCCTTATGGCTTTGGAGGAGAAGATTTTCTATGTTTTTTACTCCGTTCCCATGGCAACCAGAGTTCTTCATGGATTTAAATTCTTTGAAGTATTTTTAAAGAGCATGACCTAAGGATAATTTCTGTGAAGTTTGGTTGAAATTCCATGGTAAGTTTAGGAGATTTGTTTGTTTGAATGGGGTTTTACGCCGCTTTCAATAATCTCTCAGTTATATCGCGGCAGCTGGAGCACCTAACAATGGAATCCTGGTATTTCTCACACCAGTACTACCATTACATCCTTTCCTAGCCTCCAGCTGCTATCCCACATAGGTTTACGATTATCGACCCATTGGTGAGAGACAAATAGTTGGAAAGGTTGAGTGCCGCCGTCGGGGATCGAACCCGGGACCTCTAGATTGACAGTCCGACGCGCTACCAACTGCGCTATGACGGCAACAAGTTTAGGAGAAGATTTTTTTTGTAATTGTGAACAGACGGATAGACAGACGGACAGACAGACGGACGCGGAACGATGACCAATCCGATAGTTCCCCAGAGCACTTCGTGCTCAGGTGAGCTAAGAAAAACAATCCAATACAGATAAGCCCATTGTTTTACCTACCTCTATAACTGGAATTGTCTTGTGACGTCTCTTCTTCCTCCTGGTTCTCGGATTGATTATAAATCATGGATTGAAACTCGCTTGCATTAGGATTCATGGGAAAGCCTTTCTTTTCTGACTGTGACAAAGTGTTCTGACTGTCCTGTAACAGAAACCATTTTAACCCTTGTCATGCTGAACCCGGAATATTCCAGTTTGGGCAGAAGTGCAGTCTGACCTTGGTCTACGCCTCCTGCTTATACTTTTCCTGCCAGAGAAGTTATGAAATTGACTTTCAAAAGAAAGATTGATTATTGAACAACAAGTTCTATCAGTGCTCTCGGCCCTTTGATTCTAATGCATTTCTGTAAGAGATTTTATACAGCATGATAAGTGTTGAAATATACAATAACATATCATGTTTGCGATAGTTTTAAAAACAACACTACTAGGGTCTGTATAAAAGGCTTAATAGCAGAGATCATGTAAGAGATTTGTTACTAATATTAGAAACAATCTTTGAGCATATGTCTCGCTTCCCAAAATGTAGGATAAACAAAGAACATCTTACCATATGAACAGTATTATTGATATGGTAGCTCAAGGTAAAATTCCATGTAAAACCAAATCAACAAGAGCCATGTCGGACATGGCCATCCCCCGCCATAAAAGCTTGATAGTAAACTGAAGCCAGGTAGATTTAGGCTTCTTGTGCACTGCATTTCTACTCAATGAGTTCGATAATAGCTATAATACTTTCAGAGATATGCTCAGGACAAAATCTAAGTCTTTAAAACAACAAAAGTCAATAACTCCAAAATTATGCAAGCAAGAGTTGTTGTTCTTGTGCACTGCACTTCTCCTCAACGAGATCTATCCACCTATGAAGTTTCAAGTTAATAGCTATTACACTTTCAGAGATATACCCCGGACAAAATCTTAGTCTTAAAAACAACAAAGGGCAATACCTCCAAAATTATGCAAGCAAGAGTTGTTGTTCTTGTGCACTGCACTTCTCCTCAATGAGATCTATGGACCTATGAAGATTCAAGTTGATAGCAATTATATTTTCAGAGATATGCTCCGGACAAGTTTAGTGAGAGAAGGACGGAATGAGGGACGGAGACCATTACTATATCCCCTTTGCCGAAACAGCAGGGGATAAAAAGGGAATCAAAGTATTTGATAAATTCTTTACCAGCAATCTATATTTTTATACCGGTAACTATGTAATGTTAGTAAATGTACTTCTTTTTGTGATTGTGTATTATATTCTGTGCACAGCTTATATTGCTTATGTCAGAGAATATCTCTGCAATAATTGAGGACAGATGAAATCTATTGCCCCTTGTGCATGTGAAGGGGTCTTGTACAAAAATCAGTTTGCACATATACTGATATAAGCATGATACAGTCCTATACCTTAAGTATGCCATCTAGAATATCATTTGTTGGTGACCAAAACCTCTTAACTACAGCTTCATCAAGATAAAGCTACTTGAGTTTGGTTGCCCATACATATCTATAAAGCTCTGTAAATGGTGTTAACCATAATGACATTCTAAGTCTTTTTTCTCAAATTCTGAATTATCATTTGTTAGAATTAACCCACTACCACTTGACACTGGTCCAAAATCAAAGAAATTGCAGACAACAATTTTCAGTTGATGAAATTTAAAAATATTTGTCTTTGGGGAAAAATATTATGGATAATGAAGAAATTGATTTCAACAAGCTTTCAACTTTCTTATTTATCAAAAATGTTTCCAAGTGTTTTCTTGGGGGGCATCAAAAAGCGGGATTATGTGGTAATGGGTTAACCCATTCAAACTTGACAAAATTTTAGACTGGTCTAAGCTGAAAGAAAATGCAGAGAACAATTTCAGGGTGATGAAATTCTGAAATGCAGGGGTCGACACTAACAGTGAACATTTGAAGGGATCCCAGCAATCTAGGGCTAGGGATTCCGTCAGGATCCTTCAATATTTATCCAGTACAAAAGGTCTTAATGTATCAAATAATGCTCCTGATTTTTTTGTTTGCTTGTTTTTGTAGTAAACATTGTGGATAATGAAGAAATTGCTTGTAACAAGCAATTTCTTCATTTTCCATAATTTTTTCTGAAGCTTTTTATTCAAGTAGGGCTTAGAAGAGCAGGATTGCGTGTGAATGAGTTATTGTATATCAAGGTGGGATCACTGATAATCTGGAGGAAACCCTGAAGTAATAGAAAGGGATTCCTGTGGGATCCCACTGAAGCAAAGTTAGTGTCAAACCCTGGAAATGCTTTGTCTTTTGAGGAAAAACATAGAGGACATTGAAGAAATTGCTTGAAACAAGCAATTTCTGCTATATCAACAGTGTTTTCCAAAGCTTTTTTCTTGAGGGGCATCAAAAAGTGGGATTATGTGGTAATGGATAAAGCCAAATGATTTGAGTAACTAACAACATAGTTACGTAACAGCTTCAAATTGTGATTTTTTGAAATTATTGACTTCTTGTATAAATTAATTGTAGGAGTTAAAACATAGTATTTAACCCATTAACAGACAACAAAATTTTACACTAGTCGGAATTGAGAGGAGTTGCTGACCATTTTAAAGCTTATTAAATTTCAGACTTTTTCAACTTTCTGGGTAAAAAAAATCTGTAAAATGAAGAAATGGCTTGTTACAAGCAATTTCTTCATTTTAAACAATGCTTTCCCAACTACTTTTCTGGAGAGTGGGAAAGTGTTAAATAGGATGCAGATGCCTGATATTTGGCTGTTGGGTGAATATTGGTTAACCCATTACCAGACAGCAAAATTTTAGCCTGGCCCAAAATGAAAGGAGTTGCAGACAAAAATTTAAAGTTTATGAATTTAAGATTCTTTTACAATTTTTTGGGTAGAATACATTGTTACAAGCAATTTCTTCATTTTACACAATGTTTTCCACATTGATTTTCTTGAGGGGCGTCAAAAGGCATTAATTTTGGAGGAATGTGTTAATGGGGAATCAATCATACAGAAATGCATTATACAATATCCTCTATTGGTAGTATAGACTACACAATTAATGTTTGGCATTCATTTTTAGTTAGCAAACAACAAACTACAGTGGTGCAAAGGCTATAGAAAAACCTTGGGTTTTCTCTGAAAGAAGCAAATCTAAAACTTGGGAGTAAGATCAAAACACTTTAGGAGCAAACATATATAGGTACATTGTAATGTTGATACTGAATGAGGATTCCATTTCATCACTTGTTATTAAATATTAGGTCATTTGTTCTTCTCATTCAAAAGATGATAAAACTTTGAAACTAATTGTGCTCTATCCAGGTTTTAGATCTTTCTCGAAATACGCAAATAACTGATTTATTTAAACACTCAAAAAATCCAAGAACAGACAGTTTGATCAAGGGGTATAGACCATTTGTAAATTCCATTCTTTAGGGGTTTCATTTAATTGAATCATTTTCATATTGAACTATATATTATCTATATTGAGTACTATTGTAATATGTGGTGAAAGTTAGGAAGTGAGGCTCCTTAAGGATGTGGAAATCCCATTGCCTGATTTGTCTGACATGGGCTTTTCACTTGCAAAGAAGAACATTTTTCAAGGTCACTTGTCTGGAGGCAAACTATCAGGGCAAATCCTAAAATGGTACAAATTAGATCTCAAAGATATCTAATTTATTACTGGAAAATTACCATAAAATTCATATTGAAGGGTAGAAAATGTTGTTCATAAAGAAAATTTCAGTAACAGCAATGTTTGCTCAAAATTCATCCCATCACTTGTATGTGGATAAGTTCATTTTATTTCTGGTCAAATTCAAATCATGCCTTATTTGTCCGTGGACAAGTGGAGAAAATCTGTACTTCAAAACCACTGCTTACTGCTGCCGCTGCTTACAATAACTCAACATTTCCTTAAAAAGTTTATAATAAAACACTCAAACCAACTCTGCTAACTTGTCTTTATTTCAGAAATGTAAATAATAGCTTTCATCTAGAAGGTTGCGGCCAGTAAGTTGCTTATAACCTTCCAGTCACTCTTTGATTGCGGCCAGTAAGTTTCTTATGGGCCAGTAGGTTTCTTATAACCCTCTAGTCACATTCTGCAAATTGCTTGCTGTTTGTTTTTGTAGTTCATAAAAATCACCTTAACCTGTAACCAGACAATCCATTAACCTGACCCACAAATAATCTAATTTTTGATCCGTCTATTAAAGTTCAAGCTTTCTTTCCCCCCTTTTCATACTTCTAATAACAAAACTTGTAAAATATTTGCTTTTATTGCAAAACGTAGGGAATATTTTTTGTTGACACAATTGTGCTGATTCATACAGTTTGAGTTTTTAGATTCGTTTTTCTGAAAGAAATAAAAAAATATTCTCATTTCTTAAATGAATTCTATATATAGAAGAGCTATCTTAGGTGTTGCATGGCATGGCCAATTCCTTCTGGCGGACCTATCTATGAATCTATATGAGGTCAGGTGTTTCTTTTCTTTTTTTTCAATTAAAGAACAGTGGACTGGGAAAAAACTGGATCTTTAACTCATCATTTTTAATTAAAACATCAAATATGAGCTCAATATTTACATAACTTTAGAAAACAAGAGGGCCGTTGGCCCTGGGGCGCTCACCTGAGATAAAGGCTCTTTTTCTTTCAACAGTCTAATTTCATGTTAAGGTTAGGATTATGAAACAAGTGGGCCACAATTACATATAAAGACTATGAACCTGGGGATCCAAAAGTCTAAATAATAAATTCTAAGGCCTTAGTGCTGATTTGAAAGAAGGAAAAAAACTTTTTCCATGGGTTATAATTTCAGAAATAAGAAAGACGTCTGTGAACTGATGCTTCATGTCTATACCCCCCCCCCCCCCCCCCCTGGGTCTGCCCCTGGAAACCCTAGGATCATGATTTTAGTTTTTTTGTAAGAGATCAATATACTGATGTTTCATGCAAAATATCAAGGTTCTACGCCTTCTGGGTCAGGAGGAGAAGATTTTTAAAGATTATTTTGAAATTTCACTTTTGTTGCCATGGAAACCAGAGTTTTTAACGGATTTCAATTCTTTTAGCTATTTTTGAAGGGGACCACCTAAGGAACATTTCTGCCAAATTTGGTTCAAATTGACCCAGTGGTTTGAGAGGAGATGTCATTTAAAAAATTGTTCTTTATTTCTATATAAACCCCACCCCCCTGGGGCTCCGCCCCTGGGGACCCGAGGATCATGATTTTAGCGATTTTCTGAAAAAGGTCAATATACTGATGCTTCATGCAAAATATCAAGGCTCTATGCCTTCTGGGTCAGGAGGAGAAGATTTTTAAAGATTATTTTAAAATTTCACTTTTGTTGCCATGGCAACCAGAGTTTTTAATGGATTTCAATTCTTTTAGCTATTTTTGAAGGGGACCACCTAAGCAACATCTCTGCCAAATTTGGTTCAGATTGGCTCATTGGTTAAGTAGGAGATGTCATTTAAAAAATTGTTCTTTATTTCTAAATAAACCCCACCCCCCTGGGGCTCTGTCCCTGGGGATCCGAGGATCATGATTTTAGCTATTTTGGAAGAGGTAAATATACTGATGCTTCATGCAAAATATCAAGGCTCTACGCCTTCTGGGTCAGGAGGAGAAGATTTTTAAAGATTATTTTAAAATTTCACTTTTGTTGCCATGGCAACCAGAGTTCTTAACAGATTTCAATTCTTTTAGCTATTTTTGAAGGGGACCACCTAAGGAACATTTCTGCCAAATTTGGTTCAGATTGGCCCAGTGGTTTAGGAGGAGATGTCGTTTAAAGAAATTGTTGACGGACGACGCACGACGGACGGACGCCGGACAAAAGGCGATCACAATAGCTCACTTGAGCACTACGTGCTCAGGTGAGCTAAAAAAGTCTAGAAAAATGATTGACCTAACATTCAAATAACAAACCTGATTACTCTTTTATATAATTTTCTGATTTAAAATTTCCAAAGGTAAACAAGTGTTTGGCTAGTATTTTCAGATTTTGTGGATTTAACCCTTGTCATGCTGAATATATATATCTTAAGATACATTAAAATCAAAGGGCTGAAAGCACTGATATTGTTTGGTCATCATTATTTCTTTTGAAAATTACATGTCATTCCATATACATTTCTTGTTTGAAGTGGATAGACTTGAGGTGTAGACTAAGATCAGACTGCACTTATGTGCAGGCTGATCTTTGTCTATACCTCCTGACAAAACCGGAATATTCCGGGTTCAGCATAACAGGATTTAACCTTGGCTTGCAAGAGTTCAAATTGGTACATTGAAGAGTTGCAAGCCAATGCATGAAGGCATGAAAGCAAAAATTGGGTTACAACTTCAGCATTGCAGGCTTAACGTTTATTGATTATGCATGCATAGAAACAGACTATGCCACTCAAACTTAAGTAACTTACCTGAGATTGTTCATGTCCAGGTGGCATTGGTATCTGTGGGGGAATTTCAAACTGTGATAATGTTGAATCACTCGTACCTTTCCCTAATACAGAATGTGTTAAATTTCCAGCACTATTATCTGATGCTGTTGCCGAAACAGCACCAGAAAACAAGTCTTCAGTTTGTAATGAATGAGTAATACTACTTTGTGAGAAACCAGTGTTGTTAAAGTCCTGTACAGATTGGGCAGTGTTTGACTGTGATAAGATCATTTGTTCCGAGCCATGTGATGCACCATGACTTGTCACTTGAATGTCCGTTTCTAACGTAGATTGTTCACCGAAAGATGAAGCTCCAAATCCAGATGTAGGGAGAGTTGTATTATCATGGGTTTGTGTTGACGGGGGTCGTCCAAGGGTTGGTGGTTGTGGCATAGGATGAGCAGCTACCACAGCTGGGTCCATGTGCGGGGCTGAAATAAAATATTATTCTTGTAGCATATCTCTAAGTAAAAATATTAATTGTTTGACCATAACAGTGCAACCAAAAAACTTCTACCAATATACCAATCGCCAAACAGTTCTACTTTTTGACACCCAAAAGAATATAGAGTATTGGGAATATTAATTTTGTGGTAATAGAAGAAGTTGCTTGTATTAAGCATTTTCTCCTTTTCTCACAATATTTTCTATATATTTGGCATTTCATTTTACAACTTTAGTGATCTTCAAAATGAAGCATTATAACTGCTATACCACATCTTAACCCATTCCAACACAATGACGTATTGTGACGCCCCTCAAGAAATGAGAGTTGGGAAATCATTGTTGAAAATGAAGAAATTGCTTGTGACAAGCAATTTCTTCATTTTCTAAAATGTTTCCTAAAATTCCATACATTCTACACTGTCATCTGCAACTCTTTTCCATTTTGGACCAGTCTTAAATTTTGTCATCTGGTAATGGGTTAATTATTCTTAATGTATTTGATAATATTCAAAAAAGAATTTTCAGCTAGAGAAAGTCATGATTTGAGTAGATTGTAAATGGGTTCTTACAAAATTCTCTTTTCACTTCTGTTTCTATGGTGGACTCTTGTAGAAAATTAAAACTACCCTGCACTGACGACACAATTTCTTGGAATGGACGTTGACGAGAAAATGCTGCCGCAGCTGCTTGTTGTTGCTGTTCTAGTTGTTGTTGTTGGACAGCCTGTGTGTTTACCGGGTTCGAGAAAAAGGAATCAGCTTCAGCTGGTCTGTTTGGTACCTGAGGAAATAAACATGGTAGTAAAGTATCTAGAATCTTGTAGCCACCATAAAGTTCATACAATGATGTCTTAGGTAAAGAAACTTACAATGTTTTTGACCTATGCTATCTACATGTAAACTTTTCCTGCAGGACGTCTTCTTCCTTTTTTAACTCATTAACATGCAATATTGCACTTTTTACACATAAAGGAAAAGTAGCTTTTTAAAACAAGGCAGGATTTGAAAGAATTATATTTAAAAGACATATTCTCTTTTTATAACAATGTTTCTACCATAACTGGCACTCAGTGTTCAATTCAAACACATTTTTAATTGTAGTCTGCTGCCTCTTTCAAATTGGAGAAGTCTAAAAGTTTGTTGTCTTGTCATGGATTAGAGACATGTACTTTTAGAAGGAACTCTTTCCAATTAACCCATTCCCACACAACAAAGTTTTAGACTGGTTCCAATGGAAAGAAGCTGCAGACGACAATTTCAAGTTAAAGGACTTTTAAACTTTTTCATTTTTTTGAAAGATATTGAAGAAATTGTTTGATACAAGCAATTTCTTCATTTTCCACAATGTTTTCTTAAGCTTTTTTCTTGAGGGGCGTAAAAAGGAGGGATTGTATGGGATTGGGTTAAACATAGCACTTTTTATTATTTGAAAAAGAGATTATGTTTTATCATCAATATGATAAAATTAATTACTCATTAGAGGTTAGTAATTTAATTTTGATGTTTTATTTGCATGTTTATGATTGACTAACCTACCTAATCATGCAGTCTTAAGTTTGTGAAAAAGAAGCCGCTAACCCTTACATCTTCTCAAAAGACATCCCCTTAACCCTTTCCTGTTTTTGGAATTCAAAGGTCTTGCAGACGATATATAAGAGTTGATTTAATTTGAATAATAACCATTCTATAGAGTAGAAAACATTGTTGAAAAAGAAGAAATTGCTTGTTACAAACAATTTCTTCTTTTACCACAATGTTTTCTCAAGTATACAATAACAGCAACGTACAATCCAGTGTTTGTACAGGAAAGGGTTAATCTAGTATGTCCTTTATCAAAGCCCTATCTTGCCGTTCAATGATTTGCCTAAACAAGACAATTGGTAGACCCTGACTATATATAGTGAAATGTTTTTATATGTCTAAATTGACTGAAGTTGACGACAGTATTAAGTATGTTGCAAAGTCAGTCAAATTCACATCAAACAGGCTGGAAACATGGCCGTAAAACGAGAAAATACCCTGGTTCTTCAGTCTGACAAAGCACAGATTCCCTGGCTATGGGTAAAGAGACTTCTCTAACTATTGACCACTTCTTGGCAGTTCCAAGCATTAGTTTTATATCAAAACCAATACATAGGGAATATTGTGTTACGATAGAGATAAAACATATTGTATTTGCCTTGAGCTGTGGAGGAAAATTTTGATATTTCACAAGACTAAAGGTCCAGTGGAATATCAAATTTTCCATGGTAGGGAGAAGCAAATACAAGATGTTGTATCACGTCCTAATGTAGTACTCCTCTTAACAGCTCTTTATCCCTATTTTTCATTAGATGAATGTGATGAAATGATAAAAATAAGATGTGTTTGTGAAACACAATGCCCCCGCAACAGGCCTTAACTATAAAAAGTGTTGTTGACTTGATGGACATGTATCATCATGCCAAATATGAGCATTGTATCTTGAATAGGCTGGTAGTAGTTGGCAATGTTAAGTTTTTTGTTTAAGTTTTGCAGACAGACAGACAGATCAACAGACTGAATGACAGACAGACGTACAATAGAAAATAATATGCCCCCGATCTTTTGATGTGGGGGTATAAAAATCTTTATTTCTACAAGTATTTCCCTTTTTCTTTACGATCATGATTACTTTTATCTGCATGTAATGAAAATGACGTCATCTTAGACTTCTTTATATGGAATCGTCAGACAGTCAGATACGGGTTTTAATTCTGACATGTCCAGTTTGTCAGTGTGGAATGTATATATTTTGATAGACACATTTATAGGTATGTAATACATATGGAATAATACAACAGTCTTTCTTTCTTACAGGCCATATCCGTCAAGTAGTTTGTGTAGAATTCTATTTGACCCGACCAAAGGTTGAGTAAAATGGTATTCTATACAAGCTATGAGACAAGATACGGCCTGTAAGAAAGAAAGATCAGTCTGAGAATTTTGTGAATGGCTGATAAATATTTAAACCACAAAAACTGCATAGGGTTTGAAATTCTTCCGAACAATGACGGATCTTTTGTTTGCTTCCCTGAGAATCAATCTACATGTGGTAGACATGTACCCCCATTCTGTGTTAGCTATAATTCCCTCAGGTTAAATCAAACCTGTGTTAAAACTGCTTAGAATAGAATCTAATTTTCAGTACAAATTTAAACAAATTTAAAAATAGACTTACAGTACCAAAATGTGTTAAATGAGTGGAAACTAAAAATTGATTTATACTTTACCCCAAGGTACTGAACACAATACCATGAATATGTATATCGGCATATTTTTATATTCATGAGTGGAGTTAAACATCATTACACAAAAATATCATATATATTAACATTTGCATTACAGAAGGTATTCAACGAATACAGATTATGAGGTATAAGGCTAATACAGTTTTATTTTCTATCAACTTGTATCTGATTGCATAATAAAGCCTTATTTTCTCTCAGGTAGTTTATAGGTATATAATACCTGCTGTTGTGAGGAGAGTTGATCAAGGGGTTCGTCCATCAATCTTTGAGTATCTTGAGTTGATCCAGGAATACTTTCAATCGGGATTTCAGGGGGAAGGGATGCTTGAACTTCCTCTGAGTCAGGCAGCGGAACATCCTCTGTGTCCACGACCTCGTATTCCTCTTCTTCAAGTTCATCAACCTTTACATCTTCTGTGCTTTCACTGACTTTCTCGAAGTATCCACACTGGGCTATCAAATCTAGTAGTTCCTTTAGCTCCTGTTGAAATACATTTTAACCAGAAGAAATAACCAGAATGTAACAAGCAATTTCTCCTTTTCTCAAAATATTTTCTTCCCTATTTGACACTCATTTTCTTATTCTAGCCCAGTTTGAAATGTCTGCTACTTCTTTCAATTCCGCCCAGGGAAAATTTTGTCATCTAGTAATGGGTCAAATATGCTCCTGGAGCTTGTAAAATTTAGACAAGGGCTCCAAAACTATTACCTCCAAAAATATATCCTAGTTCAAAAAACAGTAACACTTAATATCAACCTTGATTTGAAAGATTATGTTGACAACCAATACTTAGGTTGTTCAGAAATGGCATAGAAGTTATTAACTCATTTACATTTGACAAAATTTTAGACTAGTCAAAATTCATAGAAGTTGCAGGTAATAATTGTTTGATGAAGGTATTACATCCTTATCTTTCAGGGTAGAAAACATTCTAAATAATGAAGAAATTACATCTAAAAGCAATTTCTACATTTTCCATCTCTTCCAATGCTTTTTTCTTGAGTGGCATAACAGAAGAATTGTTTAAGAATGGGTAAAATCTGAATAATGAGTGTCTACAATAGGCTATGACCTATCTAGCTATCTTCCGTGATTACAAAGCTCTAACATATCTTGTCCACCTACCTTGTATGTGGTTCCAACAACAGGTTTATCTTTAGCATCCAGAAGATTGACAATATGACCAGATGCTTTAGACAGAGCTTCATGGTAGTCCGTCTCCGCATCACGACTTGGACTGACTAGTTTGTACAGCTCATCTATCTGCTGAAGGTTTTCTTCTGTCAGAACCTACAGACAGAATAAGCAGAACTGTAGAATAATTGATGCCAGTTTAAACCTGTTATTTCTCTTCTAATTGAACAACCGCTTTTCCCACCCACTTACCACGTTAGCCCCGCCCATTGACCCTGACACAAAGTACCCCTTCGGTTTTTATCGGCGTTATTTTGCAAAATCTATGGAAAACAGCAAGAGGCAAACAGGTAACAGTGTTGTGCCTAGACTGCGGGATCGCTGGAATCCCACATATTTTTCACCAATGTCCCCCAAAAATCAAGCCAGTGCGGGAGATCGGCGCGCTCACGAAAAATTGTGATTTTTTAAACTGACGTCAATTTTGGTATTTAGATTTCATAGCGTTTTATTCTAACACGCACCTGCAAAACATAGACTGTGACCCGAGGTATTATCAATTTTTAGTTTGCCTTTCTGATATTACACCAGTCTTTATTATTGTAAACATGGCGAAACGTCAGCTTCGCTTGACCAACTTCATGTCGGAAAGCCCTAAAAATAGTAAACTAGCAGATGAGGACAAATCTTCAGGAACACGAGAAAATGCTGATTTGATCCCGTCATCGGATCCCAAGCCCTCCACGTCTTACAAAGGCATTGATACTGAGGCGGCCTCTTCTTCTGTCCCAGGGAAGATCCAACTTTCAAAAAATTGTTGGTAAATAAAAAAGGCCACAAACAGGAAGTAGAGGCTGGGCAAACCTGTATTGGGGAATTTATGTGCTGGACCCCTAGCACATGCACAATAATAAGTTGCAAGTTGCTGTGATTCATAGTTGCTACGAAAGTTGGACAAAAATTCCTCTGAATACTGTTTAGAATGAAAATTAACTCTACTAAGAAACAGGTAGTATATATTGGGCAGAGATAAATTTCTGCAATATGGAGTATCCAGAGATGATGCTTCATACAAAGTTTCTAGTCTGCAATTCCTAGTTTCTAGGAAAATAGCAACAAAAGTTCTGGCTACAGACAGAAGCCTGAAGACAGACGGCAGAGTTTTAACAGTAAACCACCCTTTGTTATAATCATTAGTCATTGACAAGAAAAATTGAATAAGTACCTGAATCATAAGTATGATAGACAAATAAGGACATCATTCTGATATCAAAATATCTCCCTATATCTGGAGGTCTTTGGAGAATATCAAATTTGAGATGTTTCAAATGAAAAGGGACCATCTGGGAAGTGAGAAAAATGTGGACCTTGGTCACACTGCTTTGAATGTACAGGCTATTTTTTTGTGAATTCTTTCTTATCTATGCCCAACAATCTAAATGCAGAATGTTTTTACCTTACAAGGTGAGTAAATTCTTGACCCATTCCCACACAGGGGCACTTTTTGATGCCTCTCAAGAAAAACAATTGGGAAAACAATGTGTAAAATGAAGAAATCGCCTTTTAAACTGGATATATTAGAAACTTTTCAGATAGTCCCTTTCCATGGATCAGGACCTATCTACAACACTATACATGGGTATTGGATCTGACCTAGAGCTTATCTTCTTTTTTGAAACTGGATATATTAGAACATTTTCAGATAGTCCCTTTCCATGGAACAGGACCTATCTACAACACAAAATATCGGGAACTGTATCTGATCTTGATCTGATCTTGTTATTTGAAACTTGATATATAAGAGAATTTTCAGATAGTCCCTTGCCATGGAACAGGACCTATCTTCAACACTTAATATCGGGAATTGTATCTGATCTTGATCTGATCTTGTTATTTGAAACTGGATTTATACTACAACACTTTAAATTGACCCATTCCCAGACAACAATTTAGACTGGTCCAATTTCAAAGAAGTTGAAGACAATAATTTTTGGTTGATGAATTTTTTGGTGGAATGAAAATTCTATGAACAAATTTTGAAAAGGATCACTCAAGGAAAATTTGTTTGGTTCAAATTGGTTTGTGGTTTAGGAGGAAGAGATTTTTAATGAATAATTCCATAATTCATCTAAATCTGATAAGCTCCGCCTTGTCACACCCTTGTTTTTTCACAAATCAAAATTTCATGAACAGATTTTTAAAAGGGTCACCAAGGGAACATGGATGAGTGAGATAATTTGTTGTACTCAGGTAAGCAAAAATACTAAACGTAGTAAAGCGAATCGTTTTTCTTCCCTTGAATGTTATACTTACTATTGCTCCATGGTTACCACTCTGGAAGTCCTGCCGAACATTATCGGAGCCCATACTGTCTAGAAGACCCTGTAACTGAAGGACTTCCTTCATTCGCTTCACTTCCTGTAAGTACTTCTCATACATTATTCTCTTGGCTTGCTTCTTCAACATCTTCTCTACCTGGTAATATCAAGGAAGGAAATATTGATTGATTGAATGGGGTTTAACACCACTTTTAAAAGAATTTCAGACTTATGGTGGCGGCTGGAACACGTAACAATGGATTCTTGGTATTTCTCACACCAGTACTACCGCTACATCCTTTCCTAGCCTCCATCTGCTATTCCACTTAGGTTTACGATTATCCACCTATTGTTTAAAGGCAAATCTCAGAAAGGATATGTGCCACCACAAGGGAACAAACCCATGACATCCTATGTTCGAAGATTGAGAGTCCTGTGCTATCGGCTGTGCTTTGACAGCAGTAGGAAGGAAATATGGAGGCTTTACTAATAATAGATGAACTTTAGGCACTCCAGTGTATGTATCGCTCCAGAGGCCTGAATTTATTGAATTGGAGAGAAAGATTTTCAAAACCTGCTCCAAATACCATATTTGAGAACATGCCACCTGCGCAAGCCATGTTTTTCATCTTATCAAAATTTCTTAATGGCATATGGTTAAGGGTCACCAAAGATTCATTCTTTGAAACCAAACCAATATTTTGTGAAAAGAAAGTTTGTCAAGGTATTGCTAATTTCCAAATATAACTAGAAAATTGTCCATTCCATAAAGTGATGTTTTCTCTTGATAAAAATTCCTGGATAGCACCAAAGGATCATATGTGTGAATTTGGTTGAAATTAAGAAGTTGGTTTCTTGAAAAATTAAGCATGCATAAATAGAAAAATAAGTGTCATATGGTGGCAAACCTTGTTTGAAAAGGACAAATTGTGTCATAACAAGTGCTTGTGAGAAAATTGCTTAAGATAAAATTAAACCCATTCCCCCCCAGTGATGCTTTTAAACATCCCCTCAATATAAAACTTTGGAAAACATTGTGGAGGATGAAGAAATTGCTGGTAAGAAGCAATTCCATTTTCTACAACGTTTTCCATCCAAAAAAGACAAACATTTTCAAGATTCCACCAACTTGTTATCGTAGTCTGCAACTTCTTTGAATTTGGAACGGTCTGAAATTTTATTGTGTGGTAATGGGTTAACAGTATGACTTCAGGTTCATAACATTTAAATCCTAAATAAAATTCTGGGAGCTATGTGAAACATAGATAGGTTCTCCTTCACTTCTTGCAAAAGTCTCTTACTTGAGCTTTTTTACATCAAATCAACCAATTTAGAAATTGTTTTCACCCATTTCATCACGATCCCTCCTTTTTACTTCCCTCAAGAAAAAAAGCTTTGGAAAACATTGTGGTAAAGAAGAAAATTGCTTGTGTCAAGCAATTTCTTCATTAATCAAATTGTTTTCTATCCAAAAAGAATAAAACATTTAATATTCCATCAACTTGAAACTGTCATCTGCAGCTGGAGCAGTCAAAAATTGTGTCGAGTGGGAATAAGTTACTACACACTACCAGATGCTTGTTTTCCCACAAATTGTGACAAAAAGAGTGGTGGTACAAAACTTACTTCTGTGTTGATAGCAACAAACTGCTTTTGAAGGTCACGTGCAAACTCAAGATTATGTTCAACCTCGTCATACTTATCAATGGCAGCCTGAAAACATGAGATACACATACATTACAAAGAAGGTTGGTCTACGGCTTAACCTTTTCCTGTTTTATTTTTTTAGACTTGTCCAAATTCAAAGGTTTTGCAAACGAAACAAGGTGCCAAACTGTCACAAGATACGCCCATTACACTGTTTAATATGAACTGGGGATTTGAATAGAACAGGTTATTTTGGATAAATATTTTTTGTCAAACATAGTATGAAAAACAACAAAAGGCAATAACTCAAAAAATAGGCTAGGTAGAGTTAAGGTTCTTCACACTGCACTCCCACTTGGTGAGCTCTATACACCCATGAATGTTCATGATTCTAGCTATTATACTTTTAGTGATATATTCCGGACAAGATTCAAGTATGAAAAACAACAAAGGGCAATAACTCAAAAAATAGGCCAGGTAGAGTTATGGTTCTTGTGCCCTGCATTCATACTTGGTGAGCTATATCCATCCATGAAATTTCATGATTCTAGCTATTATACTTTTAGAGATATACTCTGGACAAGATTCAAGTCTGAAAAACAACAAAGGGCAATAACTCAAAAAAAAAAGGCTAGGTAGAGTTATGGTTCATGTGCACTGCAACCCCCCTTGGTGAGATCTATAAACCCATGAAGTTTCATGATCCTAGCTATAATACTTTTAGAGATAAACTCCAGACAAGATTCAAGTATGAAAAACAACAAAGGGCAATAACTCAAAAAATAGGCCAGGTAGAGTTATGGTTTTTGTACACTGCACTTCCACTTGGTGAGCTCTATCCATCCATAAAATTTCATGATTCTAGCTATTATACTTTTAGAGATATACTCCGGACAAGATTCAAGTATGAAAAACAACAAAGGGCAATAACTAAAAAAATAGGCCAGGTAGAGTTATGGTTCTTGTACACTGCACTCCCACTTGGTGAGCTCTATCCATCCATAAAATTTCATGATTCTAGCTATTATACTTTTAGAGATATACTCCGGACAAGATTCAAGAATGAAAAACAACAAAGGGCAATAACTCAAAAAATAGGCCAGGTAGAGTTATGGTTCTTGTGCACTGCACCCCCCCTTGGTGAGATCTATACACCCATGGTGTTTCATGATCCTAGCTATTATACTTTTAGAGATATACTTTGGACAAGATTCAAGTATGAAAAACAACAAAGGGCAATAACTCAAAAAATATGCCAGGCAGAGTTGTGGTTCTTGTACACTGCACTCCCCCTTGGTGAGCTCTATCCATCCATGAAATTTCATGATTCTAGCTATTATACTTTTAGAGATATACTCCGGACAAGATTCAAGTATGAAAAACAACAAAGGGCAATAACTCAAAAAATAGACCAGGTAGAGTTATGGTTCTTGTGCACTGCACTCCCCCTTGGTGAGATCTATACACCCATGAAGTTTCATGATCCTAGCTATAATACTTTCAGAGATATACTCCGGACAAGATTCAAGTATGAAAAACAACAAAGGGCAATAACTCAAAAAATAAGCCAGGTAGAGTTATGGTTATTGCGCACTGCACTCCGTATTGATGAGAAGAATATAACTGCCAAGTTTAAAGTCAATCGGACTTACGGTGACAGAGTTATGCCCCGGACAAAGAAGTGGACACCGCCCGGACAACCGGACGCCCGGACACCCGGACGACCGGACGCCCGGACGCCCGGACGACCGGACGCCCGGACGACCGGACATCACGGGTGATCCCATAATACGTCCCGTCTTCGACGGGCGTATAAAAATACAGTGGATTTAATTTGAAAAACAACCATCCAGTAGGGTAGAAAAACATTGTGGAAAAAGAAGAAATTGCTTGTTATAAGCAATTTCTTCTTTTTCCACTATTTTTTCTCAAGTAAAAAATCACAAGGACGTAAAAACCAGTGATTGTACAGGAAAGGGATAATCCATTTCCACAATCCCTCTTTTTTAAAGCCCCTCAAGAAAAAAACTTTTGAAAGCATTGTAGAAAATGAAGAAACTGCTTGTAGCAAGCAATTTCTGGTTGTGTGGGAACGGTTAACATTTGGTATATATTTGGTATAGAATATATTACTAGACTATCACTGAAAGAAAACAGCTCAATGTCACTTGAAAATTTCTACAAAGGGCCATAACTGTAAGAAAATTAAAAGGATTGAAATAGAAATTGGCATGCACTTGCATTTACATATGCTTGATTCACATGGGTGTACATATAAATTTAATGAAATAGGTTGGAGAGAAAATGGGCTGAAATGTTTTCAAGAGCTCAGAGAGAATAATTGCAACAGAATATAATCTATAGATTTCATGTTCCTAAATAGATCAAATTATTTCCAAAATTTTCCTACTTGCAGACAAGTAAATACCAGGATCAACCTAGGAATGGTACATAAATGATAAAGACAACACAATATATATTGGAAAATTATCATACATGTTTATGTTGAACTGTATGTAGATAATATTGTAGTTAATGAAGAAAATGCTGGGTTCCAGCATTTTCTTCATTAACTACTGGATGGTTGTCCCAGGACAACTGCTGTCGAGCCCATAAAGTTTTGACCATCAACTTGACCTTGACCGTCAATCTCTCATAACAGCGAATAATTGTGTCAATTTTTTTTCAAATAAATACTTAAATATGGACAATATTTTTTAAATTAATTTGAAATCCATTCATAATTGTAGTCATCATGCTCCAGACAAGCACACTTTTAGTGTTTGACCTTCAGCTTTGACTGTGAAGCTATTCAAAAAATTCTTACAAATGGGACATCTATTGATGATGGAAAATAATTGTGCCAAGTCATTTTGAAATCCATCCATAATTGTAGGAGAAATGCTCTTGACAACAATCACAATTTTAATGTTTGACCTTGAGCTGTGATCTTGAAATTAGAACTATCCCAAAAATTCTTTCAAATGGCACATCTACTTATGCTGGAGAATAATTGGGCCAAGTTATTGTGAAATCTATCTGTAAATGTAGGAGTAATTGTCCAGACAAATTCTGACAGATGGATGGACTAACTAATGGACTAACAGACTAACCCACATACACCAACTTGTCATAGTGAAAACTATGTCTCGCTCACCTTTAGTGGGCTGGACAAAAATGCTTTCTCAAACTTATTTTTTCACCATTTATTTTTTTCCAAAAAATTCATTTAAATTCTGGACAAGGAGAAAATCATGCCTTACTTTTCTGGGGAAAAAGTGCATTTTTTACAAACACATTCCAATTATTTCACATTCCACAAGATAAAACTTTGTAGAACATGGTGGAATTAACAAATTGCTTGTCAAAGCAATTTCTTTATTATTCACAAATATCCCTTTCTCAAGAAAGTCAAAGATTTTCTCCAATTTCTTCTTTTTTGGACCAGAGTCCCAATTCTTTACTTCTGGAAATAGGTTAAATTTTGTACAGTAGGACAAGTGTTGAAAATCTCTCCCTCTAGTCTACCAGGCAACACTTACCTGCTGATCTTTTTCCAGTTTGTCCCCTTGATTCTGCTTCTCTATAATCATATCCAGTCTTTGCTGTATGAATAGAATCAAGAAATTATATAATTTTTGTGTTTCTTTTGGATGGGGGTTGGCATTAAACCATTTTTTTCTGAAACGAAGCCTAGAATGGCAAAATCCTGACACATGCCAAAGGTCAGGTGACAAGAAACATTCGGTGAGTGTTTCCATTTCTTTCATCCATTCCTGAAAGGCATGCTCTATGTGTAATAGCCTTATAATGTTGATGTATCCATTTGCAAACATTTGAAGTTTACATATGTTTGTTCTTTTGTTTGCTTTCTCTTGTATATATTCTATGTTCATGTTCATTGTAATGTTTTGTAATTTACTATTTTTGATTAGGCACACATTGAAGATTGGGAAACCAAATATGTAGCCTCTATAAATAAAGACCAGGGAAAGACTGACAATTTTAACTTAGGGGACCACACTGCCAAATTCAATATTTAACCCTTGTCATGCTGAACCTGGACTATTCCGGTTTGGGCAGGAGGTGTAGACTAAGATAAGCCTGTACTTATGTGCAGGCTGATCTTAGTCTACACCTCCTGCTTGTACCTTTCCTGCCAGAGTTGTTTATGAAGTTGATTTCTGAACGAAATATTGATTTTTGAACGATAAGTTCTATCAGTGCTTTCAGCCCTTTGATTTGACAGTATTTCAGTAAGGTAATTTATACAGCATGACAAGGGTTAACATTAGGAGTATGGGCATTTTCTCAAAAAAACTAAAAGGCTAAGCCCAAATTCTAGAGGCCATGGCTGGGCCCCTGTTAGTCTTCTTGTCTGAAGACATTATCATTAAAAGTTTTATTATTAAATAAGCCTTTAAGGACTCCCTGATTTAAAACATAGTTCATTAAACAAACTTTTATATTTTTAATGACTTAAACCATTTGAGTTCACGCATAGTTATACTGGTAATTAAAGTTTTGGACAGTTAAAATAGAATCAAACACTGTTAAC
Organism: Fragum fragum; assembly: GCA_946902895.1. NCBI lineage: Eukaryota > Metazoa > Mollusca > Bivalvia > Cardiida > Cardiidae > Fragum > Fragum fragum. The sequence goes on along the minus strand of OX336375.1, from coordinate 35,799,151 downwards.
ATAGTTTTCAATTGAAAACTTGCAAACCAAAGTTTATTATGTACCATGCAGGAAACAAAAGTGAACCTTCTCATCAAGTTTCAAGTTAATTCTATGAATAGTTGCTGAGAAGAAATGCAACAAAATATACCAGTCTATGTCCAAAAAACAAAGCAAGTCTGAAACAGGAAGTAGATAAAATGCAGACCTAAATTTGATAAGTAACATAGAAGACCCCTAGCTGAACAGTGAACCTCAACACCAAGTTTAAAGTCTATGCTATTGATACCATTGGTGCTGAGAAAAATAACAATAATATACAAATAAACCAGGCTTTGTCCAAAAATAATCTAAGTCATGAATCAGGAAGTAGTTAACTTGCGGTCCTAATTAACCCATTCCAACTCAAGCCTTCCTTTTTACGCCCCTCAAGAAAAAGGCTTTGGAAAACATTGTGGAAAATGAAGAAATTGCTTGTATCAAGCAATTTCTTCATTATCCACAATGTTTTCTATCCAAAAAGACGAAAAAATTCAAAATTCCATCAACTTGAAATTGTCGTCTGCAGCTTCTTTCAATTTGGATCAGTCTAAAATTTTGCTGTGTTGGAATGGGTTAAGTATGCTCCATAGAGGACCCCTAGCTGAACCTCAACATCAAGTTTCAAGCAGAAAATGTCTACATCAAGTTGATGCTAAAGTTGCACTGAAAAGTGCAACAAAAGTATAACACTATGCCTGACAAAGTCCGAAAATAAATTATACATGTAAATTCTACCCACCCCTTTGGCTCCGCCCCTTGGGAAATGATTAACTATTTTGAAAGAGGTCAATTTACTGTTGTTTCATGCAAAACATCAAGGCAAATCATTAAATTGGATAGTTACAGCTTCCACTCTTGAGAGTAAAGGTTGTCGAATTAACTTTTGCCAAATTAAAAAGTTGAGACCAAATGGAGGAAAGTTGGGGCCAATGTAGGAAAGTTTGGGTCAAAGTAAGGAGTTAGTGCCAGTCACACATTGCTTTATTACACATTTTTATTCTTGACCAATTCCAAAACACTCTCAGTTTTTTACAAACCATTGTGGAAAAATGAAGAAATTGCTCATTTCAAGCAATTTCTTCGTATCAATAAAGATTTCTACCCCAAAAGATGAATGTTTTAAAAGTCAATTGTTTTGAAATTGTTGTCTGCAACATCAATTTGGACTAGTTTTAAAGTTTGTATGTGGTAATGGGTTAACTTACATGTATAATAATGTATAAACAAGAGGACCATGATGGTCCTAAATCGCTCACCAGAGGCATCTCCAAATTACAGTACTTTTTAGTATAAAAAAGACACAACTTGAGCAAAATAAATAAAAGATATATAAGATTTTGGGCTTTGTACAAAACAATCCAGTAATGCTTTACAATAATAATGAATGCCTTTGGCTTTATAGTTTAATTCATTACCAAACTATCCCAGAATTTGTCACCCTCAGGGAAAACAGGTTTGAAAAATACATAGTGAGAAAGGGAGTGACAAGCAATTTATCCATTTCTCACAGTGTTTTCTACCTGAAATTCTTTGTATTTAGATTTCAATCAAACTCTAATTACTGTCTGCAACTTCAATGGGTGTAATTTTAGCAACCTTGGTAGAGAACAATCTGGATGTACTATAAATCAAAATATGAATGCATTACAACTTATACATGAGGAGTGGAAAATATTTGAACATGCTCTTATTGAGCATTTTTCATATCCTTCAATGCCTTGGGAAGACCCATGTTTGTCAAAAGGATATAAACATAGTAGATAAGAATAATGTTATCCTTTGTTTTTAATGTAAATGCTCTGGAACCTATATTTAAGAAGAAGAATTCTTTCAATGCATTTTACGCAATTTTCAACCCCATGAACAGAGACATTTTTTATCCTAAGAGCATATTTTCCTGTTACGTAGTACAAAATTATTTAGTCATGCTATATACCAAATATGTATGCCCTTCACCTTATTTTTTAGAAGAAGACTTTTGATGTTGCTCTAATTGGGCGTTTTCAAAAATTTTTGACCTCTTGGGCAGTGCCATGTTTTATCCCAGGGCTAAAATTTTAGCTAACATGGTAGGGAACCATCTGGATATGCTATATACAAAATATGAATGCCTTAGACTTTTTAGATTGGGAGGAAAAGACTATTGAACATGGTCTAATTGAGCATTTTTACTAACTTTGGACACCCAGGGAAGGGGTGTTTATTAACCTACAAGCATAATTTGATCAAAACAGATAGATAACAGCCAGGCTATGCTACACTCAAAATATAAATGCCCTCCTCCTTAAAATGAAGAATTTTTTTCTAACATATTCAAATTTTTCGTTTTTCCAAATTTTGGACCCCTAGTGCAGAGCTTTTTTTGACCTGAAGAAGACAACTTTTAGTGATATGGTACAAAACCATCTAGTTATGCCCCATACCAAATATGAATATCCTAGACCTTATAGTTTAAGAGGAGAAGTCTTTTGAAATTGCTCTAATTAAGCATTTTTCCAAACTTCGGACCTCAGGGGCGGGGCAATTTTTGACCCCAGAGATTAAATATTTATAAAAAACTTGGTTGAGAACAATATGATTAAGCTCTATAAAATATAAATGCCTTTGGCCTTGTAGTCTGTTAAAAAAAAGACAACAAAGATTTTCTAAAATTTCCCATTTTCATATGCCGCAGTTACAAGAGTTTACGGAATTAAATTCTTTTAACAACTTTTGAAGAGCTTCACCTAAAAAACATCCCTGCAAAATTATAGATTGATTGGCCTACTGGTTTAGGAGGAGAAATTTTTTAAAGATTTTTACAGATTTACTAAAGATTCCCATTTTCACATGCCACGGCAACCAGAGTTTTTGACAGAATTAAATTCTTTTAATAACTTTTGTAGAACTTCACCCAAGGAACATCCCTGCAAAGTTTCAGCTTGATTGGCCTACTGGTTTAGGAGGAGAAAATATTTAAAGATTTTTACAGATTTACTTTTGATTCCCATTTTCACATGCCACGGCAACCAGAGTTTTTGACAGAATTTAATTCTTTTAACAGCTTTTGTAGAACTTCACCCAAGGAACATCTCTGCAAAATTTCAGCTTGATTGGCCTACTGGTTTAGGAGGAGAAAATTTTTAAAGATTTTTACAGATTTACTAAAGATTCCCATTTTCACATGCCGCAGCAACCAGAGTTTTTGACAGAATTAAATTCTTTTAACGACTTTTGTAGAACTTCACCCAAGGAACATCCCTACAAAGTTTCAGCTTGATTGGCCTACTGGTTTAGGAGGAGAAGATTTTTAAAGATTTTTACAGATTTATTTAAGATTCCCATTTTCACATGCCGCGGCAACCAAAGTTTTTGACGGAATTTAATTCTTTTAACAACTTTTGTAGAACTTCACCCAAAGAGCATCTCTGCAAAGTTTCAGCTTGATTGGCCTACTGGTTTAGGAGAAGAAGATTTTTAAAGATTTTTACAGATTTACTAAAGATTCCCATTTTCACATGCCGCGGCAACCAGAGTTTTTGACGAAATTAAATTCTTTTAACAACTTTTGTAGAACTTCACCCAAGGAACATCCCTGCAAAGTTTAAGCTTGATTGGCCTACTGGTTTAGGAGGAGAAGATTTTTAAAGAAATTGTGGACGGACGGACAGACGGACAGACGGACGGACAGATTGACGGACGGACGACGGACAACGACCGATCACAATAGCTCACCTCGCACTTTGTGCTCAGGTGAGCTAAAAAATGCAGTAGCAAACTTTGCCATTCTTCTTTTATTTTGTATTCAATTAGTGTAACCATTTCAGAGAAGCAACAAGCAATTTCTATCAAATTTTGACTGACTTTAGTTCTATCAATTCTTCGAAGAATGCCTTTATTATAAATCTTGTATGGTTTGTTTGAATGGGGTTTTATGCCGCTTTCAACAATCTCTCAGTTATATCACTGCCGCTGGAGCACCTAACAATGGATTCCTGGTATTTCTCACACCAGTACCACCATCACATCCTTTCCTAGCCTCCAGCTGCTCTCCCACATAGGTTTACGATTATCGACCGATTGGTGGGAGACAAATAGTCGGAAGGGATGAGTGCCATCGTTGGGATCAAACCCGGGACCTCTAGATTGACAGCCTGACGCGCTACCAACTGCACTATGACGGTGGCCATTTATCGCTTTGTATGCTAAAACAAGGTTTTGTTGAGGAATTGCGACAGCTGTGCAGAGATTAGAAATTGGCTGAAACTGTCTGCAGAAATTTATAACAAAATAAGGATCTGCATTTCTTCAAGAAAAGAAAAAAGGTGGTCACTTTGCTCACATTTTCTTCAAAAGAGAGCCAATTTATGTGTGTTAAACTACTAAGCCTCATCTACAAAGCTCCATTGCTAATGATATGTAAGTCATGCCCACAAAACAAAGTCAATATGATCCATTCATCTGATTTGCAGTAATCACATGTTGGTCTTGTGTCGAAATACAACCCTTTGAGCAATTATAAACCCTCTGATTTAATTTCCATAGCTGGGATGTGAAAAGATGGGTTTTCTTCACTTGTCCTAGGATAAGTAGGAAATGATTTTCTACTTGAACAGAATTAAAATACTACTCCCCATATTTTGAAGCAATCACCAATATACATTATTATAGGATAAAATCAGACGAATCTTTATCCCATTTAATCAATGCATTACCACACAATAAATTTTCGACCACAGAGCTCTGCAGAGTGGGCGACTCAGGCGAAAAAGTCGCCTGGTTTCATAAAACTTCGCCTGATTTGCTGATCAAAGCGAAGTCGAAGTCGCCTGGAATTTTCGGGAAGTCGCCTGGATACGATAGGAGATAACCAAATCTGACCAGTGGCTAAAAAAGTAGGGGACAGTGTGCAATTATACAACTGTCGGTCAGAAGCCCTTTGATCGCAAATCAAGCGTGTATCGATATTGAAGTCGCGAGGCCAGCAGATTATCAGAAATAGGTGTATGTTCTGGCAGCTAATAGTCAACATGCTTGCTTCATTCACACCTACGCTGATTGGTTTCGGCAATGCTTTGTATACTCTCGGCACTAGAAATCTTTTTTTAAAGCGGCTCTTGCACAGATTTTTGAATTGCGAAAATTAAAAAAAAATCTCGAAAATTCGGAAATCGATGTGTTTACTGCTTAGATTGGATTGATAAAAGACGTTTCACCAGAGGAATATCGTAAAAAATATAAGTAAAATCTTGATTTTTGTGTAATTCCCTTCCCAAAAAATTACGCGTAGCGAGACGCCTAAAATCTATTTTAAATTTCGAGCCTAAGACTAGCGCATGCGCAGCATACGTACATAGAGGTCATGGTCAAGGAAAATCACGCGTCACTCTTTTCAAAATGGGAAGACATAAACATAAAAGCGACAGCTCGGAAAAAGGGCTCAGGCTCTTCGACAACATAGATATAGATCTAGACAGATAAATATTGGCGACCAGATAGATCGATGGAAGGAGCTGAAAGAGATAATAGGAGCTACCAACGACAGCGCGGTCGCGGAAATTTTGATCGACAAGTAAGTTTTGCATCACCCCACTGCCATTTATTTGAGCTAACGTCGGTTTATTTTCACATTAATTCATACAGAAGTAAAATCATAAACATTCGTTTGTCTCGAATTTTCCGATCTGTTTTATCGTACCATTGATTCTTCGAACTTCACATGCCCCCACGAGAACGCAAGAAATTTTGAGCAAATACATAGAATTACAGCTCCGTCTGAAATACTACATCACAATACGGATACGAAGAAAGCATGATTTATGGAAGAGTAGGCCCAATGAACACATGATGCTTCACAAAAAATGTGTAGATATGACATTATATACAAATGATAGAGCATATTATTTTTTCATCACACATAAGAGACCAATAAAGGTCATGTCTGTAAAATGTGGTGCCAGAGCAACAATTTGAACTCAGGCAGTGCCCATATTGCAAAAATGCAATACTTAACATGGATTGGGTCATACTAAAACAAGCCCTACAGAGATTTATAGCCCTACAGACGCCCTACGGAATTTGTACACGCCCTACGAGTATATGAGCGATAATGGTGTATAATTTTTAGTTAATATGATTGAAATTAACATTTTTCTTCATATTTCAAAATATTTTCTGTTAAATTATCTTATTTATGATGATTTTGATGTTTACAAATGCCGAAACCTGACCGGAAGTAATTTGAGGTATGGGCATATGCACTGAAAATTGTGGGACCCAGTCTAAAATTTAGGGGCGATGGTCAACTTGGCTCCTGTTGATCTTTTTTCCTGCATGAAATTCTTTCAGTTAACCCATTCCCAGACATTGACGCTTTTGGGCGCCCCTAAAGAAAAGTAATTGGGAAAACAAGTGTAGACTGAAGAAATTGTGACAAGCAATTTCTTCAGTTTATCCACTGTTTTCTACCCATTTAGTTGAAAAAAATTTAAAAAAATCCATAAACTTTAAATTGTCGTATGCAACTCTTTTCAGATTGGACCAGTCTAAAATGCTGTTTTGTGGGAATGAGTTAAATAGTTTGACAAGTTATCCTTTTTTTTACTTATTTATTAATACTTTATTGTTAGTGACCATTAGAATTACTTTTGTTGATTAACTGATGTTGCATGATATTTGAAAATTCTTGAATTTGATGCTGCTTTAGCAATATTTCACAGTAACGTTTACTGATGTGCTTCTTTAGTATCACCAATACCAGTTTAGGACTTTGAAATTTAACCCCAAGGAAATGATATAACTACATGTATGTGACAGGAATAGAACCATTAAACATAGTCTTCACTCGGATTATGAGTCTGCAGCCGTACCCACTGAGCCCTGCAGGAACCCAAGAAGTGAGGACCATGCATAATGCTGAAATACAATTGTAGAATATTTATTCCATTAATGTGAAAGTGCTATTTATCTTTCCTTCTATTTCAATTAAAAAAATGTAGATATAGATTACAGTTTTCTGCAACTGCATACTGATGTACAAAGTCATGAAGTCCTAGCTAGTATACACTTATAACTGATAATTATAAATCTGTTCTCATAACATTTAGCCCATCCCCACACAATCCAGTCAATAAAAGATGCCTAAGAAAACCTGTGTTAATTCTAGGCAGGGGGATTGGGTGATCCCCAAATTTTTCAAATATCCCCCATATTTAGTTGGTTTTTTTTTTCTATAAAAAAACAGGCATGAAATACCAAACATGTCTCAATTGTGTGCACTGAAATCCCCAACAACTTATTCAAAATCCTAAAATGAACACTGGAAAATATTTTGGAAAAGGAAGAAATAGGTTGATACAAGGTATTTCTTCATTATTCAAAATATTTCAACCCTAGTAGCCAAAACTTTCAATTTTTTTTGCTTTCCAGTAACATTGGCAACGGAGAATCGATGTAACTGTTCTTAACACAATACTAGTAACATCATTTATTGTTTTGAAATCCTAATAGTAATTTCTCCTTCTGAGAATGTGTATAATTCATTATTGCAAAGGTATATGGAAAAGCCGTTCTGGGCATGCAGTTGCTTCTCTAACCCTCCAAACACCAAACTTGAAACAGATATTCAAAATGTTGACACCAGCACAACAAACAGCCACTTTGAAGGAACCTGATTAGTCATCTGTGACTGAGGACAATGATGGATCAGCAGTCCAGATGGTTATAGAGTATTTGTCTTCCATTTTTTAGCTCAGCTGGGTGTAAAGCACTTAGGTTGAGCTATTGTGATTGACTAATGTCTGTCATCAGGGATGTGGAAATACGGAATTTCTTTACTTGTCCACGGACAAGTAAATTGTGATTTTCTACTTGTCCAGGATCAAAATGGACTTGCCCGTGAAAAGATGAAGAACAGATAAATTTTGAGAAAACATTATTTTTAAAGAAGAAAAAGCTGGAACTCGGCTTTTTCTTCATTAAAAAAATATTTTCTAGCCTTAGATACAAACATTATGCTCATAAATCTCTTCTATTTATTTAGTACCATTCCGAGATTTGTCCTGATATCTACTTGTCCACGGACAAGTAACCTCGAAAAATGTACTTGCCCGCAGGTAGAAAAGCCCATGTCGGACAAGTCGGGCATGGGAATTCCACACCCCTGGTCATCTGTTTGTCTACAATCCTAAAATATTCTCCTTATCTAAAGACCTAAAAAAAACAAACCCAACATATAACCCTCTAAGAGGTATCTATCCATTTTTTATGGCACACATTATTTTTTACCCAATTCTGTCTCAATTGTTGTTTGAATGCAATATTCTGTCAAGTATTTTTGAAATCAAAGAACTGAAAGCTTTGTAAGCTAGCAAAGCATTGTTTTGTTCAGAAATCTTCTTTGTCAAACGATATGATAAAGAATAGTTGTGGAAAACAATGTGGATAATGAAGAAATTGCTTGTTACAAGCAATTTCTGCATTTTACACATTGTTTTCAACCTAGAGAGATAAATATTTCAGAATTTACAACAATTTGAAATTGTCATTTGCAATTTTTTGAATTCACTTACAGGCAGAGATTAAAATACATAAGAACTACTTTTTATTCATCGATTGATTGAATGGGATTTAACGCCGCTTTTGACAGTATTCGAGTCATATTGCGGCGGCTGGAGCACCTAACAATGGATTCCTGGTATTTCTCACACCAGTACTACCACTACATCCTTTCCTAGCCTCAAGCTGCTATCCCACTTAGGTATACGATTATCCACCCAATGGTGAGAGACAAATGTCGGAAAGGATATGTGCTGCCAACGTGGATCAAACCCATGACTCTCATGATTGAAGATTAGGAGTCTGACAAGCTACCGACTGCGCTATGGCGTTGCCATTAATTGGATAAGCCTCCCGTGGAAGTTTGCACTCGTTGAACTTTGAGATGACCTCAAAATTTTGTCTGTTAACTTAACCTATCAAAGCTGCTGCTTTGCTTGCTAAAACAGAGATCGTATATTAGAATGAAATGTCTTTGTCAAGATATCTATGTCTAATTTATTTTCGGTGTTAGTACATGCATTAGTCTGTGAGTTAGTGCATGCTTCTGTCCATTCAGATTTTTGTCCGGTGCATAGCTTCTACATTTATTGATGGATTTGAAATTTTTTTTGCACTGTCGTTCTTCTTGATGATTGCGAGTGTCATGCGAAGTAATTGTTGTGATGCCTCAGTGGTCAAGTTCACGGTTGAATGGCAAACAAGAAAATTGACCTTCTCTGCAGCCTAACTTCTACATTTAGGATGGAATCGAAAATAACTTGGCACATTTATTCTATGATGAGTGTGAGAGTCATGCGAAATGTTTATTGTGAAAAAACCAAGTTCACAGCCCAAGGCGAAACAACAGTTTGATCTTGTCCACAGCATAATTGGTACATTTATAGATGGATTTGAAAATGATGTGGCACAGTTGTTCTTCTTGATGAATGTAATATGATACATGCAAGGTCAAGGTCACTGTTGAAGGTGAAACGACCTTGTCCAGAGCATAACAACAACATTTATTGATGGATTTGAAAATAATAGTTGTTCTACTTGGTAATTGCTAGTGTCATGCTAAAAGATTCAAACGATTCTTATGATACGTCCAAGGTCAAGATTTCAGTTAAAAAAAATTATGTGCACATCATTGTCTGTACAAATTAGTGGGCACGACATGTTGTCCCTGGACAGTCTATTTCTTGTTTTCTTATACTAGCTACCTATGCATTTAACCCTTTCCTGTACAAAACCAGGATTTAACGTTTGCTGTGTATTGGTAATAGAGAAAACATTGTGAAAAAAGAAGAAACTGCTTGTAACAAGCAATCTCTCCCTTCCCACAATATTTTCCACCACATAAAATGATGTATTTTCAAATTGCATCCAATATTTATTTATGTAAGTTTTCTTGTTGAAAGCTGCAATGAAATGTGCCAGAGTATGATGGTGCATCAAAGGCTTGACATGACACTTCCAGTTTACTTGTGTTTCAAAACACTGACAACAGTTTTGCCATACACCATTTTTCATGATGTTGACTTTTGCCCTTATCACTTTCTTTGCATACACTACCAAAGGTAGAAGTATACTGGTATCATGTTCTCTGTGCGACTGTCTGTTCTTATGTATGTCTCACAGTTTGTCTTCATCTTCTTTCATATTTCAGTCTACATTTATGAATGAATTAATATGAATTTTTTATAGATTGCTCATAGTCACCTGACATTGTATACATTGCATGGGTTTTACCATTTTTGGCTCTGTCATAGAAAAAGGGGGCTTAATGTAAATTTTCTCTTTTAGAAAAACTGCTAACCTCTTTAATCATGAACTTCCAGTTTTGTTTTGTTTTAGATGGAAGTAACTGGAGATATCTTTGACATCTGCAAGGTAAATGATCATCTACAGAACTACTCAAGAAGTTGCTTTGTAAAGAAAATAAATCGTATCTTGCGGTAACAATGATTTTACTAAGAAAGAAAGAAGGAAAGATTTGAAAATCATCTCATTTAAACTAAAGCCCAAGATCTTCAATATTTAGAATGTATAATTGCCTTTAGGCCCTCAGACAAATTACTTCCATCTAGTGGTACTATTGAATGAAATTTATCTGTAAGTTATGACAAAATGCTTTTCCTCTGACATAGAGCGGTGGGGTTGTATTTTTTTTTTCTCAATGAAATCATCTAGTTTTCCAAAGAATGAAATTATTCAATTTGATATTTATATTTCTTTTCAGAATACCTGGCCCTTCTGTAATTCAGGATAAGGTCATAAAGGCAGTCCAAATTCCTATTCCAAATAAAACCAGGTAAAATTCTTCTTTCTAAAATCACCATGAAGAACATTTAATTGAATTTTCAGAATGATTTTGATGTAAACTTTTTATTATATCTTTTCATTTTTATACGCCCGTCGAAGACGGGACGTATTATGGGATCACCCGTGGCGTCCGGTTGTCCGCGCGTCCGGGCGGTGTCCACTTCTTTGTCCAGAGCATAACTCTGTCACCATAAGTCCGATTGACTTTAAACTTGGCAGTTATATTCTTCTCATCAATACGGAGTGCAGTGCTCAATAACCATAACTCTACCTGGCCTATTTTTTGAGTTATTGCCCTTTGTTGTTTTTCATACTTGAATCTTGTCCGGAGTATATCTCTAAAAGTATTATAGCTAGGACCATGAAACTTTATGGGTGTATAGATCTCATCAAGGGGAAGTGCAGTGCACAAGAACCATAACTCTACCTGGCCTATTTTTTTAGTTATTGCCCTTTGTTGTTTTTCATACTTGAATCTTGTCCGGAGTATATCTCTAAAAGTGTCATAGCTAGGATCATGAAACTTCATGGGTGTATAGATCTCACCAATGGGGGAGTGCAGTGCACAAGAACCATAACTCTACCTGGCCTATTTTTTGAGTTATTGCCCTTTGTTGTTTTTCATACTTGAATCTTGTCCAGAGTATATCTCTAAAAGTATTATAGCTAGAATCATGAAATTTCATGGATGTATAGAGCTCACCAAGTGGGAGTGTAGTGTTCAAGAACCATAATTCTACCTAGCCTATTATTTGAGTCATTGCCCTTTGTTGTTTTTCATACTTGAATCTTGTCCGGAATATATCTCTAAAAGTATAATAGCTAGAATCATGAAATTTCATGGGTGTATAGATCTCATCAAGGGGGAGTGCAGTGTGTAAGAACCATAACTCTACCTAGCCTCTTTTTTGAGTTATTGCCCTTTGTTGTTTTTCATACTTGAATCTTGTCCGGAGTATATCTCTAAAAGTATAATAGCTAGAATCATGAAATTTCATGGATGTATAGAGCTCACCAAGTGGGAGTTTAGTGTACAAGCACCATAACTCTACCTAGCCTATTTTTTGAGTTATTGCCCTTTGTTGTTTTTCATACTTGAATCTTGTCCGGAGTATATCTCCAAAATTATAAAAGCTAGAATCATCAAACTTAATGGATGGATAGAGCTCACCAAGAGGGAGTGCAGTGTACAAGAACCATAACTTTACCTAGTGTATATTTTGAGTTATTGCCCTTTGTTGTTTTTCATACTTTGTTTGACGAAAAATATTAATTCAAAATAACCTCAGTTCTATTCAAACCCCCAGTTAATATGAAGCAGTGTGACAGCGTATCTTGTGACAATTTGGCACCTTGTTTAAGTTGTTTTTTTGTTGTATTTTTTCTTTGCTATATAAAACCTGAATCCTGTTATTTCATTTTAATTCTTACAATATTACCCATTTTAGCACATCATGACAAGAGCAAGTGTACAGCTCCCAATTGAGGCTCATACTCTAGAGTTTAAATATCTCAGAAGTTCATATTTTGACCTTGAATAATATTTATCCCGTGGTCTGTTTATTTACATATGTTATTCGATTATGTATCTTTTCCAGTCAACTTTGATTGTTCTTAGACAAAGGTTACATCAAAGTTATGGAAAGGGCAAACAATGTTAACCCATTCCAAGACGGAAAATTTTTAGACTGGTCTAAATTTAAAGGAGTTGCAGACGACAATTTAAAGTGTATGCAATTTCAGATATTTTACACTTACTTAGAAGAAAACATTGTGGAAATTGAAGAAATAGCTTGTAACAAGCAAGTTATTCATTTTACACAATGTTTTCCAAAATCTTTTTCTTTAGGGTGTCCAAAACAGTCACTGTGTGGAAATGGGTTCAGTCAAAATTGTCTCTTACCAAATTTAGGGTGGAAATTGACAGACCTAGAAGATTTCTATGATCCAGACTATGATCCTTATGATCCAATGTACCAACCAGCGGATTTTAACATTTCCATTGTGTCAGTTTTGACCAATAGCTTTTGATTAGAACTAGCAAATTAATTTCAATTCACCGTTACTCGCTTGTTACTAAAATATAAATTTCAAACGCATCTATGATTACATATTTGACTTATTCTTAATCTTGTATTTACTCACTGGGCATGGATCTAACCAAATCAATACCTGTAATCTGCTGAGGTTTTAGAAGCATGGGGAAAAGTCTCAATGGTATAAAAGAAAGTGGGGATGTTTTACAAAATCTATTTATCACATAACAATCCCGCTTATAGTGCTTTACAACCAGGAGGACATTGTCCCCATGGCCCAAAAAAAATTTGGACATTGATGATTATATTTGGGGCAATGGTGCAAAAGGCAGCCTTGGCAGATCACTGCCATACTTTACATATTGTCTCTTTTTTGCATTATTGGCCATAAACAAAGTGTTCTTAAAATATAATTTAGTATCAGCAAGGATTTTTTTTCAATAAATATTAATATTATTTACTTTAATAATTATTATGCCCACCTTGGAAGAAGAGGGGTATATTGCTTTGCACTTGTTGGTTGATCAAAGGGCCTGTCTGTGTCTGGAGCAAAACTCATAAACTATTGAAGCTAGAATCGTGAAACTTCAGGGATAGATAGATCAAATCACGGAGAAGCTCGGTATTTTAGAAAGATAACTCTGCACTTCATATTTTTGTATTTAATGGCCTATGCTAGTTTTTAAACTTTATTTCTGTCCAGAGTATTACTCATTAAGTATACAAGCCAGAATCATGAAACTTGACAGCTGGATAGATATCATGTTGGAGATATTATCTGAATAAGAACCATAACCGTAAGGGCTTATTTTCAGAATACGGCAATTCTTTGAAGTCTTTTGGTAGAAAGTCAGTAGATGATGATACAGTCCAAATCTCACAGCTCTAGGCTGAATGATATGGGAGAAGATTTCAAAGATTTCCGTAGTAAAATCAGGGATTGCACAGAAAAGGGCTAATTTTCAGAATATCAAAGCTCTATGCGTAATGGTTTAGGATATTTTAATATTTTTTTAGGGACGGACAGGTGACACCAGACATTTGTGGATCCCAATAGCTCACCTTCAGCATGTTATGCTCAGGTGAACTAAAAACCTTGTATGCAATGTAGAGGTCAAATTTTTTGCATCAAATGTCATGATTTTTTGCCAGAATGTCTGTCTGAATAATATTTTGGTCAAGATCTGTGTTAGGTCACTTGGGTTCAAAAACTATGTCTCAGGGCAATATGATGTTTTACAAATATTTCTTTTCATTGCAGGTATAAACGTGTTTACTCAAAAGCTGCGAACAACTGGTCAGTTATACCTGTTCGGGAGTAAAAAGCTACTTCTACATTTCTGATTTGTTACTACAAATTGGAAACAACTACACCTAGAAGGAAACACCATTAAGAGCTAAAACACCTATGCAAATTGATGACCCTAAAAGAATAGCAAAGACAATATACCAAATATCCCCACCGAAAACAGCAGAACTGAAGGCAAAACAAGTGTCGAGAATAAAAGGAGAAAAAAGGTTAAACTAAAGTGAAATGCACTCCGTTTGTTGGGATTTGAACATATGACTGCTAGATTGACAACAGGGCTACAAAATATTCAAATCAACTCAAATCAAATGGATCATATGAATCTGAAAGGATTGGGGTCATCGAGGGATGAACAACATTCAATATCTAGATCCTCATGGTTTGCTAAAAAAAAAAGAGCGATGGCACAGTCCATTTGGGACCCAAAGGACATTATTCCAGCATTTTTAATAAAAGGTCACCAGGCAATGTAACGGCAAAATATAAAGCCATTCAATCTCATGGTTTCTCATAATAGGTTATAAAGTTATCCTTCCTTGTTAAGTTATCCTTCCTTGTTAGCTCGGCTGTTTTCGAAGAAAACCAGAGATATTGTTATCACCTTGGTGTCGTTCAGGTCGGCATTGGCGAGACAAACTTAACCTTGGTAATATCTCTATTGTTATTAAAGATATCCTCATGAAACTTGGCATGTGTATTGACCATCTAAGAGCTATCTAGACTATCAACGGGGATAATTCTAAAAGTGTTTTTGGAAGAGTTTTGCCCCTATTTCTAATTCGAATTTTTGCATATTCCAGCACCTGCAGCCGAGCGTTGGCACCTGTGGGCGGTGCTCTTGTTTTAGTTTTCAGCTTACCTGAGCACAACATGCTCATGTTGAGCTTTTGTGATAGTTTATTGTCTGCTCTACAGTGTGTATTCTGTTTTCAATAATTTCTACAAGTCAGAAATTTCAAGAAATCTTTCTCAAATTTGCTGTAAATGCTTTGGTCATCATAAGGAATATTCCATCTGAATAAAGTGACTGTGACTAATATATAGAGAAAAAGTGGCCTCATTGAGAATTTTCTTGCTCTTCAGATCATAATTTCTGTTCTACCATTCCCAAACTTGCTGAAATAGATACTCTTGTATTTTCTGTGTTACAGCTTATGTGATCAAATTGTTGGTCTTTTTATTAGCTCAACTGAGCACGTAGTGCTCAACTGAGCTATTGTGATCCCCTTTTGTCCGGCGTCCGTCCGTCGTCCGTCAACAATTTCTTTAAACAACATCTCCTCCTAAACCACTGGGCCAATTTGAACCAAATTTGGCACAAATGTTCCTTAGGTGGTCCCCTTCAAAAAAAGCTAAAAGAATTGAAATCTGTTAAAAACTCTGGTTGCCATGGCAACAAAAGTGAAATTTTAAAATAATCTTTAAAAATCTTCTCCTCCTGACCCAGAAGCCGTAGAGCCTTGATATTTTGCATGAAGCAACAGTATATTGATCTATTACAAAATAGCTAAAATCATGATCCTCCGGACCCGAGAGGCCGAGCCCCAGGGGGATGGGGTTTATATAGGAATTAAGAAGGATTTTTTAAATGACATCTCCTCTCAAACCACTAGGCCGATTTGAACCAAATTTGGCAGAAATGTTCCTTAGGTGGTCCCCTTCAAAAATAGCTAAAAGAATTGAAATCTGTTAGAAACTCTGGTTGCCATGGCAACAAAGTGAAATTTCAAAATAATCTTCTTCTCCTGACCCAGAAGGCATAGAACCTTGATATTTTGCATGAAGCATCAGTATATCGACCTCTTTTAAAATAGCTATAATCATGATCCTGGGGGGGGGGGGGTATATAGAAATAAAGAAGGATTTTTTAAATGACATCTCCTCTCAAACCACTGAGCCGATTTGTACCATATTTGGCAGAAATGTTGCTTAGATGGTCCCCTTCAAAAATAGCTAAAAGAATTGAAATCTGTTAAAAACTCTGGTTGCCATGGCAACAAAAGTGAAATTTCAAAATAATCTTTAAAAATCTTCTCCTCCTGACCCAGAAATTGTAGAGCCTTGATATTTTGCATGAAGTTTCAATATATTGACCTGTTTCAAAGTAACTAAAATCATGATCCTCGGGACCCGAGGGGCGGAGCCCCTGGGGGGGGGGGTTATAGAAATAAAGAACGATTTTTAAATGACATCTCCTCCCAATTCACAGGGCCAATTTGAACCAAATTTTACAGAAATGTTCCTTAGGTGGTCCCCATTAAGATTAGCTAAAAGAATTGAAATCCGTTAAAAACTCTGGTTGTCATGGCAACAAAAGTGAAATTTCAAAATAATCTTTAAGAATCTTCTCCTCCTGACCCAGAAGGCGTAGAGCCTTGATATTATGCATGAAGCATCAGTATATTGATCTCTTACAAAATAGCTAAAATCCTCGGGTTTCCAGGGGCAGACCCGGGGGGGGGGATAAGGCATGAAGCATCAGTTCAGACTTCTTTTTTAGCTCACCTGAGCACGTAGTGCTCAAGTGAGCTATTGTGATCCCCTTTTGTCCGGCGTCCGTCGTGTGTCGTGCGTCGTGCGTCAACAATTTCTTTAAACAACATCTCCTCCCAAACCACTGGGCCAATTTGAACCAAATTTGGCAGAAATGTTCCTTAGGTGGTCCCCTTCAAAAATAGCTAAAAGAATTGAAATCTGTTTAAAACTCTGGTTGCCATGGCAACAAAAGTGAAATTTTAAAAAAATCTTCTCC
Organism: Fragum fragum; assembly: GCA_946902895.1. Classification (NCBI taxonomy): domain Eukaryota; kingdom Metazoa; phylum Mollusca; class Bivalvia; order Cardiida; family Cardiidae; genus Fragum; species Fragum fragum. The sequence goes on along the minus strand of OX336375.1, from coordinate 35,782,191 downwards.
TCCTGACCCAGAAGCCGTAGAGCCTTGATATTTTGCATGAAGCATCAGTATATTGACCTCTTTCAAAATAGCTAAAATCATGATCCTCTGGTCCCCAGGGGCGGAGCCCCAGTGGGGTGGGGTTTATATAGAAATAAAGAACGATTTTTTAAATGACATCTCCTCCCAAACCACTGGGCCAATTTGAACCAAATTTGGCAGAAATGTTCCTTAGGTGGTCCCCTTCAAAAATAGCTAAAAGAATTGAAATCTGTTTAAAACTCTGGTTGCCATGGCAACAAAAGTGAAATTTTAAAAAAATCTTTAAAAATCTTCTCCTCCTGACCCAGAAGGCGTAGATCCTTGATATTTTGCATGAAGCATCAGTATATTGACCTCTTTCAAAATAGCTAAAATCATGATCCTCGGGTCCCCAGGGGCCGAGCCCCAGTGGGGTGGGGTTTATATAGAAATAAAGAACGATTTTTTAAATGAAATCTCCTCCCAAACCACTGGGCCAATTTGAATCAAATTTGGCAAAAATGTTCCTTAGGTGGTCCCCTTCAAAAATAGCTAAAAGAATTGAAATCTGTTTAAAACTCTGGTTGCCATGGCAACAAAAGTGAAATTTTAAAAAAATCTTTAAAAATCTTCTCGTATCAAGATCGGCATTAGCATTTTCATAAAAGAAAAAAGACTTAAAAGCGCCCGCTAAGCTTTCAAAGAATTATATTCTGCCATTTTGAATGTAGCCAACCTCGGAGTAAAAAGGACTCAGACAGAATTAAAGCAATTAACGCATTCAATAATATTTTTTGAATAATACCATTTATCTGTATTTGACAACCTACCCCCGTTTCTATAAACGACTACTTTAGTTTTTGAAACATTAACCTCTAACTTCCAGTTCTCACAATATGTATACAATAAATTTAATTGTTTTTGAAGACCAATGCGTGTGTCTGAAAGGAATGCAATGTCATCTGCGAACATTAACAGAAAAATTTCGATGAATTCTGGATTTAATTGGATGCCTTTCATTCCACTCTCATTAATTGTATCATTTAGTTCATTAATAAATAGAATGAATAAAATAGAACTCATTGAACATCCTTGTCTAAGTCCTACCGGACAATTGATGACATTACTGACGTCACTTTTATTTCGAATTACAGTTTTAACAGAGTTATAAATAGACTTAATAGCAACTAAAAGTTTACCATTTATTCCGTGTGAAATGAGTGTAGAGTAAAGTTTGTTTCTATTAACTGAATCAAACGCCTTTTTAAAATCGATAAAAGCTACGAAAAGTTTTTTACGTTTCATACACAGATATTAACTTATAATTACATGGATTGCACATTTTGCTTCTTTATATAAGACGCATTTTTAATTGTATATATGATACCGGAGAGTTTCCTGAGAAATGGTCGACTTCTGTCACAGTTCCAGTGCATAAGAAAGGTGATAAAAATAATCCCGATAATTATAGTAGTCTTTTATAGTGATTGACACCTGTGGTATATCCATTCAGGCGTTACGCAATAAAGACTACACTGTCAGTGGGCAACCAAAACCTGGCAATCAGAGCATAAATTCCAGGTGTGGTTTGTTTTTTTAGTCCCCTTACGAAAATATGTTTTTGCTTCAATATTTCACTTATAAAATTGGGGGATTGCTAACTTTCAAATATGTACAGTACCTTTAACAAATTTTTTAGCCTTCACTTGTGATGAAATAACATGTCATCAATTTTCATATATTACATCAATAAGTTTAAATTTATCCATCCTTTGGTGGGAGTCAAATTTCCAAAAGGATATTTGCGGCCGCCTTGGATAGAACCTGGGGCCCTAGTCCAAATAGTGCGTCCATAAAAACCAAATGGCAAACTTTTAGACTGGTCTGATTGGAAAGAAATAACAGATGACATTTCAAATTGTTCTTAAATTAAAAACTAGAGGCCCATAGGGCCTTATTGATCACCTGAGTCCAAAGAGCACAAAAACAAATAAAAGTCCACCAGATTATGCTACATAATAAATATCAAAGCTCTAAGCCTTTTAGTTTGGGAGAAGCAGATTTTTAAGTTTTCACTAAACAAGCCTATGTAAACTTGGGACATCTTGGAACAGGCAAATTCTAACCCTAGGGCCATAATTTATACAATCTTGATGGAGATCCACCAGGTGATGCTACAAGCAAAATATTAAAGCTCTAAGACCTCCTGTTTGGGAGAAGAAGAGTTTTAAATTTTCACTATATAAGCCATATGTGAAATTTGTGATGTTCGAGAGTGGGCTAATTATGACCCTAGGGCCATAATTCATACAATATTGATAGAGATCCATAAGATGATGCTACATACCAAATATCAAAGCTCTAGGCCATTCTGTTTGAGAGAAGAAAATTTTTAAGGTTTTCACTATATAGCATATGTTAAATTTGTGACATCCGGGAATTGGCTTATTTTAACCCTGAGGCAATAATTTGTACTATCTTGATAGAGGTCCACCAGATGATGCTGTATACCAAATATCAAAGTTCTTGGCCATTCTGTTTGAGAGAGGAAATTTTTTAAAAATTTCATTATATAAGCCTATGTTAAATTTGAGACATCTGGGAATTGGCTATTTTAATCCTGAGTCAATAATTGGTTCAATCTTGACAGAGGTCCACCAGATGATGCTGTATACCAAATATCAAAAGTTCTAGGTCGTCCTGGTTGGGAGAAGAAGACACTATATAAGCCTTTTGTAAAACTAGTGATGTCCGGGAATGTGCTAATTCTGTCTCTGGGGCCATGATTTATACAATCTTAATAGAAATTCACAAGATGATGCTAAGTACCAAATATACAAGAGGCCCAGTGGGCCTTAACGGTCACCTGAGTAAAAGAGCACCAAGACAAGTGATTTTGTTTGAAAGAATTAGAAAAAGGTTTGGTTGAAATCCCCTCAGTAGTTCTTGAGAAGAAGATGAAAATGTTTAAAAGTTACCAAAAATGACCCCCTTTTGGTCCCCATTTTAGGCACCCCTGACCTCCCCAGCCTTTTAATTTTCACAAATCTGTATAATCAGTACCCAATGATGCTTTTCACCAAGTTAGTTTGAAATTGGCTTAGTACTTCATCAGAAGAAGGTGAAAATGTGAATTTTTTAACATGATGAACTTTGACCTCTGGGTGTGGCCCCATACATGACCCCAGGGGCATGAATTTCACAATTTATAATATACCTGTCCTAGTTGTCATGCACACAAAATTTTAAGCTCTGGCATTAACGGTTTATTAGAAGAAGATTTTTTAAAGAAGTACCAAAAATTACCCCTTTTTGCCCCCTATTTGGGCCCCTTTGACCCCCAGAACCCCTATTTTCACAAACTTGAATTGGCATCCCCCAATGATGCTTTCTACCAAGTTTGGTTGAAATCCGCCCAGTAGTTCTTGAGAAGAAGATGAAATATTTAAAAGTTACCAAAAATTACCCCCTTTTGGTCCCCATTTTAGGGCCCCCTGACCCCCCCAGCCTTTTTATTTTCACAAATCCAAATAACCATTACCAAATGATGCTTTTCAACAAGTTTGTTTGAAATTGGCTTTGTACTTCATCAGAAGAAGGTGAAAATGTGAATTTTTTAACATGATGAACTTTGACCTCTGGGTGTGGCCCCATACATGACCCCAGGGGCATGAATTTCACAATTTATAATATACCTGTCCTAGTTGTCATGCACACAAAATATTTAAGCTCTGGCATTAACGGTTTATTAGAAGAAGATTTTTAAAGAAGTACCAAAAATTACCCCTTTTTGGCCCCTATTTGGGCCCCTATGACCCCCAGAACCCCTATTTTCACAAACTTGAATTGGCATCCCCCAATGATGCTTTCTACCAAGTTTGGTTGAAATCCAACCAGTAGTTCTTGAGAAGAAGATGAAAATGTATAAAAGTTAACGCACGACGGACGACGACGGACAAACGATGATTGCAATAGGTCACCATGACCATTCGGTCAGGTGACCTAAAAAGCTCTAGGCCCTCGAGTTTGGGAGAACAAGATTCCTGAAATTTTCACTATATAAGCCTATGCTAAACTTGTGACGCCCAGGAACGGGCTAATTTTGACCCTAGGGTTATAATTCATACAATATTGATAGAAGTCCACTAGATGATGCCACATACCAAATATCAGAGCTGTAGGTCTTTCGGTTTGGTAGGAAAAGATTTTGAAAGTCGTCACTATGTAAGCTTATGTACACCCCCCAGCATAGCCATTTCTGGACAGATTAGTTTTTCTTTTACAAACTTGATAGTCCTTGCCCTAAAGACTCTAAATACCTTATAAGAATCTAATCTGACAACCGCTTCATGACACAAAGATTTTTAAAGATGTACCCTTTTTTGCCCCTTGTGGTGCCCCAATGGGAGATAACTCTATGATGTGTACAAATCTGAAACGCCTTCCCATAAGGATGCTTTCTGCCAAGTTTGGTTGAAATCCGTCCAAGGGTTTGTCAGAAGTCGAAAATGTAAAAAGTGAACGCACGGCGACAGACAAAACACGATAACAATAGGTCACCATGACCTTTGGTCTGGTGACCTAACAAGTAACAATGCAGGTAACACTGTGTGAAAAGGAGAATATGCATTTTACAAGATATATGCGTTTGTACTTTTCCGCAAAGTTTTCCATGATAATATTTTGCAGGGCCTAAAAATGCTCTAATGTGTGGTATTAGTTCATCAACTTTACTAGAGTAAACAAACATTGTTACATTAAAAAGGTTGAACATACAGGTCTCATGGTCTTGAACAAGAAGAATTTTTAGATGTTCTTTGTTTTGGCCTTTCTCTAGTTCACCTCTATTGTTCATTCTTCTACTTTTATTTTGCAACAATCAAATTATTGTTTTTACCAGTGCATACAAGAACTCATTTTCAAATATTTGTTTAATGGAATTCCTGTGAGGACCTATTTGCACAACTGGTCATATATATGAATATCCTTTTGATGTCATTCACAAATAACTAGTGCTATTATCTATCTGTTATATTGATTATTATCATTGTCAGGTACATGTATATGAAATATAAAATTGTACACCAAAATATTACTTTGATAACTTTTTAATTCGCTACATATAATTGATACAATGGTGACTCAGGACTATTTAAATTGCACAGGGAATGGGCTAATTCTGTTTCTGGGACCATGATTATACAATCTTGATATAAATCCACCAAAAACCCAGGCCCTCTTGTATGGGAAAAGACATTTTTTGAAATTTTCACTATATAAGCCTATGATGAACTTGTGACGTCTGGGAACGGGCTAATTATGACACTGGGGTTATGATTTATCCACATACCAAATATCAGAACTTTAGGACTTCTGGTTTGGTAGAAAAAGATTTTTAAAGTTGTCACTACATAAGGCTTTGCACCCCCATCCAAGCACAGGAATTTCTAGACAGATTATTTTTTCTTGTACAAACTTGATAGTCCTTGCCCTGAAGACTTTCAATAACAAATGTTGCCATGAGCCTAACTCATATTTATAGTTAAACCTTTCCTGTTCATTTCCTGTTTTTTTTCGTCCTTGCGATTTTATAATTGAGAAACTATTGTAGAAAAAGAAGAACTTGCTTTTGACAAGCAATTTCTTCCTTTTCAACAATATTTTCTACTCTACTGAATGGTTACTTTTTTTTAAATCCACTTTGAACTTTCATCTGTAAATCCTTTGAATTTCGAAATATCTAAAATATTGCTATACACGAAAGGGTTAAATGGCATATAAGTTCTGATCAACTATGAACAATTTTACATGCAATCATAAATGTTAGGATAATTGGCAAAAGGCTGACCCTGCCCATTGACTCCGGCAGGAAGTCCATTTATAAAAGAAGTTATTTTGAAACATTTATGGCCAGTACTATGTAAAACAAGAGGACCATGATGATCCTAAATTGCTCATCTGGATCATCTTCCATTCTCCTGTTTGAAAAATGCAACCAGAGCCCAATAACTGTAACCAGTTTCATGAACATTAAGCCAAATGTGTGACCTCTCATGTAAAACAAGAATTTGTCATTTAGGCCCCCTTTTCCCGTTTTTTTCTTTTTTTTCAAATAGAAACTTTACATAGTCAATAGGGTTCATCCCAATGACCTAACAATAATTCTGGCTACGTTTCATGAAGACTGGGGAAAAATTGTGGCCTCTAGAGTCTAAACAAAGTCTTTGTCAGATCCCTTTTCCATGTTTTCCAATAGAACCCTCCCATAATCAATAGAGTTCATTCTTATGAAATAGAAATTGTTTTGGCCACTTTCCTTGAAGACAGCCAAAATTGTGGCCTCTTGAGTTTTAACAAAGGAATTATCATTTAGGCCCATTTTTCAGTGTTTTCCAATAGAACCTTCCCATAATCAATAGGGTTTATCCTAATGACCCAACGACAATTTTGGCTAAATTTCATGAAGACTGAGCCAAAATTGTGGCCTCTAGAGAGTAAACAAAGAAATTGTAAGGTTTTTCCAATAGAACCTTCACATAATCAATAGGGTTCATCCTTGTGACCTAATAATTATTCTGGCAAAGTTTGATACAGAATTAGCCCAATTTGAGGCCTTTAACCAATTCCCACACAATGACGCTTTTAAACGCCCCTTAATATAAAAGCTTTGGAAAACATTGTGGAAAATGAAGAAATTGCTTGTGACAAGCAATTTCTTCATTATCTACAATGTTTTCTATCCAGAAAGACGAAGAAATTTAAAATTCCATCAACTTGAAATTGTCGTCTGCAGCTTCTTTCAATTTGGACCAGTCTAAAATTTCACTGTGTGGGAATGGGTTAAGGTGTAAACAAAGAAATTGTCATAAGTCACTTTTCCTGTGTTTTCAAATAGAACCTTCCCATAATCAATAGGGTTCATCCTTTGGGCCTTACAATAATTCTGAGCAAGCTTCATGGAGATTTAGAAAATACTGTGGTGTCAAGGATGTAAACACTTAATTATTGACGAAGGATGACAAACATTTAAATGATAACAATAGCTCAACATGGGCACTTTTGACTCTTGTAAGCTAAAATTGCTTCACATAAATGGCAACAAATGTCATGGTTCAAATCCTACTTATAGTCTAAAATTAATGATTTCATTGGTCGACAGATTATTTGATTGACAGCAGGGATTGGTCAATTGGACAGACAATCTTCGATGGATAGACAGAAAAACAAAAAGCCATGGCAACATCCCTCTGCCTATCAGGCAAGGGTATGAGTGCTACTTGGGATTGAAATTATAGAAAACTAAGCTTTTTTTTTTTGTTTCAAACAATTTCATCTTTTCTAAGTGTTTTCTAAAGGTAGTTTTCATATAGGTCAGAGAAAGATTAAGTACACTGAAACATCCCATCTCTGCAAGAAATATGCTGAATTCTGCCAACCTACATCCTGTCGGGATGGGATGAATCCTGTGTATCGACCAGATAGACTAGGAAATTTATTTCTCATAACTTGGACACAACAAGCAGGAACAGTACGCCTATCATCTTTCTGTAGCCTTCCGTACAGCCATAAGATGTACTGCCTATATGAAGCATGTCTTAAGGCCCTGTTAGTGTCTTCCACTGTTTCTGCATGTTGAGCAAAGACGTCATTCCTAAATGTCTGCTGTATATAGAGAGTCAGCTCATCTGTAACGACCAATCCCATTTCCTGAAATGATACATAGAGTGATTTTACATTAAAATTGATGGAATGTTGTCACATTAAGTCAACCGTGATATAAAATCATTGAATAAGACTGAAAGTGATTGTTAACCTCCCATATTTATTACAAGCTTTTTGGTTATTTTAGCGACTTAAGCAGCTCTTGCACGGAGCACAACAGAATTTGTTGTTTTTCAAATTTCTAAATGTAATGCTATTGTTTTTTTGAATATCTGATTGGTCCTTTTTGATGGATAGATCATAATTATGTATTTTTATATTGACAAAAATGCCCTTATCTGTCAAGATTTTTTTCAAGTATTTTCTCTAAATGGTACAGTATTCTGTAGACTTTTTTTTCTAACATATTAGAAAGATGATACTGTGTATAAATGTACATGTTTGTCAATTTGTTGAATAAATCTTGAGAACAAAAATTCTTATATTGTTTTAACTGACATCAAGTTTATTCCATTTCATTTGTGGTCAATTTTTGCTAGCACAATTTTCTAGTTTATTTTTTCTAAAAGTAAAGCTTCCACTGTTGACCTGTATTGTCACTGTTATTAACCTTTGTCATGCTGAATAACATCCTCTGCAGAGTTCAATTAAAATCAAAAGGCTGAAAGCGCCGGAAGCACTACTTGTGGATTACTTTCTATTTTGAAAATTCATACAATAATCATTATGGTTTAATAGGGAAAGGCAATTGGTGTCTACTAAGATCAGACTGCACACATGTGCAGGCAGATGTTTGTCTATGCCCCCTGTCTAAACAGGAACATTTGGATTCAGCATGACAAGGGTTAATTATCTATCACTGGTCTATTCAGTCTTGTAGGAAATTTCATTAGCTTAGCTTAGTTTATTCGGTCTGTAGTACGCTGTACTTTCAATCCTTGGTTAGAACACCCTCTCGACCAACATTCTTCTGGACAATTGATTAACATATTCAGAACATACATCATTTGTCTTTCAAAAACTAAATAATGATAATTAGTACACCTGAATGACATTAGTAGCTAGTTGCTGGATAAATGGTGTGGATACTGATGTTAGAAATGACAGAAAGCCATAGATAAGTATGCAATCTTCCTCAAAAACACGTTGAAAGCATGAAATCCATGCAATCAGTCTTGCAACAATTCAATAGAGAATAATTTATCAATTTCATTTTCGAAAAATGGCCTCAACAAAGTAAAATGCAATTTGAAGTAAAATTACCGGTCTGATACTATTACAGTACTGTGGAGCCATACCACAGCACAGTTTGTCCTTGTCTCTAGTCATGTTTGGGCATCTTCTGCACACACACCATGCAGGTGGTCTGTTATCATCAGGTTGCATTGGTGGCTCTGCCTCCTCTCTCTGCTTGAGTATTGCTGCAACATCAATAATAATGGCTGGTTGGCCCACCGCAACCTCTTTCAATATTCTTTTTCTTTCTTCATCTGTCATTCTTTCAATCATATCCTGAAAAAACAAGAAATCTGTGAGTCAAAACGCACTGATTATACACACACTTGCAGCATCAAGTTAACCACAGTGAAAATGAAAATCTCCCTCAATGAAACATATTCCATAAGCACCATGTAGAACAACTAGTTGAACCAAATACCCATTTTCAAACGCATACTATTATACCCAGCATGTCCTAAAATGAAAGACGTAAAACAGTCTAAATTACAAATTCCAAGGCTTTAGGGCAAGTTGATAGAATGAAAAAACTTTTTCCTCCCTCTGGATCCATGGGTTATAATTTCAGAAATAAGCAAGAAGTCTGTGAATTGACACTTTATGTCTATAACCCCCCCTCCTAGGGCTCGGTCCCTGGGGACCAGAGGATCATGATTTTAGCTATTTTGAAAGAAGTCAATGTACTGATGCTTCATTTGTTGCGCTTGGTTCAGGGGCCTTTGTAAGAAACTATACAACCCAGTGCATAACCACCTAAACTAGGCAGGATTGAATCAAAGAAATGGTATGGCCATTATTGACAGTGATATGTTTCAACTTATTCTATAAATTTGTTATAAAATAGTTGTTGAAATTTTTCCATGTAAAATAATACATAACATTAACAAACGTCTTGGCATTACTCTTGATAAAAATTCATCGTTTTAGACAATGCATTTTTTTCTTAGTGCACCTAAAATAAGAGGACCATGATGGTTCTAGATCGCTCACCTGAACTGTCTGCTGTTAAAAAATGCAACTAGAGACAAATAACTATAATCAGTTTCATGAAGATTGAGGCAAAACTGTGACTTCTATATTGTAAACAAAGAAATTGTCATTATAACCCCTTTTCCTGTGTTATCCTATAAAACCTTCCCATAATCTATAAGGTTCATCTTTATGCCCCAACAAGTATCCTCACCAAGTTACATGACGATTAAGCAAAAATGATGACCTCTATACTGTAAACAAAGAAATTGTCATTAAGGACCCTTTTCCTGTGTCTTCCAATAGAACCTTTCCATAATCAATAAGGTTCATCTGTATGACTACTTATTATTCCGGCCAAGTTTCATGAAGATAGAGCCATATTTGTGGCCTCTAGAGTGTAAACAAAGAAATGTCATTAAGGCCCTTTTTCCTGTGTTTCAAAAAGAATGCTACCATAATCAATAGGGTTCATCATCATGACCTAACAATTATTCTGACCAAGTTTCATGAAGATTGGGTAAAAACTGTGGCCTCTAGAGTGTAAACACTTCAATTGTTGACGCCACACCACGCACGACGGGCAACAGACATTCAACGATCACAAAAGCTCACCATGAGCACTTTGTGCTCAGGTGAGCTAAAAACATAAATTTGACCAGTTTTTACTAGTATAAATTCTTGTAAATATGAAATAGATACATGTTCATTCATTCTACTTACATCTGCTCTCTCTTTCCTTTCTTCACAAGCCTGTCCTCTTCTCCCTCCTCAAACTGCCTTTCCGTAAAGACACGCTTCCCTTTTTTACTTCCTTTTCCTTTCCCTCATCCTGTCCCTCCAGTACTCTCTTCTTCACTCAAAGATGGATGTGTCTGAAGGAAATAGGCAAGAGCTGTCATTGGATAACAATACCAAATGAAAATAGCAACAGCTGTCATTTGTCAACAACACTTGAAGCTTTACCTTGTACAGTAACATAGATGTAGCATGTTGTATGTAAAACTTTCAATAAAAATTACTACAAGTTCAATTCCGCTAATAAAAATGAAAGGGTAGTGAACCATTGTCTGTTACATCGTAACATGCAAAAAGCTAAAAACAAGAGGACTATGATGGTCCTATATCACTTCCCAGAGTATCATGGCTCATCAGGGATCGTACAGAAATGGTCTAATTTTCAGAGTACTTTAGTTCTTTGAAGTATATTGGAAAAGGGTCAATAGACATTGATACATACAAAATATAAAAGCTCTAGGACTTGTGGTTTGTTAGAAGATTATCAAATATTTCCTTCTTTAAATTCATATTTATAAATGCAGGGATCACACAGAAACAGACTAATTTTTAGAGTACAGTAATTCCTTATTATATTTTGATAAAGGGTCAATAGACATTGAACCATACAAAATGTTCAAGCTCTATGCCTTATGGCTTGGGAGAAGAAGTTTCCTTCTTTACTTATATGGAAAATCAGCAATCACAATAGTCATAGAAAAGGTCTAGTTATTAGAATAAAGTAACTCTTTTACATATTTTGGTAGAGTGTCTATAGATACTGATTTACACAAAATATCAAAGTCTAGGCCTTATTGTTTGAAAGAATCAGATTTTCAAAGATTTCCTTTTTTATTACTATGTAAAATCAGAGATAGCACAGAAAAGGTCGTATTTTCAAGATACGGTAATTCTTTGAAGTACTTTGGTAATGGGTCAATAAATGTTGTGTTACACCAAATATCAAAAACCTAGGCCTGGGCCTTATGGTTTGGGAAGAGAAGATTTTTAAAGTTTTTCACTCTGGTGCCACAGCAACCAAAGTTCTTCATGGATTTCAATTCTTTAAAGTACTGGTATTTTGAAAGAGCATCACCTAAGGATTATTTGAAGTTTTTTTCAAATTCCATGGTTAGTTTAGGAGGATAATATTATTTTGTAATTGTGAACGGACTAACAGATTGACAGATGGATGATGACCAGTCACAATAGCTCACCCAGTGCACTTTGTGCTCAGGTGAGCTAAAAACAGTAAAAAAGGAATACAAAAAAGCTAAAAACAGAAAAAAGGAATCCAAAAACTAATATGCATGTATAAAATGATGTGGGGTGGAACAGACAAACTGAGTTCACAACAAAACTAAATTTGCCTCCAGGATAATCTATTATTTCTGATAGAAAAGATTCTGGTATATGAATTCAGACTACAAAATTAATGCAAATTCTTCTTGAACTATAATTTCTATTTCTTACCATATCTATATCTTCAAACAGACGGGACAATCTTTGTCTTTTTGAACGTCTAAGCTCTGGCATTTCACTTGGTTTAGCCTCCTGTAAGCCACAGAATCCATAATTTCAACAAATCATAATATTTGCGAACAACGTAGCTAATAGGGACTTGTCAGACTTGGATGTTTCTACTTTATACCATCAATGGGCTATAATTGGTATCTAGTATAAAGGAATTCAAATGCAACATGTCCCTGTGATGCTGACCCCCCCCCCCATAAATGAAAAATATAAATAATCAGACACATGCAGATGTGAATGTCCAAAAATAAAAATCTTTACATGTGCAATCTTCAATACTGTATATCATTTGCCAAAACATGGTAACTACAGATTGAATACCACCATAGTACTATAACACAGCACTCTGTGATATGTCTCACATAAATCGAAGGATATCACAATTAAAATTGCAGATATATGATTGATTGAATTATGTTTGTTTGTTTGAATGGGGTTTTATGCCGCTTTCACCAATCTTTCAGTTAAATTGCAGCAGCTGGAGCACCTAACAATGGAATCTTAGTATTTCTCACACCAGTACTCCCATTACATCCTTTCCTACCCTCCACCTGCTATCTCACATAGGTCTACGATTATCAACCCATTGGTGAGAGACAAATAGTCGAAAAGGATGAGTGCCGCCGTCGGGGATCGAACCCGGGACCTCTAGATTGACATTCCAACGCTTGATTGAATTTAACACCACTTTTAACAGTATTTCAGTTATTTCGCGGCGGCTGGAGCACCTAACAATGGATTCCCGGTATTTTTCACACCAGTAATACCACTACATCCTTTCCTAGCCTCGAGCTGCTATCCCACTTAGCATTACGATTATCCACCTAAGGCTAATGGTGAGAGACAAGCATATATGTGAAAATCAAGTTTAACGTACAGAATCTGACAAGATAAAAAAAATCAACAACACTCCATGATATAAAGATCGTCGATGGGTTCCCGTATTTGAATTTGTTAGAAAACGAAGCTAGGAAAAGGAATTTTTGTTTTCCTTTATCGCAAATGCATTATTCCAGATCAAGTTTTTACTAAAGGTACCAGTGAGTTAAAAAGTTATTATATTATTACACAAACAATAGAGGCCGCCGTCGACAAATATTAACAAACAACCAAATATTATGAGTAAAACTGACCTCTCCATTGCTCGATGATGTTGATCCAGCCATGTTTGTTTTGAATTTTCTGCACAAGTCACGTGGTTGTGGTCACGCTGAAGTGCGTCCCTTATCACGTTTCGCTATAGTGCCCAGTTTCCCGCGCGAAAATATCGGGTCTAAAAATAGACGGGAATAACCCCCTTGTCTTGTTCGCCTCCAGACAAAAGCGACTAAAATAACCGGGATTATGGTACGTTTCAGCAAAATTTCATAGCCAGTCTTTGTTTGTATTGCAATCCGAAGGTAATTGCATTAAATGAACTTATTTAGAAAAATTGCAACATATCTATGCAAGAGCCGCTTTAAAATCCTTTCCCTTCTTAAGTTTTAATTATTTTTGTAAATTAAGTTATCATCAGTCTACGAGATTTCTTGCTTACTTTCACATAATAAGAATAATGGCCGACATTTACGGACGCCGTGTCATTTACCAGAAGTCAAATATTTTTCTAAAAATTTGAAATCTTGTTGAAAAATAATTCTGCCGAAAATCTATGTAGAGTAAATTCATTTTTCATTAGAATCCTTCAATTTGAGTTATCTGCTTTAATTGTAAGAAGTGAAGAAAATTATGGCAAACAATTTATAGGCTTCTACGATCTTTTCCTGAGATTCTTGTTATGATACACTCTATCAAAAACTGAATTTCACTTACTTAATTTTCTTTAAATAACATGTAATCCTATAAAATGGAGCAAATTATCTTGTGTTAACTTTAAACCTCTGCATGTACAGAGTCTGGTTTTGTGTACTGAGCAGTAACCCTTACCCTTTACACACTATAACTGACTTAATCACTGAGGACCTTTTTTGACCAATTAATGACATTAATGACAATTTTTACCCATTTATATGTTATCAGGTAAAGTGCACAGACTTTAACTCATTACCACACAATCCCCCATTTTGACATCTTGAATGTTTTTATGGGAAACTGTGGAAAAAGGAGGAAATGTTTGCAGCAAGCAATTTATCCTTTTCCCACATGTTTCTACCCTCTTTGGCACCTTCTTTCTTATTTAAGCTCACTGTGAAATGTCTTATTTAGCTTCTTTCAATTTGTACCAGTCTGATTTTTTTCTTCTGGTAATAGTTTGATTAAATACATGTTGTTAAAATAAAATCTTTTCTCATTTTCTGCTTCAAATAGAAACACTACTCATTTCATTCAGACTGCTTATACACTATTTGCATTTTTTTTATTAAATGACTTTTTTTATCATATATGAATCTATTATGAAATATTAAAAAAAAAAATCAGAATCAAACTCTTAAATTCTCAAACCTAAAAAAAGAAAAATACAAAAGTATTTGTTCACAGGAATAAGATCTTTATTGAGGACTGAAAGGATAAGTAGTATTTTCTATGTTTATTGCATGATACAATTATAATATAGAATGCAACTACTTGGTTGTAAAGCTATTTTATTTTCTGATAGAAATGAGGAATACGCGCAAAAACTTAATTTTTAACGCGATCCACTTCTCCTGAAAGTCTCACCACTTCTCCCCATTTTGAAAAACTTCTCCCAATTCTCAGACTAGTGAGAAGTGACTTCTCCCCAAATTCTGGGAGTCTGCAGAGCCCTGGACCAGTCTAAAATCAAAGAAGTTATAGATGACAACTTTTAGTTTGATAAAATCTTTAAGAATTTTTTTGGGAGGAGAGGAAAGGAAAGCACTGTGGATAATGAAGAAATTGCTTATGAAAATTCAGTGTCTATTCTAGGATTTGAACAAGAGTACCGCCTACGGGTGCCTACACTTGGCTGTTGGATGCTGGATAGTGGACAAAATGCATCTTGAGCTATCCCCCTTAATAGTATAGGTTGCTCTTTTGATAGTGAACAAGCCTGCCAAGTTTCAAGTGAATGCCTTTAGTAGAACCAGATATATCACAAAATGTCAAAATTTTCGCATGACGACGACACGAAGGCTATCCCAATACCTCTGGTTTTCTCCGAAAAACAGCCAGGCTAAAAATGTGGGGAATTTCAGCGAAATATCTAAGTATTTAAGAAATAATTGCTATTTTATGCTCTTTGTTTATGGGAAAAAAAAATCCCCACTGTTGAAAATATAGGGGGATTTTTGAAAAAAGAGAGGGAATCCCTCAATCCCCCTGCCCAGAATAAACACTACAATTTCTTCATTTTCAACAATGTTTTGCAAAGCTTTTATATTTAGGGGTGTTTAAAAGTATTATCGTGTGGGGATAAGTTAAGTCATTTTCTCTATCTTTTTCAATCCTACAATTGTATAGTAACCCTAACTTACATATTTTTGCATCAAGGCAGGGGTCGACACTAAAAGTGTCCCGAGATCCTGAGGATCCCTGAAAATTAGAAGGGACCCCAGCAATCTCAGGCAAGGGATACCATCAGGATCCTTTAATACTTCTCCAGTACAATAGATCTTAATGTATAAACAAATCCTCCTTTTTTGTTTTTGTACAAAACATTGTGGATAATGAAGAAATTGCTTGTAACAAGCAATTTCTTCATTTTCCACAATGTTTTCCAAAGCTTTTTTTCAAGATGGGCTTAGAAGGGCTGGATTACGTGTGATTGAGTTAATGTATATCATGCAAATTAAATATGCAGGAGGCATAAAAATTTGTCACATCTCTTTGTCTGTGTATAATTAATTTTATTTTTAAATCTTTTGAAAATAAGCTCAACCAAGGTTACAAACAATCAATAAGAAAATTAGAATGGATTGTTGTCATGTACCCTAGTTCGTGGATGGATACATTTGACCTTGAACCACCTCCAGTTTGGCCCTTGCAACTTTTCATGTGACCTAAGTTTTTCAAAAAAATTTGCAAATGAAGTTTGATATAGGTTGTAAGTTTTCTTTAAAAAAAAAATTACATTGTTTTCATAAACAGAATTAGGTATTAGTGAAATCAACTATTTTTGCACCTCCCCTGTTCACATTCAAAAAGTGTCTAATGAATTAATTCTTACTAAAACTTTTGGTCTGTTGGGATGTGCCATATGTATGAAAATAATTTGGTCCAAAAAAAAGTGCCTTTAAACTTTGATGTCCCAAACAGATATACACAAACAAGGCAGCAAATCAAACATTCATCGCCACTTTAGGTACACTAATGTAACATTTGGTGGCAGTGATGGAATGAGGACAAATGCCAGACCTAAGCTGCCTTACCCACAGATCTCAAGATGAGTCTTCTAAGTGTGAGTAATGTCATGGTTTCAGGGGAGGTAATTTGTCATGATATACAAATTAAACCTTCAGAGGTATGATTGACTATTTGTACAATACTGTGAGAAGTACATGTGTAAAGTGTTTTCTTAGAAGACTATCTGCAAGGTTATATGGCTTATTGGCCAACTACTGACAATACCAACAAGCCATTTAGGGTGGAGGATCCTTTTCAATGGATAAGCTATGTCTACAGCTCTGCATATTACGATATTCCAGGTTTCATGTGTATGCCGAGATATAAGAAATATTCTGACAATAAAAATGGTGATGCAGAAAATGACCTAATAATACCACAGCAATACCACAGGTTTTCTTTGAACAACCCAGCTATAAAAAAAAAACACCATGAACATGACATCGTAGACAGCAAGAAAATACAGAATCTTCCACAATCATTACCCATATAAGCCGGTTTATCTTAATGTCATTCAAATTCTAAGTTAGACCATTAGAGTTACCACCCAACAATATCAATTACTTAGGCCTATTTAAAACCGAAACTAAGGACAAACAAAGAGGAAATCATGGAAACTACTGCGTTTCGCCTTGCATTGAATAAAGCATAGATATTCGATTTATGAAAGACTTTATCTCACCTTTCGCTTTTCCATGTTCCGAACCTTCTTCTCGAGAACATTTAGAACCCTTTTGAAGGGATCTAACCCCTCAGAGGCGGGGGGATTTTCAATTTTAGTGGAGGCAGAGGGCATTCTTCAACACCAACAAACAGCATTAGATTTCACGTGGTTCCGAAAATTACCGAGTACCTCGATCTTAAAATGAATAATTAATCTATATTTCTTTCCAATTTCAAAAGTTTCTCATTTTCTTTGTATTAGTTTATAGACTATTTAGGCTACATTGTATGGTTGATTAATTTCATACGTCTTCAAGATTACTTTATTTGTATAAACTTTGATTTTTAGTCATTTTTTCATTTATTTCCGTGTACATAGTTTTAAGGTTAACATTTTCCGAGTCAAGGGAAATAACTTTGTAGAGCCGCGATTTAGACTGAAAGGTTTGTCTTCTAAAGTCGATAAATCCCCTCATGAAACCATCCCCACAAAATGTCAAACCGGCAGTTCCAGACCTATTTATCCAGCAACATGACAATATTAATCATTACAAATAGTAACGTAATATTCACCCTTTTCATCGTGTTAAATATCTAGTAACTAGTGGCTGTCCCAGAGCACTAACACGACAAAATTCGGCCTGTAAACTTAATATCTCATATCTTAACAGACAGTAGGCATAAAGAAAGATCATGATAAAATTCAATAACAAGACAATTTTTCACGAAAAAGTACAAAATAACACATTATCCGCCATATTTTGTTGATGATCTGGTGAGTGGTGGCAGTTCTATGATAGACGGTATCAATTCAAAGTCCGCATTCAAAACTATGTTAATGTGCAGTTTCTTCTAAAATGATTCTCCGTGTGTGTGAGGGGGGGCGGGAGAGAGCACGTGTGTATGTGTGTGGTTTTTTTTTTCGGGGGGGGGGGGAGGTGTTAATTTTTGTACTGTTTTTACGGAGGCTTAGACTAAAAGTAGTAGCTAGGTCTAGGCTATTCAGTTCTGTATTATACATTGTAAAAGATACAACGGAATTCTTTATAATTTGCCTTGGCCCTGTTCATATTGCTAGTCGGACACAGCTGGGGGGTTACACTCAAATTGCTTATTCGGTATTCGAAGAGAAGGAAATGCAATCAGAGATTGCACAAAAGGGACCAGGTGCTTCATGGGTCGTCACGGTATCGTTGAAAAATGACCCAGCAGTCAAAAGTTAATAAATGACTTCAAAGGCTCAAGATAACGGGTTCGAGCCCTGGGCTGACAAAACTAATAAATTAAATTTCTTTCGGATACGATGCTAAACTAAGGCCACGTGTGGCTGTCCTTTACATTGAACAAGTTAAAGAGGCGGACGGGGCTCTCGACAGTTTCGTCCTCTAACCTTGCACCATGAACCACCGCGACGGTAACCGTTTTTGAACTTGGCTAATTATCTTCTTGGGGCGTCACGTTCTACATGTGCTACGACGATAGATAGATGGAAATATACACACACAACGCTGTATTTAGATGAAACTGACGCCGGTTGAAATATTATGACCGAGGTGGTCATGATATTTCGACCCCCTGTCCAATGGCCCGTGACAAACTACAAACAAATAGCCGTACTTAAGGGGAGGTATTGCTGTTCCTGAAACCAAGGTAAGAACAATTTGCCGAAAAATACGCTCAAACGAACATTTTATACTTGTACAAAAATCTTTAAAACATCTAGAACAAATATTCTCAGGTGAAAATATAGGACCATCACCATCTTTTCGAAAGTGTTAAAAGATGTTGAAAAATCTGTTGGACTTGAAATAAGAGATACTGTAGGATACAGAATTCCATTAATTCATATTTTTTTCTTGCTAAACATACACAAACATGCACACACGCGCGCACACACACACACGACTGTGAATTCAGCTATTCCTCTAAATCCGGGTAAGATTATTTCTTTAATGCTGGCCAGTTCCAGTGTTGAAAGTCTCACGCAAAACTATATACCACGAAGAATCATTGTGACAATTTTCAATCGATTTGTATCAAAACTGTAACGGTTACCTACAAAAAACACTATACAAATGCAACTCTCACATTCTTTCTAAATCGAGGACAGTTAATTCTAAAACAGCAGGTTGTTGTAAAGTGTCTAATTAATATAATCTTTACAATTCATGAACCAATGTGATCTATTTGGATGAATTCATGATGGATTAATCAATAACATTTCCCGTTACTTCAATTAAAAGCGCACACCACATGAAAAAAGGAACCTTAGTGTCTAAAACATCTGCTCACGAGCATTCTCAAAAAAAAAAAAAAACAAAAAAAAAACGTATGTCAAATGCCAAATAATACAGCTTTTACCATCAAAAGTGAATTATTCTTTATAAACTATCCACAGTACCTTGCGTATGCCATAAGTCATACACCAGTATATCAACAACCTGGTACAGAACGTATACCGACCATTTTTTCTAGCAACAGAATCAAGAGAAGTAGTCAGGCAGGTTATTCTTGTTAATTCTCAAAACACTCTTGACACCAATTTAAAATAGTCACAGATGTACATTAATGCATCTGCGATAAAACACATGTATCTATATTCTCAAAGCCGAATGCTATGAAAATGGAATAAATACTGATTTTGTATCAGTCAGACTGATATCTGAGCTGTTACTTAAAATTCACAACGAATTGTAAAGATATGAGACGGTTTATAAAATAAGTGTGTGAGGACCTTATCTGTATTGCGTGTTCGTGAACGCCGGGGGAAAATTAAGACGTAACGACAATATGTACATACTAGGATTCATTTACTTGACCCACATCCTGCTATAGATTGTTTGTGTGGGCCTGGTGCTCTTTGCTTCCACATTTTACAAACAGAACTTCTTCAGAAGACTCGGAATCAAGGGTCCATGACCAATGCCATTTTTTGGCGATCTGGGTAACATCTGGAAGCAGGGGATGTTCGACAGAGATATATGGCTGGCTAGAGAGTACGGTGGCGTGGTGGCGACTTATTAAGGTAACTTTCCTACACTACTTATAACAGCCCCTGAAATGGTTGGAGAAGTTTGTGTTAAACAATTTTCAAAATTTTATGACAGAACAGAAATGGTCCGTGAGAAAGTCGCTAGTCATCTCACGGGGTGCCATGTGGAAGTTTATTCGGACAGTTCTAAATCCGACATTTAGTACTGGAAAAATCAGAAACATGGACCCGGTCCTGAGGCGTTGTATGGAGGATTTTGGTGATGTGCAGAAGGAGAAGGCTTCTTCTTCTAATAACGAGATGGACGTGTTAAAGGTATTCAGTGCTTTAACCATCGACACTATTTGCTCCACTTCTTTCGGAATCGAAATTAATTCCCAGAAAAACCCAGATGCTATATTTGTTAAACACGCATCTAAAATTCTGGGAACCTCCTTATACAATCCCATCATTCTGCTGAATTTGCTCTTTCCTGATTTTCGCGAAATTTTGATGTATTTTGCCAAAGATTATACCGATAAAGACGCCATGGAATTTTTGAGAAAAGCCGTTACCATGGCGATAGGTGAGCGATGAGAAGGTGGAGACTCAACAAGGTATAGTGATTTGTTAAAGTTGATGCTGGATTCGCGTTCGGGAAACATCGAGGCAGACACGGAAGAGAGCGGACTGAAACTGATTTTTGAAGAATATAAAAACCGAGGTATGACAAATGATGAAATTATAATGAATTCTATAATCTTCTTGGCTGCGGGTTATGACACCACCTCTATAGCTTTATCTTGGCTGTCGTATAATCTAGCAAAACACCAAGAGTGTAAGGATAGACTTATAGAGGAGATAGACAGTGTTCCTGCAGGAACTCTACCGAGTTATGACCAACTCATGAAGCTGGCATATTTAGATATGGTGGTGAGTGAAACATTAAGAATGTATGCACCTGCTGCAAGAATTAATAGACAAGCATATTTTGACGTCACTATAAAACGGGTTTATATCCCGAAGGGAACTGATAAAACTATCGCGGTCCACGGTGTACATTATAATCCAAAGTATTGGGACAATCCAGACGAGTTCAACCCAGAAAGATTCTCATCAGCAAACAAGTAAAAAATTGTACAATATTCATATATACCATTCGGTGCTGGACCAAAAAACTGCATAAGGCAAAAATTGGCGCTAGCCGAAATTAAATTTGCCACCGTTCTACTGCTACAGCACATGAGGATCGGGCTTTATACGTGTACTGATCCACCGAAGAAAGACGGATTTCTGTTGAGACCGGACAAACTGATGCTTAACATAGGGCCAAGATCGTAATGAGGCTACCACTTGGACTGTAGATAAAGATCGAAGTTTTTGATTTGTTTGTTTGTTTGTTTGAATTGGGTTTTACGCCGCTTTCAACTATCTTTCAGTTATATTGCGGCGACTGGAGCACCTAACAATGGATTCCTGGTATTTCTCACACCAGTACCGCCATAAAATCCTTTCCTAGCCTCCAGCTGCTAGGTCTACGATTATCGACCCATTGTTGGGAGACAAATAGTCGGAAAGGAAGAGTGCCGAACAAGCAAATGAAACAGCTTGACTTATAGCAAAATGAACAGAATATTCATAAAGTATGCCATCAGTCGTGCAATCAACGAATCGCCTCTCGAATGACCGGACGTATTCATTTATCTGGAGCTGAATATGCTCATGTTAAACTATTAAATGACAATTAGGATCAATCATTTGATTTGTAATCAAGGATAACCTGCCAACATAACATTACTTAATGACGTTTGAAGATGCAAGTGTTCTGATGACGTCACAATTGTCGGTTTAGTGCTACGCCCCTAAGAAATCTTACAGACAGTTTTCTTCATTATTCACAATATTTTCTACCCAAAAGTACAGACTATAAACAGATCATAATTCAACCATTTCCGGATCAACCCCTGGTTTTTACGTCTCTGTGTTTTCATACTAAAATTGTTCACGGTCTGCAACTTCTTTAAATTTGAACCAGTTTCGTTGTCTGAAAGTGGGCTAGTGTACAAAATCTTTTAAACTTTGAGGGTTTATAGGCGGGTTTTCCTAGATGATGGATATTTTATTGTTGTTGTTAATTCTTCAGCATTTTTTCTCTGCCCACATAAGAATGTCGTGTGATATTTGAGGCAGACTGTCCTGTTGGAGTGTTTAGGACTAATCTTTATTTAAATCGGGCGCTATTTGCCTTACGGGTGCTAAAAGAAACAACTGCTTCCACTTATAAGACACGTGTATATTTTCTCGTCTATTTTGCGTGTGCAAGCATCAATTCTTTAGACTATGTATGGAGTTTGATAGCGCGTTGGACTCTCCATCAAGAGGTCCAGGGCTCGAAACCCGATCGCGGCAAGTATTCTATCCGACATTTGTCTACCATCAATTGGTGGATAATCGTAAACCTAAATGGGGTGAGTAGCTGGAGGCTCGGAAGGACTTAGTGATAGTACTTGTGTGAGAAATACCAGGAATCCATGGTTAGGTGCTCCAGCCACCACTCAATGAATGAAATACAGTTAAAACGGCGTTAAAACCCATTCAATTTATCAATCTGTATGACGTTTTTATCCGTTCCAATGTAAATCCTAGACACGATATAACCCAATCACTCTGACTTTTTACTACATGTATTTACAAATTTCGTAGACTCAATTGAGAATTAACGCTAATTTTTATTTGAAATTAGATTTGTAATTTTCGCAAGAGTATGAAATTATGAAGACTACTACACTCAATGAACAATTGAAATAAAACATGAATGTGAAGTGCAGATTAAATGACCAGTCGCTGGCCCCGCCCACTGCCACACTGGGCTCTGCCCATAAACTCCGACAAGAAGTTCCGCTTCGATTTTATAAATCGTCATTTTGCAAAATTTATGGCCAGTAGCATGTAACAAAAAATAGAATAGTTGGTTGGCGTTTAAGTCACCAAACGATAAAAAATGTTTCACACAAATGCGGCCAATGTTTGAGTTTGAATAACAATTCCGGGCTGAATGAATTATTTGATTGGTCGATATATGTCTTATATATGTCTTGGTTGCCAGCAGCGATTGGTCAATTCTCAGTTGAAGAATCGCAACTACAAACTAAAAAAAAGAGCCTTTAAGTAGTTAGTTTAATTTATACATATTATGATGTTTTTATTCTGTGCAAAATATGAAAATATACATTTACTTGGATCTTAATTCATTATACAAGTAATAGGGACAAATCAAAATGACATGAAAATCGTCTTCAATATTTTTAAGGGTACATAACTTACACATGAAATCGGTTATTTCTATCTATATTTTGATGGCGACCTGTGTGGACTTTTATATCATGTGAAGATAACCTAATATTTGCTAATATACGAGTATTACGTTGTTTTCTCTACACTTTTCTAGTTTCAAGGAGTATTCTCTGTTTTGGCATATCACATAATTTCATGGAATATATCTGTGGAGGAAGAAAGGTAAACAGAAGATTGCTATTTACCCATGTAAATACCCCTGACTCTTTATAGAAAAAATGGATTATTTTTTTTTAAACATTGATCGAATATGGGTAAAGCGGAACTTCAATGAAGCCTGAAGTCTCTATTTTTTTTAAGTTTTTATTTTCGGGAACTGTTTCAATTTTGAACCGCTGACTTTGTAATATTGATGTTAAACAATTTTTTTTTTTTTACTAAATGATTTAGCCCATAATTTAAAAAGAAAATGTCTATTGACTATAGACGGGAAACTTCCTATTTCCGATAAGAGGACTAGAGAATTCTTTGATTTTTTTTACATTGAGCATGCCCTTTGAAAATTTCCTGTGATTTTTTCTCTCAATATTTCCAGATTGGATTACCCACAGACTTCACAATTACAACAAAAAATTCACGTGACACACATGTCAAACAAAATTGATATGATTTTGACAGGAAAATCATATCATTTAATCATATTAAACAGCGATCTAATTGCTCTTAGTCCTTTCCCAGCTATAATATATCTTCTGAGTTAAACTTAAGACGTTGGTTTTCAATCAAAACGGTTAAAACAATTAACCCTTTCCTACTTTACAAAAAATTACACTTGTCCTATTTGAAAGAAGGTGCAGACAACACCTAAAAGTGAGTGCAATTTGAAAAGTAATCAACCTTAATGATAGAAAATATTGTGGAAAAAGAAGAAATTGCTTGTTTCAAGCAATTTCTTCTTTTCTCACAATTTTTTCTCTAGTATAGAATTACTGGGGCGTAAAACAAGGGATTGAACAGGAAAGGGTTACACGTAGCAATAGCAGTGCTGAAAAGCGATTCAACCCATTGCCAAACAACAAGTAGTTGTAGGAGATGAAATTATTAAAACATTTCCCTTTGTGGATAGAAAATAGGGAAATGAGGAAAATGAAAAAAATACTCTATTTATTATCCACAATGTTTTCTCAAACTGTTTTCTCAAGGGTCGTCAAAAATCAGGATTATGTGAGAATGAGTTGACTAAAACCAAATTGCGGGTCTGGTATAACGTCACACTGTTCTGACCAGCTCTTTAGACCATTAATCAAAAAGCTTTAGCGAAACAACTCGTTACCGTTATACCCCTATGATACTGGGATGGGATACCGTGGTATCTCGTTTTTTTTAGTCCACCCTTGGATGTCGGCGTCAGCTTCGGTGTCGTGGTCTGCATCCGGTTAAAGATTTTTATTTCCACCAATATTTTCCATAGAGGATTTTTATTTTACAGAAACACTCATCAGGGGATAGGCTGACAGCTGAGACGAACACCCATGTCTCAATAACCTTGTGACCTTGACCGTTTTTTCAACAACTTTAACCAAAAACTTTAACATTACTCATAATTGCTGAATGCTTATACCTTGGATCATCATACTTCATATCTAAACTCACCTGGTAATATACTTTCACCTTTGACAAAGGTCATTGGCACTGTGACCTTGACCATTGACCTACTCGAAAAAAGACTTTAACATAAACTATAACTTTGGTCATAATTTGTGAATGCATATACAGTGCCTAAGACCAACATACTTCATATTTACACTCACTATGTGATATGATTTCAGCTATGTAAAAGGTCCTTGACCCCCTGATCTTTAACCCGTTTTAAAGGCTTTAGCCAAAAACTTCAACCTTTTCTATTTTGGTCATTTTTCATCCTAGGGTACTAATATTTCACAATGCATTCTTAAGATTACATTGGCTCTATGAACATGCGCCTTTGACATTAACCCCATGTTTCAAATATTAACCAAATGGGCTAGCTATGTTTTCTGCAGACAACTCTTGTTGTACATTTTGGTAAATCAGCCCATTTTACACGAAGACGGGTTTTCTCCTTTTTTTAAAAATGTCACACAATGCAAAATACACTACTTGTATATCTATTCGAACAGCATATTTATCTTTTTCATGTTATTCAAAGGTAAACTTACCCTGAATTTTCTACCCTGTTTGTTGAATTCTAATTCAAATTAGATCGATACTATTTTAAACCTATTGCATCGTTAAAGAAATTTTGGTCCGCCCTATTTTGGAGAATTTAAAGAATACATGTACAATGATAGTGGATTAAAGTTTGAAAATTAGATTTCAAATGGGATAGAAAACGTCGTGTAAAGGGAGAAATTGCTTTACAGTATTCATTGCTATTTTCCTTTTGGAATTCAAAATTTGGGATTGTCTAGTAATGTTTTTTTAAATGTAGCTTGTAGCTTGTTTAATCACTTACTGTATTGCAAAATTTTAGACCTGTCCAAATTCAAAGATTTGGCAGACGATTATTTAAGTTGGTTTAATTCGAAGAAATCAACCAGTAGGGAAGAAAGCATTGTGAAAAGGAAGAAATTGCTTGTTATAAGCCATTTCCTTTTTTCCCACATTGTTTTCTCAAGTATTAAACATGGGGACGTAAAACCGGTGATTGTATAGGGATGGGTTAATTTTGGACCAGTGTTTTATTATAACGTCTAAGATTTCGTTTTACATTTCATTTGAAGAACTCGGACGGAACACCACTGTCTGGCAACAACCGCTGAACAATAATAATAAAGATAATGATAACATTAAAAAATCTACATTTTTATTTCTTAGGGTAAGAGCTGTCATGATAATCGCATTGCCTGTTAGCGGCAAAAATAGCGGAACTACAGCTTATTTAAGCTATAGTAACCACGGCTTGGCATAGGTCGTCTCTCTTCTATTTCGCGCTCCATTTTTGTGTGTGCCGGTTTGTCCCCTTTACTGCAAACTAATACAGAATCTCTGGTACTGAAACTTCCCCGTCTTACGGTAGCCCGGAATTGACGTGGCCAGCGATCCGTAAATTCTTGATCAAGTTTAGACTGGGTCACTGCCCCTAGATTTATCATACTGGCCCCTCATGGATGGCAAGTAGACAGCGGGTCACCAGTTTATATCACTTAAGATGCATCAAACTGGTTATGAAACTGTTGAAACAAGGGACACTTTAATAAAGTCAATATCGGAAAGGATATGTGCCGCTATCGGGGTACAAAATGTATATGATATATATACACATGTATATGAGTTCTTTTGGACAAAAGGCGCCGTCTGGGAATTACAACAAAAATCAATCTTTGGCTAGCAAAGCGTAAGCTTTGATAACTTTATCTAAAAGACAAAATTTTGAGATAGTCTCAGAGTTCAACGAGTGCAATCTGTCACTGTAGCCTAACCAACAAAACCATTCTAGGCGTCCGCCATAAAAGTACTTCTTGTGTATCTAAGGAATAACTCTGCCTGCGAGTTCATTTCCAATGTATTTAGCTTACCTGGGCACATCTTGTTCGCATGACTCCTCCAAAAGCAAGCTTTTTAAATCCAAATCCCTCGTTTATAAATAATGATAATCTTTGACAAAGAAGAATATTTGACAAAATCATGTTTTGTTAGCTTAACCCTTTCCTGTTCAATCCCTTATTTTTACGTCCCTGTGATTTTGTAATTGAGAAAACATTGAAGAAAAAAGAGAAATTGCTTGTAACAATATTTTCTACCCTCCCGAATAGTTATTTTCAAATTCGATTCACTTTCAGTGTTCGTCTGCGAATCCTTTAAAAATTGACAGATCTAACATTTTGCAAAACAGGAAAGGGTTAAAGTACGTCCAGTACTTTGATTTAAAGATACACGTGTAGCCTATCATCGAGTATCGAGCTAATGTCGATAAGGATTGAAATGTCAAAATGTTTTACAGCCGTGAATTCTCGAGAACGAGCCCTGTCACTTTGGGGCAATAAAATGCGCCTCCACGATACACGCTGTTACAGCGATACAGTGGATAATGAAGAAATTGTTTGAAACTTTTTTCTTGGGGGACGTAAAATGGAGGGTTCGTGTAAGGATAAGTTGGGTAAACACTGCAGATAATAACGGAGAAATGCCCATAAGCTTTAGTTTTAACATTATTGTCTATCTCGCATGTCTTCTTCAAGCAATACATGTATATAGAAATGTTTCCTTTGTAAAGCGAAACCTCTCTATTTGTTATCTCTTTTAGAAAATGTCTGTCCGAGCGATATTTTAAGGCATCAAAACGTTATAAATGTCGATTAACATCAGATATTTAATCCACGGTGAGAAAGCTTTAAACTAAAATAAAAATGTCCGATTAAATCAATCAAACCACCTAAGAAGTAGGTTTGGCTAAAACCAGGATTTCAACATTGCGAAAGCAGCTCACTGAAGTATAGCTCCTATGAGAAACAGATATATCTTGGCGAAACCCATGGTTCAACAAGTGAATGGGCCCCTACCGATATCAAGAGTTACTCCGCTTAGTTTTAGTATTAGAGTTACCTCCCTTAAATTTTTGGGTAGTTCCGGTGAAAAAATCGATGATATCGGTATCGAAAACATTAACAGGTTGTTGCCAGCTCTTAATATGTGTCATTATTGTTGAAACCCTAGATGATCTAGAGACTACTTTATTTTAACAGCTGAGCTTAATTTTTAAAGCGAAGTGACGTTTTATGTCTTTATAATCGTAAATGAGTCGGTATGAAAGTGTATTTTTCGGATATACCCTAATTCCGGATGTACGTATTAATTACCATAAAAAGAGCTTTTTTGATCGAAATAAATACAATTATACTCACGAAAATACATTCCGTTATTTCCTTTTTTAAAAAATGGTTTCACGTGTCAAGCGGGGCTTTGAATTGATAAGATATCTGTCATTTTACAAACGGGAACTGTTATAAAGAAGCTCTCCATTCGTCTTCATTTCATGACCATGGGAATTTACCAAATACCCTTTTCATTAATGAATATGAAATAAATTTAATCAGAATTTCACAGCATGACCCTCAAAAAGCTTTGTAAAGTGTCTGGAGGCTTGTGGAAATGATTGCTGCCTCTGTAGGTCCTCCCAAGATATATCATTCGTTTCTTACTAATGGCAAGTAAGATATATCATTAATTTCTTACCAATCGGCGAATGATAAGGTCATTGTGTGGGAATGGGTAAACCAAACTACTTCAATCAACCTGCACAAGCTTTAAAACAACCTACAAATCTGATATTAGATGTGTGCACAAATTTATATTTTTCATATAAAATGTTTTCTGGTTAGCCCTGGTTTATACGTCCCTGTGGCTTTCAAATTGAGAATGCATTGTAGAAAAAGAATATGCTTGTTGCATTTTTTTCCTTTTCCACAGTATTTCTACCCTGCTGATTGTTTTGGGTTTTTTAATTTGTTGTTTTAAATATCATTTCATGTATTTAAGTATTTGAGAAAAAGTGACAAATAAAAAAGTGGAAATATAAAAGAGATGACCGTAAGAAGTGTTACAAAGTTACTAAGACAATCTTTTTGAATGTATTAATCAATTTAGTTGATACAAAATTCTTATTACTATATTGAGATATATCATACAATGACATATATGATACAATGTATATGTACTAAATATTCATTTTTTTTTTCTTAAGGTTTTTCTTAATTAAACATTTTTTCCAATTTTTTTCTAAATGAGAAATGTTTTAAAATAGATTTACCTCATGCATTTATAATCCTATTTAAAATGTACAAACTGGTAATTTCCGTAGAATTGGAGGGAATAGCAAACGACTTCCTTTGTTGTTTGTAATAAGGGGATATCGGGTGAAAATCAAAAGCAAATAACCGATCATTATGAGATATATCCAGTGTATATCCAAAATACCACCCGTGGTCTATTACGCAATCAGAGATACCGATCAGAAGCGTGTAAGTTACTTGGATAAAAACAGCAGTTTATGAGAGGACATCGTTAAATTTTAAATTTGATTTACCATTTAACCCTTTACAGAAAAAAAATCTCAGAACGAAAGAGGATACGAACGAAATTTTAATAGCCATGTGTACTGAAAATAATGGATCTTTCAGATGTGGAGAAAATCGGCGTAAAAAGTACTCTTTATCGCAATATTGTTATTCTTGGTTGTTGTTGTGTGGTTTCCTTCTTTTAATAAGTCTTTTCAACTTAAAAGAAGTAAACGCAATGATTTCCTACACAGGACGCCTTTGCTAATTATTTTTCGAAAATGAGAAGTAAAATATGAAAACTGGACGAGAATGAAATTGGTTCCTAGGTCGGGAGAGAAAAACGATTAAAACGTGTCAATGTTAATATAAACTACCAAAACAATTCCATATTCTAAGAGTGTTATAAGAGTACTCAACATTCCACTATATCAAATTCTGAAATAATATCTAATTCTACGCAAAATAGGAGCATTTAACCTCTGATAGTGTACTTTTACTTGGGGACCCAACCACATCATTTTGCATATAATATATGGACAGAAAGATAAAACATTAATCAATCTTTAGAACTAGATAAATTCCAAATAATATAAGTCAACCGACTCCCTTGTTAATTAGTCAAAAGAAGGACATCTGGGCAGTCGTGTGAAAATCAAAGCAAATAGCCGATCGTTATGAGATATATCCGGATGCCACCCGTGGACTATTGCGTAATCAAAGATACCGATTCAAATCGTGTAAGTTACTTGGATTAAAACAGGAGTTTATGGACGGACATCGATAATTCTAAGATTAACTAACCATTTAAACCTTTTTACATAAAAAATATCAGATCGAAATAGGATACAGACGAAATATTAATATTAAAAAGCAGTTGTATCAAAAATAACGGATCGCTCAGATTTGGAGAAATTCCTTGTAAAAATACTCCTTTTATCGCAATACTTTTGTCCCCCCCCCCCCCTCCGTTGTTGTTTTTGTCTGTTTGCATGTTTAAATAGATATTCTCAAGCCAAGCAAATAAAAGCAACAATTCACCGTGAAGGACACTTTTGCTAATTTTGTTTCGAAAATGAGAAGAAGAATATGAAAATACTCCTTTTATCGCAATACTTTTGTCCCCCCCCCTCCGTTGTTGTTTTTGTCTGTTTGTATGTTTGAATAGATATTCTCAAGCCAAGCAAATAAAAGCAACAATTCACCGTGAAGGACACTTTTGCTAATTTTGTTTCGAAAATGAGAAGAAGAATATGAAAACTCGATGAAACTCGGACGGGAAGACGATTATAACGTGTCAACGTAAATAAAATCTACCAAAACATTTGCATAATCTATAAGTATTACAAAAGTACTCAATATTCTTATGTGTGAAATACCGAAAAAATAATTAATTCTCTCCAAAACGGACGCTTTTAGTCTCAGCCCTTATATACTCTTTGTTGAATTTTAAACCGGAACTACCCAGTAGAATCAAGGGAATTAATTAAAGGGCAATTTTCGGGAGAACTCCGTATATCGGTAGGGGCCCATTAGACCCTTATACGTTATAAACCGGATCTAAAGTTGGGCTTATGTAACTAGCTGCGATATCGTCGCCCTCCAAGTTCTGATGACTCCATTTGCGGCGAGGGCCTCGCCAACAGTATACATGTACCAGAAAGAGGGGCTACGCTATCGCAGCTAATATGTAGCCTACAAGCGGCCATTACTTTTGTTAAAATTTGAGGAGAATCAGATACGTAATCCCCTCTTTCAATGCCGCGCAAATCGAATGAATCCCGAAATGAGATTGAGTATGGCTCACTGAATAATTGGTCAAAATCCACTTTAGGTAGATCTGGTACACGCTAAAATAAACGCATGTGGCGTAAATACACGTAATACAGATGCACTCATAAAATTTTGGCGCGCGCACATAATTACCGAGCATTCAAGGGAAAAAGGTGTTCGAGTACGCCTACTAAAAATTACAAGTCAAGAACAAGAAGAGGACGGTGGATTTTTACGCGTGCACGATCATATTTTGAAAGTGCACGCGTTAATTAACGCGAGCACTTTAAAAATATTAGCGCGCGAGCTTAAATTTAACGGATTTACCTACACTCTTCACGCGTGCACGCATTCTTTATGCTAAGACAACTAAAGGAACTTCTGACCCAAACGGTACACCATAATCTAGTGCTTCCAGGGGAAATAACTATTAGAACTCTATTCCACCTTTTCAGGGTTTTCCCCCTTTAAAGTGATAGTGATGCTGGACACGATATCATGGATTGGGGTATGTTTCCAAATGTACTCATTTTTAAATACACGATAACTCCACAAATATTGAAAATCTACCCTTGAGAAAAATCAAATCTGCATAGCAAGTTTACAGTTAAGTGATTTTTGTTGGTGATGGTTTGTGGCTTAAATCAAAGTACCAGAGTACTGCCTCGGTGATCAAATGATATAGCTATTATCGTTGTGGAATATGTTTTCGTCCGTCATATGTTTTCACACCAATTCATGTTTTACTTATTTTGTGAGGAAAGGTTGTTGTACAAAAAAAATTTTTGTTGTCTAAAATTAGTTTAGAAGCATAGCTATGGCAATAAGTCTTTCAAACATGTTCCAGGTCAATTTTATCGGCAGAAGAATTATTTGAGTGTGAGCTGCTTCTTTTTTATGTGTTTTGCTAAGTCAATTTTTTGACCTTTGTATATCTCCAATTAAAATAAATCTAGAAGAATCTCATAAAATCTAGCTATGTTGATTGGTGATTTGACATCAAATTTTTATGTCACTTGACTGTCAAGTGGTTTTCTCTAGTATAAATAGCTTCTTTTTCCAAATGAAGATTAGATGATTCTTATATTTTACCAGTCCTTACAGTATTTTTAATAAATAAAATACAGCTAATATTCTTAAACATAGATCAATTTCAACTCTATAATTTCTTTGCAGGCTATATAAAATGAATAAGTACATTCTCAACAAACCTTGTGTAAAAGGTTGGGGAAGTATATTAATTTTCTTTTCAAAATTAAGTGCCCTTTTGTTTATGTAAGTTAGGATTAGCACGGAATTATATGTTCATCACTGAATATTGTTTTACCATTTGCAAATTGGTTATTATATAATTATTTTGTAACAATTACTTAACAAAATACATATGAAGAAAGGTAAATCATCGTATTTTGAAAATGACTGGTTTCTAAATTCAAATCTTGTTTCCACATCCATAAATGGCCCATTTATAAAATAGGATGAAAACAGATGACGCTGTTTTACTTACCCCCAAATCTTGACCAGAATCGTAAAAAGGAAAAGAATATTCATAACAATGCATTAAAGCTTAGAAGGAAGAAAATAACTAAAGAGAATATACTTTGATATTACATGCAGGAATTCTTTAATACAATAGATTTTAGTAACCGCAAAACTGAAAACTCATTATTAGGACGAAAAGCCATACCGCGAGGATAATAATACAATTTTGAATCTAGATCTACGCAACTAAAGCAGTTACTGCAATAGAAAAGAGGCGTCATATCCATAGATATATCACCATACCAGTCACAGACGACACGATATGATTTTTAGAATAGTTCATTTTAGCAGACGACATTTTAGAGTATTCCAAGACTAAATTTTATTTAGAAAATAATGGGGGACATTAAGAGGGTTTGTTTGGACCTCCTTTGTAGTCTAAGTACAGGTATTTCATTTGCATGGAGAATTTCATTTGAATTTGGCAATAATAGGAAAACCCAGCATGGTTAGTATTTTGTATTTAGTTTGAACCCCCTTTACGAAAATCCTTAATCTTCTATTGCAAAAGATATATTTCTCTCTTTTCCTTAAGATTTTCTTTCAGAACCATTAACCCCAATTTCAAAAGGTTGTCCCTTTTCAAATACTTCTGTTTTATTTTAGATAAAATATGAGGGATTGCTGGCAGTCCCTTTTCAAATACTTCTGTTTTATTTTAGATAAAATATGAGGGATTGCTGGCAAACTCCATTTAATCTGACAGAAAGTACAAGGCTTTAATCTAACTTAATTGAGTAAAATTTAGGACCCGTTACATGTAACAAATAAGTAAAATGGTTGATTGGTTACCTAAATGTCATATCTACAGCTGTAGTTACAATATTTAAGTTGCAAAATCAATAAAAATGCTCAGCAAAAATATCAGCCAATGTCAGAGTTCAATGTTAACCTCTGGTCTAAGTGAATGATTCGATTGGTCAATGGATTGTTTGATTGACAGCGGGATCTGTTTATTGTATTGGAAATGGATTTACTCATTCCCACACAATCCAGCTTATTTCACATTCCCCATAGAAAAACTTCAGGAAAATTGTTGTCAGCTACTTCTTTGAATTGAACCAGTCTGAAATTTTGACAAGTGGTAATGGATTAACCCTTTCCCATTTTTTGAAATTTTAGACTAGTCCAAATTCAAAGATGTTGCAGACAACAATGAAAATTGGATAAAATTTGAAATGAAACCCTCCTTTATGGTAGAAATTGTGGGAAAAGGAGAAATTGCATGTTACAAGCAAAAATTGTGTGTTACAATCAATTTCTCCTTTTTCCACAATGTTTATCGAGTATAAAATCACAGAGGGGCTTTGTACAGGAATTGGTCAAAGGGCAAATACGATTGACATGTAAAGGATAAAAGCTTATAATTGGTTTTAGAATTCTTTTATTCCATCACACCACTACGAAAGCTCTACTATAAAAAGCATTACATTTCCCAATAAATCTGCATCAATTATTGATTATTACTAGCTATACATTATTGATCCATTACTAGACAATGAAATTTTAGACTGATCCAAATTCAATGGGGTTGCAGATGATAGTTTGAAATGATTCAAAATTAAAGGACAAAGAGTCATATAGGCAAGAAAATATTGTCATGGTTGAGGCAAATGGAAATTTCTTTTTACATTTATTCTTTTCGTTTTTATAATGCTTTCTGAAGCCATATTTCTTTAGCTGGTCAAAATGTGGTGTTCATTGGGATAAGCAAAATGTTTTGAGAGCCAAATACAGAGGGAATAATGCTTTAAATAAAAACTGCAACTAATAAAATGTATTCACAATTTTCTCAAAACCCATTCCCGCACAATCCTACTTTTTGATGCTCCTCATGGAAAAAAAAAACTTTGAAAACATGGAAAATGATGCAAGCAACTTCTTCATTATCGACAATGTTTTCTTCCCAAAATGACTGAGATTTCTTTACCTTGGTTATGCTGAACCCAGAATATTCCTGTTTTAGCAGGAGGTGTAGACCAAGATCAGCCTGCACATATACATGTACATTCTTTTCAAAGAAATATTGACCAATATCTAGTGCTTCCAGTGCTTTCAGTCCTTTGACTTTCATGCTTTTTTTAAAGAGGTATTTTATTCAGCATGACACCGTGGGTGGGGTGGGGTTAAATTTCACGAACTTGAAATTGTCGTCTGCATTCAAAATGGGTTAAGTCCTAAGTTTTTGGATTTAATGAAAACACTTTTGACATAATTAAAGAAAATATGAGATTTGAGGGAAAATGATTTATGGCAGATCTTTGAGACTACTGCATTGCACATGTATGGCCATTTGACCCTTTACCAGATGAATTTTGTTAAGGCTGGTTCAAATTCAAAGATTGTGCAGACAAGAATGTTTATTAAAGAAAAAAAAATTCATAGTCTTTAGGAGGAAGCAAACTCTTCATTTTTATCTCCAGTGGCTGACAGCCATTGGGCTATTGTCATGGCTTGGTGTTCATCATGCCTCAGTCCGTCTGCCCATCTGTAAACTTTCACTTTAAAAATCTTCTCCTCAGAAAGAGCTGAACAGAATCAAACAAATTTCACAGAAATGATCCTTGGATGACTCTTTATCAGATTCCCATGAAAAAACATTGCTTTAATTGGCGGGGGTTATTTCCAAATTTTGGTAAATGCTTTAAAAGATTCTTCTCAAAAACCACATTGATTTAATCATTTAACCAAATATAGGAATGATCCTTGTGTGACCCTTTATTATATTCTTTCAAGGAATTTTGAGTGGATGAAAAACATTGCTTTGATGGGCGGGGCTAATTTCCATATATGGTGAAAGCTTTGAGAATCAGTTGAGAAGCAGTTGATGGATGTCAACCAAATTTCACAGGAATGATCCTTGGGGAACCCTTTATCAGATTCCTTAAAAAAATCTTGATTGGATGAAAAACATGGCTTTAATGGGTGTTGCTAATTTCCATATATGGTGAAGCTTTAAAAATAAAATCCTCAGAAATATAATCTGAAAATCTTCCTGCTGATGGATTTCAATGATTTAAGCTTTGTCAGATTCCTTTATACAATTTTGATTGGTTGAAAAACCTGATATCTTTCCATCTAACTAAATACACGTATATGAATTTTACACAACTCAGTGTAAAACAGTGAAATTTTGAAATGCTTCTCTAGAACTATTTCAAAGATTTCAGTGACAAGATTTATTTTCTAGAGATGGAAAAGATGATTCAGTTTATATTGAATTTCTGAAAAAACCCTTTGCTCAATCAATACATTCAGGCCTGTGGAGCAATACAGGCGCTCAAGCGCTTCTAGGTCTTAACTTTTTTCTTTGGCTTTGAAACATTTTGAAATTTTGTATTACTTCTCCACGTCAGGCTATGCCAGTATGTTACAAAAGTGTTTTTTTTTTTTTTTTTTTTTTATTTTACATGGACAGGTAAGCAATATAGGACCATTACTCCTATTCTTCAAATTTCCCAATAACTTGCTAGTGGCTACTGTGTTGAGGGGTAAAGGTCAATAACAAATCTATCAATATTAAGGATGTTGATATCCTTTTACAGTAAATGTGTCATAAAAATGCTCCAGATGTTGGGAATGACTTTTGGAACAGATGATAGGATAGCTTTAATTCACTAAAAAAATATGTTGTAGGTGCTTGTTGGAATTTTAAAGATATTGACACTTTTCCTACGAGTATCCACATATAGAGAGAAGACAGATGAAAAGCAGATTCAACCCTTGTTAATCCCTGGTTTTTACTCTTGAGAAAACATTGTGGTAAAAGAATTTCTTCTTTTTCCACAATTTTTCTGTCCTACAGAGTGATCATTTTTCAAATAAAATCAACTCTCAATTGTCATCTACAAGACCTTTGAATTTGGACAGGTATAAAATTTTGAAAAACAGGAAAGGGTTAATGCCGTGTTTTCCTTAGTTATAGCTAGAACTGCAAATATGATATATATATTTCAATTGATATCACTAGGAAATTGGTCCATTTTTGTTATGGCATAGAATATTCCTGATGAGTTACTCTGCCAAATGTGATGTTATAAGTGAAACTTACAAAAATGTTAATAATAAATGGGATTTAATCCATTTAACCCATTTCATTACAGTAACGCTTTTGAATGCCCCTCAGAAAAAAAACAATTGGGAAAGCATTGTGTAATATGAAGAATTGTTACAAGTAATTTCTTCATTTACGCAGGGTTTTCTATCAAGAAAGTTGATTACGGTAAATCTATAAAATTTCATTTACTTTAAACTGTCGTCTGCAACTCCTTTCAATATTGGGCCAGTCTAAAATTTTGTTGTCTGGTAATGGGTTAAAAAAGTAAGTGAAAGGAGGATAGTGTAGTAAACTACTGGATAATCAATGAAATCAGACAATTCATATATGGCAAATAAATCAAAATAAATGCTTACTACTTGTAAAATTCAAAGTGAGAAATCTCATTTTACAAGGCATTGTCTTTTACCCAGGAAGCAATTTCTAGAATGATTTATCTCAGTTGTTAGGACTTGGTTTCTGAGTTGATGCAAATTGGTTTAAACTATACATTAATCCATTCCCACACAATGGTGCTTTTAGATGCCCCCCAAGCAAAAGGACTTTGGAAAACATTGTGGAAAATGAAGAAATTGCTTGTAACAAGCAATTTCTTCATTATTAACAATGTTTTCTACCCTAAAGATTACAGCAATCTAAAATTTCATATGCTTTCAATTGTTGTCTGCAACTCCTTTAAATTTCGACTAGTCTAAGATTTTGCCTTCTGGTAATGGGTTAAGCTAAATATCATGGTAAGGTTGTCCTGTATCGCTCACCCGAGCATGATAGCAGTAGGCTTTACATTTCAGGAGGAAAGTTTGCAAAGATTTCCCTATTTAGTCTGAGTAAAATCTGAGTTCTCACAACATTAGGGAATAGGCTTATTTCTATCTAAGCAATACTTCAGTTGAACTATGTTAAGTGTGCCATTTGAAACAATTTTTTGGTCACTGCTCAAGGTCAAAGGTTCAAATTGAGCTTGTCTTTATAATAACTCCTACATCTACAGATGCATTTCAAAATAACTAATGGCACAATTTATCTCCATCACCTGCAGATGTGATCTTCCGAGGTAAAAAATGCGAAAATTTATCTTATCCAGAGGATATCTTCCATTTTTTCCTGGATTTCAAAATAATTTGGGACACTTGTTCTCTATCTTGAGTTGATGCGCTATTTGAAACAAGTTTTCAAATAGTTGCAGCCTCCAAGGTTACAGCTCAAGGTCAAATATTTGGTGGGCTTTAATTGATCTCCCTGGATGATTTTATTTTCACTATTATGTTAAACATATTATCTTTCATGGAGAAAGGAAGCCCCTTGGTGTTATTTGTTAGTTGAATAGATAGATTGAATAAAGGAAGGATCAATTAGGGTTGAAAAGAGAACCTTTCTTTATCCAGACTATTTTACCTTATCTAATACAATGGTATTTCTGGAAATATAAACTCAATCTCAAATAGTAGATCTTCCCTCTGATATTTACCAGACTTTACCTCTGAGGATTACTTCCTCAAAAGAATTATTGTTCAATGCTAGAAATAGAAGGAGTCAAAACAGATATTAAGAATTATCACTAAGAAACTAATTGGTATAAAAAATGCTCACTGTCTGTGTTTGCATAGGACATTCATTAGTAGAAAAATATTAATTTGCCATTCTCTTTTTTAGAATACAGATGCATGGAATATATGATGGCCTTCTTAAAGTGACCTAGAGACAACTATGACTCTGAAATGGTCAATCTTCCAACAGCATGGAAGTGTCAGAGGAACAAATAAAACGCAGACAGGAACTATTTTGTATGACGGTTAAATCTTGCTTCCTTGCCAAAATAACCAAATACCAAAACTTACTGAGAAAACATGTACATATTGATGACAGTCAGGAACTGGGGATGCAACTCTCTGATGATGAAGTTGAACTTGTGCTGGGGGCATCACACCAGTACAAACCAAGATTTACTTGTAGGCAGTTAGGCTATCAACTTGGTTCAGCAGGGTTGTTCAGATGGGTTTTTAATCTCATACAGAAAGTTAAAGCCAGACGGATCTTGACTCATGTTTCTGGTATACCACACACTTCAGTGAAGACAACGATTCTAGATGTTACCAGAGAAATTTCGGTTGCCTATGAGTATCAACTGATGATGCTATATGGTGATGAAGAGATAGTTAGACTGGCACAGCATGCTGTCTCTATTTTCATGACCTATCTGAACCAGAAGGAGGCTAGATTTACACCTGCTAGTCTATTACAGGCACTGCTTGAGGTAATACTATTCCCACACAATGAGGCTTATAAATGCCCTCTCATTATAAAACTTTGGAAAAAATTTTTGAAATCTAGAAAATTGAAAAAATTCCAAAATTTCATTAACTTCAAATTGCTGTCTGCAACTCCTTTCAATCTGGACAAGTCTAATGTTTTGCTGTCTGGTAATTTGTTAACTAACCATCTAAAACTTTGCTGTATCATCATGTCTTCGATTTTTCAAGAATTTTTACATGGAATTTGAAATAATTTTTTGTGCATAGAATGTGACACCTGCTAGTCTATTACAGGCACTGCTTGAGGTAATACTATTCCCACACAATGAGGCTTATAAATGCCCTCATTACGTTAACCCAACTTTCCTCTGATGAATCCTCAATAATTTTGTCATAAAATATGCATTCCTTTTAGCTCAATAGTAGGGCTATGGTCATGGCCTTGTGTTTAATCCCTGTTTTTTATGTCCCTGTGATATAATAATTGAGAAAACATTGTAGAAAAAAAGAAATTGCTTGTTGTAACAAGCAATTTCTTCTTTTTGTACAATATTTCTACCCTACTAAATGGTTATTTCTCAAATTAAATACATTTTGAATTGTTGTATACAAAACCTTTGAATTTGGACAGGTCAAAAATTTTATTAAACAGGAAAGGGTTAAAGTGTTTGAGTCTTTCCCTTAACTTTTTACTTAAAAATCTTCTTGGAAACTTCTGGATAAGTTTCAACCAAATTTCACATGATTATTTCTTGGCTGAGCCATTATCAGATTCCTTCAAAGAAAACACCTTTTTTATACCCCCCGCAAAACAAATATTTTCTGTCCGTCTGTCTGTGAACAAAATACTACCAATTTTGAGTCGTGAACTCCTCTTAAGTCTTAATCCCCCCTGGTTCAAGAGTTATCTCCCCTTGAGACATTATTCACCAATTTTGTGTTGCGAACTCCTCCTTCAGTTTTGTTTCAATACCATTGAAACTTTATACAAAGATTAACCAACTGTTGAAGTTTTGCAAGTTTGCAAGATGTAATTTCGAAGTCTTAATGCCCCCTGGTTCAAGAATTATCTGCCCTTGAACTTAGACATTATTTATGCTTTGTAGACATATACAGCTAATTATACTCCCGATTTTTTGTCTTGTAATTTTTCTCAT
This sequence comes from Fragum fragum, assembly GCA_946902895.1. Lineage (NCBI taxonomy): Eukaryota > Metazoa > Mollusca > Bivalvia > Cardiida > Cardiidae > Fragum > Fragum fragum. The sequence continues at coordinate 35,741,968 of OX336375.1, read as the reverse complement.
TACACTGAAAGCAATTGAGGGGTTATTAAGTCACATACTGTGACAAGTTCTAGTTTTCAGACTGAAGAACTGTTGCATATTATTTCCTTCCCTTGTTTAAAACTAGGTGTTTGAGTAACTGTATTAAGTTTTAATTGAAAAGAACACATATAGGAAATGTAGTAGATTTGGAACATTTTACTTGTACCATTTGCCCTTGGCATTAGAAGTGGTGTTAATTAGAGATGGTTTTAGAAACAGTTCAAATTTCTCTTAAACATACTTTAGATAATACTTGTAATAAGAGGCATGGGTATTTCAATATTTGCATGCTATGAATTTCATCTTCAATTTGGATTTTTCTTCATTTTAGTCAACTGGCAATAGGGTGGAGGAACTGCTCTGATGAATACTTCTCGTCATTTTCAGGTAAAACCAAAACACAGTAAAAGTAAAGAAATTGTTAGAACACAGACAGCAATATGGAATAATGAATCTGTATGTTATAAATGGAAGCTTGGTCAGATCTTTAAACAGCCTGGACTAAGGATACCAGACACAGACTTGCGGAATCAGGGACATGAAACATCACATGATCTACCAGGGCAAGCTTCAAGGTGTGATGAACAAACTACTCCAGTGCTAGAAGACGGTGTAGATGAAATAGACTGTGCTAGAGTAATGCCTGAACTCACCCTCTGTAAAAAAGATACTGATGTAAAAAGTATTCAAGCATGTGAAATACATTTAGATAATGTGTCTTCTATTATTCTTGGACAGCATTATTTGAGTAGTGATAAAAGTAAGGGTAAATGTTCAGAAAACTTGAGTCAAAGAAGAATAAGTACACTAGACATGGATTTTGAACAGGGGACTTTGAACATTAATGAATATCAGATTGAGTTAAACAGTGACTTCAGTCCTGTAAGTCCTGAAGATTCAGAATCAGAAAAGCTTGACTTTAAACAAGATGATGCATCAGTTGACAACAATAGTGAACATAAAACCATTCCTACAGTACACAACGAATTCCATACTAGCATATCATATACGATTCCTAGATCTTCTGATGAAGAAAGTCTATTTACACGAGAAGCATATCATAGTGGTGCTAAAGAAATGGACATAGCAGGTACAGAAAATTACAAAATAGCCGTCAATACTGTAAAAGAAACCAAAAGCAATGAGAAATTAGCAGGTACAGAACCATCGAAGACTGATCTCAATAGTCATAACAATGAATCTAGTCATAATTGTGCAATATCTTTGTTATCAGAGTCACAATACTCTGACGTAATTTACAAATTTTACGGGTGTTTTACACCTTATGGTGCTAAATGTCAGCCATTGATTTATGGATTCAGGGGACCTCTGTATGCCTGGGATGAAAATGAAATGAAATGGACCCTGATTTACAATGATCAAGTGTCTATTCATGTGACCCACTGTAATGAGATTAAAAACACAAATTGTTTTCATCAGAAATACCGACCCAAAACATCCTCTTATCATAAAAATCACAATTAAAGGATTACTGGCTCCACCCACTGACTCCACTGGCCACACCCACTGATTCCAATAGGAAGTTCTACTTTTATATATAACAGCTTTTGATGTATAACTGCTTTATCAAGTTACATGCAACAAAAAGTTAAATGGTAAGTTGACAACCTAAACTTCATAACTGCAGCTTACTGAAGCTGTAGTTTTGATATTTGAGTTGCCAAACCAGCTGAAAATGATCACAAAAATGACAGCCTCTGTGAGAGTTCACAGTTCACTTCCTGTCCAAATAAATGATTTGATTGGTTGATAGATTCTATGATTTGCAGTGGTGATTGGTCAATTCTTGATGTTTAACCAATTACAAGGAGATAAAATATGAAGACTGGTCCAATTTCTAAAGTTTACAGACAAATGATTAAGAGACTGTCTAATTTGAAAAGCAATTGCTGTGTATTGTAGAAAACAGAAGACGAGGAATCAGTTTTTGCAAGCCATTGATCTTCTCCCATGATAGTTTTCAAAGCAACATTTCTTCAGTGCATCAAAATGCAAGGCTTTATTGTTACAATCGTCTATATCAGTGCTCCAGTATAAGACAACTAATGTAAGATTTGTTCAAATCAAAAGAACTTGAAGCTGAAAAAAATGAAAACAATTACAAAAGTTGAAAATCTTTTGTCTTTTAGGGAAGTAAATATTTTAAATATTTTAACCCATGTCATGCTGAACCCGGAATATTCCTGTTTTGGCAGGAGGTATGGACAAAGATCAGACTGCACATACGTGCACTCTGATCCTAGTCTACACCTCCTGCTTATCCTTTTTAAGCCAGAATTGTTTATAACATACATTTTCAAAAGAAAAAATTACCCACAATGATTACATCCAGTACTGTCCGCCCTTTGATGTTAATGTAATTCTAAAGAGGATTTTATTCAGCATGACAAGGGTTAAGACCTGAAATGTATCACAGACATGTATGCCCAGACGTAATTGCTTGTCACATAGACATGTATGCCTAGACGTAATTGCTTGTCATATAGACATGTATTCCCAGACGTAATTGCCAGTCACATGATCTTGAACTAATGGGAGTATCCAACACAGCACTAGTACAACATACACTCTACGGGGAACAACTCTACCTACTTATTTTGAAATCCATCAGATGAAGAAGATATGCTTTGAACAAGAATTGATCATGGGATGTCATGGGTTTAATCCCTGGTGGCAGCACATATTCTTTCCAAAATTTGTCTCTCTCCAATGGGTGGATAATTGTAAACCTATGTGGGATAGCAGCTGGAGGCTAGTGGTAGTACTGGTGTGAGAAATACTAGGAATCCATTGTTAGGTGCTCCAGCCGCCACAACTGGAATACGGTTAAAAGAGGTGTTAAACCCAATTTAATCAATCAATCAATCGAACGAGAATTGAACACGCTCATTAGCACACCCACCCATCTACTGACACACATTGACCAAAGTAACTCTATATGCTCGTTGCCATTACATAGTTTTGGCATTAAAAGGAAAAATCAGTTTGTTCATCTTTCCTTTTTTTTTTTATATTTTACTGGTGACATTTTACTTCATTTCTAAGACCTGAATTGACCCAACTTAGGGAACGCCTGTCCACAAAACACCTTCAAGCAACTAAAAAAATTGGAGGCATAACCCATTACCAGACGACAAAATTTAAGACTTGTCCAAATTGAAAGGAGTTGCAGATGATAATCTAAATTTTATGAAATGTTAGCATTTTTCAACTTTCTGTGTAGAAAACTTTGTTGAAAATGAATAAATTGCTTGTGACAAGCAATTTCTTCATTTTACACAATGTTTTCCCAATTGTTTTTGTTGAGGGGCGTCCAAAGCGTCATTGTGTGGTAATGGGTTAACCCATTCCTACACAATCTTTGTTTCTGATACTCCAAAAAGTAGTGGCTTTGGAAAACATTGTGGAAAATGAAGAAATTGCTTGTAATTTATCCAAAATGACAAAAATTTTAAAGAAAATTTATTAACTAAATATTTTTGTTTGGAACTTCTTTGAATTTTGGCCCGTCTGATTTTGAAGCCTGTTATTGGTTTAACCAAAATTAAAACGAGATGACAGAATTTATGATTGGTCAAAACTAAAAAGGTTGCAGATGAGATTTCAAAGTGCATTTTAATTAAAAAGCCGATGTCCTCAACAAAAAAGGACAAATGGCTTGTTATGAATTGATTGACTTATTGAATGGGGTTTAACGCCACTTTCAACCCTTTCCTGTACAAAACTAGGAAACTTTGAAAGCAGTTTCTCCTTTTCTCACAATGTTTTCTACCACAGAGGATGGTTTGATTTCAAATTGCATCCAATTTTAATGGTCATCTGCAACCTCTTTCAAATTTGACAAGTATAAAATTTCAAAAAAGCAGAAAAGGTTATCACTATTTCAGTCATATTGCGGAAGCTGGAGCACCTAACCTACTACCACTTCATCCTATCCAAGCCTTAAGCGGCTCTGATTAGGATAAGGAAGGGAGGTAAAATATGCTGCTGGACATATTCACTTTGTAGCAGAACAGTTGCTCCCCTTGTAACTTTTAAAGACTGAAGAATTTTTGCACATCATTGGCTTTTTATTCTCCTTTAAAATATAACCCTTTACCCGATGACAAAATTTCATACTTGCCTATTTTGATGGAAGTTTCACATCAGAGTTTGTGAAATTTAAAAAATCTTTGTCTTGGTTGTTGGTAGTAAACATTGTCAAAATTGTCATTATTGCTGTTGTCTTGAGAGTGATGAAGAAAGAGTGATTAAGTGGGAATGTGTAAATCAGTAATTTCAGACCCATGAAGAGATACAGGCTAGCAAACACCTCTAGTCGCATAATTTTATTGTATTGTTTATAGAATTTATGGGAATAAATTGTTTCCAAGATGTTACATAGTGTATGAATATTTATGAATTATCCATCATGATAAACGTATTAGTGCAAATTCTTGTCAGAGCTAAAACCCTATAAGAATGAAGAAATGTAGAAAGTGGTTTGACCCTTTCCACTTCATTTTCTTGTTTTTATGTCCCTGTGATTTTATAATTGAGAAAACACAGTAGAAAAAGAGGAAATTACTTGTAATCAGCAATTTCTTCTTTTTCTACAATATTTTCTACCCTACTGAATGGTTGCTATTCATTTCAATCCACTTTAAATTTCATCTACAAAACCTTTGAATTTGAACAGGTCTAAAACTTTGCAAAACAGGAAAGTTTCTGCATATGTACATGTACTTATTTCTGAAGTACACAATTTCAATGACTCATACAATGCCATTAAACCATTACCCAATGAAATTCTTTTAGACTGGTCAAAATTCAAAGATGTTGCAGAGGACAATCTTTTAGTGGATGAGTAATTGAATTCATTGTATTTTGGACTACAAAACATTGTATGATAAAAATACTGTTAGTAAAAAGCAGTCCACAATGTTTTCCAAAGCTTTTGTCTTTGGGTGCATCCAAAAGCAGGATTATGTGGGAATGCGTTAACATGTTGGATCGTAATGTAATTGCGAAAAGTAATAGAGTGTCATTTTCAATGACAATTGATATAGTCACACTTTTTTATGCCCCCAAGAAAAAAGTTTGGGACATTGTGGAAAAGTGAGAAATTGCTTGTAACAAGCAATACATCTTTTTTCAATGTACTTTCCCACCATAAGTTCTTAAGGGGCATCAAAAGTGACATTGCTTGAGAACGAGATAAAATGAGGCCAAACTAGATCACAAAACATTGTCAGAAAAGGAAAAATTGCTTCTGAGGTTATATGTTTATTATGATTATACCCTGCCACCCACAAGGTACAAGGGGGCGGGGGAGGGGAGTATATTGGTTTTAGTATGTCTACCTGTCTATCTGTAGACTTCTTTGTTTCTGTGCTCTGATTTCAGAACCAATTACAACCATGAAAGCCGCCGTCATAGCGCAGTTGGTAGCGCATCGGACTGTCAATCTAGAGGTCCCGGGTTCGATCCCCGACGGTGGCACTCATCCTTTCCGACTATTTGTCTCTCACTAATGGGTCGATAATCGTAGACCTATGTCGGATAGCAGCTGGAGGCTAGGAAAGGATGTAATGGTAGTACTGGTGTGAGAAATACCAGGATTCCATTGTTAGGTGCTCCAGCCGCCGCGATATAACTGAAAGATTGTTGAAAGCGGCGTAAAACCCCATTCAAACAAACAAAACAACCATGAAACTGTATACAATTGTTGCCATTGATCCAAGGAGGTACACTATTGATTAAGGGTTATATAGGTCAAAGGCCAAGGTTATAATTTAATTGATTGAAAACAGTTTCTGTACTCTAACTCATAAGCCATTTGACCTAAAGCTTTGAAGTTTTATACAAATGTTATCTATGACCTTGTTACTAGTCTTCCCACATTGTTTCCTATTCTCTCTAACCCATTACCAGATGGCCAAACTGACTGGTCCATATTGACAGGAGTATCAGATTGCAATCTAAAGTTTATAAAATTTTAGATTTTTTCAACTTTCTAGAAAGAAGACAAGCAATTTCTTAATCTAATATAATATTTCCCAATCCTTTTTCTTCAAGGGTGTGAAAGGCGTGAAACTGGGAATGGGTTGGGTTAACCCATTCCAAGATTACAAAACTTTAGACTATTCCGTATTAAAAAATGTTGCATATGACATATTTTTGTTAATGAAAATTTCATTTTATTTTACTTTTGGGGTTGACAAAGTTATCGATAATGAAAAAATTGCTTGTTAAAAGCGATTTTTTCATTTTACACAACACTTTCCAAAGCTATTTTTCTTGGGTGTCAAAAGGTATCACTGAGTGGAAATGGGTTAATGTTTTTCCTGAAGTGGTGTTAAAGGCAGCTTATGGGCATTTGGAGAACAGTAAATGAAGCAGAAACAGTGTTCTGTAATATTTTCATACTTTATTAATCTGGTTCAATTGCCCTGGCAGTATCCTGGCAGAGATACATTAACTTAGCTTCTAATAAATATAAAAAAAAAACATATTCCTACAAATAAAACGTGGCTTGTTATCAAACCTCTATAAAAACAATCTACACCTAACAGCTGTATTTCAATGAGTGTAACCCCATAGCTAACACAGTGACACTAACCTATTAATATGTAATCCATTACCAGACAACAATATGTTAGACTGGCCCTAATTGAAAGAAACTGCAGACAACAATTTTAAGTTTCTAAAATATTAAAACTCTGTCTCTCAGGGTAGAAAACATTATGGGAAATGAAGAAATTGCTTTTCACATGCTATTTCTGTATTTTTCACATTATTTTCAAAAGTTGTTTTACTTGAGGGGATTAAAAAAAATGGGATGGTGCAAGAATTTCTTAATATGAGAAAAAAAACTCCTGAAATTGCCTGGAAACCTGAATTTTCTGTTTTTTCTTAATACTTCCCATTATCAACAAGAGGACGATGATGGTCCTGTTTTGCTCACCTGATAATTAAAGCTCTAACAATACAATGTTAAATGTTTAAAATTTCATAGCTTAGAGCCCATTAATGGCTAGGAAAAAGTTCGAGGTTTTCTTTATGTTTCTTTTATGCTTCACTATGACAACAACAACATAGACAACACCAAGGCTATCACAATACCTCGGGGTTTTCTCTGAAAATAGCCGAGCTAAAAATGAACATTGTGGAAAATGAAAAAAAATGCTGGTAACAAGCAACTTCTTCATTATCCACAATGTTTTCTAGAGACAGATTTTTAAAATTTCATCATCGAAAAATTGTCTTCTACAACTTCTTTGAATTTGGACAAGTCTAAAATTTTGTCTTCTGGCAATGGGTTGATTTATCACCTATAGTCATCTATAAAAAAGTCAATCAGATCAACAATGAACACAAACTGGCTATATAAGACACCACAATAACAGCACTAGTCTAATACTAAATGTTTTTTTGTATGCTGACAGTCTTCAAAATCTATTTAGAAATGAGCTGTATTAACCAATTCCCACACAGTGATGCTTTTTGATGCCCCCAAGAATAAGAACATTGGAAAACATTGTTGAAAATGAAGAAATTGCTTGTTTATAGCAATTTCTTCATTAATCACAATGTTCTATTCTCCAAAAGACAAGAAACTTTTGAAGTTCAATTAATATAGGGATGAGTGTATTTTTCACTGTGTTTATTGGAGTATAAAGTGCAATTGCCTTAGCACAAGGCAAATAACGCCCGAAGGGCGTTATGTTCAAGCCATGTGCTAAGGCAATTGCAATTTATACTCCAATAAACGCAGTGAAAAATACACTCAGCCCATATAATTGCAATACATCTATTTTCACATCCGATACGGATAGAGAGATGAAAATAAAAACAAATAAACGAACTTTGGGCGGAGTTACTTTTTCTTTGACAGGCGTATGGATACATTGACACAGTTTAATCGCTCGAGTCGTTGTAACGGCGGACATTTTATTTCGTCGCTTGGGTTTTTTGAAATGGAAATTCGAACATTCGTTGGATTTATTTGGAATTATTATGAGCAAATACTTACTTTAAATTATGTAAATTATGATATCTGGGTCGATAACAGTTAGAATTATGAATAGATGCTTTGTAATAGACGAAAAATATAAACCTACCACATGGACACGATGCATGCTGATGTAGCGAAGCCGATTTGACATCTCGGATTTACCGCTAATAAAGGTGAGTTTTCGAAATCTTCATGTTTAAAACGAACATTATAATTGTTATAAGGACACTTTTTGTTTATCTATTTATTGAAAATCCATGGAAGTATAAAGGAATTCGAGGAAATCGAAATTCAAAGGGTGATGACTATAAATAGTAACAAAACAAGTTGGGTATTTCTTGGAAGTGAATTTCCAATATCGGAAATCCCTGACCTTGTTTTGTTTCTATTTTTGTCGAAAATAGTTCTGTCTTTTATCGAGGTATAAAGTGCAATTGATTTGATCACGTGATACGATTTGGGCCAATGAAAATACTCTATTTTGAAGTATTGCAATTATTATGAAATTATCGACTGCAACTTCTTTCAATTTAGACTAGTCTGAAAAAAAAAATGGTCTGGTAATGGGTTAAACAAGGATGGCCCTTGAATTTTTTTTAAACATTTGACCATCTTGTGATGCTGAATATGATCATGACCCTGGGTGTATTAGAATAAACATCCCTCATTACACTAGTAGTAGTCATGTGCTGAGTTAATTCAAATTCCTACAATAAAAATAAATGTTTGTACACCAGACCACACTTGACTTGTGTGTACAACACATCAATTATTCCATTTACACACAATCAGCTTTTTTAACCCATTCCCACACAATGACGCCTTTTTGACGCCCTCAAGAAAAAAAGTTAAGAAAGCATTGTGTAAAATGAGAAATTACTAATTTAATAATTTTACAAAATGTTTTCTTACTGAGAATTGAAAAAATGTAAAACTTTAAATTGTTATCTGTACCTCCTTTCAATTTTGGCCAGTACTAAAACATGCAGTCTGGTAATGGGTTAATAATGGGTTAAACAGCACAACTCAATCTTGTAACTTTGTTGTCTTGTATTTGTTAACACTCATTGAAATCTTTTGAATCACTCTCCACATAGTCCACTAAAAGAGACATTCAAAATTTTATTAATAGGTTAGTGCAAAAACATCATAGATGTCTATACATTGTATAGACACAATGTTTTCGCACTCACCTATCAATATGTTTGAGATCTGAGATATTAAGGCAGTAACACACAACACCAATCTTGTCACTGGGATACCAATGTAGCGCCCTTTGCTGAATTTTTCTTTGATCATCTAATCTTAAGATTCTTCAACTCCAAGGATTTTTCCCACCTGGGTCAAGGGAATCTGTGAATGGAAACAAGAAATTTGTTGAAAATTCAGATTTCAATCATATGCCCTTTTCATGGTATTGGAGAAAGTACTTGGAGGAATAGATGGATGGACAGACAGATTCCTTATGAACAAATGCATTGGCAACAAACACATACTGATGAGAGCAAGCCTCAAAACCAAGAGTTTAACCCATTCCTGTTTCTTGAAATTTTAGACAGGTCCAAATTGAAAGAGGTTGCAGACGTCAATGAAAACTGGATGCAATTTGAAATGAAACCATCCTATGTGGTAGAAAATATTGTTGGAAAAGGAGAAATTGCTTGTTACAAGCAATTTCTCTTTTTTCCACAATGTTTTCTCAAGTATAAAATCACAGCAACGTAAAATCCCTGGTTTAAACAGGTAAGGATTAAGAGTACAGAGCGATATCCATTTACCTCTTCAGCCTATTTATTGCAATCGTGTTAGTTTGTGAATTGTTGACAAACAAAAACTATGCATTTACATTGCATGAGCAGCTAGTGGATTGAATTGAATTTAAATTGTTGAATTGGTCTGTGAATCAAGAGGAAGACATGGCAATGTAAATCAAATGCTGAAATTCAACTGAAATATTGATCAAATTGGAATTTAAATCAAAACAACTGAAAGATTTTAATTTTTACACATTAACAATTCTGTTGTCTGGTAATAGATTTGAACAAGAAATATCAACTGTTAAATGCTACACGAAAAAGAGTCTGTTAACCCATTCTCAAAAATTTTAGAACACTCCAAATCCAAAGAAGTTGCAGACAACAAAATTAAGTTGATTAAATCTTTAAAATCTTTGTCTTATGGGGTAGAAAACATTGTGGATAATGAAGAAATTGCTTGTAACAAGCAATTTCTTCATTTTCCACAATGATTTCCAATTCTCTCATTTTGAGGCATGTTTGAAAACATCATTTAAAGCGTCATGTATTACGGTGGCCAAAACACCTAACCATGCATTCCTGGTATTTCTCACTCATGTACTACTTCTACAACCTTCCGAGCCTCCAGCTGCTCATCCCTCCTAGGTTTATGATTATACACCCATTAGTGGGAGATAGATATCAGAAAAGATATTTGACATTGCCAGAGATCAAACCCAGGACCCAATGACTAGGAATCCCATGCTGTACCACTGCACTATGGACAGCAGCCCCAATATAGTATCAAACACACTGTTATGATAGCAAGCGTATTCATCAACGGGCATTGTAACTACATGTACATCAATTGACAAATCACTAGCCTGGCTTACTGATTATTATGGCCCCGCCCATTAACTCTGACAGGAAGTTCCGCTTCATTTTTAAGGGTGTTATTTTGTAAGATTTATGGCCAATAGCATATTACAAATAAGTAGAATGGTTGTTTGGCTACTGAAACGTCATTGCCAAACCAACAAAAATGATTCACCAAAATGGCCGGCAATGTTGGAATTCAAACTGAGCTTTCAGTCTAGATGAATGGTTTCATTGGTCAACCTATTATTTGATTGACAGCCCGGAATTGTCAATTGTTTTTCGATTGGATTAAAAAAGTAAACAAACTACTTACCATGAGGTGAATCTGGTGGGGCAGTGCTCTCTTTTAAATTAGATCTTCTCATATGGACTTCAGCATCTGACATGAGACGTAAATCTTTACGGGACATTTTTACAGGAGTTACGTTTGAGGAGAGCTGGTTGACCTTAGATGATCCTGATCCTGGTCTAGCTATGCCCTCCTCTCGATGTCCTCTGTTGGACCTGAAATTTTACAATACACTGTTTCAACCTCAAACTACTCATTCCACTTTGATAATTATACACCTACTAATGAGAGACAAATGATTATGTCAAATGCCAGAATGAAGATCTGCCAATAAAAAATCTGTAAAAAACTGTAGTTACAATGTTTTGGTCACCAACCAGACATTTTACTGTTCATCCCACCTAAGCACAAAGTGATCCTGGTGAGCTTTTGTGATCGTTGAATGTCTGTCCTGCGGCGTCAACAATTGAAGTGTTTACACTCTAAAGACCACAGTTTTGACGCAATCTTCATGAAACTTGGTCAGAATAATTGTTAGGTCATGAGGATGAACCCTATTGATTATGAGAGTGTTCTATTAACACAGGAAAAGGGGCCTTAATGACAATTTCTTTGTTTACACTTTAGATGCCACAATTTTGGCTCAGTCTTCATGAAACTTCATGAAACTTTGCCAGTATAATTGTTAGGTCATGAGGGTGAACCCTATTGATTATGGGAAGGTTCTTTTGGAAAACACAGGAAAAGGGGCCTTAATAACAATTTCTTTGTTTACAATTCAGAGGCCAAAATTTGGCTCAATCTTCATGAAACTTTGCTTGAATAATTTTTAGGTCATAAAGATGAACGCTATTGATTATTGGAAGGATCTTTCCTCAAATACAGGAAAAGGGGCCTTAATGATAATTTCTTTGTTTACACTTTAGAGGCCACAATTCTGGTTTAGGCTTCATGAAACTTGGTCAGAATAATTGTTTGGTCATAAGGATGAACCCAATTGTTTATGGGAGGGTTCTATTCAAAAACACAGGAAAAGGGGCCTGAATGACAATTTCTTTGTTTACACTCATGAGGCCACAATTTTGGCTGAATTAACATGTAACTTTGCCAGTTTAATTGTTAGGTCATAAGGATGAAGCCTATTGATTATGGGAAGTTCTATCAGAAAACACAGGAAAAGGGGCCTTAATAATGATTTCTTTGTTTACTTTCTAAAGGCCACAATTTTGGCTCAATCTTCAAGAAAAATGGCCAGAATAATTGTTGGGTCATAAGGCTGAACCCTATTGATTATAGGAAGTTCTTTTGGAAAACACAGGAAAAGGGGCGTAAATGACTATTTCTTTGTTAACACTCTAGAGGCCATAATTTTGGCGCAATTGTTTGAAACTTGGTCAGGATAATTGTTAGGTCACAAAGATGAACCTTAAAGATTGTGGGAAGATTCTTTAGGAATTGCTTGAATGGGGTTTTATGCCGCTTTGAAGATTCTATAGGAAAACACAGGAAAAGGGGCCATAATGACAGTTTCTTTGTTTACAATATAGAAGTTACAGTTTTGGCTCAATCTTTATGAAATTGGTTATAGTTATTTGTCTCTAGTTGCATTCTTCTTTAACAGCAGATTTAGGTGAGTGATCTAGGACCATCATGGTCCTCTTGTTTGTTACATGCTACTGGCCAAAATTTTGCAAAATAATGTCATTTAAATCGAAGTGGAACTTCCTTTCGTAGTCAAATGACGGGGCCAACAGAGTGATATGATGAGTAAGGAACCTATATCCCAAATATGAGCCATGTATGTTAAACAGTGTTTGAATGAGAGCAAAATGTTAAGTTTTTGTTTTAAGTTTACAACCTGCAGAAAGATGGACAGACTGGCAGCCATTGGTTAAAGTTTTTTATTTGATCTATGTGGGGGCATAAAAATGTCTTTTAAAAACTTTATGCCAATTATCTGGTCTTTGAACTTGTTTGTTTGAAATAGCATATCTCCGCATAATGGAGAAGATGAGTGCCAAATATTCTGAAATCAATTTAAAAATGTCTGCATTATGTTCCATACAAGCTCAATCTTAACAATATCTCAGAATTTGTTTCAAAAGGTATATCTACTCATGGCAAAGAATAAGTGTGCCAAATCTTTTGAAATCCATCCATAAAAGTACTTACATGTATTATGGTCCAGCCAAGCTCAATCTTAAAATTTGACCTAAAACTGTGACCTTGAAGATATTTGAATTCTTTTTTTTCAAATGGCACATAGTGGAGAACAAGTCAGCCAAACAATTTTGAAACTGACAAAGGTCTTTGAAAACACTGTGGAAAATGAAGAAATGTGTAGATAATCGTAAACCTAAGTGGGATAGCAGCTGAAGGCCAGGAAAGGATATAGTTGTAGTACTGGTGTGAGAAATACCAGGAATCCATTGTTAGGAGCTCCAGCCGCCTTGATATAACTGAAATACTGTTAAAAGTGGCGCTAAACCCATTCAATCAATCAACCAATCCAAACCCTCATAACTACAGCTTGAATAAAGGTTTTAGAATTACACCATTAATTTACTCTCTTTTTTTTTATCTGTGTATTATGTTTCAGATCTCAGATTGGATTACAAACAAATGAGACAAACTGCCCTGTCAGAGTGTTTATTGTGATTACCTTTGCCTACCTACCTATCTGGCAATCTGTCCAAAGAAATTTAAATTCCTTATTTTTATTAAGATGATCATGAAAGTTAACTCATAAAGTTACTGATAAAAGGAAATTATTAATGTTCCTCCATCTAAATAAGAGGGCAAAAATGGCCTTAAATTGCTCACTTAAGACTTATTTAATGATTTTGCTAAATCTAATAAGCTCAACCCCACCACGCCCAAAATTTTTAGGGAATAAAGATTCATGAATAAGATTTGAAAAGGGAAAAAGTATTCCTGCCAAGTTTGGTCCAAATCAGTTCAATGATTTTGAAGGAGAAGATTTTTTTTATTTCTCAAATTTTAATAAGTTCATCCTGCCACACTCTTATTTTTTTCATAAGTAACAATATCATGAACAACTAAATCTACCTTGTATTAAATGATATCCATAGAACGTACAAGAGAAATACGGTGGAAATCAAGTCTGAAGATTCTGAGATAATTTTCCATGTTTCACTATATACCATGAAAGGAAAATCCTCCACCCATGAAAGCCACATATTTACCAGATCAAAGTTTCTTGAAGGACTCTCATGAAAGATCACCAAAGATCATTTCTGTAAAGTTTTATTGAATTTGGTGAAGGGTCGTCCAAGGATCATTCCTGCAAAATCTGATTGGAATTACATGTATTCCGTTAAGACTCAAATATATTACTATAATATGGAATAGTGGACATGCCATTAAAGCCATGTTTGTCTAGTCAGAATTCTTTGGAGGAAACTCATGAAGGGTTACCCAAGGATCATTTCTGTAAAATTTTATTAAAAATTCATGCAATAGAAAAAAATTTCTAGAGCAACAAGAGGGCCGTTGGCCCTGGCGCGCTCACCTGAGATAAAGGCTCATTTTCTTTCAATAGTCTAATTTCATGTTAAGGTTAGGATTATGAAACAAGTGGGCCACAATTACATATAAAGACTATGAATCTGGGGATCCAAAAGTCTAAATTACAAATTCCAAGGCTTAAGTGCTGATTTGAAAGAAGGAAAAAACTTTTTCCATGGGTTATAATTACAGAAATAAGAAAGAAGTCTGTGAACTGATGCTTCATGCCTATACTTCCAACCCCCACCTCCCTGGGTCTGCCCCTTGAAACCCTAGGATCATGATTTTAGCTATTTTGTAAGAGATCAAAATACTGATGCTTCTTGCAAAATATCAAGGCTCTACGACTTCTGGGTCAGGAGGAGAAGATTCTTAAAGATTATTTTGAAATTTCACTTTTGTTGCCATGGCAGAGTTTAAATGGATTTCAATTCTTTTAGCTTATTTAAAGGGGGACCACCTAAGGAGCATTTGGTTCAAATTGGCCCTGTGAATTGGGAGGCGATGTCATTTAAAAAATCATTCTTTATTTCTATATACTCCCCCCCCCCCCAGGGCTCCACCCTTGGGGACCTGAGGATCATTATTTAAGCTATTTTGAAAGAGGGCAATATACTGATGCTTCATGCAATATATCAAGGCTCTACACCTTCTGGGTCAGGAGGAGAAGATTTTTAAAGATAATTTTAAAATTTCACTTTTGTTGCCATGGCAACCAGAGTTTTTAACGGATTTAAATTCTTTTAGCTATTTTTGAAGGGGACCACCTAACCAACATTTCTGCCAAATTTGGTTCAAATTGGCCCAGTTGTTTGAGAGTGGAGATGTCATTTAAAAAATTGTTCTTTATTTCTATATAAACCCATCCCCCCTGAGTTCGCCCCTGGGGACCCCAGGATCATGATTTTAGCTATTTTGAAAGAGGTCAATATACTGATGCTTCATGCAAAATATCAAGGCTCTACGCCTTCTGGGTCAGGAGGAAAAGATCTTTAAAGATTATATTAGAATTTCACTTTTGTTGCCATGGCAATCAGAGTTTTTAATGGATTTCAATTCTTTTAGCTATTTTTGAAGGGGACTACCTAAGGAAATTTCTGCCAAATTTGGTTCAAATTGGCCCAGTGGTTTGAGAGGAGATGCCATTTAAAAAATCATTCTTTATTTCTATATAAACCCCATCCCCCTGGGGCTCCACCCCTTTGGACCCGAGGATCATGATTTTAGCTATTTTGAAAGTGGTCAATATACTGATGCTTCATGCAAAATATCAAGGCTTTATGCCTTTTGGGTCAGGAGGAGAAGGTTTTTAAAGATTATTTTAAAATTTCACTTTTAATGCCAAGGCAACCAGAGTTTTTAACGGATTTAAATTCTTTTAGCTATTTTTGAAGGGGACCACCTAACCAACATTTCTGCCAAATTTGGTTCAAATTGGCCCAGTTGTTTGAGAGTGGAGATGTCATTTAAAAAACTGTTCTTTATTTCTATATAAACCCATCCCCCCTGAGTTCGCCCCTGGGGACCCCAGGATCATGATTTTAGCTATTTTGAAAGAGGTCAATATACTGATGCTTCATGCAAAATATCAAGGCTCTACACCTTCTGGTACAGGAGGAGATGATTTTTAAAGATTATTTTAGAATTTCACTTTTGTTGCCATGGCAACCCGAGTTTTTAATGGATTTCAATTCTTTTAGCTATTTTTGAAGGGGACCACTTAAGGAACATTTCTGCCAAATTTGGTTCAAATCGGCCCAGTGGTTTGAGAGGAGATGTCATTTAAAAAATCGTTCTTTATTTCTATATAAACCCAACTCCCCTGGAGCTCCGCCCCTGGGGACCCCAGGATCATGATTTTAGCTATTTTGAAAGAGGTCAATATACTTATGCTTCATGCAAAATATCAAGGCTCTATGCCTTCTGGGTCAGGAGGAGAAGATTTTTAAAGATTATTTTAAAATTTCACTTTTGTTGCAAAGGCAACCACAGTTTTTAATGGATTTCAATTCTTTTAGCTATTTTTGAAGGGGACCACCTAACCAACATTTCTGCCAAATTTGGTTCAAATTGGCCCAGTGGTTTTAGAGTGGAGATGTCATTTAAAAAATTGTTCTTTATTTCTATATAAACCCATCCCGCCTTGGGCTCCGCCCCTGGGGACCCCAGGATCATGATTTTAGCTATTTTGAAAGAGGTCAATATACTGATGCTTCATGCAAAATATCAAGTCTCTACGACTTCTGGGTCAGGAGGAGAAGATTCTTAAAGATTATTTTGAAATTTCACTTTTGTTGCCATGGCAGAGTTTTAATGGATTTCAATTCTTTTAGCTTATTTAAAGGGGGACCACCTAAGGAGCATTTGGTTCAAATTGGCCCTGAAAATTGGGAGGCGATGTCATTTAAAAAATCATTCTTTATTTCTATATACTCCCCCCCCCCCCCAGGGCTCCACCCTTGGGGACCTGAGGATCAATATTTAAGCTATTTTGAAAGAGGGCAATATACTGATGCTTCATGCAATATATCAAGGCTCTACACCTTCTGGGTCAGGAGGAGAAGATTTTTAAAGATAATTTTAAAATTTCACTTTTGTTGCCATGGCAACCAGAGTTTTTAACGGATTTAAATTCTTTTAGCTATTTTTGAAGGGGACCACCTAACCAACATTTCTGCCAAATTTGGTTCAAATTGGCCCAGTTGTTTGAGAGTGGAGATGTCATTTAAAAAATTGTTCTTTATTTCTATATAAACCCATCCCCCCTGAGTTTGCCCCTGGGGACCCCAGGATCATGATTTTAGCTATTTTGAAAGAGGTCAATATACTGATGCTTCATGCAAAATATCAAGGCTCTACGCCTTCTGGGTCAGGAGGAAAAGATCTTTAAAGATTATATTAGAATTTCACTTTTGTTGCCATGGCAATCAGAGTTTTTAATGGATTTCAATTCTTTTAGCTATTTTTGAAGGGGACTACCTAAGGAAATTTCTGCCAAATTTGGTTCAAATTGGCCCAGTGGTTTGAGAGGAGATGCCATTTAAAAAATCATTCTTTATTTCTATATAAACCCCATCCCCCTGGGGCTCCACCCCTTTGGACCCGAGGATCATGATTTTAGCTATTTTGAAAGTGGTCAATATACTGATGCTTCATGCAAAATATCAAGGCTTTATGCCTTTTGGGTCAGGAGGAGAAGGTTTTTAAAGATTATTTTAAAATTTCACTTTTAATGCCAAGGCAACCAGAGTTTTTAACGGATTTAAATTCTTTTAGCTATTTTTGAAGGGGACCACCTAACCAACATTTCTGCCAAATTTGGTTCAAATTGGCCCAGTTGTTTGAGAGTGGAGATGTCATTTAAAAAACTGTTCTTTATTTCTATATAAACCCATCCCCCCTGAGTTCGCCCCTGGGGACCCCAGGATCATGATTTTAGCTATTTTGAAAGAGGTCAATATACTGATGCTTCATGCAAAATATCAAGGCTCTACACCTTCTGGTACAGGAGGAGATGATTTTTAAAGATTATTTTAGAATTTCACTTTTGTTGCCATGGCAACCCGAGTTTTTAATGGATTTCAATTCTTTTAGCTATTTTTGAAGGGGACCACTTAAGGAACATTTCTGCCAAATTTGGTTCAAATCGGCCCAGTGGTTTGAGAGGAGATGTCATTTAAAAAATCGTTCTTTATTTCTATATAAACCCAACTCCCCTGGGGCTCCGCCCCTGGGGACCCCAGGATCATGATTTTAGCTATTTTGAAAGAGGTCAATATACTTATGCTTCATGCAAAATATCAAGGCTCTATGCCTTCTGGGTCAGGAGGAGAAGATTTTTAAAGATTATTTTAAAATTTCACTTTTGTTGCAAAGGCAACCACAGTTTTTAATGGATTTCAATTCTTTTAGCTATTTTTGAAGGGGACCACCTAACCAACATTTCTGCCAAATTTGGTTCAAATTGGCCCAGTGGTTTTAGAGTGGAGATGTCATTTAAAAAATTGTTCTTTATTTCTATATAAACCCATCCCGCCTTGGGCTCCGCCCCTGGGGACCCCAGGATCATGATTTTAGCTATTTTGAAAGAGGTCAATATACTGATGCTTCATGCAAAATATCAAGTCTCTACGACTTCTGGGTCAGGAGGAGAAGATTCTTAAAGATTATTTTGAAATTTCACTTTTGTTGCCATGGCAGAGTTTTAATGGATTTCAATTCTTTTAGCTTATTTAAAGGGGGACCACCTAAGGAGCATTTGGTTCAAATTGGCCCTGAAAATTGGGAGGCGATGTCATTTAAAAAATCATTCTTTATTTCTATATACTCCCCCCCCCCCAGGGCTCCACCCTTGGGGACCTGAGGATCAATATTTAAGCTATTTTGAAAGAGGGCAATATACTGATGCTTCATGCAATATATCAAGGCTCTACACCTTCTGGGTCAGGAGGAGAAGATTTTTAAAGATAATTTTAAAATTTCACTTTTGTTGCCATGGCAACCAGAGTTTTTAACGGATTTAAATTCTTTTAGCTATTTTTGAAGGGGACCACCTAACCAACATTTCTGCCAAATTTGGTTCAAATTGGCCCAGTTGTTTGAGAGTGGAGATGTCATTTAAAAAATTGTTCTTTATTTCTATATAAACCCATCCCCCCTGAGTTTGCCCCTGGGGACCCCAGGATCATGATTTTAGCTATTTTGAAAGAGGTCAATATACTGATGCTTCATGCAAAATATCAAGGCTCTACGCCTTCTGGGTCAGGAGGAAAAGATCTTTAAAGATTATATTAGAATTTCACTTTTGTTGCCATGGCAATCAGAGTTTTTAATGGATTTCAATTCTTTTAGCTATTTTTGAAGGGGACTACCTAAGGAAATTTCTGCCAAATTTGGTTCAAATTGGCCCAGTGGTTTGAGAGGAGATGCCATTTAAAAAATCATTCTTTATTTCTATATAAACCCCATCCCCCTGGGGCTCCACCCCTTTGGACCCGAGGATCATGATTTTAGCTATTTTGAAAGTGGTCAATATACTGATGCTTCATGCAAAATATCAAGGCTTTATGCCTTTTGGGTCAGGAGGAGAAGGTTTTTAAAGATTATTTTAAAATTTCACTTTTAATGCCAAGGCAACCAGAGTTTTTAACGGATTTAAATTCTTTTAGCTATTTTTGAAGGGGACCACCTAACCAACATTTCTGCCAAATTTGGTTCAAATTGGCCCTGTGAATTGGGAGGCGATGTCATTTAAAAAATCATTCTTTATTTCTATATACTCCCCCCCCCCCAGGGCTCCACCCTTGGGGACCCCAGGATCATGATTTTAGCTATTTTGAAAGAGGTCAATATACTGATGCTTCATGCAAAATATCAAGGCTCTACGCCTTCTGGGTCAGGAGGAAAAGATTCTTAAAGATTATTTTGAAATTTCACTTTTGTTGCCATGGCAGAGTTTTAATGGATTTCAATTCTTTTAGCTTATTTAAAGGGGGACCACCTAAGGAGCATTTGGTTCAAATTGGCCCTGAAAATTGGGAGGCGATGTCATTTAAAAAATCATTCTTTATTTCTATATACTCCCCCCCCCCCCAGGGCTCCACCCTTGGGGACCTGAGGATCAATATTTAAGCTATTTTGAAAGAGGGCAATATACTGATGCTTCATGCAATATATCAAGGCTCTACACCTTCTGGGTCAGGAGGAGAAGATTTTTAAAGATAATTTTAAAATTTCACTTTTGTTGCCATGGCAACCAGAGTTTTTAACGGATTTAAATTCTTTTAGCTATTTTTGAAGGGGACCACCTAACCAACATTTCTGCCAAATTTGGTTCAAATTGGCCCAGTTGTTTGAGAGTGGAGATGTCATTTAAAAAATTGTTCTTTATTTCTATATAAACCCATCCCCCCTGAGTTTGCCCCTGGGGACCCCAGGATCATGATTTTAGCTATTTTGAAAGAGGTCAATATACTGATGCTTCATGCAAAATATCAAGGCTCTACGCCTTCTGGGTCAGGAGGAAAAGATCTTTAAAGATTATATTAGAATTTCACTTTTGTTGCCATGGCAATCAGAGTTTTTAATGGATTTCAATTCTTTTAGCTATTTTTGAAGGGGACTACCTAAGGAAATTTCTGCCAAATTTGGTTCAAATTGGCCCAGTGGTTTGAGAGGAGATGCCATTTAAAAAATCATTCTTTATTTCTATATAAACCCCATCCCCCTGGGGCTCCACCCCTTTGGACCCGAGGATCATGATTTTAGCTATTTTGAAAGTGGTCAATATACTGATGCTTCATGCAAAATATCAAGGCTTTATGCCTTTTGGGTCAGGAGGAGAAGGTTTTTAAAGATTATTTTAAAATTTCACTTTTAATGCCAAGGCAACCAGAGTTTTTAACGGATTTAAATTCTTTTAGCTATTTTTGAAGGGGACCACCTAACCAACATTTCTGCCAAATTTGGTTCAAATTGGCCCTGTGAATTGGGAGGCGATGTCATTTAAAAAATCATTCTTTATTTCTATATACTCCCCCCCCCCCAGGGCTCCACCCTTGGGGACCCCAGGATCATGATTTTAGCTATTTTGAAAGAGGTCAATATACTGATGCTTCATGCAAAATATCAAGGCTCTACGCCTTCTGGGTCAGGAGGAAAAGATCTTTAAAGATTATATTAGAATTTCACTTTTGTTGCCATGGCAATCAGAGTTTTTAATGGATTTCAATTCTTTTAGCTATTTTTGAAGGGGACTACCTAAGGAAATTTCTACCAAATTTGGTTCAAATTGGCCCAGTGGTTTGAGAGGAGATGCCATTTAAAAAATCATTCTTTATTTCTATATAAACCCCATCCCCCTGGGGCTCCACCCCTTTGGACCCGAGGATCATGATTTTAGCTATTTTGAAAGTGGTCAATATACTGATGCTTCATGCAAAATATCAAGGCTTTATGCCTTTTGGGTCAGGAGGAGAAGGTTTTTAAAGATTATTTTAAAATTTCACTTTTAATGCCAAGGCAACCAGAGTTTTTAACGGATTTCAATTCTTTTAGCTATTTTTGAAGGGGACCACCTAACCAACATTTCTGCCAAATTTGGTTCAAATTGGCCCAGTGGTTTGAGAGTGGAGATGTCATTTAAAAAATCGTTCTTTATTTCTATATAAACCCATTCCCCCGGGCTCCGCCCCTGGGGACCCCAGGATCATGATTTTAGCTATTTTGAAAGAGGTCAATATACTGATGCTTCATGCAAAATATCAAGGCTCTACACCTTCTGGTACAGGAGGAGATGATTTTTAAAGATTATTTTAGAATTTCACTTTTGTTGCCATGGCAACCCAAGTTTTTAATGGATTTCAATTCTTTTAGCTATTTTTGAAGGGGACCACTTAAGGAACATTTCTGCCAAATTTGGTTCAAATCGGCCCAGTGGTTTGAGAGGAGATGTCATTTAAAAAATCGTTCTTTATTTCTATATAAACCCAACTCCCCTGGGGCTCCGCCCCTGGGGACCCCAGGATCATGATTTTAGCTATTTTGAAAGAGGTCAATATACTTATGCTTCATGCAAAATATCAAGGCTCTATGCCTTCTGGGTCAGGAGGAGAAGATTTTTAAAGATTATTTTAAAATTTCACTTTTGTTGGAAAGGCAACCACAGTTTTTAACAGATTTCAATTCTTTTAGCTATTTTTGAAGGGGACCACCTAACCAACATTTCTGCCAAATTTGGTTCAAATTGGCCCAGTGGTTTTAGAGTGGAGATGTCATTTAAAAAATCGTTCTTTATTTCTATATAAACCCATCCCGCCTTGGGCTCCGCCCCTGGGGACCCCAGGATCATGATTTTAGCTATTTTGAAAGAGGTCAATATACTGATGCTTCATGCAAAATATCAAGGCTCTACGCCTTCTGGGTCAGGAGGAGAAGATTTTTAAAGATTATTTTAAAATTTCACTTTTGTTGCCATGGCAACCAGAGTTTTTAATGGATTTCAATTCTTTTAGCTATTTTTGAAGGGGACCACCTAACCAACATTTCTGCCAAATTTGGTTCAAATTGGCCCAGTGGTTTGAGAGTGGAGATGTCATTTGAAAAATCATTCTTTATTTCTATATAAACCCCACTCCCCTGGGGCTCCGCCCCTGGGGACCAGAGGATCATGATTTTAGCTATTTTGAAAGAGGTCAATATACTGATGCTTCATGCAAAATATCAAGGCTCTATGCCTTCTGGGTCAGTAGGAGAAGATTTTTAAAGATTATTTTAAAATTTCACTTTTGTTGCCATGGCAACCAGAATTTTTACGGATTTCAATTCTTTTAGCTTTTTTTGAAGGGGACCACCTAACCAACATTTCTGCCAACTTTGGTTCAAATTGGCCCAGTAGTTTGAGAGTGATGTCATTTAAAAAATCATTCTTTATTTCTGTATAAACCCATCCCCCCTGGGGCTCTGCCCCTAGAGACCAGAGGATCATGATTTTAGCTATTTTGAAAGAGGTCAATAAACTGATACTTCATGCAAAATATCAAGGCTCTATGCCTTCAGGGTCAGGAGGAGAAGATTTTTAAAGATTATTTTAAAATTTCACTTTTGTTGTCATGGCAACCAGAGTTTTTAACAGATTTCAATTCTTTTAGCTATTTTTGAAGGGGACCACCTAAGGAACATTTCTGCCAAATTTGGTTCAAATTGGCCCAGTGGTTTAGGAGGAGATGTCATTTAAAGAAATTGTTGACGGACAATGCACGACGGAGGAACGCCGGACAAAAGGGGATCACAATAGCTCACTTGAGCACTTTGTGCTCAGGTAAGCTAAAAAGGTTGTCAGGCAAATAGATCCATCCATGAATGAGGCAACGCCATGCTAATAGCTACTGGCTTTCAGCCAAATAAACTTAAGAGGAGAAATTCTTGTAACAAGCTATTTCTGATTTTATCACAATGTTTTATAACAAAAAAGGCACTAATTTTTCAAATTATGCACATTTTGTGTAGTGTTTTTAATTTGATTAGTCTAAAATTTTGTCTTTTAGTGACATATCAACCCTTTCCTATTTTTGGCATTTTAGACCTGTCCAAATTCAATGGTTTTGCAGAAGAAAATACAAAGTAGATTAAATTTAAAAAAATACCATTCAGCAGGGTAGAAAATTATTGTGGAAACAGAACAAATTGTTTGTTATAAGAAATTTCTTCTTTTTCTATAATGCTTTCTGAATTATAAAATCACAGTGACTTAAAAACCAGGAATTGAACAGGAAAGGGTTAAGAGAAAATTGAATTGATTTGTTACCTTGACGAGTGTGAATCTCTGTGATGACTGATGCCATGGTGACTACCAATATGTTCTGTCATATCACCAACAGAACTCTGGACGGAAGCTCTTAAATCTACCTCTGTAATCATGAAACAGAATACAATGTATTAACGCTTAAATAAATAAAACCCTCTGGAGTTGAAATTATTTCCACATATAAAGTAGAGATTTACAAAGCATGGAATGGCAAGGCCAGTAAATGAATAAAAATAAATATTGAATAGTAGCCCACCATGGAATTTTGGAAAATTAACCCATTACCACTTAATCCTGCTTCTTTATGCCATTAACCCATTCCCACACAAAAACACTTTTTGAGGTACTCAAGATAAAAAGCTTTATAAAGCATTGTGAACAATGAAAAAATTGCTTGTAATAAGTGGTTTCTTCATTGTCCACAATTTTTTCGACCTCAAAAAACACACATAAAACACACATATAAAAATTTTTAAGAACTCATCATCTTAAAATCATAGTCTGCCTCTTCTTTGAATTGAGGCCACTTTAAAATTTTGGGAATCGGTTATCAAAATTTTTTATTAGAACTATGTGAGAAAAGGGGAAATTTACTACCCTATTTGGCACCCTTTTATCAATTTCTCAATTTTAGTGTAATGTCATCAGCAACTTCTTTCAATTTGGACCTGTCAAAACTTTTGTAATCTGTTAATAGGCTAACCTTTTATATTGACTGGTAAAAGGTTAATATTTTATAAGTAGACCATCCTTTCAATAGAGAAACATTCTAAATTTTGTGTACTTCAACAATTTACCACCATTCATTAATTATTCATTAATTAACCTTTATTTAGAACACAGACAATTCTTTGCTGCAGGAGCTAGATAGTGAAAAAAAGATCTATTTTGACAAAGGGTCATTAAAACAAAAATACTACAAGGGTTATTACACTCAATAGTATGGGTTGAGGTATGATGTTGAACACACATACTAGTAAATATACTTGAAAATAAATGAGATGTGACAAAATATACTGTTTATTAAGCCTATACCAATGTCCAGGTGAAGATAATAGCTTGACTTTTTTGTTCAAATAAGGCCAAGTAATAATCAAAACATTAACTAGGTGCGCTTGAGAACCTGTATGGATCTGCAAGCCTGCTTGTTTTCAGAAGCTCAATTTAATCCAAATCATATTTGCCAAATTGGACAAATAAAATAATAACACACATCTATAGAGCGCTTGTACACCATCTTGGGTACTATTGTAAATTAGGTTTTATTAGCGAGGTTGGGTTTTTTTGCTAATAATTGCGAGACAACCAGCTCGCCAATTCAAGAATCTCGCTTAAATTGGACCATTTTGTCTAGAAAAATATGGAGAGGACCGAAGTAAGCCAGGGACAGACGAACATTAAATAACCAAATATTTATATTTTTTGGCATCATCCCACTTTATTTTATTCAAATGGGGATTATCACCTTCTTGGTGAAAAAAAAGAAGATATCAGTTTCAGAGAACAGGATGAATCTTTAGCAATCCACAAAAATTTTATACCATGCCAAATTATGTCCACTCAGTGTATTGAACACAGCTATACAAACATAACAATGGATAGTAGACGAGGTGATAAATTTCTAGGTGACAACAATTTGACAGATCTAGGTCGGTATCAAATTAGGATGTAAATGTATATTGATTTTTTCTTCGGCGCTGCATTCCCAGAGATAAAAATGGAAATTACCGAAGTACCATACGGTTGTTTGCCAATTCATGAACTCGTTTATAAGTCCTGAGGTAATGCACACGCGAAAATAAGACGACGCGAAAATTACCAGATTTACAGTAAAGAAATAGAAATAATGGTGATGAGCTTTCTAAGTTTGAAGGGAAACAATCCTGCAAGAATAAAACACCTCTTCCTCCACATTTACTTTCCTTGAGATGTTTTCTTATAAGGAAATATAGCCTACCATGTTTATCAAACAATCAATTCTTGTCAAGGGATCTGATAAAAGAGTGGCCATAAGACCATTTCTGTGAAACTGATTGAAATCATTCAAGCATATCAAAGTTTTCACCACATAGCATATATAGAAATTAGCCCGCCTATAAAAGCGATGGTTTTCTCAGATCAAATTTTATCCAAGGAGTCTGACAAAGTGTCACCCAAGGATCATTTATGTGAAACTCAGTAATAATCCAGCCTATAATTTCTGAGAAGATTTTCAAAGTTTTTGCAATAAACCAATACAGAAAATCTTTGGGCAACTTGAATAAGAGTCACCTAATGATCATCCTTTTGAAATTTGGCTGAAATTCAGCCAGAAGTTTCTGAAGTTACGATTATTCATAAAAATTAGTTTACAGATGGACATACTAAAGCACACATGGATTCATGACAGCCTCAACAGCATGACAATAGCCCAATGGCCTTTGGCTCAAAGAGCTTAAATTTAGGATTACAGACCTTGTGCTGGAATAGTCCCAGATGAGACGTAATCTCGTAATCTCTTTTTTAAATCTCTGCTAGTCTTTTTGTAATAATACAGCTCTTTTTCTAGTTGTGCTACCCTGAAAAGATGAAATAGTTTTTTTAATCAATAGAGGTCTAAATAAAATAGATTACTATATAATCCAAAGTTATGACATGTTGAAGATAGATTGTTTGGGGTTTAATAGCACTTTCAGTTATATGTGGCCACCGGTGCACCAAACTTAGTTTCCTGTTATTTCTCACACCAGTATGAACACAAGATTCCTCTGAGCCATCAGTACCTACAAGGTAAGTTTAAAGACTACTATTTATTCAAGCTATTCCAACACAATGATGCTTTTTGACACCTCTGAGGAAATAATAAGAGGGAAGTTTTGAAGTAAATTTTTAGAGGGAATAAAGAGGGAAGTTTTGAAGTAAATTTTTCAACCAAGGAGAGGGGAGGTGTATAAGAAAATTGACATACCTCTGTTCTAATGAAGGATCTGTACCATTCATCAAGTTATTATTATTGGTCCCATTTCCATTACTACCATTCTCCATCAACTGATGCATTAATAACTGTATTTTTTGTTCGTAATCCTTTTGTTGCGACATCAATCGCCGGTCAATTTCCATGGCTGATCGCTGTAATGACCCTTCTAGCTCTCGGATCACCCTCTCTTGCTCGTCTATTTTCACCTACATTATCAAATAATGAATCAAAAGATTTATTCCAAACAAATATATATAATTTAATCTTTAGTTCGTCTATCAAAAAAGGAGTGTTCTGATTGGTCAAAAACAATTATTCATAACTCCATGAACAAAATTTTGAGCACGCGGTGATTTTGTATGCTTCCGCACAAAATAGTCCCATACAAAAAGGTATCAAAATTTGTAAAGCTTTTGTTTTTTTTTCGCTCGATGCTATTAAATTATAAGAAATGAGGAGAATAATTTTTGTTTTCATGGAGGTATGAACAGAAAAATATAATCACACAATGTATGAATCCACATCACGTATTCATACAGTGTGATTAGGTTTTTCGGTTCATACCTCCATGAAAACAAAAAATATTCTCTTTATCTCTTAAATGCAATTGATGGATTGTTGGCCCCACCCACTGACCTCTGACAAGTTCAACTGAAATATGAAACAAGAGGACCATGATGGTCCTAAATTGCTCACCTGAGGCATCTCCAAATTACAGTACTTTTTTGTATAAAAAAGACACAACTTGAGCAAAATAAATAAAAGATATATAAGATTTTGGGCTTTGTACAAAACAATTCAGCAATGCTTTACAATAATAATGAATGCCTTTGGCTTTATAGTCTAATCCATAACCAAACTATCCCAAAATTTGTCACCCTCAGGGAAAACAGGTTTGAAAAATACATAGTGAGAAAGGGAGTCACAAGCAATTTATCCATTTCTCACAGTGTTTTCTACCTGAAATTCTTTGTATTTAGATTTCAATCAAACTCTAATTACTGTCTGCAACTTCAATGGGTGTAATTTTAGCAACCTTGGTAGAGAACAATCTGGATGTACTATAAATCAAAATATGAATGCATTACAACTTATACATGAGGAGTGGAAAATATTTGAACATGCTCTTATTGAGCGTTTTTCATGTCCTTGGATGCCTTGGGAAGGGCCATGTTTGTCAAAAGGATATTAACATGGTAGATAACAATAATGTTATCCTTTGTTTTTAATGTAAATGCTCTGGAACCTATTTTTAAGAAGAATTCTTTCAATGCAATTTACGCAATTTTCAACCCCAGGAACAGAGACATTTTTTATCCTAAGAGCATATTTTCCTGTTATGTAGTACAAAATTATTTAGTCATGCTACATACCAAATATGTATGCTCTTCACCTTATTTTTCAGAAGGAGAAGACTTTTGATGTTGCTCTAATTGGGCGTTTTCAAAAATTTTTGACAGTGCCATGTTTTATCCCAGTGCTAAAATTTTAGCTAACATGGTAGGGAACCATCTGGATATGCTATATACAAAATATGAATGCCTTAGACTTTTTAGATTGGGAGGAAAAGACTATTGAACATGGTCTAATTGAGCATTTTTACTAACTTTGGACACCCAGGGAAGGGGTGTTTATTAACCTACAAGCATAATTTGATCAAAACAGATAGATAACAGCCAGGCTATGCTACACTCAAAATATAAATGCCCTCCTCCTTAAAATGAAGAATTTTTTTTTTTAACATATTCAAATTTTGCGTTTTTCCAAATTTTGGACCCCTAGTGCAGAGCTTTTTTTGACCTGAAGAAGACAACTTTTAGTGATATGGTACAAAACCATCTAGTTATGCCCCATACCAAATATGAATATCCTAGACCTTATAGTTTAAAAGGAGAAGTCTTTTGAAATTGCTCTAATTAAGCATTTTTCCAAACTTCATACCTCAGGGGAGGGGAAATTTTTGACCCCAGAGATTAAATATTTAAAAAAAACTTGGTTGAGAACAATATGATTAAGCTCTATATAAAATAAAAATGCCTTTGGCCTTGTAGTCTGTTAAAAAAAAAAGACAACAAAGATTTTCTAAAATTTCCCATTTTCATATGCCGCAGTTACAAGAGTTCACGGAATTAAATTCTTTTAACAACTTTTGAAGAGCTTCACCTAAAAAACATCCCTGCAAAGTTTTAGCTTGATTGGCCTACTGGTTTAGGGGGAGAAAATTTTTAAAGATTTTTACAGATTTACTTAAGATTCACATTTTCACATGCCATTGCAACAAGAGTTTTTGACGGAATTAAATTCTTTTAACAACTTTTGTAGAACTTCACCCACGGAACATCCCTGCTAAATTTCAGCTTGATTGGCTTGCTGGTTTAGGAGGAGAAAATTTTTAAAGATTTTTACAGATTAACTTAAGATTCCCATTTTCACATGCCGCGGCAACCAAAGTTTTTGACGGAATTAAATTCTTTTAACAACTTTTGTAGAGCTTCACCCAAGGAACATCTCTGCAAAGTTTCAGCTTGATTGGCCTACTGGTTTAGGAGGAGAAGATTTTTAAAGATTTTTACAGATTTACTAAAGATTCCAATTTTCACATGCCGCGGCAACCAGAGTTTTTGACGCAATTAAATTCATTTAACAACTGTTGTAGAACTTCACCCAAGGAACATCCCTGCAAAGTTTTAGCTTGATTGGCCTACTGGTTTAGGAGGAGAAAATTTTTAAAGATTTTTACAGATTTACTTAAGATTCACATTTTCACATGCCATTGCAACAAGAGTTTTTGACGGAATTAAATTCTTTTAACAACTTTTGTAGAACTTCACCCACGGAACATCCCTGCTAAGTTTCAGCTTGATTGGCTTGCTGGTTTAGGAGGAGAAAATTTTTAAAGATTTTTACAGATTAACTTAAGATTCCCATTTTCACATGCCGCGGCAACCAAAGTTTTTGACGGAATTAAATTCTTTTAACAACTTTTGTAGAGCTTCATCCAAGGAACATCCCTGCAAAGTTTCAGCTTGATTGGCCTACTAGTTTAGGAGGAGAAGATTTTTAAAGAAATTGTGGACGGACGGACAGACGGACAGACGGATGGACGACAGACAACGACCGATCACAATAGCTCACCTCGCACTTTGTGCTCAGGTGAGCTAAAAACATCATTTTACATTATTTATTGTCAGGAACATGAAACTAAAAGCAAATCATTGGTTCATAAATACAGTTTAGTAAGCTGTACTTACTGTGATTAAGTCACCAAGCCATTATAATGTGAAACATTTGAGAGCTCAACATTTACATCCAGTATTTGATAGCATTCAAAACCATCAAAAGAACCAAAACTGTAGTAGGAGAAGTTAAGGATGCACTTTTTCTTAAATACCACAGATTTAAAAGATTACTTGAAATAATTTCTTAGAAAATATTATTGGAAAAAGTAAAAATACTTGCAACAAGACATTTTTCCTTTGACCCATTACCAGATGACAAAAATTACTTTGGTCTGAATTCAAAGAAGTTGCATGCATATATTTTGATTTTGAAGAAATTTTAAGAATCTACATTGACTTATACCAACTTGACATTGTCGCAAAGTGGACTTATGCCTCCCAACAGCCCTTGTCCATATACAAGTGCTATCTGCCCGATTCTCCCACATTTGAAAATCCAATAATACCTTTTACCTGGTGGGAAGAAGGGGGTAAGGGAAAATGTGTGAATACCGTTAGGTTCAAATTATATTCCACGTGTATTTTATATTAAAGACTGTCTGTTGCAGTCAGATTAATTGGTAAAACTACCAACATTTAATTGAGAATTGTGTTTAAATCTGTAATTCTGGCGTGAAATAAAAAATGAAGCCTGAAATAAATCATAAATCAGTCAACTTTAGAACCAAGGACAAGTCATGGCCACAGCTTCTACTTAATACTGAATAAAGGGCCGTAACAAAAATGGACTATTTAATTAAAGGGCCATAAATCAGTCAAAAATAAATGGACCATAACCAAAATATAATATGCACATGTCTGACTTATACCGAGTCTTTCTGTGAAATTTGAATCAAATCCGTCCAATGGTTGCTGAGAAATTAAGTGGACACAGTTTTTCACCAAAGGGCAATAACTCCATCAAAAATCAATGGACCATAACCAAAATGGAGTATGCACATCTCTGCTTGATACTGATTATATCAGTGAAGTTTGAATCAAATCCATCCCATGGTTGCCGAGAAATTGAGGGGACATGAAAAAGCTACAGACAGACGGATTGACGGACGGACGGACCCCCCAAAACTTTGTTTGGGTATGATTTACAGTTAAATTTACATTCACTTCAAGAACACACCTACACCAGAATTGTCACAAAGTGGAATTATACCCCCCTGTAGAGCTTTGTCACTCAAGTAGCACAGTTGTACTTTAACCTATGTTACCCAAATTAATAGGGCACATCCTTGGGTCATGGATGATATTTGTGTAAAAGTTCAAGGTTGTAGGTCAAATAGCTTATGAGGTAGATCACAGAAATGGTTTTCAAACAAAGTTCAATTGTGACCTGGACCTTTAACCTGAGTGACCCAAAAACAATAGGGCACTTCCATGCATCATTGGCAACAATTGTATGAAGTTTCATTGTTTTAGGTCAATTGGTTCTAGAGATAAAGAACGCAAACAAAAGAGTCTACAGTCGGACAGAAAGACAGACATGAGGGAACAAATATAACCTCATCTACTTCGGGTATAAAATCATTTGCATAGTAGGAATAAATGCTTCTACATCACACAGGAAAATTTACTAAACAATACCTTGCCACAAAATTTTGGGCCATGATGTATAAGTTTCTCTAAGTAAACTAGACACTGTTGCAAAGCAGACTAATACCCCAAACAGTGCTCGTCCTTATACAAGTGCTATCTGCAAAAGGGCCATAACAAAAAATGGACTTTTTTAATTAAAAGGCCATAAATCCGTCAAAAATCAATGGACCATAACCAAAATAGGATATGCACATGTCTGACTTATACCGAGTGTTTCTATAAAATTTGAATCATATTGGTCCATTAGTTGCTGAGAAATTGAGCAGAAACAATTTTTCACCAAAGGGCCATAACTCCGTCAAAAATCAATGGACTGTAACCAAATTAGAATATGCACATTTCTGCTTGATACTGATTATATCAGCGAAGTTTGAATCAAATCTGTCCAAGGGTTGCCGAGAAATTGAGCGGACACGAAAAGCTAGACAGACGAACGGACGACCGACCAACGGACCGACCGACAAGCTGACTCCTATATACCCCCCAAAGTTAAGTGGGGTATAATAAATTTCTTTAACCAAGGATTGAAAAAGTAAGAATGTGAACATACCTCCATTTCACTTGACTGTAGTTTGAACTTTCTTTCCTGTTCCCTCAAGGATATGACTTTTTCAAAATATTTGGACAGCAAACTTCTAGTATCTTGATGCGTTAAGGAGTTGAGTTTGTTAAGAAAGTGATCCTCACTCTGAAAAACGTGGTAATATAATCCTTACCCTATAATCAGACAGCAAAATTTTAGAATGGCCCAAATTGAAAAGATTTTCATACAACATTATAAAGTTGATGATATTTTAGATTTTTTTAAATTTCTGGGTAGAAAACATTGTGGAAAATAGTGTGACCTGGCAGAGCCAATACATGAATGAAAGGGCATCTCATGAAGGTCTACATACAAAATATCAATGCTCTAGCCTTTCTGTTTTTTTCTATGTTTTTCTTCTTTATATCTAGGATGTGTCAAGGCATAGCCTAAATATGATTCAAGGGGCAAAATATATATAAACTTGATAGAGGTCCTACATGAGATACTGCATACTAAATATCAATGTTCTAGGTTGTCTTGTTTCAAAGAAGAAGACTTTTAAAATTTCCATTCTTTGTTTCAATGTAAAATGGGGTGTGCCCCTTTGGAGCCCAAATATGACAGAAAGGGCATCATTTGAACAATGGTTCTCTGTCTCCTGGTTTAGAAGAAAAAGTATACAAAATATCAAGCTCTCTGTTTTATGGTTTCAGAGAAGATCTTAAAAGATTTTTTTTAATTTTACATTTTTTGTTGCCATGGCAACCAGAGTTAAGGGTGGATTTCTGTTCACTTTTTCAGTTATTAAGAGCTCAACCCATAGGACATTCCTGCCATGTTTCTTCAACATTGTCCCACTAGTTTAGAAAAAGATGTTTAAAGAAAGTGTTGAAAGACAGAAATTGCACAACAACGCACAAGAATAACACTGGACGCTGGACATTTGGCAATAAAAATGACTATCCTTGAGCACTACATGCTGTGAGTGTTAAGTTTCATCAAATTGTTCCAATGTTTACTTAGAATTAGACCAGACAGGAAAAATACCAAGTTACTGTATAAAATGGCATCACTTTGAAACCGGTGGCAATTTTGAAAAAAAAGAAAACTGTCATGAATATCCAGAGTTGATACTAAACAAATGTGTGAATTTTCATCAAAAGCTGTTCAATAATTACTGAGCTTTTGTCCTAACAAGAAAATGAAGACAGACAGATGAATGGACAGATAGATGCTGCAGGCAAAAATAATATGTTTCCCACAGAGTGGGGAGATATACAGATTCTATTGAATTTCATGTCAAATTTGCTCTATTCAACATTTTTATTCTTTACTAAGAACTTACACGTAATAGTGATTGTGAATGTCTAACTTCTAATTGCCTGCTTGTGATAGTTTCTGTTCTATATTCTATGGCTGCATCACAGGCCTCTATCCCCTCATCTAGTTCTAACAATCTGTAACGAGACAAGATCCTGAGACAAAACTGTCAGCAATAATTGCCGAATATAGAAGATACTTATAATTCTCACAAGACTTTAGAGGACAGTCTAATACACAAAATAATCTTTGTATTGGATTCAATGGATTCAATTGGACTAATGGATAGCTGGGCATACCCACTCAGCTCTGACAGGAAGTTCCACTTCCATATTAAACGGCATTAACCCATTTCCACACAACAAATTTTAGGCTGGTCCAAATTTAAAGACACTGCAGTTGACAATATCAAAGTGATGGAATCTTAAATTATTTTGTCTTTTTGGATAGAACAGATTATGGATAATGAAGAAGTTGCTTGATGTAAGCAATTTCTTCATTTTCCGCAATTTTTTCCAATTCATTTTCTAGAGGGGCATAAAAAGGAGGGACTATGTGGGAAAGGGTAAATTTGTAAATTTTACAGTCAGAAACTTGTATGATGAGAAACATGTAAATAAAAAAACAATGCTTAGTTGGCTACCTAAATGCTGTAACTGAACAAAAAATGTTTTCCTGAACGTTCTTCTTGAGGGGTGTCTAGAAGTGGCATTGTGTGGTAATGTGTTAACAGGGTATCATGTTTTAGGTCTAACATAATACTTAAAATCATTTACATGAATATAGAACAAAATATACAACACAATGACACTTAGGTTATAAGTCTTTAGAAAATATTGTGGAAAATGAAGAAAAGGCTTGTTACAAGCTTGTCAGTTAATTCTCTGAAAACAATTGAGTTAAAAGTTAGATACAGGCTTCGTCATTTCAAATTCAAGTTGAAAACAAATTTATTGTGTGTGCATTAAAATGCATAACCCTTGCCTGAGTACACATTAACCCTTTCCTGTTTTGCAAGATTTTAGACTTATCTAAATTTAAAGGTTTTGTACATGAAAATTCAAAGTGGATTTAATTTGAAAAATAATCATTCAGTAGGATTGAAAATATTGTGGAAAAGAAGAAATTGCTTGTTTCAATCAATTTCTTACTTTTCTACAATGTTTTCACAGTTATAAAATCACAGGACTTAAACCAGGGATTAAACAGGAAAGGGTTAAATACCCTGTTCAAATCATTATCTAACATATAAATAATTCACACCTAACTAATAATGATATAAGAACAAACCTCCTTTCCTCCGATGCTGACAGTAAACTTCCTTCATGCAATTTTGCATCCAGTAACGCACGTTGTTTCTGTAGTTTATCCCGTGTGTGATGGAGTTTATCTATTTCCTCTTTCACCCCTTTATTGAGCCCCTCAGGGGTTTGAGAAAGTTCCCGAGATTTCTCTTCCAACTTACGATCCACTAGATCCAGCTTACTGGACACTGACAATAAACTCTGAAATAAGAAATGTTGAATGATTACTTAAAGGTCTATTTACCCCATTATAGAGCAATTTAAAAAAAAAAAAAAAAACTTTTATGAATTGAGAATTCTCCCCTCCCCCAGAAGAACATTATCCATGAAATGTCCTTTAACCCATTCCCACACAGCGACACTTTTGAACGCCCTTCAAGATATTCAATTTAGAAAACATTTTGTAAAATGAGGAAATTGCTTGTAATAAGCAATTTCTTCATTTTACACAATGTCTTCTACCCAAAAGTAAAAAAAAACCTAAAATTTCATAAACTTTAAATCGTCGTTTGTTACTCCTTTCAATTTGGACAAGTCAAAAATTTTGTTGCGTGGGAATGGGTTAATGGGCATATGACCTTAAACCCATTCTTTTCAAATAACAAATCCAGTTGTTATAAATTTCCATTACATCCTTTCTGAGCCTCCAGCTGCTCAGCTCACTTAGGTTTACAATTATCCATCATCCAACCCTGTATTTAATCATGAAGTAATAAACATCTTTAGAAAGCATTAAAGGAAAAGAAGAAATTAATTGTGCTTGTATAAGCACTTTCTCCCTTTTTAACAGTATTTTCTTCACTAACTTATTTTTCATTTAAAATTGTTGTTTGAATTGGCTTTTAACCCTTGTCATGCTGTATAAATCATCTTACTAAATTGCTGTCAAATCAAAGGGCTGAAAGCACTAATAGAAATTATTGTTAAAAAATCAACATTTCTTTTAGAAAACAATTTAATACACAACTATGGCAGGAAAAGTACAAGCAGGAGGTATAGACTAAGATCAGCCTGCACATAAGTGCAGTCTGATCTTAGTCTACACCACCTACCAAAACCTGAATATTCTGGGTTCAGCATGACAAGGGTTGATATGGACCAAATAACGTTTGTTGTCTAGTAGTCAGTGTTTATGGTGCCAGTAAATATTGATTTTGAACACTAAATGCATAATAGAGATAGGTTACACTGCAATTTACTCATTCAGAGGAAATTAAACTTAGTATTTAACATGATAGGACAATTTATTCATTAATTTACCTTGTTAATGACTTGACTAGATCTTAATTTCTTCATTTCTAGCTCACTCTTTTCTGCTAGCAATGCCTCTCTCTTTATTACCATTTCTTCTCTTTGTCTTAATTCCTGTAATAAATAATGTAGTTAGGTAATCAGTGAGAATACTTTGTCAGACAGAATGCTATTTAAAAACAAAAGCTCTGCAGAGCAGAGCAGGGCACATATGCCCAAAGAGGCTTGTCAGTGGAATATAATATTCTACCATAAGTTTTTATGATAAAAACAAACTTGACATTGTCAAAGATATCACAGAAAAAAAACATTCTGATTCAATATTAAGACATTTTTACCCGAAAAATATGACACATCTAGCATGCATCTTGCACAGGCTTACAAAACTTTTAATTTTTAATCATTCTTTTTCTATAATGCAAAATGAGACAAAATGGTGTTTTCCAAGGGGTCATCAATGTCTTTGGTCCTGTGTCTATTACATTTAGTAGCATGCATTGAATGAAAACAGGGCTTAATCTACCTAAACAGTGAGATTATCATTTTGATAATTAGTTATTTCAGTGAATAAACCTAGAAATCTAAATAATCCACAGAAAAGCATTAAACAATTACAAGATGAGAAAATTTCAGACTAGTCGAAATTGAGGGTTGTAGACAACAATTTAAAAGTTTGTGAAATTTTAGTTTTTTTCAACTTTCTGGTGAGAAAACATTGTGAAAAATGAAGAAAGTTGATTTTTGAAAGCAATTTCTTCTTTTTCCACAAGGTTTTCACAATTGTTTTTCTTGAGGGGCATCAAAAAGCATCATTGCATGGGAATGGATTAAAGAAAAAATATATTTTCATATAACCAGAGTTTACTGTATACAGCTATGGAAAACATTGAAGGAAAAGATTAAAATGCTAGTAAACAATATTCTCTCCTTTTCCAACAATTTTTCTACCCATAATGTTACATAAAACACAGATTTGACCACATTTAAGTACATTCTAAAATTTTGCCGTTTGGCAACGGGTTACCTCTTGTAAAGTCTCTACTTCTCGTCTCTGTTGTACAACCTTCTCTACCTCTGTGTCCAACCATTTCTTCTGTTCCTCGAGTTTGTCATGATCATCTCTGAATCATATACAACAAGCATATCATGCTTATTTAATTTATCACATCTTTTATCCTTGTACCACTCAGTGACACTTTTTTGTGCCCCTAAGAAAAACAAATTGGAAAACATTGTGAAAAATGAAGAAATTGCTTGTAGCAAGCAGTTTCTTCATTTTCAAGAATGTTTTTCACCCAGGGAATTGAAAAAATCTAAAATTTCATAAACTTTAATTTGTTGTCTGCAACTTCTTGCAATTTGGACCAGTCTAAAATTTTCTTGTGTGAGAATGGGTTAAACATCAAACTTTACACAAGGCCATATAACAAGAC
Source organism: Fragum fragum (assembly GCA_946902895.1). Lineage (NCBI taxonomy): Eukaryota > Metazoa > Mollusca > Bivalvia > Cardiida > Cardiidae > Fragum > Fragum fragum. Next base: position 35,704,575 of record OX336375.1, on the reverse strand, counting down.
GTTATAGTGAAAAAATACACATTATAGATAGAAAACCACATAATAAAGTTATCAATTTGGAAGGAACAAAGCGACTTAACCAACTTACAGATTGCCTAGATTTACAAGGGTGTATGATAACTAAATATCCGTAAAATTGTATGAAAAATATTTGTAGTCACCCCTTCATATGACTGGCAAGTGAGTGCCTTGTATTGTGATGTACATATGTGCTACTTTGAAATAATTTTGAATAGCCATAGGCTGATGCAAGTTCAAATGTTGCAGATGATTATTCCAGAAAAGGTTACAATTCCCATCCATTTTGATGGCTGCACCTGCATGTGAATCTTAAAAGGAACAGATGGCGTCTAATCCAACTTTCTCAAAAAAAGGCATCAATGTGCAGAGTTTTGATCAGAAATTATAGGAGGAGAGGAAGATACATGATCTATAAACCCGTTACCACAAAAGAAGATTCTCGACTGGTGCAAAATGAAAGAAGTTGCTGAACACAATTTAAAGTTTATGAAATTTTAGAAATTTTCACCTTTCTGCTAAGAAAACATTGTAAAAATCGAAAAAGTGCTTGTTGCAAGCAATTTCTTTATTTTACACAATGTTTTCAAAAAGAGTCACTGTGTTGGAAAAGGCTAAATAATATTAAATTTTGCACAATCTATAGAATGAAGCCTTCCATCTCTCCAACCTTATTCTAGACTGTAATGTATATTGCCTTACTCATGTATTCTTGGGAATATAACAGCTCTACAATGTCTCAATCTATAAATGGAGAAGGCTATTCCTTTGTTTTTTCTCTAGATAGTATAGTATGCTGCCTTACCCATGTATTGGTGGTAATGTACCAGCACTACCATGTCTCAATCGACGTTTGGCTGAGGCTATTTCTTCATTCTTTCTCCTTAATAACTTTTGTTGCTGTTCATTCTTGATCTCTAACTCAGTAACTCTCTGTAGCTCCTTCTGCATCTCTCTCTACAAAATAAGCAAATGAATATATCAATCTTGTTTGTGCAACCTCCTCTATTCAGCCACCAAATGACTCATTACCAGATGAAACAAGATATGTTTGTGAAACACTATGCCCCCGAAACAGGAATTCTTTAGAAACCGGTAAGGGGTTAAAATTTTGACCTTGACCTTGATGAAATGACCTTCCCCAGTTGCGCTTTGATGAGACCTGTCTACATACCAAATATTAACGTTGTAACTTAATCAGGGTTGAAGTTATAGGCAAATGTTTAGTTAGCAGGTTAAGTTTTGCAGACAGACAGATGGACAGACAGACAGACGGACAGACAGACAGACACCGGTAAAACAATATGCCCCAATCTTATCGATGCGGGGGCATAAAAATTTTGTCTGGATCAATTTCAAAGGTCTTGCAAATGTCAAACTTGATTTACTGAACTTTTATCATCTGTTGTTGTATGGGGTGGAAAGCATTATGGGGAATGAAAAAATTGGTTATTACAAAATGCCTCTTTCTAAAGTTTCATTAAGACATAATTTCCTTAAGTAATTCGTATTTAGTCCACCCTTGGATAGTATTTTAAGTTTACAATGGAATCATATACTTTTCTTGATATTACTTTAAATGTCTCATATGTTCTTAACTTGAAACAAGATCATGCATTTACCCTGTAAATGTATAATAGTGAACAATGTTCAAGTTGAGAAAAGCAATAAAACTGTTCAAAAGGGACCTTATTCAAAAGCAGTCTGTCTGTAACCTTTGATAAAACTAAGCACCACATGTGGTTGCCAAAGCTTGGCTGTTCAAGTGCTTGATGGTGGGTAAACTAATTCATTAAATCAAAGTACTGAAAAGAACTGTAAGCTAGAAAAGCGTTGTTTTGTTCAGTAATCTTCTTTGGCAAATGTTATCATGATAAAGAAACAAGGTTTAAGTAACCAAGGAGTTAACCCATTCCCACACAACCCCTCCTTTTTTAGGCCCCTCAAGAAAATAGTTGTGGAAATTTTACAATTTTACAATAAATTTATTTATTTTCCACATTGTTTTCTACCCAGAGAGATAAATATTTTTTAAACTTTCAACAAAATGAAATTCATCTGCAACTTCTTTGAAGGCTCTTATCAAAGTCATTTTTAACTTGATGTGCTCAAGTGAGCAAAAAATACCTAGGAGATGAACTTGCAGGCAGAGATTGCATATCCCTTTATTACATAAGAACTACTTTTTATGGCATAGACATTTAACGGTTTTAGTGGTTAAGACTCCAGTGGCAATTTGCACATGTTGAACTATGAGATGACCTCAGAATTGTGTCTGTTGACTTAAGCTATCAAAGCTGATGCTAAAAATGCATTCAGATTCACCCTTGTTGGCAAAGATTGCTCTTTTGACTCTGAACATACATTCTGAGTTTCAAATAAATTTGTTCAATAATACCAGAGATTTTACAAAATGTCAAAGTTTATGGATGACAACCAATGTAACACAGTCAAGGAGACAGATGCAATAAGAGCTATAGCAATAGCGAGAGGATTCTCCAAAAACAACAAAGCACAAAGTGTGTTCAAGCTTTCAAATGAATATATTGAATGATGCTCAAATACATGCTCTGAGTAATTTTATACCAGTACTAACCTCTAGCTTAGATTTTCTATCAGATTCATCCTTCAATCTTTTCTGTAAATGTTCTTGTTGTTGTTTCATCCTATCAACAGCTAACTCTAGGTCAGAAATCCTACATAAACACACAACAAATTTGTCAATCCGTGTTGCTAAGCCAACTGACCAATTGCTCGCCTCGCCAATTTACTCTTTCGGCGACTTCCATTGACTCCGACAGGAAGTCCCGCTTCAATTTTAATCAGCGTTATTTTGCGAAATTTAAAGCCAGTATCAAGTAACAAAGAATGTAATGGTTGGTTGGCTACCTAAATGTCGTAACTACAGCATGAATAAGCTGTAGACATGATGTTAATGTTGCCAAACAAACAAGAATGTTTCAAAATTTGCGGCCAATATCAGAGTTCAAACTTCAATTCTGGACTGGATGAATAGTTTGATTGGTCGATTGATTCTTTGATTGACAGCCATGATTGGTCAATTCTCCACAAACCTCTCACATAAAAGAAAATTTATAAAAATATTGAGGAAATTAATTGCAACTAGCAATTTCTTCACTTTCATCCATGTTGTCTTTCTTGAAAGACAAGAACAATTAAAACTGCAACTTCTTTAATTCCAACTAGTCAGAAATTTAGTTGTCTAGTAATAGGCTAACTCTTTTTTACAAAATGCTGCATTTAAATGAGCTAAGAAATAGCAGTAAAAAACTTTGTGGGATGAAGAGCAACTGCCTTGTTCAAGCAAATGTCTTCTCTTCTCACAAAGTTTTCTATCATTTTTGGCAGTTGGACAATTTAAATGCTCTTTGTAATGTTATCTGCAACTTCTTTGAATTGAATTTGGACCAATCTAAAATTTTGTTAGGTAAATTCAGTCTAATTTAAGTCTTTACTTCTTTAAAGAAGATTTGAATGAGGTTTTAAACTGATGGAAATAAACCATATATGTCTATGTACTTGATGATATTTAAAAAACAACAAACGACTTGTGTTTTATGGATTTTTTTTTTCAAATATTTGGCAAGGTGTTGGCACAATTTCATTCGTTTTTAGCTGAAACTTTGACAGTTGACAGCCCTAGAATGTTTCAACTGAGATGTTAATATTAAAAAGATCTATACAAAAGCTACCTACTTTTTATCATTCTGTCCAGCCAGGTTTGCCACCCTCTCTGTCTCTCTCTGTTTACGTTGTAGAGCAGTCATCTTAGCTTTAGCATTCTCCATCTTCTTTTTGTATTCTCTGAATCAGAATAAAGATAAAATTCATAATTTTTCAATAGATTAAAACTTTGTAGGGAATCTGAAAGACCGTCACCAAAGGACCAATTTAGTGAGACTTGGTGGAAATCCACCAAAATTGTTTGTGAAACTGTTTCAATAAAAATATGTCACAACAAGAGCTTTGTCCACAGGACACAGATGCCCCCACCGGTAACTTTGATTATAACAAAGGGAAATAACTCCAAAATTATGCAAGCAAGAGTTGGGGTTCTTGTGCACTGCACTTCTCCTAAATGAAGTTTCAAGTAGATAGCTATTATACTTTCAGAGATATGCCCCGGACAAAATGTAAGTTTTTAAAATAACAAAGGGCAATAACTCCAAAATTATGCAAGCAAGAGTTGGGGTTCTTGTGCACTTCACCTCAATGAGGTCTTTCCACCTGTGAAGTTTCAAGTTGATAGCTATTAAACTTTCAGAGATATGCCCTTGACAAAATGTAAGTCTTTAAAATAACAAAGGGCAATAACTCCAAAATTATGCAAGCAAGAGTTGTGGTTCTTTCGCACTGCACTTCTACTCAATGAGGTTTATCCACCTGTGAAGTTTCAAGTTAATAGCTATTATACTTTCAGAGATATGCCCCGGTCAAAATAATAGTCTTTAAAATAACAAAGGGCAATAACTCCAAAATTATGCAAGCAAAAGTTGTGGTTCTTGTGCACTGCACTTCTCCTCAATGAGGTCTATCCATCTATTAAGTTTCAAGTTGATAGCTATTATACTTTCAGAGATATGCTGACAATTTTGAGGCGGATGGAAGGACGGAAGTACGGACGGACAAAGGCAAATCTATATGCCCCCCACACACACACACACATTGAGTGGTGGGGGTATAAAAATGGATGCCCCAACAAATATTGCCTTTTTTAGAAAGTATGTGATGTGAAGTAATTGAACGTAATCTGCAAGGTCAGTTTTGAAATTTGACTTTCAACTGTGGCCATATACTAGACTATCACTAAAAGTGATTTAACCATAACCACACAGTAAAATTTCAGACCAGTCCAAATTGAAAGGAGTTGCAGACGACAATCTAAAGTTTATGAAATTTTAGATTTTTCTACTTTCTTGGTAGAATACATTGTAGAAATGAAGAAATTGCAGCAATACTTCATTTACACAATGTTTTCCCAATCATATTTCATGAGCAGCGTCAAAAAGTGTCCTTGTGTGTAAATGGGTTAATAGCCCCAAAAGGTTCTTCATCACAGAACAAGAGCTATGTAGGACATGGCCATCCCCCGCCTTAAAAGCTTGATAATAAACTGAGCCAGATGGATTTAGGCTTCTTGTGCACTTTATTTCTATCAATGAGTTCGATAATAGCTATTATACTTTCAGAGATATGCTCCGGACAAAATCTAAGTCTTTAAAACAACAAAGGGCAATAACTCCAAAATAATGCAAGCAAGAGTTGTGGTTCTTGTGCACTTCACTTCTCCTCAACAAGATCTATTCACCTATGATGTTTCAAGTTAATAGCTATTATACTTTCAGAGATATGCCCCAGACAAAATCTTAGTCTTTTAAACAAAGGGCAATTACTCCATAATTATGAAAGCAAGAGTTGTGGTTCTTGTGCACTGCACTTCTCCTCAATGAGATCTATGGACCTATGAAATTTCAAGTTGATAGCAATTATACTTTCAGAGATATGCTCCGGACAAGTTTAGTAATGGAAGGACGGAATGACGGACGGAGACCATTACTATATCCCCTTCGCCAACATGGTGGGGTGTGTGTGTGGGGGGGGGGGGGGTAATAAACATTTTGTCACTGGAATGAAGCCTTTCTTCCAAAAAGGGCCTAAGCTCTAAGAAAAGTAAACTATTACAGGAAATTCAAATCTTTTCTTGGTACAGCAAGTGCCAAATTGAATCATATCAAACCAGTAGTTTAGAAGAAAACTAGTAGTTGCAAAGAAAGTGAGTGGACAAAGGACTTTAAACCTTTAAAAAGTAAATGGAGCATAACTAAAATAGGATATGCACATCTCTGCTTGATACTGAGTCTATCCGTGAAGTCTGAATCAAATCCATTCATAATTTTAGAAAAAATTAGCAGACATTTATCAAAGGGCCAGAACTCTGTCAAAAGTAAATGAACCATAACCAAAATAGGATATGCAACATCTCAGCTTGATACTAAGTCTACCTGTGAAGTTTGAATTAAATCCATTTCATAGATTAAGAGAAAATGAGCGGACAAAATTTTTCATGAAAGAAATACAACTCCATTAAAGTAAATAGACTGTAACCAAATAGGATATGTGCCTCTCTGCTTGATATTGAATCTATCAGTGAAGTTTGAATCAAATCCATACAATAGTTTCAGAGATAAAGAGCAGACAAGATTTTTCATCATAACTCTGTAAAAGGTTAATGGACAATAACCGAAATAAAATATGCACATCTCTGATTGATACCGAGTCTACCTGTGAAGCTCGAATAAGATATGACCAATAGTTTATCTGAAATAGAGCAGAGTAAAAGCTACTAACCAACTAACAAGCTGATTCCTATATAAACAGTTTGGGAAGCTATAAAGATAAATTTTGTCATTTGACTACCATCCAAATATTACCTTTAGCAGCAATTTACTACAAGCTCAAGTTCATTATTAGGTAGGCAACATTGATTTGATTAGACTGGCACTTTTGGGAATTTTTCACCTTTTTTTAAATTTCATAATCCTTGGTATGGAAAAGCTCTCAAGATAAGGCAATACTGTCTTATTGGGAAATGTCATCAACCTGATAAATGTACAAGAAACACTCTGGAGATGAATGATGGGAAAAATGCACACACTGGGACCGACCCACCCCAATGAACAAAGACACTCTATATGTCTTATGGCCAAAATGTATTCTAAAACAAAGCTAAGACTTACACAAGTAGTTTTTCTTTTTCAGCAGTCTCTTGTTGCTCCTTCAGCTCAATTTCTGACAGCATTTTCTGGGTGTCCAACAACTCTTGTTTAACTACCTCTCTCTCCTTTAATATATTGAGGAAAATTATTTGTTAAGGATTGTTGGTCACAAATTGAAAGACCAATTGAACTAAGCAAAAACTTCTCTTTTTATTTAACTCATTCCAACAAAAATTCCAATTTTTAATGCACCTCAAGAAATAACTTTGGAAAATATTGTGAAAAAAAGAAGATCTTGCATGTTTCAAGCAATTTCTTCATTATCCACAATGTTTTCTGCAAAACAAGACAAAGATTTTTTTAAATTTCATCAACATAATTTTGTTGTCTGCAACTGCTTTCAATTTGGATCCTTCTAGAACTTTGTCCAGTGCAATTCCACACAATGATGCTTTTTGATACCCCTCAAGAAAAACAATTTGGAAACATTGTGTACCAAACAATTTCTTCATTTTACACTATGTTTTCTTCCCAGAAAGTTGAAAAAATCTATAAATTGCATGCAGTTTAGATTGTTGTCTGCAACTCCTTTTAATTTGGACCAGTCTCAAATTTACTCATGTGGAAACGAGTTAATAAGCAAAATAGGAAATTTATAGATCATGCATAATTTTGCAAAATGATGAAAAGTAAGGGAATCATCCACTGCTTTTGTTCAGAATAGTAAAATTGAGTAGAATGAATAGCAGAAATTTTATCATTTTGTTTACATCACTTTTGTTTCACTAGTTTATCGGCAAAATCATTAACCCAATCCCACTCATTGACATTTTCAAAGCTGCCAAGAAAAAAACAACTTTGGAAAATATTGTTGAAAATTATAAATTGCTTGTCACAAGCAATTTCTTCCATTTTACACAATATTTTCATCCCAGAAAGTTGAAAAAAATCTAAAATGTCATTAACTTTAAATTGTCGTCTGCAGCTCCTTTCAATTTGGACCAGTCTAAAATTTAGCCGTCTGGTAATGAGTTAAGTGATAATCTGTTGATAAATGACAGATCACTGGCCACGCCCACTGAACTTCAACAGGAAGTTTCACTTAATTACTATTGACATTATTTTGAAAAATGTTTGACCAGTAACATCTAATGAATAAGACAACCAAGTATTTTAAGAGTAGTTGATTTTAAAGAATTATTTCATGATTTCTCAAAATCTGATAAGACCTGCCCGACCATGCCCACATCTTTTGTATGAATTAAAAATTTCCCTAACAAGTTTTGAAAAAGGTCAACAAAGAAACATTCTTGCCAAGGCGGGTCCAAATTAGCCAGGTGGTTTAGGAGGAGAAGATGTTTAAAGAAAATGTTGATGACCCACAATGGATATTGGTGATCCTAAAAGCCCTTAACCCATTTCCTCTCAATGACGCTTTTGGACACCCTTTTCAATAAATAATGAGCAAAACATTGTGTAAATGAAGAAATTGCTTGTAATTTCTTCAATTTTACACAAAGTTTTCTACCCAGAAAGTTGAAAAAAAATAAGATTTCATAAACTTTAAATTGTCGTCTGCAACTCCTTTAAATTTGGACTGGTCTAAAATGTTGTCATCTGATTATAGGTTAAGCATGTAATGCTCAAGTGAGTTACAAAACTTACCTTTTCAAGAGCGTTAATTTTCTCTACATATTGTTTGTTCATCTGTTCAGCATCTTTCCCAGTCTTTACCAACTCTTTTATCAGTTGTTCTTTCATTCTGTTGAAAATTTTATTAATTCACAAATTGTATGATTCCAAAACTGACTTATGCACAAAGAAGGGCTACTTATTTGTTAACTAAACTAGTCTAATCTTCAATTTTTTTTCAAATTGACAAGAAGCTGGACTGGTTAAATGTTCTTGCAGATCTGATAAGAAGACATGTCATTGTAGCATGACTAGCCTATGTAAACGGGGTTGTAGAAAAAATACTGATCTGTGTTTGGCAGCCAATTGTCGTATGTGGTCAGTTTTGATCTGTCCCCCTGCTGGCTGCATATGACAAGTTCGACAGTATCTACAGGAGAATTTTAAGATGTGTACAGCATTCTATCTTCAGACTATTAACATTGTATACTTTTTGAACAGCTCTAATATCAACCTTATTTTGGATAAAGGACCCTTGACCTATGACTTGCATTCTACTATGTCACTGGCTTCACTACAGGCTAAGCATTATTTTAATGTATATTCCCTTTGCCTTTGTACAAACTGAGAAAAGATGAGAAAAGTTGCAGACAACATTTCAAATTGTGATATATCTCTCATTTTTGCTCTTTGGTGGTGTCTAAGACAGAGATGTTGAGCATTTGCTTCATGGTCATTACTTTGATGTTCAAGTGACCATACCCTGTATCAATTATAAAGACTGGTCTGTACTCCAAATGCTAGGATTGATGGCAAAATTCCATTCCAAAATAAGCTAACAAAGGTTGACAAATTGTATTTTGAAGCTTTAAATTTAGCGCTTTTTGTTGCCACCAAGTAAAAGCTTTGGAAAACAAGAGGCCCAGTGGGCCTTAACGGTCACCTGAGTAAAAGAGCACCAAGACAAGTGATTTTGTTTGAAAGAATTAGAAAAAGGTTTGGTTGAAATCCCCTCAGTAGTTCTTGAGAAGAAGATGAAATATTTAAAAGTTACCAAAAATGGCCCCCTTTTGGTCCCCATTTTAGGCACCCCTGACCTCTAGCCTTTTAATTTTCACAAATCTGTATAATCATACTGAATGATGCTTTTCACCAAGTTAGTTTGAAATTGGCTTAGTACTTCATCAGAAGAAGGTGAAAATGTGAATTTTTTAACATGATGAACTTTGACCTCTGGGTGTGGCCCCATACATGACCCCAGGGACATGAATTTCACAATTTATAATATACCTGTCCTAGTTGTCATGCACACAAAATATTTAAGCCCTGGCATTAACAGTTTATTAGAAGAAGATTTTTAAAGAAGTACCAAAAATTACCCCTTTTTGGCCCCTATTTGGGCCCCTTTGACCCCCAGAACCCCTATTTTCACAAACTTGAATTGGCATCCCCCAATGATGCTTTCTACCAAGTTTGGTTGAAATCCGCCCAGTAGTTCTTGAGAAGAAGATGAAATATTTAAAAGTTACCAAAAATTACCCCCTTTTGGTCCCCATTTTAGGGCCTCCTGACCCCCCAGCCTTTTTATTTTCACAAATCCGAATAACCATTACCAAATGATGCTTTTCACCAAGTTTCTTTGAAATTGGCTTTGTACTTCATCAGAAGAAGATGAAAATGTGAATTTTTTAACATGATGAACTTTGACCTCTGGGTGTGGCCCCATACATGACCCCAGGGACATGAATTTCACAATTTATAATAAACCTGTCCTAGTTGTCATGCACACAAAATATTTAAGCCCTGGCATTAACAGTTTATTAGAAGAAGATTTTTAAAGAAGTACCAAAAATTACCCCTTTTTGGCCCCTATTTGGGCCCCTTTGACCCCCAGAACCCCTATTTTCACAAACTTGAATTGGCATCCCCCAATGATGCTTTCTACCAAGTTTGGTTGAAATCCGCCCAGTAGTTCTTGAGAAGAAGATGAAATATTTAAAAGTTACCAAAAATTACCCCCTTTTGGTCCCCATTTTAGGGCCCCCTGACCCCCCAGCCTTTTTATTTTCACAAATCCGAATAACCATTACCAAATGATGCTTTTCACCAAGTTTCTTTGAAATTGGCTTTGTACTTCATCAGAAGAAGATGAAAATGTGAATTTTTTAACATGATGAACTTTGACCTCTGGGTGTGGCCCCATACATGACCCCAGGGGCATGAATTTCACAATTTATAGTATACCTGTCCTAGTTGTCATGCACACAAAATATTTAAGCTCTGGCATTTACAGTTTATTAGAAGAAGATTTTTAAAGAAGTACCAAAAATTACCCCTTTTTGGCCCCTATTTGGGCCCCTATGACCCCCAGAACCCCTATTTTCACAAACTTGAATTGGCATCCCCCAATGATGCTTTCTACCAAGTTTGGTTGAAATCCGCCCAGTAGTTCTTGAGAAGAAGATGAAATATTTAAAAGTTACCAAAAATTACCCCCTTTTGGTCCCCATTTTAGGGCCCCCTGACCCCACAGCCTTTTTATTTTCACAAATCCGAATAACCATTACCAAATGATGCTTTTCACCAAGTTTCTTTGAAATTGGCTTTGTACTTCATCAGAAGAAGATGAAAATGTGAATTTTTTAACATGATGAACTTTGACCTCTGGGTGTGGCCCCATACATGACCCCAGGGGCATGAATTTCACAATTTATAATATACCTGTCCTAGTTGTCATGCACACAAAATATTTAAGCCCTGGCATTAACAGTTTATTAGAAGAAGATTTTTAAAGAAGTACCAAAAATTACCCCTTTTTGGCCCCTATTTGGGCCCCTTTGACCCCCAGAACCCCTATTTTCACAAACTTGAATTGGCATCCCCCAATGATGCTTTCTACCAAGTTTGGTTGAAATCCGCCCAGTAGTTCTTGAGAAGAAGATGAAATATTTAAAAGTTACCAAAAATTACCCCCTTTTGGTCCCCATTTTAGGGCCCCCTGACCCCACAGCCTTTTTATTTTCACAAATCCGAATAACCATTACCAAATGATGCTTTTCACCAAGTTTCTTTGAAATTGGCTTTGTACTTCATCAGAAGAAGATGAAAATGTGAATTTTTTAACATGATGAACTTTGACCTCTGGGTGTGGCCCCATACATGACCCCAGGGGCATGAATTTCACAATTTATAATATACCTGTCCTAGTTGTCATGCACACAAAATATTTAAGCCCTGGCATTAACAGTTTATTAGAAGAAGATTTTTAAAGAAGTACCAAAAATTACCCCTTTTTGGCCCCTATTTGGGCCCCTATGACCCCCAGAACCCCTATTTTCATAAACTTTTATTGGCATCCCCCAATGATGCTTTCTACCAAGTTTGGTTGAAATCCGCCCGGTAGTTCTTGAGAAGAAGATGAAATATTTAAAAGTTACCAAAAATTACCCCCTTTTGGTCCCCATTTTAGGGCCCCCTGACCCCCCAGCCTTTTTATTTTCACAAATCTGAATAACCATTACCAAATGATGCTTTTCACCAAGTTTCTTTGAAATTGGCTTTGTACTTCATCAGAAGAAGATGAAAATGTGAATTTTTTAACATGATGAACTTTGACCTCTGGGTGTGGCCCCATACATGACCCCAGGGACATGAATTTCACAATTTATAATATACCTGTCCTAGTTGTCATGCACACAAAATATTTAAGCCCTGGCATTAACAGTTTATTAGAAGAAGATTTTTAAAGAAGTACCAAAAATTACCCCTTTTTGGCCCCTATTTGGGCCCCTATGACCCCCAGAACCCCTATTTTCACAAACTTGAATTGGCATCCCCTAATGATGCTTTCTACCAAGTTTGGTTGAAATCTGCCCAGTAGTTCTTGAGTAGAAGATGAAAATGTTTAAAAGTTAACGGACGACGGATGACGGACGACGCACGACGACGGACAAACTATGATTGCAATAGGTCACCATGACCATTCGGTCAGGTGACCTAAAAATAGAAAACATTGTGGAAATTGAAGAAATTGCTTGTAACAAGCTACCAAAAATGACAAAGATTTTAGAATTTCATCACATAAAAAATTTATCGTCTGCAACATCTTTGATTTTGGACCAGTGTAACAATTTGTTGTCTGGTAATCATCAAATAAGTAAAGATAAAGACATCACCTGATGTTGATTCCCAGATCCCTTATTTTCTGGTTGGAGTCCAACATTTTAAGTTGAGCCTGTTTGATCTTTTTCTGAACCTCTTGACTCTTACTGACCTCCGTACTTGAGTCTCCATTATGGACTATCAGTGACTGCTTATCTGGACCTACAATTCAAACCATAACCAGATGACATAATTTTAAAATGAGAGAAGAAGCAGACAACTTTTAAATGCTTTTTAAATTGAAATATAAGTTCTGAGTAGGGTAGGAAATATCTTTTTGTTTGTATGGGATTTCACTCATTCCCACATGACGCCTTTTGGCGCCCCTCGTGAAAAACAGTTCTAAAAAAACATTGTGTAAAATGGAGAAATTGCTTGCAACAAGCAATTTCTTAATTTTTCATGTTTTCTTCCCAGAAAGCTGAATAAAAATCTCAAATTTCACAAACCTTATATATTTGTGTGCAGCATCTTTAAATTTGGATAAGTCTAAAATTTTGTCGTCTGGTAATGGCTTAACCCTGCTTTGAACAAACTTTCAGTGATATCATGGCAAAGATCATTTATTAATTTGTTTCCTGGGTATCATCAGTTCTAAGCTGGGGCTCTGTCATGGCTTGCCCAAACACATTCCCATGTGACTAGAAATCATCCTTGATTTCTCTTAGATTATGAGCCTACAGCCCTTACCACTGACTCATGCAGGACCCCTGGGAAGAAGATGTTGTGAAAAAGTAGGAAAAAAAAAATCATTTTATATCAACAAAATAACTTTTTACATGAAATGAACGACCTACCATCCTTGTTGTTTATTTTGATGACTGGAATGTTGTTTTCTTTATTCTCACTCCCATCTCCTTTCTTTACCCTGAATGTTCCTTTTCTCACAAACTTTCCTTCCCTGTAATAAAGTGTTAAAATATCATCTACATATTCTGTATTGCTTTTTTCATTTCAATCGCCCTTTATCATTTGTTCTTATTTTCATGGAAATCATACCACCAGACAGGTATTTAACCCTTGTCATGCCTTTTCATCCAGAGTTGTTTAACCCATTACCACTCAGCAAAATTGTAGACTGGTCGAAACTGAAAGGAGTTGCAGACGACAATTTAAAGCTTATGAAATTTTGGATTTCTTCTACTTATGGGGTAGAAAACATTGTGGATAATGAAGAAATTGCTTGTCGCAAGCAATTTCTTCATTTTCCACAATGTTTCCCAAAGCTGTATTTCTTGGGGGCGTCTTTAAGCATCAATGAGTGGAAATGGATTAAATAATCAATTTCAAAGGGAATATTGGCCCTAATTAAGACCTTCCAGTGCTGTCAGTCCTTTGATTTAAAAGTAATTCTGTATGGGATTTTAATTCAGCAAGACAAGGGTTGAAATTAATTATTGCATGTAAAAGAATCAGTAAGATGATTGTTGTCATTATTTCAACAATCTTAGAAAGAGTTTCAGCCATGCACCAATATCAATTCTGCTTAAAATCTACCAAATTAGATCAAAACTCACTTTATTGTAATAATTCCATGATGGAACAAGAGGGACATTGGCCCTAAAGCGCTCACCTGAGTCAATGACTGCAGTAGCAAAAAGGTCCAAGTAACCTATATTTTGCCAAAACTGACCTGTTATCAATTCTTGTCTGAGAAATCAAGAACAAACATTCTTACAACGTTTCAAGGTATTTGTGAAATGAAAGAAAAGTAGCATGTAAATTGTAAAGAAGATTTCTTTAAACTGGGCCTAGTGACCTAGTTTTTTACCCCACATGACCTAATATTGAACTCGACAGATATCTATGGAGACAAACATTTAAAATAAATATCAAGTCAATTGAGCCTAAAATGGGACTTCTAGAGTGCACACACTGTATTTCTTAGATTTGACATAGTGACCTAGTTTTTTACCCAATGTGACCTAATGTCAACCCTGACTGAGAAAGCATGCAGACAAATATTCTGACCTAATATCACTGCTTTTCAGGCAAAAATGTAACCTCTAGAGTAACAAGGTTATTTCTAAAGTTTAACCTAGTGACCTAGTTTTTGACCAAACTAGACCCAATATAGAAATTGTTCAAGGTTGGATGGAGGTTTGATGAAGACAAACATTCTTACCAAGTTCTGACCAAATTGTGGCCTCTAGAGTGCACGCATGATGCTGACAGAAGAAATACGACGAAAGATGGACACATCTAGATCACAAATGCTCACCTTGAGCACTTTGTGTGCTCAGGTGAGCTAAAAATAGAACAACCTGTTTGGTCATTTTTAAAATGTGACCTTCACTTGTGACCTCTGAACAAGCGAAATATTCAAATTCGATTTCCATCTATTTATTTGACCTTGAAAGATATTTCAAATGACTAGAGCTCAATTTGAACAGTTAACAAGGTCAGTTCTGTCACTTGTGACCTTTACCTCGAACCTATAGAATGAAGAACACTAGTGCTTATCAGGTACCAAGTTATTTTGGAATCCATTTATAAATGTAGAATATGTGCTCCAAACATTAATGATCAGGTCAAGCTTGTCACATGATCTTCATTTGTAACACTGACATTGAACTTTTCCAAACAAATTTTTCATTCTACACTATTACATGTTAGAACAACTGTGCAATATCATTTTTTATTATATACCTATAAAAGATATGGAGTAAAACCAGGCTGTCAAATACAACTTGACAGAAGAAAAATCAATATTCGGCGTGTAGCAAAAAAACGTATTCGTCGAGTACCGTTAAACACGGACTCCTTTTTTGTGCATTGACGTTCTGGGTTTTTCGGAAAGTTGGTTATTTCTTAGCCATTTTCTTAATGTCATTTCCTAAAAGGTATATAATAAAAGGAATATTACAACAGTGTCTTTTTCTTATTGTTGTTATTGTGTTCTCGAATCGTGTGTAGGTATTTTTATTGGATTCGACCTTCGGTCTCATCCAATAACAAGGTGCCAAATTGTCACAAGATACGCCCGTCACACTGCTTAATATTAACTGGGGGTTTGAATAGAACTGATGTTATTTTAGATGAATATTTTTTGTCAAACAAAGTATGAAAAACAACAAAGGGCAATAACTCAAAAAATAAACGCAAGGTAGAGTTATGGTTCTTGTACACTGCACTCCCACTTGGTGAGCTCTATCCATCCATGAAATTTCATGATTCTAGCTATAATACTTTTAGAGACATACTCCATACAAGATTCAAGTATGATAAATAACAAAGGGCAATAACTCAAAAAATAGGCCAGGTAGAGTTATGGTTCTTGTGCACTGCACAACCCCTTTGTGAGATCTATACACCCATGAAGTTTCATGATCCTAGCTATAATACTTTTAGAGATATACTCCGGACAAGATTCAAGTATGAAAAACAACAAAGGACAATAACTCAAAAAAAAGGGCTAGGTAAAGTTATGGTTCTTGTACACTGCACTCCCACTTGGTGAGCTCTATCAATCCATGAAATTTTATGATTCTAGCTATCATACTTTTAGAGATATACTCCGGACAAGATTCAAGTATGAAAAAAAACAAAGGGCAATAACTCAAAATAAACGCTAGGTAGAGTTATGGTTCTTGTACACTGCAGTCCCCCTTGGTCAGATCTATCCATCCAATAAATTTCATGATTCTAGCTATTATACTTTTAGAGATATACTTCGGACAAGATTGAAGTATGAAAAACAACAAAGGGCAATAACTCAAAAAATAGGCCAGGTAGAGTTATGGTTCTTGTGTACTGCACTCCCCCTTGATGAGATCTATACACCCATGAAGTTTCATAATCCTAGCTATTATACTTTTAGAGATATACTCCGGACAAGATTCAAGTATGAAAAACAACAAAGGGCAATAACTCAAAAAATAGGCCAGGTAGAGTTATGGTTCTTGTGCACTGCACTCCCCCTTGGTGAGATCTATACACCCATAAAGTTTCATGATCCTAGCTATAATACTTTTAGAGATATACTCCGGACAAGATTCAAGTATGAAAAACAACAAAGGGCAATAACTCAAAAAATAGGCCAGGTAGAGTTATGGTTCTTGTGCACTGCACTCCGTATTGATGAGAAGAATATAACTGCCAAGTTTAAAGTCAATTGGACTTACGGATACAGAGTTATGCTCCGGACAAAGAAGTGGACACCGCCCGGACGCCCGGACGCCCGGACAACCGGACGCCCGGACACCCGGACGCCCGGACGCCACGGGTGATCCCATAATACGTCCCGTCTTCGCCGGGCGTATAAAAAATACCTACACACAATTCTCGAACACGATAACAACGCATAGAAAAAGACACTGTTGTAATATTCCCTATAGAATCTATCCATGTAGAAGATAGAATCCATGTAGAAGATATGCTCTGGACACAATTGACCAATCGCTGCTGTCAATCAAGGAATCAATCAACCAATCAAATCATTCATTCAGCCCGGAATGCCATTTGAACTCCATTTGTTTGGCTGCCATTTCTGTTAATTATTTCTGTTGGTTTGGCAACCTAAATGTCTTAACTACAGCTTATTCAAGCTGTAGTTAGGACATTTTTGTCACCAACAAACCAATTCATGTTGTTGTTAAATACCACTGGCTGTGAACTTAGCAAAATGACTCTACTTAAAATCGAAGCAGATTTTTCTTTTGGAGTCAATGGGGGGGCCAACTGATTAACCCGTTTCCACACAGTGACGCTTTTAAACTCCCATCAGTATGAAAGTTTTGGAATACATTGTGGAAAATGAAGAAATTGCTTGTTACAAGCAATTTCTTCATTATCCTCAATTTTTTCTACCCCAAAAAACAACGATATTAAAGATTTCATTAATCTAAAATTGTCGTCTGCAGCTTCTATGAATTTGGACTGGTCTAAAATTTTATCGTGAAGTGGGCTGAGCCAGCCATCGGTCATTTGGTTGAAAACACAACTGACAATGATAACTTATGCCCATCAGTTACTGCATTATGGGGAGGATCAAAAAGATAGAATGATAATTGTGATTAAGATGAAAAGAGATAGCAAAGTGATATGGTTAATAAGTAAACTTTTTGGTAAAAACATGAGAAGTGTGAAAAAAATTTTGTTACTTGGCTTGTTATAATTCTTAAATCTGGCTTGATTCATTTATTATTTCAGTGTTTTCTTTATATCTTGTAATCATATTAAATGATATTGGACTTTTATATTTTACTTGACTTAGTAATTCCTGTCTTTAAAGAAGAAATTTTCAATCAGAGCAAGTATCTGAAATTTACCAAATGAAAATGTCACATGAACCATTATGGTATATTTCTACATTATTCATATACATTTCTATTTTTGCATGAATGATTCAAATGTGTAAAAAGCCGAAGATTTCCAGGCCATAAACATTTGTTTTGAATTTATGGTTGCCGACAAAATGGCTGAACTAGTGGTTTATCAACCCATTCCCACACAGTGACGCTTTTGACGCCCCTTTTGAAAAACAATTGAGAAAACATTGTGTAAAATGAAGAATTTGCTTGTGACAAGCAATTTCTTCATTTTAAACAATGTTTTCTACCCAGAAAGTTGAAAAGATCCAAAATCATCATCCTGGGTCTACTTGTAAATAGAAATTTTTACAAAGTGAAGCAATCGGAATTTGTCCAAAAATTTGAAAAGATTTTATCCTTTGTATTTGTGTAAGCTATAGCCCTCTGGTGTGGCCAAATTGAAACAGATTGGCCATTATTCTAACAAGCTATGAACAGGGTCATCAGTTAATGTAAATTAATACTCTGGGTCTCATTGTTACAAGAAGATTATTCAAGATATTCTTCTCTGTTTCTATGTAAGAAATAGTGAGCCCCAGGGAGTCAACAGGGGCAGTGTCTTAACCCTTGTCATGCTGAACCGGGAATATTCCTGTTTTAGCAGGAGGTATAGACAAAAAGATCAGATTGCACATATGTGCAGTCTGATCTTTGTCTATACCACCTGCTTGCGTCTTTCAAGCCAAAAATATTTAAGAAATCAATTTTAAAATTAAAAATTGACCCGTCACTGGTGCATCCAGTGTTTTCAACCCTTTGATACATTTTTGGAACGATTTTTATTCAGCATGACAAGGGTTTACATTTTTTAGATGGTCACCAATATTTGTTTTAATACCAACTTCAACTCTCAAACAGTGCAAATCATACTATACTTACAATCTAATTCGCTTGCTGGAAAATTAACATTCATAACATGTTTAAAGATTAAACTAACCTATTCCCATACAATCCCAGCTTTAATAACTTAAAACGCTTTGAAAACATTGTGGGAAATGATGAATTTTCCTGGTAAGTTGGTTACATGTATTCATTTCCCACAAAATTCTCTTTTTCAAAGATAACGGTTTAAAACAAGAGGCCCAATAGGGCCTTATCAGTCATCTGAGTCCAAAGAGCACAAAAACAAATAAAAGTCCACCAGATTATGCTACAAACTAAATATCAAAGCTCTAAGCCTTTTAGTTTGGGAGAAGAAATTCTTTAAAAGTTTACACTAAACAAGCCTATGTCAAACTTGGGACATCTTGGAACGGGCTAATTCTGACCCTGGGGCCATAATTTATACAAAGGAGGTCCACCAGATGATGCTACATACCAAATATCAAAGCTCTAGGACCTCCTGTTTGGGAGAAAAAGAGTTTTAAATTTCCAAGCTTTCTAAGATTTTTAAAGATGTACCCTTTTTTGGCCCCTTATGGGGCCCCAAGGGGAGATAACTCCATGATCTGTAAAAATCTGAAGCGACGTCCCATAAGGGTGCTTCCTGCAAAGTTTGTTTGAATTCCATCCAAGGGTTCTTAAGAAGAAGTCGAAATGTCAGAAGTTAACGCACGGCGATGGACAAAACATAAACTACGATGAATTATTGCTATTTTCATTTACTGTGTTTACTAAGACACAACTTATAGAAACTTATAAATATCAGAATTGTTCACTCTCTCCTTTTTTTCTTTAAATTTCAGACTGGTCCAAATTAAAATAGGTTGCCAGCAACAATAAAAATTGGATGCAAATTGAAATGAAATCATCCTATGTGATAGAAAATATGGTGGGAAAAGGAGAAATTGCTTGTTACAAGCAATTTCTTCTTTTTGCACAATGATTTTTTTAGATATAAAATCACAGCAACAAAAAATCCTGGGTTTGTGCAGAAAGGGTTAAGCAACATCTAGAGTCTTCAATCTCATTATTTGCTAGAATCTTGCAAGGGAGTTTCTTTGAGGAATAGAGCAACATTGTTCTAACCAATTACATTGTATAGACACTCTTTACTATAGTAATGTTTCATTGTTTGTTTTTTTTATAAAAGGCTAAATCAGACAAAGGGATCAACTTGGACATGTGATAAGACAAACCATAGACATACAGCACAGAATGGGCAGGCTCACTAGGGTATAAACACTTTAATTTTCATGGGATTATCTTAACCATTACCACACAGAGATGCCTTCTGATGCGCTGAAGATAAATGACCAAATAAAATAAGCAATTTCTCCTTTTTCAAAATGTTTTCTAACCTATTTCACACTTAATTTCCAATTCTAGTGCAATTTGAAATGTGTTCTGCAACTTCTTTCAATTTGGACCAGTTTCAAAAAGTGTTGTCTGCTAATGAGTTAATGATATATGGATTTTTACCTTACTTCATACATATTTTGGAAACTTCAACCTTGGTTGATTTGCTCTGGTTATGATATCTTTGCCAGTATCTATTTTACAGGTGCTCAAGATGATCCCTTTTTACCTGACAGTTCACATAATCAATCCTTACCCCTGTTCCTCATCACTTTCTGTTTCCACATCAACACCCTCACCATCACTAAACTCCAAATGTAAAACCTCATCTCCATCCTCCAACCTTGACACTAATAACTGACTGCGAGCACGGAAACTCTTCATTACCCTCTCTAAAGTAAATAAGGCAGGACTCGTTTTGATGTTCCGTGAAGGTGGGCGGAGCTGTGAGTAACGCTGAAATTAATGGATTCTTGATAATGATATGGGATAACTGTCAGTTTACAATACTAAAGTTTTAAGTACAACAATAAATCTCATGTAACTACATAGACACATGAGCCCTAACACAAATGCTGATTTTTTTTGCAAATTTCATCATCTCACCTGAGTTCTTAGTGAACAAAAAAATCAAATGTGGTAACATTTTTTAGGAAGAAAGCTATATAAAGCTATTATACTAAGTTTACTTTGGCACTTTTTGATGCCCCTCAAGAAAAACAGGTGGGAAAACATAGTGTTAAATGAAGAAATTGCTTGTACCAAGCATTATCTTCACTTTACACAATGTTTTCTATCAAGAAAGTTTAAAGGATCTAAAGTTTCATAAACTTTAAATTTTCATCTGCAACTCCTTTCAATTTGGATCAGTCTATAATTTTGTCTTCCGGTAATAGGTTAATGAGTAATATATAGGCATTGTACAAAGCTTACTTTGTTAATCTCCAAGTGAATTTCATTAGATAATATATGGCAGATTCTGATCAATGAGTAATAACCAGAAGTAGTTTGACATAGGACCAAACAAAATCTGTTTGTGAAACACCATGCCCTCATAAAAGTGGGAAAATCAGAAATGTGACCTTGATAAGTGATCTTGACCTTGTCACATGACCTTCACCTTGGTATCTGCAGATGTGTAATGATGTTATCTGTCATCATACCAAATATGAAAATTGTTTGTTAGTTTCAATGGGGTTTAACACAACTTTTAACAATTTCTCAGTCATACCGGCGTGGCTTGAAGACCTAACAATGGATTCCTGGTATATCTCGCACCAGTACCACCATTACATCCTTTCCTAGCCTCCAGCTGCTATCCAAGGTTTATGATAATCCACTATGGTGCCAACAGTTTTGCTCGTATACTCAGAAATGGTTGCGTACATAAAGTTTTTAGCGTACCCAAGACATGAAATGTCTTGCTATAAGATTACCAACATAGTAAGTGACTGAGTGGCTTTTGGTTAAAGCTTTTCTCACATTGAATCTTAAATAGGTTAAACGTAATTGTAAATGTTATGTTTTTGGTTAAGTATTGCATCCATACAGACAGACCAATGTTCGAACAAACAGACAATCAACTGTAAAACAATATTCCAAACATTTAGATGGGGGAGCATAAACATAAAAGTTTCATGCAAAATTTGAAAGCTCTTTGCCTAACAGTCTGGGGGAGAACACTTTTTTTCAAATATTTCCCTCTTTATTTTAAAGTCAATTACTGATCCCCAGCAATAATTTGAAAAAAAATTGAAAGAGATTCTGCATTCAAAACTTGAAAGCTCAAGGCATTATGGTTTGGGAGAAGAGGATATTTAGCCCTTAATCTTATAAACAACTCTGGCTTAAAAAAAGGACAAATACAAGGTGTAGACTAAGATCAGACTGTACTTATGTGCAGGCTGATCTTTGTCTATACCGCCTGCCCAAACAGGAATATTCCAGGTTCAGCATGACAAGGGTTAAAGTTTTTATTCTTTTGGTACTCGGTTGAACTAAATATATTGTAAGCCTAGTGCCTGTGGTCAGATTGAGACTGTACAGGGCAATGAGTTTTACCATATCATTCTGCTTGTGAAGATGTATAGGCACAGATTTAGGACGGAGTTGTCTCGAGGTCACAGGAGCACTAGATACCACAGCACCATCAGTCAGGCTTACACTGTCCCCAATCAAAGTCACCTGGAATATAAAACACATATTTCACATTTATTTTCTTGATTTATTTCTTTCCTAGAAATCAACAAATGGTTTAAAAATACTTTAACCCTTTCTTGTTTTGCAAAAAAAATAGGCATGTCCAAATTCAAAGGTTTTTGCAGACAAATAATTCAGTGGATTGAATTCGAAAAATAACCAATCAGCAGGGTAGAAAACATTGTAGAAAAAGAAGAAATTGCTTGTTACAAGCAATTTTTTCTTTTCCCACAATGTTTTCTCATGTATAAAATCCCAGGTATGTAAAAACAAGGGATTGAACAGGAAAGGGTTAATAGGTAACTTAGAGGGCTAATGGATAGTGTAACATAATAAATTATGAAAGCTCTGGGTCCTATACAGTTTATAACAGAAAGATTTTCTAAATTTTGGTGCTCCTTGGCTATTCATTCCACTTTTGATGGAAAACAACGTATTTAATTATTGTAGTAGCTCACTTTTTTCTTTAACACAACAAATTTTCTCAGTCAAGTAGTAACAACTATTTCCCTTGCATCACTATCTGATCTCTTCCTGAAATTTGGCCAATCCTCCAAATTTTCTTTTAACCAATTACAAGACGAAATATTTTAGACCAGTCCAAATTGAAAGATGTTGCAGACAACAAATTTATGTTGATGAAATTTTAAATTGCTTTGTCTTTTGAAGTAGAAACATTGTGGAAAATTAAGAAATTGCTTTTTACAAGCAATTTCTTCATTATCCACAATTTTTTCTAAAGCTTTATTCAAAGCGTCACTGTGATGAATGGGAATGGGTTAATGTTAGTTAAAATCAATGTACACTCCCTTCTTTGAAGAAGATGACAATTTTAATACATGTCATAGTGTTCAGTAGAAATTTTACACTACTTGACAAATGGATCAGATCCAACACAGGAACAGCTAGGTTTGCATTTCAAAAATGAGTAAATTGTAAGGTAGAAGGACCATTCTATTTCTAGAAAGTTTGTAAATATGAAGATTACAGACTTTGATAACTTATGCAATTGACAGTCTGGCAAAGGTTGTTTTTTGTTGTTGTTTTTTTCATACTTCCAAAATGATCCATTTTTACATTATAGGTAATATTTAAAGAAAAATGTAAATAGAAGGACAGACTATTTGACGGACATCAAGATGAGTGGAAGACTAAAATTCATCAAATCCAGGTGAAAATTAAGCACTGAAGGTGCAAAAACTTTGACTAAAAAGAAAAAAAAAAATAAATAAATAATATGATTAACAGTGCAAAAAACTTACTTCAATTTGAGAACATTTCTAGATTATAAACATTTAGAAATATGTATCATGCAAACATTGAAATAACTTAACCCTTTATGCTGAATAAAATCAAAGGGATGAAAGCACTGTTACTATTTGTTGTTCAATCATCAATATTCATTATGTAATTTATTTTCATAAGCAACTCTGGCATGAAAAAGGCGAACAGGAGGTGTAAACTATGATCAGACTGCACTTATGTGCAAGCCAATCTTTGTCTATACCTCCTGCCAAACCCTTGTCATGCTGAAACCGGAATATTCCTATTTTTGGCAGGAGGGAATAGAGTCTGATCTTTGTATATACCTTTTGTTTATCCCTGTCATTTTTATGTTAAAAAAAAATATAGTCAGTTGTCTATAAAACTTTATTTTCAAAAGAATTATTGACCAATAAACAGGTCTTTCAGTGCTAATAGCCTTTGGTTATAATTCAGTTCTGAAAGAAGGATTTTATTCAGCATAATACAGGTTAACCCATTCCAACACAATGACACTTTTTGACGCCCCTCAGGAAAAAAAATTGGGAAAACATTGTGCAAAATGATGAAAGTGCTTGGAAAAAGCAGTTTCTTCATTTTTCACAAATTTTCTAAAAATCTAAATCTTAAATTCTTGTCTGCAACACAGTTTAGGATGTATATTTCAAACCATAATAAATAGAATCATATGATCAAGAATATATTATATTGGTGAAAATATCAGTACAATGATATTTAGTAAAAATATTCCGTGCAAAAACATGAAGATTTCATAAAATAACATTTTACAGGATGTATGTGAAAGATATTATATACCAGTAAATTTTTTATACTTAGGACATTGATTGTTTTTGTATTTGTATGTTAAAAACTATGCTGGATAAAAAGACAAGAGAAAATTAGCCAAACTAAAGAGCTAGCAAAAATAAAAAACCCTTAAACCAAACACTATTGCTTGTTAAGATTTACTGACTTACTCTAGGGGAATTACTAACCAGAATTACCCATTACCACACAACCCCTTGTTTGGCCCCCTGATTATAAGTTAAGGGAAAAAATGTAGGAAAGAAGAAACTGCTTATTATAAATATTTCTTTTTCTACCCTGTTTTTTTTCTCTCCCCCCAATAAACATTCTTTATAACCATTCACCTGCAACTTTTTTTCAATATGAACCAGTCTAAATAATTGTTGTGTGGTAATAGATTAATAACTACACTGTCATTGTTCTAAATAAAGAGTAAAATGTTAGTAGAATTAATGTCCTTTTCCAATGTTACATTTCAAGTCTAATTAATTGATTATTTTGGATTTAACACCACTTCCAACACTCCTATTCAGTCTTATTGCAGGGGCTGCAGCACCTAACTATAGCTTCCTACTATTCCTAGTACTTCCTAAATGTCCTATCTAAAACCTCTGGTTACTCATCCCACATAGGTAATTACTCCCCTTTTGGAGAGACAAATGACTTCCATTCCAAAGGAACAGATATTTAAACTAGTTGGAATTCAAAGAAGTTGAAGACAACAATTCTAATTTGGTGAAATTTGAAAGACATTTGTCTTTTCGAGTAGGAAACTTTATGAAAAATGAAGAAATTGCTTGATACAAGCAATTTCTTCATTTTCCAAACTGTTTTACTGGAATATTTTCTTGAGAGGTGTAAAAAGGTGGGAATGTGTGGTAGTGGTTCAATCTTGGCTGTAGTAGTAGTTGAAACCATGACCTTATGATTCTCAGTCTACCGTCGGAACGACTGCGCTGTTACAGCTACAGCCTATAAGTATATTTCTGTTTATTCATTGTTGCTACCATAGCACTTGCCCATATGAGCAACGCCCCCAACAGTTGGTTGTTACCAGGGATAGTTCAAGGATTCAGGACCAAACTGTTGAGAGCTCAGCATGGTTCTTCCACAAGCTTGATGGATAGCATGGACATATTGGGCATCAACAGCTTATCAGGGGCCTGAAAATTGTTCTACATAGACAACTAACCAACTAACCAATATATAAAATAGTTCATGCTTATAATGCATAAATTGTAAAGACTAACTATGAAATCTGTATCATACAACATAGGCTTCCATGGTTAACCCGTTACCAGACAAAAAAGTTTAGACAGGTCCAAATTGAAATAAGTTGCAGATGACAATTTTAAGTTTACGAAATTTTAGATTTTCTCAACTTTCTGGGTAGAAAACATTGTGTAAAATGAAGAAATTGATTGTTGCAAGCAAATTCTTCTTTTTACATACGGTTTCCTTATTTTCTTTTCCTTGAGAGGCGTCAAAAAGTGTAATTGTACCGGAATGGGTTAATAAGCGTATTGTCTGTCTTGCTATAAACACTGCATATTAGAAGAAATTTTAATCCTAATTAAACCATTTGCATCAATTCTCTTTTTATGCCCCTCAAGAAAAAAACTTCGGAAAACATCATGAAAAATCAAGAAACTACTTGATACAAGCAAACTTCTTCATTATACACAATGTTTTTTATCCCCAAAAGACAAAGAATTTTAAAACACATCTTGAAATTGAAGTCTGAAAAAGCTTTGAATTTGAACTAGTCTATAATTTTGTCACCTGGTAATGGGATATAAATGGTGTCACTGAACTAAAACATCATAAGACATTTGAGATGTCTTAACCCTTGTCATGCTGTAAAAATTACCTTACTGAAATGCTGTCAAATCAAAGGGCTGAAAGCACTGATAGAAGTCGTTGTTCAAAAATCAATATTTTTTTTAGAATTCAACTTCATAACAACTCTGGCAGGAAAAGTACAAGCAGGGGGTGTAGACCAAGATCAGACTGCACTTATGTGCAGGCTGATCTTGGTCTACATCTCCTGCAAAAACCGGAATATTCCGGGTTCAGTATGACAAGGGTTAAGCTATTCTCACACAACAAAATTCCATATTGTAAGAGGTTGCAGACCACATAACAAAGTGAGATTAAAATGAAAAATAAGAGGTAGAAAACATTGTGAGAAAAGGAGAAATTGCTTGATACAAGCACCTTCTACTTTTCTAACAATGTTTTTCATAGGTATATTCTTTGGTACATACAAATGCGAGATTATTGTGTGGTAATGAATTTAAGAATGTTTTTCCTAAATTTGAATTTAAGCCAATGCTGAGAAAGCTTCATTTCCTGATAAAGAATTACAAAATTCATATTGAGCTTATCAAAAAATTGGACAAAAATTAGATTCATCTCAATTTGCTTAATAAGACTCTTTACCACTGTCATGCTGAGCTCCTGCTCTGGCAGGGGTATATATGTAAAGTCTGATTGATTGATTGATTGATTGATTGAATGGGGTTTGACGCCACTTTTAACAGCATTTCAGTCTTATTGTGGCGGCTGAAGCCCCTAATAATGCATTCCTGGTATTTCTCACACCAGTACTACCACTACATCCTTTCCTAGCCTCCAACTGCTATCCCACTGAGTATTACGATTATCCACCTATTGGTGAGAGACAAATGTTGGAAAGGATATGAGCCGCCATCAGGGATGAAGTCTGATCTTGGCCATCAACATCTATTTGTTGTTTTAAGCTAGAGCAGTTCATGAAATGAACAAGAGAACAAGAGGCCCAGTGGGCCTTAACGGTCACCTGTGTAAAAGAGCATCAAGACAAGTGATTTAGAGTTTATAAGAAAAAGATTTTTTAAGAAGTACAAAAATTTACCCCTTTCTCAGTGTTGTGCCTAGGCCGCGGCATCGCGGGATTCCCGCAAATTTATTCCGGATGTCCCCGAAAATCTAAGCCATCGCGGGATTTCGGGCGCGCTCAAATTTCCGCGATCTTTTATATTCCATAATGCCTACGAAAAAAGTCCTGCTCGATCGGCGTTTACATTTGTTATGATAGTAAAATTTACGCATTGAATATTATTACACGTACACGGTGCGCCCTCAAAGACTTGACTGTGACACGAAATTCACCTTTTGATTCTGCAAATTTTGACGTAAAATATTATGAACCAGTCGCGCACCTACAAAAACTTGACTGTGACCCACAATTTGCCATTTGATTCAGCCGATTTTAATATTAAGTAACGAGAACCGGTCTCGGAATTGTTACTAAAATTAAAAATGGCTAAACGACAGATGCGCTTCACTGACTCAATGTCAGGAAAATGTGGAAAGGTAGCAGACGATGTTGAATCAATGGAGACGGCTGCCATCCAGCCGTGTCAACATCTGCTGATGCAGACAGCGAAATGTCCCAGTCATCTCCTTCTTCCTCAGAGACAAAAAACGGAAGGAACGAAATTTCCAAAAGAATGGGTTGTCAAAATTTTCTTAGCTGCGAGAATCGGGTGACAGCCAGAAATGCGAGACCTGTTTGGAATCGAAACTAAAATTATCCAAACCATTTGCTACAGACACTTGGTGTACCAATATGCGCTCAAGTACCCTAACGAAATTGGGCTTATCATGTACGTGCAGTTGTAGCTTTGCGTTTGAAATATGAGGGGGCCCTTGCTATAGATCGCTCATTCAATGAAAAAGATGAAGCCATAACAAAACTTATGAAAATAGTGTACTTTATTGCAAAAGAATCCTGCATGGACAGAAAATTATATTCAAATTAGACTATTTATCAATAACAGGTAAGAATTAGTTGTTTTAGTTTGTCCCCCAAAATTTCCCAATGTCCCCTTGAAATTTAGGTAGGGGGACACCTGTGTCCCCCAAAAATTCTGACCTAGGCACAACACTGCTTTCTGCCCCCGACTGGGGCCCCTTTTACCCCAAGCCCCCCAACCTCTTTTCACAAACTGGAATTGGCATCCCCCAATGATGCTTCCGACCAAGTTTGGTTGAAATCCCCTCAGTAGTTCTTGAGAAGAAGATGAAAATGTTTAAAAGTTACCAAAAATGACCCCCTTTTGGTCCCCATTTTAGGCCCCCCTGACCTCAAGCCTTTTAATTTTCACAAATTTGTATAATTAGTACCCAATGATGCTTTTCACCAAGTTAGTTTGAAATTGGCTTAGTACTTCATCAGAAGAAGATGAAAATGTGAATTTTTTAACATTATGAACTTTTGACCTCTGGGTGTGGCCCAATACATGACCCAGGGACATGAATTTCACAATTTATAATATACCTGTCCTAGTTGTCATGCATACAGTATATTTAAGCTCTGGCATTAACGGTTTATTAGAAGAAGATTTTTAAAGAAGTTCCAAAAAATTACCCCTTTTGCCCCCTATCTGGGCCCCTTTGACCCCCAGAACCCCTATTTTCACCAACTTGAATTGGCATCCCCCAATGATGCTTTCTACCAAGTTTGGTTGAAATCCCCCCAGTAGTTCTTGAGAAGAAGATGAAATATTTACAAGTTACCAAAAATTACCCCCTTTTGGTACCCATTTTAGGGCCCCCTGACCCCCCAGCCTTTTAATTTTCACAATCCGAACAACCATTACCAAATGATGCTTTTCACCAAGTTTGTTTGAAATTGGCTTTGTACTTCATCAGAAGAAGATGAAAATGTGAATTTTTTAACATGATGAACTTTGACCTCTGGGTGTGGCCCCATACATGACCCCAGGGGCATGGATTTCACACTTTATAATATACCTGTCCTAGTTGTCATGCACACAAAATATTCAAGCTCTGGCATTAACGGTTTATTAGAAGGAGATTTTTAAAGAAGAACCAAAAATTACCCCTTTTTGCCCCCGAATGGGGCCCCTATGACCCCCAGAACCCCTATTTTCACCAACTTGAATTGGCATCCCCCAATGATGCTTTCTACCAAGTTTGGTTGAAATCCGCCCAGTAGTTTTTGAGAAGAAGATGAAAATGTTTAAAAGTTAACGGACGACGGACGACGCACGACGGATGACGCACGACGACGGACAAACGATGATTGCAATAGGTCACCATGACCATTCAGTCAGGTGACCTAAAAAGTGAATAAAATCCCCCCCCCCACTTTGTTTCCATGTCACAATTTTTCAGGAATTAAGCCTTTTTTCAAACAAAGGGCCATAGCTTGGAGAAAGGTGAAATATGCACCTCTTTTCTTAATACTTAGTGCATTAGTGAATTTTGAATCAAATCCATTCGTTAGTTGAACAGATAATGAGCATAGAAGGTTTTTAAACAAAGGACCACAACTCTGAGAAAAATAAATGGAATGTAACTAAAATAGCAGGTGCACGTCTGAATATAGTCCATCAGGTGGTTTAGGAGAAAATGGGCAGACAAGAAAAAACTACAAACCAACCAACCGATCAACTGACCAACAGGCAGCCAGGCTGAAATTAACTAAAGAATCAATCCTCATCAGGGCCATTCAGTACTGTCGGTGCTTTGATTTCAATACAATATTGAAAAGGGTTTTTATTCAGCATGACAAGGGTAGAGAATCTTAATTTTTGATCAAAAAAAGTTCTTCATCTGAACTGAACTTATTCATACATCAGTTTATTTGTGGATGCCTATATCAATATGATACAGCTTTAGAATATGTCAAGAACATACCTGGGTGTCATTTGATTCTACATATACTTGCTGAAGAGAACAACGACATACAAGTATTGTAATCAGAGATCAACAGAGAAATGTACATTTGATATATAAACAGGGGAAAAAGATCCATAAATGATGTTACTTTATGATATTGGAAAATCCTAATGGTTTGTTGATGTCAAAATAGTATGATTATTGCTAAGCCCCTCTCAAAAAACAGCTTTGGAAAACATTGTGCAAAATTAAGAAATTAGTTATGTCAAGAAATTTCCTCACAATCCACCATGTTATCTAACCAAAGTACCAGTTCTTAACAATTTTGTCAACTAAAAGTTGTTGTCTGCAAATTCTTTAAATCAGATCTATCAAATTGTGTTGTCTGGTAATGACATTTGTTTTATCATTTTATGAACCAAAAATTTATTCTATTGTAAATTTTGGAAAAATGAAAAAAAAACCCAACCTTTTTTGGTCAGTAAGGCAGGTATTCCTGGTTAAAGGGCCAAATTAATTAATCTCTTAACATTCACATTCATGTACTGGTACTTTGTACTTGCTGTATGAAATCAAATAAAGAGAACACCTTTTTAAGCTACCATATTTTGACAGCTTTTTACCTTTTTTACTCTTTTAACCCATGTCCACACAATTCCACTTTTTCAAGATCCTCAAGAAAAAAATTATACTAGAAACGTGTCACAGATGCCTCCGTTTAAGTGCTTGTCACATGACCTTTAGCTGTGACATTGATCTTGGATGTATCCAAGATAATTTTATGCATGACATTAGTAATAATCAAGGGGAACAACAGTGTTAACCAATTCCAACTCAATCCCTCCTTTTTACGCCCCTCAAGAAAAAGCTTTGGAAAACATTGTGGAAAATGAAGAAATTGCTTGTATCAAGCAATTTCTTCATTATCCACAATGTTTTCTATCCAAAAAGACAAAAAAATTCAAAATTCCATCAACTTGAAATTGTCGTCTGCAGCTTCTTCCAATTTGGACTGGTCTAAAATTTTGCTGTATTGGAATGGGTTAAGTTACTTTGAAATCCATTATATCATTTAGAAGATATGCAATGGACAATACTGCTGTCATCTGCAACATCTGTCAATGTGGACAAGTCCAAAATTGTGTTGTCTGGAAATGGGTTATCAGAGCAATGATATTACCAAGATTGTAGTAAATTGCTTTACATGTATTTATGAAATAGATATGTGATGAACAAGAAAATGTAACTTTTTACATAAGGCAAAATTCATAATGGATTTAGTATCACATGTTCTTTCCAAAACCAGCAAACTTATGAACTAAACTATAACCTAACCACGTAGTTTTAGGCAGAACCTGATTGAATATATATTGTAACAAGCAATTTCTTCATTTTCTACAATGTTTTCCTTAACCATCACTAAATGACAAATTTTAGACTGTTCCAAATTGAAAGAACACTTTTCAACTATTCAAATTTTAATAGAGGCCCTTGAACACATAAATCACTCCACTGGCCTTAATTAACTTATCATACAGGTACATGTAATTTAGTTTTATTATACATTTTTCAAATTAATTTGATAGAGTCAACCTTTTTTATACAACAAATATCCTAAGTCAAGCAGTAAAAACTACTTCCATTGACTCTTACTGGATTCGAACCTACGCGGATACGGCAATGTATCTGCGTAGGTTCAAATCCCGTAAGAGTCAAATAAATATTAGTTCTCTGCTAGGGTTGAAAAAGACAAGAGTCACTGCCATAGTTGAGAGAATACAATATACAATAAATAGTACTTCCATTGTATCATAATGTGATTTCTTCCTGAAATTTGGTCAATCCTCTAAAGCAATATTGATAAACCTGTCTAATTTTTTTCTAGAAAATCTGATAATGGATCACAAAAAGATTCCTCCAAGAAGATGATTACCACTATATACCATGCATTGAAATTCGCCCTGCCCATTAAAGCTATGTTTTTAAATAGTTCAAAATTCTTAAAAAAAGAATTCTAATGAAAGGCCTCCAAAGACTCATTTGTGTGAATTTAAGTTGAAATCCATCAGCTGGATCTAAGAAGACAGTTTTTTTAAGTTTTTACTTTACACCATATATGGAAATTGGCCCACTAAAAATTGGAATGAAATCCATCCATTAGTTTCTGACCAGAAGATATTCAAAATGTTCAGTGTTCACCATATACCATATATATATAAATTCGCACGGCAAATAATAGCCATGATTTTAAAAGATCAAAATTCTTTGAAGGAATCTGATGAAAGGTCATCCATAGATTGTTCTTATGAAAATTTTGTTGAAATCAGATCATTACTTTCTGAGGAGAAGATCTTTAGAGTGAAAGTTTATGAATGCATAGTCGAATGCATGACCAACACAAACCCATGACTATAGCTTGACTCATTCCAACACAGCAAAATTTTAGACTGGTCCAAATTGAAAGAAGCTGCAGACGATAATTTCAAGTTGATGGAATTTTTAACCTTTTCAGAGTTTTGGATAGAAAACATTGTGGATAATGAAGAAATTGCTTGATACAAGCAATTTCTTCATTTTCCACAATGTTTTCAAAAGCTATTTTCTTAAGGGGCGTAAAAAGGAGGGATTGAGTTGGAACGGGTTAATGGCTTTAAGCCAGTGCAGCTAAAAAACCTGTCCTTCAGGGTCATAAAAACTAATGACTGACAGGTTTAAAATCACCCAAAACCAATTGTACAAGACAAAACAAAATGTTGGGTGCTGATCAGACCTGTGTTAACTCAGACACCTGTGTATCAACAGTTCTGACAGTCAAACTCTGCTCCTGTGTTGTTCAATGAAAAAAACAGAAACACTGTATTGAAACTTGTATCACTGAAAAAGGCAAGCAGGTGGCTTTGATGAATGTATATTGTGGGGGCCAAAACCTCAAAAAGTTGTGATTTATGATATGTTTCTATGCTATATCACATTTAACCAATATTACACTTTAACCCCCGATAAATAAGCTGCAAGTCATCTGTTATCATACAGCAATGCTGGCAGCCACACTCTAAATTCCAATGCTGAGACAGCATCTTATTAGTAGACCACAGACTCAAAACACTGATATACTCAGGTGTTACAAGGTTTTGCTCACCCATTGTAGCTATGCAGCTTATTTTTGGTTTGGTTTGTTTTCTATTTCAAACATAAATGTTTAGCAAGTTTGAATGACTGTTTTCCATGTACATCAGACAGTGTGACAAAAGCAAAAAGTTCCCTAGTCAGCCTTGGAAGAACAACTTGGATCAATATTTTTCAGGTAAAAAGTTTGGTCCTTTTTTGTCAGACGTGTTACACAAAACAACGTATGTTCTTTGACATAGAACTACATGTAAACTAATGTAATGAATGTAAATGAAGCATGAAGCAAACAATTCAATTAGAAAGCATAATTATCAATATAATGCATATTATATTCATATGCAAAAACAAGCAGATTTGTTAATGCTTTTCTAAATAATCAATATTTCAAACTATGTTAAATATAAATAAAGGTATTTTCAAATAATCAATATTTCAAACTATGTTAAATATAAATAAAGGTATTAACTCTTTGTCATGCTTAATTAAATCTTTGTTCAGAATTCTATTAACCTATGCTGACCTGACAAATTTTAGACAGGCCCAAAATCGTATTTCATCCAAACATGACGCAAAAATAAACATCAAAATTATTCTATGTTGGCAACATATAACATTCCATGACAGGATAGTCAATAGTTACAAGACAGCAAATTTCTTTCCGTCAGTCTTTGGTGAATACTGAAATTGTTTACTTCATATTGTTACAGTCACGTGATATAACATGTTAGATTTTTGAAAACAGACAAAATGGAGGAGAGTGACCATCAAGAAAATAAACTTATGGGTGTTGGCTCCTACTGACAAAATCAGCGAGGAAACGGCCTTGTAAAGAAAAAGAGACATTTCCTTTAAAAGTAGAGCTATAGTAAAGAAAGAACATTTCTGATTGGAATTCTCACCATAGACATTTTTTTCTGTGTATTACTTAATATAAAAATTGTTAACATTCAAGTTGGCTTATAATATGCAAACAAACATCATGTGACTTCATCTCTTTGGTCACCAACACTGCAAAAAGAGAGTTAAACTGAGCAATATTCAGAAACTTAACCATTCTAAAGAGCCAATTCTTTTCTAGTCATGGTATACCTTTATTAATCTGTCTACATTGATGAATGGTGCATTAACATAAACAAACGATTTCTTACGTAAATCGTTTACTTTTATCATCACAAAAATTTATGAAATCGGGATTAACAGACCCTCTGACCAATGGCAAGACTTCAAAAAGTTTTATAACGATCTATGCCATTTCTACTTTTCTTCAAATATTTCCTACAGCATGCAATAAATATTCTAACTCAATGCAGGATTAAAGTGGTTAAGGGTTAACCCTTTCCGTTTTTTGAAATTTTAGACTGGTCCAAATTGAAAGAGGCTGCAGACGGCAATGAAATTGGATGCAATTGGTATAAAATATTGTGAGAAAAAAAGACATTGCTTGTTACAACCAATTTATTCTTTTTCAATAATGTTTTATGTTTTCTTGATTATAAAATCACCTCAACATAAAATCCTGGGTTTGTACAGGAAAGGGTTGACAGGAAAGCAGTTGCTAAAATGGGTATGAAATTACCTTCAAAGCCTTCTGTAGTTCTTCAATTTTCATATTTTGTTCGATTAATTGTTGTTCTTGATTGTTATTTTTCTCGTCAGCCTGTATCAGGGATTTCTCTCTGGTTTCTAACATTGTCTCCTTCAAAAGATCATAGGTTGCTCAAATGATCCCATTCCAACACAATTCTGCTTTTTACGCCCCTCAAAAAATATCATGAAAACAAAGCAATTTCTATACTATCCACATTGTTTTTAACCCCCAAAACAAACATTTTCAACATTATGAATAAATAGTACTAAATCTGGACAAAGATTGAGGTCATTTGACCTTCAGTTAAGGACCTTGAACTTGGGTGTATCCAGGCAAACCTTTAGTATGTAGCTAGCACATATCAAGAACAACTGTGCCAAGTTATTTTGAAATCAATCAAAAATGTATAAGCTATGCCTAGACAAGGTCAGTATTTAACCTTTACCTTAGGCTAAGACCTTGATCTTGATCCAAACAAGCATTTCGAATGAAACTAGTCTTCATCAAGGGGAACAACTGTGCAAAGTTATTTTGAAATCAATCAATAAATCTATACAGTCCAGACAAGGTTGGTTTGACACTTGACCTTCACTGTTGACCTCAACCGTTTCACTATCCAAATATTTTGTATGACACTAGTACTCAAACATAATAAATGAGCTAAGTCAGTTTTAAATCCATCAATCAATATAAAAGATAAGCTTAAGACACAAACAGGACACACACTCACACATACACCCCCCCACACATATTCACTTATGGACAAGATCTAAAATCCCATTCATCATTTCATAGCAGGGGCAGAAAACTAGACAGTATAACTCAATGGCTATTAACCCATTCCCACACAACAAAATTGAAAGAATCGGCAGACGACAATTTCAAATTGATGGAATTTTGAATTCTTTCATCTTTTTGGACAGAAAATATTGTGGATAATGAAGAAATTGCTTGATTTAAGCAATTTCTTCATTTTCCACAATATTTTCCAAAGCCTCTTTCTGTAGACCCGTAAAAAGGAGGGATTGTGTGCGAATGGGTTAATACCCAACCCCCCAAACAGCTTCCTGTAATAAAGCCTTTTTTCATATTTCCTGTCAAAGGTCCTTACTATAAGAGATGGATTGTAACTAAAATAATTCATGCACACCTTTACTTGATACTGCGTTTACAAATTCATTCATTAGTTAAGATTCAACCCTTTCCTGATTTCCGAAATTTTAGACCATTCCAGATTCAAAGAATTTGCAGAAGAAAATTAAAAGTGGATTTAATTTGAATAATAACCATTCAGTAGGATAGAAAATATTGTGGAAAAAGAAGATATTGCTTGAAACAATGAAACAAACAATTTCTTCTTTTTGTTCAATGTTTTCTCAATTATGAAATCACAGGGACGTAAGATCCAGGGGTTGAACAGGAAAGGGTGAAGTAAGTTCAAGAAGGGAAGAATTGACAACAAAATTTCCCTATCTTTTCCTGTTCTTTAGAGGGTTTTAAGTTCCCCAACCAGTTTTCAAAATTCCTGACTTTTGCCCGACTTTAGAGAACAAGAGCTATGTCGAACATGGCCATCCCCCGTCGTAAAAGCTTGATAGTAAACTGAAGCCAATTAGAATCTTAGTCTTTAAAACAACAAAGGGCAATAACTCCAAAATTATGCAAGCAAGTGGTTCTTGTGCACTGCACTTCTCCTCAATGAGATCTACCAACCTATGAAGTTTCAAATTGATAGCAATTATACTTTCAGAGATATGCTCCGGAAAAGTTTAGTGACGGAAGGACGGAATGACAAAATGACAGAAGGATGGAATGACGGATGGAGACCATTACCATATCCCCTTTGCCGAAACAGTGGGGGATAAAAAGCAGTGAACACATTACAACTTCTCTGACAATCAGGCACCCTACCCTTCCAAACTAAACATAGTGATTACTCATAAAACCCTTGTCATGCTGAATTAACCCTTTCCTGTACAATCCCTGGTTTTTATGTCTCTGTGGTTTTATGATTGAGATTTCTTCTTTTTCCACAATATTTTCAACTCTACAAAATGGTATTTTTTCAAATTAAATCCACTTTAAATTTTCGTCGACAAACCTCTGAATTCGGGCAGGTCAAAAATTTGCAAAACAGAAAAGGGTTAAACCCTTATACAGAATTGAATTGAAACTAAAGGGCTGAAAGCACTGGAAGCAATAGTTGTTGTATCTTTTACAAATTGATTTCATAAAGAATTCTCACTTGAACTGGACAAATGGGTGGGTTAGACTATGATCTTCGTCTATACCTCCTGTAATAGCAGGTATATTCCATGTTCAGCATGACAAGGATTAAAATTGTTTTGATGAGACTATAGAAATGTATACCTACAACATAAAGTATGATATTAAATGATGAACTTTTACGATAAAATAAAATTCACATATCTATTTGGAGTTCTGGTTTGCCATAAACCAGTACAAAAATATAATATGATCTAATTGAGGATTAACCGATTCCAACACAGCAAAATTTTATACAGGTCCAAATTGAAAGAAGATGCAGACGACAATTTCAAGTTGATTTAATTTTTTTTTTTTTTTTTGTCATTTGGGATAGAAAACATTGTGGATAATGAAGAAATTGCTTGATACAAGCAATTTCTTCATTTTCCACAATGTTTTCTAAAGCTTTTTTCTTAAAGGGCGTAAAAAGGAGGGATTGAGTTGGAATGGGTTAATTGTGATAGTGATCTTAGTGTCTATACAATATTTGTTAGTTAGAACGGGGTTTAACACCATTTTTACAATTTTACAGTCTCTGCGGCTGGAGCACCTAACAATGGATTCCTTGTGTATTCCTCGCACCAGTCCTACCACTATATCTTTTCCTAGCCTCTAGCTGCTATCCCACATAGGTTTACAATTATTCACCTATACAATGTATACACACTTAGAACAGTATCTCAATTAACACTTGAAGTATAATTACCAGTTCTTCCAATCTCCCCTTGAGACTTGTAACTTCTTTTGCCTTTTCAGCAAATATATCTTCGTCACTTCTCAAATCTTCACGAGCCTTGCAAAACAGAAATGCAATAATTATAATCTATTTTTATCAAGAGGTAAATCATTAAAGAAAACATTATAGGCAAAAAACAAGATGTGTTTGTGAAACACAATGCCCACGCAACAGGACTAAAAGTTTTACCTTGGTATAAGACCTTATCACATGACCTTGACATTGACATGAGAAGATGCGTATTATGGAGATGTATCATCATGCGAAATATGAGCATTTTATCTTGAATAGGCTGGTAGTAAGTTTTTTTTATTAAGTTTTACAGACGGACAGACAGACAGAAAGACTGAATGATGGACGGACAGACGGACAATGATAAAACAATAGGCCCCCCGATCTTTCAATGCAGAGGCATATAAATATAACCAAACCACTTCAGATCATTACAATGATCCTGGAAGTTTGGACAACCCGGTATTACCATTGCTTGATTAATTGATTAAAGGCATTTTTTGTTTCTTTGTTTCTATAGTTACAAACTCTGGTAAAATGTACAACCCATTATCCTGACTATAGCCCGTAAAGTCTACCACTACATGCTGAATTTACATTGAAATATGTTCTAAAAATAGATGACCTTACAAATGGAGTGCAATGAAAGTTTTTGGTAATATATATTGCTCAAATCTAAAGCACCATACCATTTCAAAAGGCTTTTGATTAATAATTGTGAAATTTTACTCACGGGGATTTATTGCTCATATTCTTTCTTCCATTGAAGGCGTTTGTGTTTGTTTTTTTAGTTTTGTTTTTCAATCATTACTTTGAATGTTGGGCTACACTAACTTTGTCCAAACAATGCTGAGTTCTACAATATTTTGACATTTTGGTTGAAATTGTAAGGGTAGTAGATGCTTTTTAGACTTTAAACTGGGGTAAAAATAATGTTGTCAAAAGAAAAAATTGCTGAAAGCTTTTTTGTTATGATTTTATAGGCTTTCTCTGGGGCATTAAAAATAGGGAAAAAAAACCATACACATCATTCAAACACATTATAATTGTGACTAACAATTTCTTTAGGTGATCCATATTGAAAGAAGTTACAGACAAGAATTGTAAGTTGATTGAATTTTATAATTCTTTGGATCTTTGGGTAGAAAAACAGAGTGAATAATGAAGATTGCTTGTTACAAACAATTTCTTCACTGTCCAGTGCCCACTATGATTTCTAAAGCTTTTTTTTCTAGAGGGGTGTAAAAAAGCGGGATCCTATGGGAATATATCAACTATATTCCATAAACAGATGCCATATGAACTTGCACCTAACAGCTTACTCATGATACTAAATCTTATTTTAACCTATTCCCAAATGATGATGCTTTTTGACGCCCCAAAGAACAGCTTTAGGAAAACATCATGGAAAAGGAATTGCTTGTTACAAGCATTTTCTTCATTATCAACAATCTACCTCAAAATACTAAATGGCTAAAATTTCACCAACTAAAAATTTATCGTCTGCAATATCTTTGAATTTGGCACAGAATAAAATTTTGTCATCTGATGAAGGGTGAACCCATTCCCACTCAATCCCTCCTTTTTACGCCCCTCAACAAAAAAACTTGGGAAAACATTGTGGCAATTTCTTCATTATCCACAATGTTTTCTGTCCAAAAAGACAAAAACATTTAAAATTCCATCAACTTGAAATTGTCGTCTGCACATCCTTTCAATTTGGTCCGGTCTAAAATTCCACTGTGTTGGAATGGGTTGAAGCTACTTACCTTCTTCAGTTCTTTCTGGAGATCTTTAATTTTCTGGTTCTCCCATTGTTCTCTGTTCAATGTACCTGGCACTCTGCTTTTAATCTAAAATGGATATCAATTTATAAAGAGAAATCATCACCCAGGCATAAACAGAATTTGGTTCTAACCTCTTTACTTTGCTATAGGTCTGCATGTAATTTTAATCCTCAATTCCTCAATCTGTCTTTTTACCTGTCTTTCCATTTAAAAGGAAATCTAAAATAATTCATTTATTTCTGTAAGGCTACTGGAGGGTTCATTTTATACATTGCATTTAGGTTGAGCCATGTTCTGCTGACAAACCTACTTTAAGCAAGAAAAAATAAACCCCATAACCAACCTGGAAACGATCTTAAATTTGATTTTTAATTTCTATTACCTTTTCGTAGTACATTTTCCTTGCCCAAAAAGTAAATTATATCTTGATGTCTGTTTTTTTTTTATTAGACTTAATAACCGTTGTTGATATCAGTAGAGCAATGGACAGTTGCAAATCCAAATTTTTAAAGCGTAATTATTCTTTAACGACAAATTATTGCATTCTATGACTGATTTCAATGTATTAACAAGAGCTGTCAGAAACAGTATATGCACCCCTTATATAGTTGTAGACAACATTTCAAAGCAGCTTGAAAAATGGAAAATAACCAATATATAGAATTGAAAACATAATAAGAACAGGAGAATTGATTGTTACAAGAGGTTTCTCTTGTTCTCACAATGTTTAAATTAATACCATTTCTCAGAGGGCTCAAAATGTAGGTTTGTGTGGTAATGGGTTAAGACAAATAGACAAAAAGCCCTTAATCTTAATTATGTGTACCATGAAAATTCCTTCATGAAAACATCAAAATATATGAAACAAGTGAACATATTAATACAATTAAACAACTTGAAAAAAGTTTAAAATGTTTAAGAGCCAACTTAGATTTTAGAAACTGTGCAAGAACAAAATACCATTTCATTGTCTGTATTGCCTGAAACCTGGAATTGTAAGATAAATATAAAACAATATCCAGTGCAAGATGATAATAGTATTGCACTAGTTAGCATGTGATTTTAAGCTCATACCTTGGTATAAAATGTAAGACATGAGTAAGCTCATCAACATAATCTTAACCCTTCTTCATTTATTATCATATTTTGTGTTGTAGGTATACATTCTTATTGTGTCTCATTAAGACAATTTTAACCCTTGCCATGCTGAATCCTGAAAATTCCTGCTCTGGCAGGAGGTATAAACAAAGATCAGCCTGCACATAAGTGCAGTCTAATCTTAGTTTACACCACCAGCCTGTCCCTTTAAAGCCAGATATCTTAAATATCAATTTTCAAAAAAAAATATTGACTAGTTCCTCCAGTGCTGTCAGCCCTTTGATTTTAGTGTTATTCGTTTCAGGATTTTTAATTCAGCATGGCAAGGGTTAACCTTATCTCAACAGAAAATTTCTCCAGAACACTAGTTCTTAACCCATTCCAACTCAGTGACGCTTTTAGTCGCCCACAAGACAAAAAGCTTTTGAAAACATTCTGGAAAATGAAGAAATTGCTTTTTACAAGCAATTTCTTCATTTTCTACAATGTTTTCTTCCCAGAAAATTGAAAAAATCCAAAATTTCATAAACTTTAAATTGCTGTCTGCAACTCCTTTCAATTTGAACCAGTCTAAAATTTTGCCAAATGGGAATGGGTTAAACAGAAAATAAATATGACAATCTGTTTTCATTGATTGTTTAGAAGAAATATTCCTTAAACCTTTCTCGTTTTTTGTAATTTTAGACTGGTCCAAATTGAAAGAAGTTGCAGACAACAATGAAAATTGGATGCAGTTTGACATCGAACCGTCCTGTGTGGTAGAAAATATCATGGGAAAAGGAGAAATTGCTTGTGACAAGCAATTTCTTCTTTTCCACAAAGTTTTCTCATGTATAAAATCACTGCAACATAAAATCCAAGGTTTGTACAGGAAAAGGTTAAATTACAAAACATCTGATGACAAAAATTAAAACTATTTAAAATTTAAAGAAGCTGAAAAAAAACATTTCAAAGTGTGCTAAGATTGGAAAATAAGGGCTAAACAAAGAAGAAAACAGTGTGAGAAAAGAAGATATTTCTTGGCATTTTCATTACTATTTCTTTAGGGTGTCCAAAATCAGCACTTTGTGATACATGGTTAAATCAATTAGGGAGTTGATGAGACTTGACGGGGTTTTCCCTTATTTTGTATTAACCCAATCCCAAAAAATGACGCTTTTTGACGCCCCTAATCAGTCCTTTAGTTTAACCCTTTCCTGTTGGGCTGGTCCTAATTCAAAGGCCTTGCAGATGACAAATTCAAGTTGATTCTATTTGAAAAATAATCATTCAGTAGGGTAGAAAACATTGGGAATAAGCTTGTAATAAGCAATTTCTAATTTTTCCACAATGTTTTCTGTAGTATAAAAACACAGGGACATAAAAACCAGTGATTGAACAGGAAAGGGTTCTAACTTGACTTTTCATGAG
Source organism: Fragum fragum (assembly GCA_946902895.1). NCBI lineage: Eukaryota > Metazoa > Mollusca > Bivalvia > Cardiida > Cardiidae > Fragum > Fragum fragum. The sequence continues at coordinate 35,662,489 of OX336375.1, read as the reverse complement.
GAATTTTTTACTAATTATTATTAGGGAAGGGGCTGTAACAGAGAGTAATGCTGTAAGTATTTACTTACCTCTTCCATAAGATCTAACCAATCCTTGAGTCTAACATCCTGACTCCTGGTGAGAAAATCTTTACCATTTAGCTGTATCAGCTGTTTGTATGCTTCCTCAGCAATCATTTTATAGTTACCACACTCTGTTTGTAACCTAAAGGATAAAGTGAAAAGCTTCCAAGATAAAAACTTATACTAGAATTAACCCATTCCCACACAATCCCTCCTTTTTACGCCCCTCAAGATAAGAGCTTTGGAAAACATTGTGGATAATGAAGAAATTGCTTGTCTCAAGCAATTTCTTCATTGTCCACAATTTTTTATATCCAAAAAGACAGAAAGTTTTAAAATTTCATAAACTTGAAATTGTAGTCTGCAGCTTCTTTCAATTTGGACCAGTCTAAAATTTTGTTGTTTGGGAATGGGTTAAGTGGTAATTGATCAAGCAACATTTTGAATGACAGTGGATATCCCGTCAGTTATATGACGTGGTTGGTCATGATTTGAATAAAAACCTGCACCTATCATGATTATTAGCTTTGACAGCTTACAATCTTTCTTCTCACCCACCAATAAGACAGAGAAGTCAAATTCTGATCTAAATGACAATTTTTTGTGGCGGCCTTGAATCAAATCTCTGAAATCTTGAATATACATGTTTGTCTTCATCTATAAATATACACACCAAAGCTTTCAATTACTGCATTTTCCAAAAAAATACATGCCAGATGCAGGGCAAATTGCCGAGAATTGTAAATTTCCAGGGGAGTATCTATAAGGGAGGGAGGGAGCGTTTATTAGGGCAAATACTGCAGTTGAGCTAAAGGCAAAAAAAATAAGTCAAATATATAAAACTCAGTTTTATATCTTAACAACTTGACTAATGGAATAATTACCTTGCTACTTGATCTTCCAAATGTTTTATCTGTGAAACATATTTAGCTGCATGTTCAAGATCAGACTCTACAACTCCATTACCAAGTATTGTAGTCCTTTGGCGAGCTAACTCTTCTCTCAATGCCTACAAGATATGAATGGTAGATTTGTTTGCAGAGTTTTATTGGAAGGGACACTGCTATTTTCACAATCTCTTCCTTAAATCAAAGCTAGCTTGAGAAATGAAATGGAGTTATTAAGGATTGATAGAAATTTACTTTATGACATATGGTGCTTTGAATAATGGAGTATAATCCATCTGCGTAATACTGTTTGCGTCCCAGAATACTGTTGCCAACACTATCTCAGGTGATAAACCAATGTTTCATCAACAACTACTAACTGCTTGAGAAATCTCTTGAGAAACATGGCTTCATGTATTAATATAGTGTGATTAGTTTGCTTTGGTTCATACCTACATGTAGAACAAAAATATTCTCTTCATCTCTTAAATGATAGTATGGACTGACTAATTCTGTTTTAAACAAGCGCTATCAATGGAAAGCAACTCTCAACCATTCTGGGTGCTGAATGGTAACAGCAATTCAATGTCAAGATAGGATATCATTCCACTAAATGAATGTCGGAATAATGAGTATTTGTTAAAACTTGACTCTCAACACATGTCTAACACATGTAACAGAGATGAAGAAGAGCGAGTGGAGACGGATTAAAGTATACAATAAACAAGGAAAAGGGTTTGGACAGACAATATAAGCGGCTGCTATTAGCCCCAATTTCTTCATACATGCTTAATTTTAACAATCCACCTTGAGCTGTGGCCTTGATCTTGCAGCTATCTGAAAATTTGTTTCAAAGGGCACATGTACTCATGAAAAAATTTAGCTAATTCATTTTGAATCCATCCAATATTGAAGGAGCTTTATTTTATTTAAACATTTGACCTTGAGCTGTTACCTTGACCTTGGGTCTTAGTTAAAATTGGTCTCAAATAGCATGTCTACTCATGATGGAAAAAAATGTGCAAAGTTATTCCGAGACATTTTTGTCTGGCTAGCTCTAATATAGAAGCAGTTGTCTTTTTCTTGACAAGTGTTTTCTAAAACAATTTTCAGGATTATTGACATCCGATTTAATGTCGATACAAAGGACACTCTACCTTGATTTCTGTTTGCATCTCTTCAAACCGTATTGACTGAATATCTCTGTTGACAATAGGTAAATTCTTGATGTTTCTTGCCTGTAAATATTCATATGGTTAGAAAAATAGTAAAATTTAATAAGAAAAGGATTTAAGAATGTTTTTAATTGAATTGTATGAGTAGAATTAGAATGAAAGGAAAACCAAATGTAAAGACCAAAACAAATGAAGTATTGGATCCATTAGCTTAATACAAGACAACAAATTTCATACTGGTCAAATTTGAAAGAAATTGCAAACGACAATTTAAAGCATATGAAATTTATGATTTTTTTACCATTAGGATAGAAAACATTGTGGCTAATGAAGAAATTGCTTGTAACAAGCAATTTCTTCATTTACCACAATGTTTTCTAAAGCTTTTTGTCTTGGGGCGTCTATAAGTGTCATTGAGTTGGGAATAGGTTAAAACAAATCTAAAGAATTATCCAAATGGAATGCAAAGAATTTTGAACAAGTGATTTGAGAGGAAATCGGAATTTGTTGCATTTGTGAGTTATTTCTTTGTACAGTAGGGATTAATGCAGTCTTTGAAAAAGAGTTTTTATTCACATTAAATATCATGACTCTACAATATATACAGAATAATAGTTTGTGTTAGAAAAAAAAAGATCTTTCTTTAACCTTTGTCCTGCTGAATATATATCCCCCGTTTGCTATATTTTAACCCATGTCATGCTAAAAAATCCATGACGGAATTTCATCAAAATCAAAGGGCTGACAGTACTGGATGTAATCATTGTGGGTTAATAAATCTAATGAAAAAATATCTAATAAACAACTGTGGATTACAAAGGGACAAGCAGGAGGTGTACACTAAGATCAGAGCGCACATAAGTGCAGGACGATCTTTGTCTATGCCTCCTGCCAAAACAGGAATATTCTGGGTTCAGCATGACAAGGGTTAAAACATTGACATAAAACGATTGCTGTTGTGATCTAAGATTTTTCTCAATACAACAAGGACAAGCGGGTGGCGCAGGTCAAGAAGTAACTGTATGTCTGTGCAGGCTAATCTAAGTCTCTACACCTACAAATGCTATTGTCAAAACAGGAACATTCCAAGATCAGCATGACAAGGGTTAATACTTTTTGGTGAATAAACAGCTTTTGTTCATTTCCCACTTCTGAATGTCAACATTGCAGGGCCAAAGATAATGATTTAGCAATCATGTTGACATATAATTCACACGCTTAATGAAGCATGTTTAGTTATTTGGACAAAAAGTACATTTTATTTCTTTTGTGCATTGACAAAAAATAATAATGTTGTTTTATGTGTAAGTTCTATAAATCTTTTATGTTTTTGACCGTAAAAGTTACATTTTGTGAAAACATAGCTTCTGTTGTCCATAAATTGATCATAAACTGAAACAAAGAATCAATTTCTATATACTTCTTTTTGTGCATGAACAAAGCCATATTTGTATCTTTTTTGTTTAAGTATGAAAAGAAGCTAAAGCCAATGGCAATTTCTCAAAAGCAATTTCTCCTTTTTCCACAATGTTTTCTTGAGTATACAATCAGTGGCGTAAAATCACAGGTTTATATAGGAAAGGGTTAATTGAAAACTAAGTGCCATATGAGGCAGGGAACATTGTGAGAAAAGGAGTAATTACTTCTAACCATTTTATCCTTTTCTCAGAATGTTTTCCGTACAATTTTCTTCAGAACCTCAAATTGCTGAATTGTTTAGTAATGAATTAACCCACACAACAAAATTTTAGATTGGTCTAAATTGACAGGTTGTATACAAAAGAAAACATAGTTGGTTAAAAATGTTAAATGAGGGCCACATGAGGTCAAAAACATTGTGAAAAAAGAAGAAACTGCTCGTAACAAGCAATTTCTTCTTATCCCATAATATTTTAAATAGATATATTTCTTGGTGCATACAAATGAGGGATTATGTTGGAATGGGTAAAGCAGTGTATATTGTCCATTAAGATACATACAGCTGTCAAAATTATCAGAAAATACCAGTGATACAAAGTATTCCAACAGTAGGGAGTTAATTGAAAATGATGTACTGTCATTTCTGTAGAAGGCATTAGCCAAAAATTAATTTTAAATTAACTCCTATATATTTTTCAACTCAAGTTAGCCATTTTGTATGTTGATGTCTATGAAAATGGATGTTACATAGTGTTAAAATATACTATCACTTCTGAAGAAGGCAATAGCCAAAAATTAATTAACCCTTTCCTGTTTAAACCCGTTTTTTTTACGTTGCTTTGATTTCATACTTATCGAAACATTGTGGGAAAAGGAGAAATTGCTTGTAACAAGCAATTTCTCCTTTCCTCACAATATTTTCTACCACTTTGGATGGTTTCTGTTCAAATTACATCCAGTTTTCAATGTCGAACACAACCTCTTTCAATTTGGACCAGTCTAAAATTTCAAGAAATTGGAAAGGGTTAAAAGAGATTGATTGAACATTGTATCAGAAAATAGAAAAGTCATTCACAAATAAGTATTCTTGTGACAAAGACAGTCATTTCACTCAGCTTCTCTCTATGGCTTTGGTTTTGGATAACAAACTAGGCTTCAAATTTCTGTAATTTTATCCACCTTGCTTGCTTGTCACACAAGATTAGTACTGTAATCTGTTGTAAGAGAGACATACGTACCCTGTTGGCATACTTCAGAGAATTCAAGGACTCATCAAAATTGGTGACAGATGGACTGATACAGCATAGCATAAGTGTGTTAGCATTACCTCCCAATGAGTCCTAGAAGTGGGAAAATGTGATCATTTGATCCATTCATACACAGTGATGCTTTTTGAAGCCTCTCAAGAAATACAAATAAGAAAACATTGTGGAAAATAAAGAAATTGCTTGCCACAAAAGGGTCTCCATTTTCCATAATGTTTCCTACCCAGAAAGTTGAAAAAATCTTAAATTTCATAAACTTTAAAATGTCCTCTGCAACTCATTTCAATTTGGACCAGTCTAAAATTGTGCCATCTGGTAATGGCTAAAGGGAAATATGTGAAACAGTCATTTAACCCTTTTAAAATTTTAGACTTGTCCAATTTGAAAGAAGTTACACACAACATCAAAAAGTGAGTGCAATGTTACAAGTAACCAACCAGCTGGTAGAAAATATTGTGGGAAAAGACGAAATTGCTTGTAACAAGAAATTTCTTCTTTTTCCACAATTTTTTCTCAGTATAAAATCACTGGCTGAAAAACAGGATTGAACAGGAAAGGGTTAAAACTTATGAGAACCAGAACAGGGAAATTCAGGTTTGTTTTAACAAAATTGATATGGAGTACACATTCATTGTAAATTGACCATACCAAACTCAGAAATTCTGCAAGTAGGGTAAAAGAATCAATTCTTGTGGAATAACCAATTGTCATGCAACAAAATTTTACAAACATCCAGGCTGAAAGAATTTGAAGCCAACATTTAAAAGTGTACTAAAGTTTGAAAATAAGTTCCATTTAAATTAGAGTGAAGTATCAGAAAAGGAGAAATTGCTTGTTATAATCAATTTCTCTATTCCCCTTAAAGTTTTCTTTAGCTATATTTCTTCAACGGTTTAAAAAGCAGGATTGGTTCAATGGTTTAAGCACAGCCAGACCTTAGTTCAAATTGACAGAAACTTATGACATCCTTTCAAGGTTTTTATAAATCACAAATATAATCTTGTATGTCAAATCAAGAGCAATACATACTGATGCCAATGCTTACTTGTTCAAGAGCTTGATGGTCGATAAGTCGAAAAAAGGGGCATAATTCATTAAAAAAAGTTTAAAATTATCCCTCTTACCCTTTCCCATTTTTGAAAATTTTAGACTGGTCCAAACTGAAAGAGGTTGCAGACGACAATGAAAACTGGATGCCATTTGAAAAGAAACCATCCTATGTGGTAGAAAATATTGTGGAAAAAGGAGAAATTGCTTGTTACAAGCAATTTCTTCTTTTTCCACAATGTTTTCTTGAGTATAAAATCACAGGAACATAAAATCCCGTATTTGAACCGGAAAGTGTTAATGGAATATTAAGCTCTTCTGATAGGGAACATAAAATTCCAAGTTTCAAGTCAATGAGTTCAGTAATTTCAGAGATGTTACAGAATGTCAAAGTTTTCAGAGGGTGACGATGACGTAGACATGGATGCAGGGGATAACCTGGCCAAAACAATACCTTGGGCTTTCTCCAAAAACATTTGAGCTAAAAGTATTTCAGGAAAAGAAGAATTTTTTGTAACTACAAGTACTTCTTTTCCAACTAAGCTTCCCTTGACTTTCCAGATTGTTAAAGCAGAACAAACCTCCCAATCTCAACACTGATAATAGTAAATCATTGCTTAAACCATTACCTTACATAAAATTTTAGACTGGTCCAATTTGAAAACAGTTGCATACGAAAATTTACAGTTGATGAAATTTTAGATTTTTTCAACTTTTTGGGTAGAAAACATTGTGTAAAATGAAGAAATTGCTTGGTTCAAGCAATTTCTTCATTTTACACAATGTTTTCTCGCCCAAAAGTGTCAATGTGTAGGAATGGGTTAATTACAACAGACTTTATGGGCAATTATTATATTTAAATAACAAATAAATCCTTAAATAGCAACAACTGTTTTATTGCAACAAAATTGTGGACAAATCAGTGTTGCTATTAATAGGATTTTCTACTGTTTTAGAAAAAGTTAAATATTAAACTAGTTTCAATCCACCTGACTCCAAACTCCGATAAAAACAAAGCCTCCTTGCACAGAATTTCAGACAAGAGGGCCTTTGGCCCTGGTGTGCTCAGTTGTGATACAGGCTCTTTTCCTTTCAGAAGTCTTATTTAATGTTAAGGTTTGAATTATGATTACATAGGGTCTGACCATAATTCATAAGTGTTAATCAGGGAAAAAGACTATTAATTTCAACCTAGGGGCCCAGCCTGCCAAAATTCAATATTTAACCCTTTCCTGGATAAACACGGGATTTTACGTCACTGTGATTTTATACTTGAGAAAACATTGTGGAAAAAGGAGAAATTGCTTATAATAAGCAATTTCTCCTTTTCCCAGAGTGTTTTCTACCACATAGGATTGTTTTATTTGGAATTGCATCCAATTTTCATTGTCGTCTGCATCCCTTTTCAATTTGGACCAGTCTAAAATTTCAAAAACCAGGAAAGGGTTAATATTAGAGGTATAGGCATTTTCTCAAAAGATCTAGGGGCCCAGCCCAAAATCTAGGGGCCATGGGCGACTGGGCCCCTACTAGTCTTGTTCCCTGCTGTTTAGGCTCTGCACCTACGGATCATAAAGTCTGAATGATAAATTTCAAGGAAATGTGGACAACACTTTTTCCTCCCGTCTGGATCAATAGCTAAGAATTTTAGAAATAAGAAAGAAGTCAATGAACTGATGCTTCACGCTTCCTTCTTTATTTCTATTAACCCTTTCCCGTTCAAATACGGGATTTTACGTTCCTGTGATTTTATACTTGAGAAAACATTGTGGAAAAAGAAGAAATTGCTTGTAACAAGCAATTTCTCCTTTTTCCACAATGTTTTCTACCACATAGGATGATTTCATTTCATATTGCATCCAGTTTTCATTGACGTCTGCAACCTCTTTCAAATTGGACCAGTCTAAAATTTCCAAAAACAGGAAAGGGTTAAATCCCCAAACCCACATCCCCCAGGGGGCACAATTTCAGCTATTTTGAAAGAGGTCAATACAATGATTCTTCATGAAAAATATCAAAGCTCTACACCTTATTTTAAAATTCACTTTTGTTGCCATGGTAACCAGAGTTTTCAAGGAATTTCAGATTCCAGACAAAAGATGATCACAATAGCTAACTTGAGCACTAGGTGGTCAGGTGAGTAAAAAATCAGACACTGTACCAACCTTTAAGAGTCTTGTAATTTTAGACTCTCTGTATGGAATGTGTGAGCTTTTCTTCTTAGGATCACCCAAAGCACTGATCACATTTCCAAGGGCAAGTAATCCAGAATTAATGTGAACAGATTCTGAAATGGAATATAGAGTTGCGCTAGGTTTACCTTTACACTGCAAAGAGCTATGACCTTTTCACATCACCTTGACCTTAGTACCTGCAGATGTGTAGCGATGAGATCTATCATTTTGCTAAATATGAGCAATGTATCTTGAATAGGCTTAAAATAATTAGTCGTATTAATTTTTCGCAAACAGACAGACCAACAGAAAGTCAGACGCAGTATAGTAAAACAATATGCCCCAAATCTTTTGATACGGGGGCATAAAATGCAAATGGTTGAAAGGTGACATACACATTGTAACTACAGCTTAGTCCATTCCTAAACGACAACATTTTAGATTGGTCCAAATTGAAAGAAGATGCAGTCGACAATTTAGAGATGATGGATTTTTTTTAATTGGTCTTTTTTGATAGAAAACATTGTGAATAATGAAGAAATTGCTTGATACAAGCAATTTCATTATTTTCCACAATGTTTTCCAAACTATTTTGTTGAGGAATTGTGAGGGAACAGGTTAAATAAGCTGTATTTACTACTTTTAAGTCTTCCAAAAATTAAAATGTTTACTTCAAAAGTCAAAAATTAACATTTCACTTCCAGTCAAAATGAATGAATTGTTCTATAAACCTTGGATTGACTTAAACCTTTCCTGTTTCTTGAAATTTTAGACTGGTCGAAATTGAAAGAGGTGTCAGACAACAATGAAAACAGGATGCAATTTGAAATGAAACCATCCTTCGTGATCAAAAACATTGTGGGAAAAGTAACTAGAGGCACTTGAGCACCTGTATTGCTCCACAGGGCTGATTGTACTGATTCAGCAAGTGGTATTTTCTGGAATTCAATATAAACCAAATCATATTCATCATGTGAGGCAAACAAATTTTGTCAATGGAATCTTTCAAATTTAATGGTAATGAGTAATTCAATTTACCTAATGAAATTTTACTTGTTAAAGTTGAAAGAGGATGCAGTCTACATTTCAAATTATATTTGGTGAATTTAGAAATAAATTTCATTTTGAATGGAAAATATTGTGAGAAAAGCTATCTCTGCATTTCAACAAAATTTTGTAAAGCTATATATTTTAGTTGGTCAAAATAAAGGGTCTTCGGGTAAAGAGTAAACAGTGGGTTGGTTATTTGAACAGTATTCTTGCCTACCTTTAAATCTGTCACCAACATTACCAGTTTTGTGAGCTCTCTCCGACCCTGCCAGGTCTACAAAATGGAACTTCCCTACCATATTGTGGTTGATCTCTGTGGAATAAAAACCAAATGTTCATTAAGCAATTGAAAGAAATATTCATTCATGATATTTTTTCTTTACATGTTTCAATAAAACATCATAACCTACTATAGCAATATCAATACAGAGATATCCTTGAATGTACAATACAAACTGTCTATTACTGAGGAAAACCTGCCTAATTGACATTAACTCATTCCCACACAGTGACGCTTTTAGACACCCCCAAGAAAACCAACTTTGGAAAACATCATGGAAAATTAAGAAAAGGTAAAATAAGTCCTAAATGTCATAAGCTTTAAATTGTCGTTTGCAACTTCTTTCAATTTTGACCAGTCTAAAATTTTTCCATCTAGGAATGGGCTAAGTGCTGATGTTGGGAAAGGTTTCATCAAAATGTACAGCTAGGATACAGTGGATGTTTATCTTTGCTAACTAACCATTTCATGTAATATTTCAATCTTTTGAACCAATTCTACATGAAAGCATTACATTTCAGTATGTAAAACCTGTCAATAATTTATTATTGAATCAAAAACAACTGTTATTGTCAATTTTTTAGATAGTGGCTTATCCGTTTTCTTTCAAAGCAGAAAAATCTCATAATCTGAATTTGGTCAGACACAAGATCCAATATCTGTTTCACTTTAAGCCATTCCAACACAAAAAATAGATTGGTCAAAATTGAAAGAAGCTGCAGAAGACAATTTCAAGTTGATGGAATTTAATTATTTTTTGTCTTTTTGGAGAGAAAACATTGTGGATAATGAAGAAATTGCTTGATACAAGCAATTTTTTCATTTTACATAATGTTTTCCAAAGTTTTTTCTTGGGGCGTAAAAAATTGTTTGGAAATGGGTTGAATACAATTGATTGTCACATTTTATACACTTAACCTATTCCAAAACAAGAAAACTGAATCAACAAATCACAGCTGTCAATCAAATAATCAGTCAGCCAATGAAATCAATCATTTAGACTGGACATTTACTTTTAACTCAGACATTGGCCAACATTTATGTGAAGCATTTTTGTTGGTTTGTCAACTTAAACATGTAAATACACCTTATTCAAGCTGTAGTTAGGACGTATATGTCGCCAACCAACCATTCTACTTTTTTGCAACTGGCCATAAATTTTGCAAAATAACACCGTTTAAAATCAAAGTGGAACTTCCTGTTAATGGGCAGGGCTAACGAAGTTAGTGGGCAGGGTCAGTGATTTATCAATTACAGATTACCATAGAGAATAATGTTTTAGGTAGAATAATAGGATGAATGACGTACTTGCCAGCACATGCAAGGCAAGTGGAAACCAAATTACCAATTTACAAAAATCTTTATTTGTTTTGTTTGTTTGAATGTTTTACGCCGCTTTCAACAATCTTTCAGTTATATCGCGGCGGCTTGAGCACCTAACAATGGAATCCTGGTATTTCTCACACCAGTACTACCATTACATCCTTTCCTAGCCTTCAGCTGCTATCCAAACATAGGTCTATGATTATCAACCCATTGACAAAAATCTTTAAATTTGAAAGATAATCTTGAATTTAGAAATCTGCATGGAATCTTCCCTGTAGAATTATCTAACAATATGTATGTTTTAAATTACTTATTCTCTATCACATATTGAAAGCTTGAGTTTCTGATTTCATTTCCCTTAACATAGGAGGTAACTCATTTAGAAAAAGAACTACCTTTTTGCAATTTACTTTAACCTTTTCCCATACAATCCCTGATTTCTTGTGCCTATGATATCATACTTCAGGAAACATTGTGGAATAAAAGGAATTCCTTGTAACAAGGAATGTCTTCTTTTTCCACGATATTTTCTGTCATATAGGATGGCTACTGTTTTAATAATTATTGTTCTTACTTTACAATGTCATCCTTGGAATTTGGACAAGTCTATAATATTGAAAAACAGTAAAGGGTTAAGGGAGGTAACTTTTTTTACGCAACAAATATTCTCAGTCAAGCAGTATCAATCATTTCCCTTGCATCACAATGTGATCTCAAACTGAAATTTGACCAAACCTTCAAAGCTTTATTTACAAACCTATTAAAATTTCTTAAAAACATCTGATAAAGGATCACCAAAGAATCATTCCTGAGAAATTTCATCCAGTTTCAGAGAACAAAATTTTGATCTTTTAAACTTTTTGGGTAGAAAACATTGCTTAAAATGAAGAAATTTCTTGTTACAGGCAATTTCTTCAATTAACAATTTCTAAATAGATTGTTTTTCATGAAGGACAACCTAAAGCATAATTGTGTGGGAATAAGTTTAAGCAATGTTTTCTATCTGATTAATTTTTTTTTTTTTTTGGAATCTGATAAAACAAATTAAGAGTCAACCAAGGAACATTCCGTGAAATTTGATTGAATTCTGTTCAGTACTTTATGAGGGGAAGATTTTTAAAGTATAAGTTTACAACTGCACAAACAGATGGACACATGCACAAATGCAGACAGACACAACACCATAACAATAGTATACTGACTTTCAGCCAGTGGAGCTTAAGATCATATTAAAATTTGACAGGATCAACTTGATAAATTGTTCGTTTTCAGGGGTACATTATTCAAAATCAAAGAACTTATTTTGACCAGAATTTCTTTTCTCATTAAGCACTAATGGCCAATTACAACTGTCTTGAAAAAGTAAGCATTACAATTTACAAAGTGATCATATATTTTCTGAAGTTATTTTGATCCTTAACAAAAGCCAAAAAACATAATTTAAACACAAATAAACTAAGAAAAGATAATCTGTTAGCTCTAATTTTTAAACAGCTTAAGTCAAAATTACAATAAATAAAAAAAGAAACTTAAATGCTGGGAGATCAGTTATTCTTATAAGTACTTTAGAATAGTTTTGAGAAATCATGCAACCTCTCATCAGAAAAACTTTGGTATGTGTATAATTTGATTTATTATATTACCTATATTCAGGTGAACACTTCATCGGAAGAAAATGGGTAGAATGCAACATGAGAGAATGTGACAAACAATATGATTCGTAGACATCGACGACAGCCTGGCTTTAGCAATACTGAGGGTTTTCTCTGAAAATGGCTGAGTTAAAATTGAAGAATCAAATAAGAGGACCATGATGGCCCTATATTACTCATCTGAGTATGATGGCTCAAGCCTTTATGATTTATACAAAATATCATAGCTCTACGCCATTTGTTACGGAGAAGAAATTTTTTTATGATTTTATCCTTTAATCTAGGTATATTAAGATTCACAACTAATTTTCAGAGTATGGGAGTTCTTTGAAGTATTTTGGTAGAAGTTCAATAGATGATGATACATACCAAATATCAAAGCTGGAAGTCTCATGGTTTAGGAGAAGAATATTTTTTTATAGATTACCTTCTTTATTCCTATCTTATATCTGGGATTGCACAGAAAAGGGTAAATTTTCAGAGTACAGTAATTCTTTCAAGTATGTTGGTAGAGGGTCAAAAGATGATAATTCATACCATATATTAAAGCTCTAGGCCTTATGGTTTTGGAGAAGATATTTTAAGATTTCTCACTCAGTTGCCATGACACCCTAAGTCCTTCATGGATTTCAATTCTTGCTCATTTTGAGTGAGCATGACCCAAGGCTAATTTCTGTGAAGTTTGATTGAAATTCAAGGATTACTTTAGGAGGAGAATTCTATTTTGTAATTGTGAATGGAAGGACAGACAGATGGATGGATAGATAGAAGCTGGACGATGACCGATCACAATAGCTCACCCAGAGCACTTTCTGCTTAGGTGAGCTAAACACCCTATCTTGACCCTACCAAATTTCTAAGGGTTAAAATAGATTTTTGAGGGTCAACACCCACATTTAAGAGTCAAAAAAGTGCCCTGTTTTATATTTCATTTAATTAGACGCTGATGATATTTTTCACATAATTATACGTCTGTGTCATTTCTGTTGATTGTTGCATTGTATCCCTTGTAGAAATATACCACTGGTCTTAAGCAACTAAGAAGAGTCAAACATAATGGTCATGATTTAAAGTATTTAGAATAAAGGTGCCCAAAGAACACAACCAACTTTGTGATGTTAATGACAGTGGTAATTGTTAGATTTAAGTCAGAAACCTCCAGAAAACTAAACCTTAACTCATTCCCACACGATCCCTCTTCTAACCCATTACCACATTAGAAATATTTTGACTGGTCCAAATTGAAAGAAGTTGCAAACAACAAATTCAAGTTGATTAAAATGTTAAAATCATCTTTTCGGACAGAAAACATTGTGGATGCTGAAGAAATTGCTTGTGACAAGCAATTTCTTTATTTTCGACAATGTTTTCCAAAGCCCTTTTCTTTAGGGGTATGAGAAAGCAACAGTGTGTGGCAATGGGTTAAGATAAGAAAAATATTGCGGCATATGGAGAAATTGATTTAAACAAGCCATTTTTCCATATCCTCAGCATCCTGTGTGTTTCTCCGCTGGTCCTCATAAGACTTTTTTTTGTCTTTTGAAAACAATTTTGAACCATCATCTGCATTGTCTTTCAATTTGGACAAGTCATAAATTTTTGTGAGATTATGAAGTATAAACAAAAAAGGAAGAAATGGGTCAAAAAGCAAAAGAGTTTAAAAAAATAAATCCTACCCTGTCCAATCCATGATTGACCTTTGAAGAATAACAAAAAAAATCACCTAACACAAATCCAATTCTTGACCAAATGATAAGGAATTACCACATGATATAGCTAAAAATGTGTCACTAGCAATCGCTACAGTATTAAGACAAAATGTTCATCACATGCAATATGAGCACTTGCTTGATGTTTCCAACCATTATACATGTGCGCCAAGTAAAGACTCAGATCAGCCTGTGCCTCCACTCAGTCTGATCAGAGTCTTCACTCTGCACTCTGTAGATAGATACTGACCCAAAGCTTCTTTAAATAATCAGCGAATATTCTAATTGCCCTGAATGGCTGTCCAGGGTGCTCAGTGTGTGCGAGTCACGCACATGCAAAATGGTTGGAAATGTCACGCACATGCTTTATATAAAAGTCCATATTGAGAAAATTGAGAGTTGGTAGATCACCACTGTCAATATTTCTGGAGGCTCTGTACGTCTGTACGGCTCCACAGGCCTTAATTTACTGATATCAAATTCCAGATTAATCCCATTTTTTCATGATTATCAAGAAAAAAATTGTCATAAGCTAATTCTTTCAATATGGATCAATCTAGAATTCGCATTTTGGTAAAGGGCTAAAGGAGGGTATTATATCTTTGTTTAAAAACAAATGAAGAAACTCTTTTGCAAAAATTCTTCAGTGTGGATTTATTACAAAGCAAGCAACTGATCTTACATTAGCATTAATTACTTCCCTTTAACCCTTGTCGTAGTGAATTAAATCCTTTAAAGAATTGTATTTATCAAAGGGCTGAAGTACTACATGCAAACATCATAGGTGAATATTTCTTTTGAAAATTCATCTTATTAACAACTCTGGCTTTCAAGGGTAAGCAGGGGTGTAGACTAAGATCAGACTGCACATACATGTATGTGCAAGCTGGTCTTTGTCTATACCTCCTGCCAAAAAAGGAATATTCTGGGTTCAGCATGACAAGGGTTAGTAAGTCTTACAAAATCACTCCAATTGATCCCATAATTTTCAACTATATGTACTCAAAGTCTTTTAAAAGATTTAATTAAAGGTCATCCAAGGAACATTTATGTAGATTCATGTACATTTGGTTGATATCCTTTGTTTTGATAATTTCTTAGAGGAAAAACCTTCAGAGATTTCATTATATACCACATAATTATATAGCGAATAATCCACAGCCTCAAAAAGCTATGTTTTTCGCCAGATCAAACTTTTTCCAAAGAATCTCATGTTCATTCCTGCAAAATTTGGTGACAAACCAGCTTGTAGTTTTTAAGAAAAAGATTTTCTAATAAAAGCCATGCTTTTCATCTGATCAAAATTTCTTGACAGATTCTGATAGGTCACACAAGGATCATTCCTGTAAAATCCATCTGAAATGATGACAACAGTTTCTGGGTAGGTTTTTATGGAAAAATTAAAGAACAAACTGCAGCAAGAAGGACACAACCTCCACGACAATAGCCAGATGACCTTTAGGCTAGTGGAGCTAAATACCCATGGACTAATCGAACCATTCATTTTGATTGAAAGTGCAATGTTGACCTCTGACATTCAGTTTTCATTTTTTCATACGTGAGTACTTAAATGTTGTAACTTCAGCTTAATCAATCACCCATAAAAAATGTTTTCAGTTTAATTTTCCTAACCATGTATAACATGTAAAAACAACAAGTAACATTTGATATCTTGTCCAACTGCCATGTCAGAGGAAATAAGCCATGGTCAAGGAAGCAATTTCAAAATTTCTCACCATATTTTCTACCCTATTTGGCAATAATCTTCCAATTTTAGCGCAATTTGAAATGTCACCTGCAACTTCTTTCAATTTGGACCAGTCTAAAATTTTGTCACCTAGTAATGGGTTAAAGAACACTGGTTTTGTGAGTCTGAGACTCGCAAACAAGAGGCTAGGACTCTCAAAAATATATAATTTGAGTCCAATAGATCCTCTGAGGTTCAATTACAGATTGTGGAGTTTTTTTTAACTCTGAGAGGCATAGCTGTGCAAGGTACAGGTCAAAATTGTCCTGACAGGCACAGCTGTGCAAGACACAGGTTAAACTTGTCCTAACCGACACAGCTGTGCAAGACACAGGTCAAAATTGTCCTGACATCTTTGAAGCTGTGATGTTAAGTTTCAAAAATACAATAAGTTCAGTGTTCAAAAAAAAGAAGATGATGATATCTTTTCTAAAAAATGTTTAAATCAGGGACTCTTGGTAAGGATCCTTATGACCACAGCTTTTGAGTCCCTGGGAACCCAATTTGCTGATGTCAGACTTAAACCCTGGCACTATCAGCAACTATGAATGTATGCAAAGAGTAAAATGCTGGTCTTATATATATTTCACCCCTAAACAATCTCATAATTTGATAAGTTGATAAAACTGAGAAGATAAAAATAAATTCATGCACCAGATAATAATTGATAATACAAAAGGCAGATAATAGCCTTGTATGGGATTAATACCTTAATGAATAAATATAATGAATGAGAATGACTATTTAGTACTTAATGTGTTATTTGTTCTGTAGTGTACATATTTCTTGCAGTTATCGTAACCCAAGCCAAACTGAATAAAATCATTGTTCAAAATTACACTGAAATGAAAGAGTCGAAAACACTTAAATTGCCTTTATTGTGGGTCAATATTTTTTAATAAATTTCATAAACAATTTTTCAACCCATTACCAGATGACAAAATTTTGGACTCATCTAATTTTGAAAGACAATATTTCAAATTTGCTTAACTTTAAAAATAAGTACCAAATCAGGTAGAAAATATTGTGAGAGAGGAGTAATTACTTGTAACAAGCAATTTATCTTTTTCCCAAGAAGTCTTTCATGATCATATTTCTTCAAAAAAGCGGCATTTTGTGGTAAAGGCAAACAGGTGGTGTACACTGAGATAAGACTGCATAAGTATGCAGTCTGGTCCTAGTCTACACCTCTTACTTAGAAATATTCTGGCATCAGCATGACAAGGGTTAACTTATTTGTCATTTTTTGCACTTTGTCAAGACTTACATAAAACACAAGTACTATACAATAGTAATGCTCATTCTAATAAGGTATATAAGATTACCCTGAACAATCCTATGGCAAAAAGATGTCTCTAAATGTAAAGGGATCAAAATTTATACAATCATTAACTATTATAACATAATCTACAGCAGGTGAATAAATTTTGAGTTATTTTCATATTAAACAGGCAATATTACACAAGTGTAATATTTATGCAAACTATGGGAGTGAAATATTGACTTTTTTTCATATTACACAGACAATATTTCAATTGTAATAAATATGCCAAGGAGTACTCACTATGTGTTGCCATGAAAATGATGTGATAATAATTGTAATTATCACATTTTTCAAGGGCGTCACAAGTATATGATTTGCAGAATAATTTTAGTTACCCCATAACCAAACGACAAAATTTTAGACTGGTCCAAGTTGAAAGGAGCTGAAGATGATAATTTAGCCCATTCCTATTTAGCAAAATCTTAGACCCGTCCAAATTCAAAGCTTTTGCTGACTAAAATTCAAATTCGAATATATTGAAAAATAACCATTCGGTCGAATATCATGGAAAAAGAAGTAATTGCTTGTTACATGCAATTTCTTTTTTTTCTACAAATTTTCTCAATCAATAAATCACAGGGATGTAAAATCCAGAGATTGAACAGGAAAGGGTTAAACTTTTAAAACTAGATTTTTTCAACTTTCTGGATAGAAGGGATTGTGGAAAATGAAAAAAAAATACTTGCTACCAGCAATTTCTTCCTTTTCTTCAATGATTTTCAAAGATTTTTCATGAGGTGTGTCAAAAAGCTAGATTGTCTGGGAATGGGTTAATAGAATTCAAGAATTCTATCAATTATTTTTAAAAACTTAAGCTTTGTACTACTATGAGCAGTTACTGCAGAGAAATGCTCGATTATTCTTAGTCATCATCAGACATAAATCTACTTAATGAATGTCAAAGTTTCAAGGCAAAAACTTTTGTAATTACAAAGATGATGCATATTGCATGGACTTACACATAAACCTTAAACCAGGATGTTCAAGTCAAAAAAGATTGAAATCTCCACTAAAATAGAATGTCAAAGTAATGGGTCTAATCAGCCTAGAAGGTCAAATTATGACCCAAATTATATGTGCAAAGTCAAGCAAAAGCTTTTTACAGTTACAAAAAATTACATGTTGCACAGACTCACATGTAATACTTTTACATAAACTCTTTGTCAATAACGGGATCATCATTACACTAAAATGAATGTCAGAGTAACAAATCTTTACCTATGGGATGTTGTTATGCTCACAAAGGCATGTACTAAGTTTCATAGTAATGGCATCAGTAGGAACAGAGAAACAATACTTATTAGAAAATCTTACCATAATAAGTTTGTGACTGTCAAATATGTGAAGTATTTAAACGATTCCCACAAAATGATGCCTTTTGATGCCCTCCTGACAAAAAACTTTTAAAAGGATTCTCACAATGTTTTCAACCATATTTGTCACTTACTTTCCTATTTAAGCGCAATTTGGAATGCTGTCTGTAACTTCTTTCACTCCACAAGCAATTTGTTGCATTAGAGTATTACATATTTGAAAAACTTTCTTGAAAATGAAGAAATTGTAGGTCAATTGGTTCTTGAGTTAGAGCACAGAAACAGTTTTCGACCAAAGTTCAATTTTGACCTTGACCTATCTGACCAAATAAACAATAGGGAACTTCCTTGGGTCACTGGCAGCAATTGTGTGAAGTATCAAGGTTTTTAGGTCAATTGGTTCTTGAGTTAGAGCATGGAAACAGTTTTCAAGTAAAGTTCAATTTAGACCTTGACCTTTGACCTTCATAATAAAAAAAAATAGGGCATCCTCTTGGGTCATTTGCAACAGTTTTGTGAAGTATCAAGGTTTTAGGTCAATTGGTTTTTCATTGAGAGCATGGGAACAAAAAAAGTCAATGGATGGGCCAATGGATGGATGGGTTGACTGACAGACAGACAGACATGGTGAAACCAAGATAATCTCCACTACATTGAAATATATCTGCCCTCTGTGGATTTTGTCTATGCAGTATCAGCTAAAATATGTTTCCACCTTTTTTTATTTGAGATCCTGTATTCCTTAATTCATGAATGAGTTCAACTCCACCATAACTGTGATCTTGTGAGAAAGTCTACCATACTCCTTTTTTCAAAATCTATTATTTGTGTTTGAAGCATTACCTTGAACATTGACATGAATATTGCTTCAAATTCCAATCAAATTTGGTGGCAAACTACTAAGTATAACTACCAGGTATTTGAAATTCACTCTAAAATATAGGATAAAACTCCAGACAAGCCTTAACATATTCAAACACATTCCTGTTTTTTTTACGAACCAAATAAAATAAAATTTTGGAAAACATTGTGTAACATGAACAAACTGCTTGTTACCAAGAGGCAAAGATTCATGAAATGTTATCAACTAATAACTGTCATGTACAACTTTTTTGATTTTAGACCAGTCTAAACTATTGTTGTCTGGTAATAGGTTAACCCTCTCCTGTACAAACACAGGATTTTACGTTGCTGTTATCTTATACTTGAGAAAACATTGTGGTAAAAGAAGAAATTGCTTGAAACAAACAATTTCTTCATTTTCCACAATGTTTTTTACCCTATTGAATGGTTATTATTCAAATTAAATCCACTTTAAAATATCGTCTGCAAAACTTTTGAATTTGGACAGGTCTAAAATTTCCAAAAACGGGAAAGGGTTAACTGTCAATGAACCACAGACCATAATTAAAATTTAATGCTACTATGCCGAAAATTTGTAGGGCTGCAGCAATAGCACAATTTGTAGCACGTAGGACTCCTTATCATGGGATCTGGGGTTCAATCCCTGTCAATGGCTAATATCCTTTCCTATTTTGGCTCAAACCAGTGGGATGAGCCGTTAGAGGCTTGGAAAGGATGTTGTGTTAGAACTGGAATTAGAAATACCAAGTATCCATGGTTAGGTACTCCAGCCACTGCGATATCACTGAAATACTGATAAGACTGGAGCTAAACCTTATTCCTTTACAGTTGAACTCAAATTCCTTTAAAAATCATATGAAAAGAAATAAACAGGAGAAATAAAGACAGATAAATAAATACAATCATCCCCTGGATAATAGTAAGACATATACATACACAGTGATCTGCCTAGGTTGCATTTTTCCCCTTTGTGACCCCCTGCCCCAGGCCATTGGGTCACTGTCCCCTTGTTTTCAAAGCCTTGCTAATGTGATCCATCAATTTTGTAAAATGTCCCTATTTTCAAAAGATCATTTGGACATCGCTTCCTTAATTCCAAAATCTTGGCAGATCACTATTGTTACATTTATAACATTTATTCACTACAAAATGAACAACAAAAAATTCTGTCTGATTATTCAACATCTGACACTTCATTACAAAGAAGAGTTAAGGGGAAGCTTTATATTTGTCTTGAAACCCATCATAGAAAAAATGATTCAATACTTAGTTACAACATTCTCCCCCATTCACATAAACCCTTGCCAGTGTAAGGTATCTTTTAAAATAAAATTTAGAAACATTACAAACCAATAAAGAAATCATTCACACATCTTCATTCAGCCAAATCTTAAATCTAAAACTAAACTGATCACTAAATGACAAAATTTTAAACTGGTCCAATTCAAAAAGTTGCAGACAACAATCTGAAGGAAGGTCCTGAAATTAAAAAAAAAAGCTTGTCTCTTACAGTAAAAAAAGTTGAATGCAATTAAGAAATTGCTTGTTTCTACGTCTTTCCAAGATTAGTCTTCAAGTGAATATTGATTGATTGTTTGAATTGGGTTTAACAGCACTTTTAACAGTATTTCAGTCATATTGCAGAGGCTGGATTCCTGGCATTTCTTACACCAGTAATACCACTACTTCTTTTCCTAGCCTTCTGCTGCTATCCCACTTAGGTTTATGATTATCCACCCATTGGTGAAGACAAATGTGGGAAAGGATATGTGCTGCTGCCGGTGATCAAACCCATGACATCCCATGATTGTCTTTAGGTGGATAAAAAGTGGGATTGTGTGGGAATAGTTAAAAATGCACCTTCTGTTTAGCTCCATAGTATAATCAGCAGAAATTCAATCAACAACAAATACAAGAAATAAAGTAAGCATTTTACCAAGATGATTTTACAGAGATGTAACCCATTACCAAGACAACAAAAATTAATATTTGTCTGATTTCCAAGAAGTCAATTAACTGATGGACAACAATTTAAAGTTGATTGAACATAAAATATCTCTTGCTTTCTCTGAACAAAACAATGTGAACAAGAGCCATGTCGGACATGGCCATCCCCTGCCATAAAAGCTTGATAGTAAACTTAAGCATTAACTCCAAAATTATGCAAGCAAGAGTTGTGGTTCTTGTGCACTGCACTTCTCCTCAATAAGATCTTTCCACCTATGAAGTTTCAAATTGATAACAATTATACTTTCAGAGATTTGCTCCGGACAAAATGTAAGTGTTTAAAACAACAAAGGGCAATAACTCAAAAATTATGCAATCAAGAGTTGTGGTTCTTATGCACTGCACTTCTCCTCAATGAGATCTATTGACCTATGAAGTTTCAAGTTGATAGCAATTATACTTTCAGAGATATGCTCCGGACAAGTTTAGAGACGGAAGGACGGAATGACGGAAGGATGGAATGATGGATGGAGACGATTACTATATCCCCTTCGCCGAAACTGCGGGGGATAAAAATAAATAAATTGCTTGCAACAGGCAAATTCTTTCATTTTTTGCTATGTTTCTTGTACTTTTTCTGCAAGCACGTATAAAATCAGAATTGTGGTGATGGGTTTAATTAAATGCGATGCAATAACATCACATAAAACTCCCAGAAAAACTAAACTTACGATCCTCAGACGTCTCTGTTTCTTCTGTTTTTCTTTTACCTGCCATGACATCATTCTCCGACCATGTTTGACCTTAAGTTGAGGAAAGACACATACAGTATTTACATGTTTTACTTATGTAAAAATGGATGTAATGACAGATTTTAACCCTTTCCTGTTCAACCCCTATTTTTTACGTCCCCGTGATTTCATAATTGAGAAAACATTATGAAAAAAGAAGAAATTGCTTGTTACAAGCAATTTCTTCTTTTTCCACAATATTTTCTACCCTACTGAATGGTTATTTTTCAAATAAAATCAACTTCAAAATTCTATCTGCAAAACCTTTGAATTTGGACGGGTCTAAAATTTTGCAAAACAGGAGAGGGTTAATTGTTTGGGGTTTAAATCAGTATCAGTCTAAAATTCAGATAGGCTGCGGACGACAATTCAAAATTCAAGGAATTTGAACTTAAATGCCAAATAGGGAAGAAAATATTGTTACAAAATAAGAAATTACTTGTGACAAACTTTCTCATTAAATGCTAAAAAAGCTAAGGCATTTGTTTATGAAGAAAACGGCTTTAGAATTCCTAATGGCATTAGCATTTCAAACTTGTATTTTATTTAAAGAAAATCTTGATGAAGACATAACACAGTATTTCTGGGTCTTAACCCTTGTCATGCTGAACCTGTAATATTCCTACTTTGGCAGGGGTATTGACTAAGACCAGCCTGCACAAATGTGCAGTCTGATCTTAGTCCACACCACCTGCTGGTCCCATTCGCTTCCAAAGTTGTTTATGAAACAAATTTCTAACAAAAAATATTAACCTACTATTAGTTCCCCCAGTACTTTCAGCTCTGGTTTTTATCAAACTCTATAGGGAATTATATTCAGCATGGCAAGGGCAATAAGTCAGATTACCATGGGGATGCCAATCCCATTAGCTCAAAATGGCCCTAAATCACTCATCTGAATCCTATGTCTGTCAAAGTGACCAAATTCAACCTTGTTCAGTATCTTATCTATGTCAATTTCCTTGCTTTTTCAGAATATTGAGAGAAATATGTAGTCTTTAGACTGCCCACAGGCTTTTTCCAAGAAATGATCTAAGAAAAAAAATTGAAGTGCTCTAAGATTTCTGAGATTAAAAAGTGGCTTTTGATATGCCAACAGGATTGTTTGTTAATTTGACTTAGCCACCTTAGCTTTTTCTCCTCAAGTGTGCCATTTTTTAAATTTTTCCTTGGTTTCATTAAGAGGAATATTCTGACCAATTTGTAGGTAGATTTAAAATAAAATGTGGCTCCTAAAGTGTCCACATGGAAATATAACCTTGTGACCTGGTTTCTGACTGCAGATGACCCAATTCCAAAGATGTACAAGGCTTCATCAAAATTAACCCTTGTCAAGCTGAACCCGGAATATTCCTGCTTTGGCAGGAGGTGTACACTAAGATCAGACTGCACTTATGTGCAGGCTGATCTTAGTGTACACCTCCTGCTTGTACTTTTCCTGCCAGAGTTGTTTATGAAGTTGATTCCTTAAAGAAATATTGATTTTTGAATAACAAGTTCTATCAGTGCTTTCAACCCTTTGATTTAACAGCATTTCAGTAAGGTAATTTTTACAGCATGACAAGGGTTAAGATTCTGACCAATCTTTTGTTTGTGCATGAAAATGGCCTCAATAGGACCCAGAAGGATTTTCTGAGATTTGATCTAGTATCTGACCTCATATGACCCAATTTCCATCTTGTCTTTGATACCACCAAGACAAATCTTCTGATTAACTTTCATTTTCATTGAGTAAAACTCATGTAACCACAAAATTTTTTTTTTCTTTTTAATCTTCCACTAAAGAAAAGCCAAATTTATTGGAATTGGTTTAAAAACTCACCAATTGTAACTGTAAATATAGAATGGGATCTGCTGGAATGTTCGTTCATATTTGTGGCTCCTGTATGTCTCATAGCTGATCCTGATGCTAACAATGACATCACTTCATCGAGACTGTCACTACATACTTCACGATTACCAATCACAACTGTAAAATAATTAGAGAAAAATGTTATAAATAAAAAACACATTGATCTACTTTACATATACATACAGTGTGATTTAGTCTCTAGGTTTATTACTCAATGACAAAAAAGGAAGAAAATGTTATCTACATTAGTTGAATGGAGCATTGTGTTTAAATGGTCATCAGTGAAAACAATATTTGGATATAATGATGTATTATTTCTTATCTCTTAACCCATATTCAGACAGCAAAATTTCAGACTGGTCAAAATTAAAAGGACAACATTGGATAACATGAAACTTTATGAAATTTTAGACTTTTCACATTTCTGGACATAATTGATTGTGGAAAATGAAGAAATTGCAAATTCAAAGGTTTTGCAGACAAAACTTAAAGTGGATATAATTTGAAAAACAAGAGGGCCGTTGGCCCTGGGGCGCTCACCTGAGATAAAGGCTCTTTTTCTTTCAACAGTCTAATTTCATGTAAAGGTTAGGATTATGAAACAAGTGGGCCACAATTACATATAAAGACTATGGACCTGGGGATCCAAAAGTCTAAATTACAAATTCCAAGGCTTTAGTGTTGATTTGAAAGAAGGAAAAAACATTTCCATGGGTTATAATTTCAGAAATAGGAAAGAAGTGTGTGAACTGATGCTTCATGCCTATCCCTCCCCCCTCGGTCTGCCCCTGGAGACCTGAGGATCATGGTTTTAGCTATTTTGTAAGAAGTCAATATACTGATGCTTCATGCAAAATATCAAGGCTGTACACCTTCTGGGTCAGGAGGAGAAGATTCTTAAAGATTATTTTTAAATTTCAGTTTTGTTGCCATGGCAACCAGAGTTTTTAACAGATTTCAATTCTTTTAGCTATTTTTGAAGGGGGACCACCTAAGTAACATTTCTGCTAAATTTGGTTCAAATTGGCCCAGTGAAATTGGAGGAGATGTCATTTAAAAAATCGTTCTTTATTTCTATATAAACCCAACCCCCCTGGGGCTCGGCCCCTGGGGACCCGAGGATCATGATTTTAGCTATTTTGTAAGAAGTCAATATACTGATGCTTCATGCAAAATATCAAGGCTGTACGCCTTCTGGGTCAGGAGGAGAAGATTCTTAAAGATTATTTTAAAATTTCACTTTTGTTGCCATGGCAACCAGAGTTTTTAACAGGTTTCAATTCTTTTAGCTAATTTTAAGGGGGACCACCTAAGCAACATTTCTGCCAAATTTGGTTCAAATTGGCCCTGTGAAATTGGAGGAGATGTCATTTAAAAAATCGTTCTTTATTTCTATATAAACCCAACCCCCCTGGGGATCCGCCCCTGGAGACCAAGTCCTGATTTTGCTATTTTGAAAGAGGTCAATATACTGATGCTTCATGCAAAATATCAAGGCTCTATGCCTTCTGGGTCAGGAGGAGAAGATTTTTAAAGATTATTTTAAAATATCATTTTTGTTGCCATGGCAACCAGAGTTTTTAACAGATTTCAATTCTTTTAGCTATTTTTGAAGGGGAACCACCTACGTAACATTTCTGCTAAATTTGGTTCAAATTGTCCCTGTGAAATTGGAGGAGATGTCATTTAAAAAATCATTCTTTATTTCTAAATATAAACCCCTACCCACTGGGGCTCTGCCCATGGGGACCCGAGGATCATGATTTTAGCTATTTTGAAAGAGGTCAATATACTGATGCTTCTTGCAAAATATCAAGGCTCTTTGTCTTCTTGGTCAGGAGGAGAAGATTTTTAAAGATTATTTTAAAATTTCACTTTTGTTGCCATGGCAACCAGAGTTTTTAACAGATTTCAATTCTTTTAGCTATTTTTGAAGGGGACCAACTAAGCAACATTTCTTCCAATTTGGTTCAAATCGGCCCAGTGGTTTGAGAGGAGATGTCATTTAAAAAATCTTTCTTTATTTCTATATAAACCCCACTCCCCTGGGGCTCCACCCCTGGGAACCGGAGGATCATGATTTTAGCTATTTTGAAAGAGGTCAATATTCTGATGCTTCATGCAAAATATCAAGGCTCTACGCCTTCTGGGTCAGGAGGAGAAGATTTTTAAAGATTATTTTAAAATTTCACTTTTGTTGCCATGGCAACCAGAGTTTTTAGCAGATTTCAATTCTTTTAGCTATTTTTGAAGGGGACCACCTAAGGAATATTTTTGCCAAATTTGGTTCAAATTGGCCCAGTGGTTTGGGAGGAGATGTCGTTTAAAGAAATTGTTGACGGACGACGCACGATGCATGACACACGACACACGACAGATCGATGCTGGACAAAAGGGGATCACAATAGCTCACTTGAGCACTACGTGCTCAGGTGAGCTAATAACCATTCAGTAGGGTAGAAAATATTGTGGAAAAAGAAGAAATTGCTTGGTAAAAGCTATTTCTTCTTATCTTACAATGTTTTCTTAGTTCTAAAATAACAAGGGGTGAAAAAAGGGATGGAACAGACTCTGTGAAATATGAGCCCCGTAAAGAATTTAAAATTAAAGTTTTGGTTAAACTTTTTTTAAAAAGGGTTAAGAGTCAAGGTCACAGAGTCAAAGTCATTGTCTCAAATGAAAGCCAACAACCTTAAAAGTGCATGGGTGAAATAAAAGCCTCCTAGCAAAAGTTATAAAGAGATATACAATCTCTAACCACATATGGATGCTCCTCTGAGACTTTCATCCTGAGTGGACTAAGAATGGCTCCTGTTTATATCACAAAATAGACTGTATGCTTGTCAGTCACCTGCAGATGTGGCTACACATTTAGCCCATTCCCACACAATGACCCTTTTGGACGCCCTTTTAAGAAAAGCAATTGGAAACATTTTTGTAATATGAAGAAATTGCTTTTAGCAAGCAATTTCTTCATTTAACACAATGTATTCTACCTAGAAAGTTGAAAAAATCTAAAATTTCATAGACCTTAAAATGTTATCTGCAACTCCTTTCAATTTGGACCAGTCTAAAATTCTGCCATCTGGTAATGGGTTAATTGGGAATAATCTCACCAAAAATGCTTATCTTGTCATGGACAGGAAATTCTCATAACACAGAAATTGATTTGTTTGCCTGCCCCCTTCATATTAATTCCTTTATTACATGATTTGTGATCTATGGAGTGAGGGATTTAGAGAAAAAATCTTACCAATCATAACTCTAAGGTATATAAAAACTAATCTTCCAAAATTATTATGTATTTTAATCAATTACAAGACAACACAATTTTAAACAGGTTAAATTCAAAGATGCTGCAGACAATTGTAGCAGATAAAATTTTTAATTTGTATTGCTTTTGAGGTGGAAAGCATTATGGATAATAAAGAAATTTCTTGTATCAAACAATTTCTGCATTTTCCATAATGTTTTAATTTAGCTAAATTTCTTGGGGACATCAAGAAGCATGATTGTATGGGAATGGGTTAAACAAATATCACCTACTGAAATGTATTTACCCATAACCACAGAATAAATTTTAGACTGGTCAAAATTCAAAGAAGATGTTTACAATAATTTCAATTTTGAGTATCTCTGTGCTTTTGGATAGAAAACAAGGTTGAAATTGGAGAAATTGCTTTCAAAAAGCAATTACTTCATTTCAATTTTGTTTTCCTAGTCTATTCTTGAGGGGCATAGAAAAGTGGGATTGTGTGGGAAAGGGTTAAGAGCAAATACTACCAATCAAAACTATAATGCATTCCATATGGTTCTATACTTTTTCAACAGGATCTTAATCATATAGATGATTTCAAACCAGTACTATGACATAACAGTCCATATATATTTACCAGTATTCCCTTTATCATCCTCACGGACATGCAGGTCTGATTTATTATCGACATTTAGCTCCAGCAAATCTCTCAACTCCTCCTTGTATATTTCTATATAGGAAACCTTTACTGAGTACGTCACAGATTTGTCAATCTACAAAATATCAAAATGGGTTGACTTAGAGCTCGTCATTCCTTTATACATACACACAATTGAGAGGTTATTATGGTCTATTCACGTGATCATTTCAATTATCAATCTCTCAACTCCTCCTTGTATATTTCTATATAGGAAACCTTGACTGAGTAAGTCACAGATTTGTTAATCTACAAAATATCAAAATGGGTGGACTTAGAGCTTGGCATTCCTTTATATCTACATAAAATTGAGATGCTATAACGGTCTATTCACGTATTCATTTCAACCAATTCCTACACAATGACGCTTTTAAATGCCCCTCAATATGAAAGTTTTGGAAAATATTGTGAAAAATTAAGAAATTGCTTGTGTTTTCTACCCCAAAAATCAAAGATTTTAAAGATTTCATCAACATTCAATTGTCCTCTGCAATTTCTTTGAATTTTGACTGGTCTAAAACTTTTTCGTGTGGGAATGGGTTAAACTAGACCTGAGCATGCCTTTATATCTACTCACAATTCAGACTTTATGATGGTCTACTCGCATAATCATTTCAATTATTTAGACAATTTTAAATGAGCTTCCCGAAAGTATCACCATTTTCCAAGTTTCATCACAATTAGCCCTGCATTTCAGGAGGAGATGTTTAAAGAAAGCATTAACTCTTACCTGCTTGTAACAAGCAATTTCTTCTTTTTCCACAATATTCTATATTCAACTGAATGGTTATTTTTCAATTTAAATACACTTTAAAGTTTCATCTGCAAAACCTTTGAATTTTGACAGGTCTGAAGTTTTGTAAAACAGGAAAGAGTAAAAATACTGAGATGTTTGACTTTGGGTGATCACAATAGCTCACCTTGAGCACTTTGTGCTCAGTATTTTGTGATTAGTTTACCTACAAATGTTTACAAAACTAATTTTGCTAAGAATTGTTTCAATCTGAGACTAAGATGTATATATTAAAACTTGTCTGACTTACACTCATGATATCAAACATCTGTTTAACAGCTCTAGGTATTATACCATCTTCATCCTCTGTTACAGGAGAAATATTACCACCTCCAATTGTATATGTTTTACCAGAACCCTGTAAGATATGTTAAATACTTTCTTTCAGATTATGTGTATTTTGTAAGAAACTTTTCATAAAGGACAAATGTTTTATCCCTATAGTATGTACTTAAGAAAGTCCTGTAAAAAATTTAAATAACCTCTTTTTCACACATCCTGTTTTTATGATCATAAAAGAAAAGCTTTGGAAAACATTGAAGGAATCAAAGAAATTGTTTTTAAAAAATAAAAATTCTCCATTACCCATGATGGGTTAAGAGAAATATACTCATGCTATTACCCTTAAATTGTAACATGCTTAACCGGTTACCCATTACAAGATTGTAAAATTTTAGACTTGTCCTAATTGAAAGGAATTGCAGACGACAATGCAATGTTTATGAAATTTAAGATTTTTTCATCTTTTTGGATAGAAAATATTGTGTAAAATTTAAATTGCTTGTTTCCCTAATTGCTTTTCTTGAGGGTTGTCAAAAGGCATCTCTGTGAGGGAATGGGCTAAAGCTCTTTCTGAATGGATAAAATTGGAAAATTTCAAATAGATCAAAAGAATGAGAGCAAGTCATAGTGAGTTGCTGTTGATGTGCATGTATAATAGCAAGATTTAACCCTTTCCCATTCAAATACGGGATTTTACGTTCCTGTGATTTTATACTTGAGAAAACATTGTATAAAAAGAAGAAATTGCTTGTAACAAGCAATTTCTCCTTTTTCCACAATATTTTCTACCACATAGGATGGTTTCATTTCAAATGGTATCCAGTTTTCATTGTCGTCTGCAAACTCTTTCAATTTGGACGAGTCTAAAATTTCCAAAAATCGGAAAGGGTTAAATGAAAAATGTTTGGTAACTAGTAAGAATTGATCGATTTTGGCTGTCAATCAAAGAATCAATCGACCAATCAAATCATTCAGGACCTGTAAGAATTGGAAACAATTGATGCTGCAGGCCTTTAGCAAACAAGAGTGCCAAGTCACACTATAAACTGCCATTTTGCATTAAGATCCCTTTTTCAGTCATACAAATGGCAAAACCAAGACATTATGATTAACGTTCTGAGAAAATTTCATTCCAATTCATACATAAATTCAGGAGGATATTTGCTAAAATGAATCTTTGCATTCTCTTTCTGTGACACAGACTAAAATGGCAAAACCTTGCACAAGCTACAGGCTAAGGTGCCTTGGGGTTCTCCATGAAATTTCCTTTTAAATTTGTCTATAAAAGCCTTCTTTTTCTTAATGGACGGACATACAAACAGAGAAGTTGATATCAATATCAGTCCACCTTCGGCTGCATATAAAAATTGATGGTGTCAAAGCCTTAGGGAGAGCTCCTAAAAGGGGGAATAATCTATTTCTACTTTCTGAAGAACTTACAGTTTGTCCATATGCAAACACAGTTGCATTATACCCTTCAAATATAGACTTGACCAGACTTTCCACACACACATTATATAGTTCATCCTGTAAATAGATACAAATCTGTTACTTTTCATCTTAAAAGGGACAATCATCTTAAAAGGGACAATCTCATAACTGCAATGAATTTTGATCCAGGTCTAAATGCTCTTACTGGGTAAAAAAAAGGATATTTTCCCAGACCATAGATCGAACCCAAGATCTAATGATTGAGAGTCTGACACCCTACCAACAGCACTATGGATATGGCACATGTGAATAAAGCACAGAAGCTGGGCAGTCTGAACAGTCACTCAGTTCATTTAGAATATTTGATGAGAGTCCCAAAAAACTTTGAGTTAGTATTTATCTATAGAGAGCACAGGCTGATCTGAGTCTTTACTTGTCACACACAGGCTCATATATTTTATGCAAAAAGATGTCATTCCTTTAAGAAATGAAGAGAATATTTTTTAACCTAAAAACTTAATTACACTGTAAGAAGCAAGTAATATTAGTGTGATTAACCCATTCCCACACAGTGACACTTTTTGGACGCCTCTCAAGAAAAACAACTGGGGAAACATTGTGTAAAATGAAGAAATTGCTTGTTACAAACAATTTCTTCATTTTACACAATTTTTTATATCAAGAAAGACGAAAAAATATAAAATTTCGTAAACCTTATATCGTCGTCTGCTCCTTTGAATTTGGACGAGTCTATAATTTTGTCATCTGGTAGTGGGTCAAGCTTTTAGGTTCATACCTCAGTGAAAACAAAAAATAATCTCTTCATTTCTCATCTTTGAATGCCACCAAGCAAAACAAAGCAAATGTTTTACTAGTTTTGTGTAAAATTTCATGGATCTATTTTGTGTGCAAGCATTCAAAATAGTTGCGTGCTTAAAATTTTGTTCAAGAAAGTATAAAAGATAATTTCTGACAAAATGCTTAAATCTTGATAAACATAACTAAACTCGACTTTTTTTGTCGGAGGAATATACAAACAATCTGAACTATTTTATCAAATTAAGAAGGAATTGTCATTTTCTTTCCATACCTGATTTGTTTTTGAGTTAAACACCTCATCAAATGTGAAAGCACGGTCCTTGCCAAGCACAACCTGTTTTGTTGACGGAATAAGCCGAACACAAACTTCCTCTCCTCCTACCTTCTCTTTCGGTAACAGTGGTCTTACCTGTATAAACAAAAGAACATGTTACACCAATCATGCTAGGTCAAGGGTACTTAAAAATATAACAATAGTACCATAATTGGACACTTGGCTGTTCAAGTGCTTCATAGTGGGTAAAATTTCTAAGTTGAAAAAGGGGCATGATTTGTTCAAAAATGCATTTAGGGATACCCTCCGTATTGGTAAAGACTACTTTTTTTGATAGCCAACATGTATTCTGAGTTTCAAGTGAATGAGTTCAGTTATACAAGAGTCATTAAAAAGTGCCAAAGCTTTCGGAGGATGGCGACGACTCAGATGCTGACAACCCCTTTGTCATGGCAATACCTAGGATTTTCTCTAAAATCTGCCAAGTAAAACAAAAAGGTTAAAAAAAAAAAAAGGAAATTTTACATATATAAGTATATTCTTGAATCCCTGATAGTATGGAATGCTAGTTTGACAGTGAATCAAGATATCTAATTTACAAGTATACATAAAGGGACGAGAAAATCTTGGAATAGTCATTATAAAACAGTCAATCATTTTTTATGTTAAAATAAGATAATAGCTTTGGGTTTATTAGAATTATCAATCTAAAAGAAATTGTATGATCTTTTTTCCAATATAAAAAGTTAATATTTTTTATGTTTGAATTTCATGTTATGAATATTTTTAAACTAGTGTTCACATAGTTCCATACTATATGAAATAAAAGGTAAAAGAATTATGACCCTCTTATTGACTTTTGCGTCATACCGTAGATTGTCACAACATAGATTAAGCCATTCCCAAAACCTTAACCTGGTTCAAATTATTTGAAATTGCAGACAGCATTTCCAATTTTGATAAAAATGGAAAAATGGCTAAATTATAAGGTAGAAAAGTGCAGGAATAAGAGAAAATGCTTTTTACAAGCAATTTTCTATTTCCAACAATGTTTTCCATGATATTTCTCCAGGGCGTCAAAAGTGTCATTGTTTGGTAATGAGTTAAGAGGGTAAATGCTAAATCCTTCATTTTTAGCCTCAGAAGTAGTGACAGTGTCTTGGAAGCTGCTTTTCAGGGTACTTACTCTTACAGCTACTCTAACATTCACTTCTTGTGTTGTCTTTTCCTTTACTTCCATACCTGTTGTTTTCCTTCTTCTCTTCAACTGAAGATAAAAGGTATTTGCGTAGAATAGTTTGCCTAAAACCAATATCGTAACAATGCTCTGATGTGAAAAAAAACATGAAAAGCCATTGACATTTCTTGAGCAACACTTACTTTGATTTAATTTGACTTTAAATTATTTTTTGTGAGATTTTTGATAAAAGTATCAGGGCTCTGCAGAGTGGGCGACTCAGGCGAAAAAGTCGCCTGGTTTCATAAAACTTCGCCTGATTTGCTGATCAAAGCGAAGTCAAAGTCGCCTGGAATTTTCGAGAAGTCGCCTGGATACGCTAGGTGATAACTAAATCTGGCCCAGTGGCAATAAAAGTAGGAGACAGTGTGCAATTATACAACTGCCGGTCGGAAGCCCTTTG
This sequence comes from Fragum fragum, assembly GCA_946902895.1. NCBI lineage: Eukaryota > Metazoa > Mollusca > Bivalvia > Cardiida > Cardiidae > Fragum > Fragum fragum. Next base: position 35,629,413 of record OX336375.1, on the reverse strand, counting down.
ATCGTAATTCAAGCGTGTATCGATAGTCGCGAGGCCCTCAGATTATCAGAAAGAGGGGTATGTTCTGGCAGCTGATAATCAAAATGCTTGCTTCATTCACACCTACGCTGATTGGTTTCGGCAATGCTTTGTATACTATCGGCACTAGAAATCCTTTACCTTCTTAAGTTTTAATTATTGCTGTAAATTAAGTTATCATCAGTCTATGAGATTTGTTGCTTACTTTCACATAATGAGAATAATGGCCGACATTTACGGACACTGTGTCATTTACCAGAAGTCAAAGTTTTGTTGAAATTTGAAATCTTGATGAAAAATAATTCTGCCGAAAATCTACGTAGAGTAGTAAATTCATTTTTCATTAGAATCCTTCAATTTGAATTATCTTGTTTAATTGTAACAAGTGAAAAAAATTATGGCAAACAATTTAAAGGCTGCTACCATCTTTTCCTGAGTTTCTTGTTATGATACATTCTTTCCAAAAACTAAATTTCACTTACTTGTGTTAGTAATAATTCCTTTAAATAACATGTTATCCTATAAAATGGAGCAAATTATCCTGTGTTAACTTTAAACCTCTGCATGTACATAGTCTGGTTTTGTGTACTGAGCAGTAACCCTTACCCTTTACACATTATAACTGACTTAATCACAGAGGACTTTTTGACCAATTAATGACTATTTTTATCCATTTATATGTTATCAAGTAAAGTGGACATACTTTAACTCATTACCACACATTCCCCCATTTTGACATCTTGAAATGTTTTTATGGGAAACCGTGGTAAAAAGGAGGAAATGATTGCAGCAAGCAATTTATCCTTTCCCCACATGTTTCAACCCTCTTTGGCACCTTCTTTCTTATTTAAGCTCACTTTGAAATGTCTTATTTAGCTTCTTTCAACTTGTACCAGTCTGAATTTTTTCTTCTGGTAATGGTTTGATTAAATACATGTTATACAATAAGTCTTTTCTCATTTTCTGCTTCAAATAGGAACACTACTCATTTCATTCAGACTGTATTATGAATCTATTATGAAATATTGGGAAAAAAAATCAGAATCAAACTCTTGAATTCTCAAACCTAAAAAATGAAAAATACCAAAGTATTTGTCCACAGGAATAAGATCTTTATTGAGGACTGAAAGGATAGGCAGTATTTTCTATGTTTATTGCATAATACATAATATAAAATGCAGCTATTTGGTTGTAAAGCTATTTCCTTTTCTGATAGAAATGAGGAATATGCGCAAAAACTTAATTTTTAATGCGATCCACTTCTCCTGAAAGTCTCACCACTTCTCCCCATTTTGAAAAACTTCTCCCAATTCTCAGACTAGTGAGAAGTGACTTCTCCCCAAATTCTGTGAGTCTGCAGAGCCCTGAAGTATTCAAAGAATTCTGAAAAAGGGTTTCAACACAAATTTCACAAGAGTCAAATACCTGTCAATTATGATTGCCAATGTACATCCAGTCACTAGACCAATCAATCAATTATCCATTTTCCAATAATTTGGCACACTTATGATGACCCTTGATGCATGACTGACAATTTTCTAGAGCCAATAGAAAAAGTGACAATTTTTTGTGTCAATTTTTTTTTCTTTCTGATTTTCTGTGTGTCAAAACCTGAGGTCTCAGGTCAAACTAAAACCCTGATCTTATCCAAAATACCCTCAAGGAAACTAGAGACTCATGAGCTCATGTATCGTTTGATCGAGCTTAATTTCCTCATGATGCAGGTAAATTAATTTTCGTTAACACTGCAGATAATTCATTTATGAAGAACTACTTTTATTCAATTTACTTCAAGGATAGCAACTTTCTCTTATGCAACAAATAAATGTATCTTAACCCATTCCCACTCAATCCCTCCTTTTTACGCCCCTCAACGAAAAGGCTTTGGAAAACATTGTGGAAAATGAAGAAATTGCTTGGATCAAGCAATTTCTTCATTATCCAAAATGTTTTCTATCCAAAAAGGTGAAAAAATTTAAAATTCCATCAACTTGAAATTGTCGTCTGCATCTTCTTTCAATTTGGACCGGTCTAAAATTTTGTTGAGTTGGAATGGGTTAAAGTGACAAATATTTCACTTTCATCACTTTTTGATATCTACCTGAAATGAGTCAAATCCTCAAAAGCTATGCTCCATTACAACAAGTTGATGTTTACAGACAACATGCATGATGTTGGAAAAGAAAAGAAATCTCAGAAACTATCTAGAGTGATTTGGTAAGATCAATGATTCTATGACAGATATCATATAAAATGAATAGATTGCATCCTCTTGGATAAAAAACCCCCCAACAGATTAAAGTGCTAATCAGATGAGCTTCATTTGCCTTCTAGTAATGCAGCAATGTTTTGTCATGATCCTCAAGACTATACAAACTTGTTTGGCAAATTTAAAAAAAATAGGACGGTAAAGAAGTTCCCTTTTCCTTTGATATTGGTTCGAATATCATCATATTCAATAGAGTTTTTCTTTTACCACAAACTTTCTTCAAATTAGAAACATAAAATTGTGTAGGACGGAGATGGTCACGTAAGCACCTTTTCCTATTATTGGATGGAATGTCTACATCAAGGCACCGCAGGCTCTCAGAATTTGAGAAGAAAAGATTTCTCCCTAGTCTGACAATTGAGAAGTTTTCCTAAATGCGGAGAAGTGGCGAGACTTCCAGGAAAAGTGGATCAGCTTGAAAAAAGTTTTTGCGTGTATTCCTCAATTCTCCGATCATTCTATTGTGTGATTTTTTCTTTTTTTTTTTTGGTGGTTAAGACAGCTTGTATTTATGTTGATAAGGTAAGATTATGGATAACCATATACTCAGTTTTTAACAAACATTATTTAGCCCGATCCTTTAGGTGCGTGACTATAGGTTCTTTGTAGATGTGAGTTCTAGAGTGCTCAAATCAATATTTTTCTTTTAAGACACAGGAGCATTTGATCACATATACGTTCGGTACTTTATCTTTATTGAATTAAAACTTAGAATATATGCATTACCTTTTAAAAGCATGAATCAGGCCAGAGCAACAATGTAAACAAATACGTTCGCCATTATCCGATGGATAATCCGAAATTACCGAAAAGGATATAAATTGAGCAAAAGGATAGAAAGGAAAACTCGCCGTAAAAAGTCCTACTTGCTTCTAGTCAGCACATCATATCTTATGTTTACGGCGCAAGCCTAGGCCCAATTTGGGTTTGTACACCAAATGGAAATTTCTTTTACCTTGTCATTAGGCAGATTTCAGTTCATGAAAAATATTCGGCTGGTATCATAAACAGAATAAAATAATTTTGGAAAAGAAAAATATATATATATATTCTCAGATTAATAGTAAAGTTGACTTTTTCTGGACACTCTGTGTTTCATTCTGTTTTAGCTGGCAGATCTGCCAATAATTCATTGTAGATCTTGGCAACTTTTTACATCTCCGATAATCCAATGATAAAAAATATCCGTGCCCAGGCTACGTAAATCTCTATCTCATGCCAAGAAAAGTAAGTACCAAAAGTCCACTTTAAGAAACTGCAGCCAAAAGATCCTATCTAGCTATTTGTCCGTTAACATCTCATTAAAAGTCGGCAGCGAATAGCTAGATGCCTTCTCGAAATAATTGATTCAATTTTAATTACCTGCAGGGTCGTAAAAGGGCCGTTAACCGAAGTCTGGTTCTAAGTCAGGTATGTAGCACTTTCGACTAAGATAATTTCTCTACCATAACCCATCTCAATCCAGGTCTAGCGCGATAAATATTATTATAATGATTGTTACAATATTTGCCTTATTATTACTGTTATTATTAGTTTATTTTGATTATCGATGTGGTCTGTAACTAAGCTCAAACAAAAAATATGATAGAGACAGACAGACAGAGATTAGAACTGAGACGAGTTTATCATCAGGCTGCACTAATTACGAACCTAATTGACCTCTGCTGAATATGGCATATTTTAAATATTTGTCTCATAGGGCTTTCGGGTGGTCTACAGGACTGTCACAAGAAGTTTTAAATCTGGCCACATTGCACATTCTGTGTCAATTGTAAGATTTCTTGTGAAATCTTTAAACCAAGGTTGGTTGACGATTTTCACCAAAATACTCATTTGAAAGCTATTGAAATGGTCTACTATACTTCTATTAAAAAGTTCAGAGTTTCGTAACATTTTGTCGAATTAAATCAGGGAGACATAAAATTAATCGGACAAAAATGATCAAAGAACTTTTGATACGCAATACACACGCAATCAAAGATGAATTTCATAATCTATCTATTTATGATACATATTTAAATATCCGGAAAAAAACCCGACCCCCCAAAAGAAATATTCATTAGAACTAGTTCAATGAATGCATTAACTTGTTCCTATGCTTAGAATTGATTGAAAGATCAATTTAGTGAAGAATACATAAAAGAAGTTTTCATACTGCGGACAAATATAGTACAAGATGGATATTTTTATAGGTTAAGGTGAAATGTAAGTGCTCAAGTTGATCGTTAATGATGAAAAGCTTCATTTGTTATAAATAATAACGACAGTCCTTCTGTTTCGTCGTTTGGCAACCAAAACCTCGTATCAACAGCTTGATCATTGATTGTCCAACGACGATATATGAAAGTGTTGAAAGCAAAGAAATCACTATTGGACCCGTGTATACAATGGACGAGCTAAATCTTATATTATAATATCTATCTTAACCATCATACCAAAGAATTTTTTTCAATTCAAATGTAGTTCTGTAGGAATACACAGATAAAAGTCTAGGGCCATTAGGTTTTGCAAACAATACTCTTGAGATTCTTTATCCCTCGGGCTAAAAACAAGTAAGTGTCGTAAGTCTGGTACCTGTTTACTTAACCCACCATCTTGTATAAAGGACAGCGAACCTTCTACTTATCTATATTAGAGAAAAAGATGATCTCGATATCCCTTCACTCGTAAGGATGATAATCTACCGACAATAGTTTTATTGACCGTTCAGTGGCACATCGAATATCAGCTCTAATTTCTTAAATCAATTCGTATATAATTTATGTGAGTCTGTGCGTTGCCTTTCCACCCATTTCACATGAACGCCAAATAAAGGCTCAGATATCCATGTGCATCCACACCGTCATCCTCATTAGTGAAGGGATATCGAGATAATCTTTTCCTCTAATACTTTAGATATCTTTTAGAAAAGTATAACGTTCGACGCTATTGGTACGATAAGATGCCGCACCATCTGACCAGAGCCCTCACTATTCGCTTTGTAGATAGCTAATGATTTAAGTTCCTTTAGAAATCCAGCAGTTTTATTCAAGTTACTCAACATTACATCATGGGCCACGAAGAAACTATCTTGTACCATGGGGTGAAATGAGGGCCAGTTTGTATAAATGAACATAGAAAATTCATTTACAGCTACTTTCTTCGGGAAATTTCTGGTTGGAAGTGACTGATATGAAAATAGCCGAACTATTTTAAAAGAAAAACATTTCCCGCTTTTTTAATACGATTCAATATACAAGGGTAGTTTAATGAGAAATAGCCAGAAAACAGGGATTCGTCATAGATGAACAAAGAAATTTCATTTACAATTACTATCTTCGGTAAATTTCTGGTTGGAAGTGACTGGTATGAAAATAGCCGAAATATTTTCTTTGAACGAGTACACTTTAAAGATAAGCATTTCCGATTTTTTTCTTTCTTTATTTTTATATATATATATTTAATAGGATTCAATAAGCAAAGGTAAATTAATGAGAAATAGCCAGAAAACATAGATTAGTCTATCGCATAAATCAGTTTTTAGCTCTACTGGCCGAAGGCCGCTAGAGCTATAACGATGGCTTTTCCCGTCCGGTGTACGTGCGTCCGTCCGTCCGTCCGTCGTCCGTCCGTTCAACTTTTCCTTGTTTACGCGATAAAGTCCACAGTTTTCATCGGATTCCCTTCAAACTTTCACAGAATGATTGTACCATCATAAGGATCTTTCCTTTCGAAAATGGGTATGATCCGTCAAGAAACATGGTCAAACGGGCCTTTTGAAAATTTAATTAAAAATTCCATCAAATATCCTCGTTTACGCGATAGAGTCCACAGTTTTCAGCGGATTCTCTTCAAACTTTCTCAGAATGATTGTACCATCATAAGGATCGTTCCTTTGGAAAATAGGTATGATCTGTCAAGAAACACGGGAAAAGGGGCCTTTTAAAAAAATTAATTAAAAAATCCACGTTAACACTCTAAAGTCCACAGTTTTCATCAGATTGTATTTATACTTTCATAGAATGATTGTACCATCATAAGGATTGTTCCTTTGGGAATTTGGTCAGATCCATCAGGAAACACGGGAAAAGGGGCCTTTTGAAATTTAATCGAAAAATCTTTTAAGAAATCCTCTTTAAAACCCTGGGGTCAACAGTTTTCATCGGATTCCCTTAAAACTTTCACAGAATGATTGTACTAACATAAGGATTGTTCCTTTCGAAATTTGGTATGATCGGTCAAGAAACACAGGAAAAAGGGCCTTATGAAACTTTTAATAAAAAAAATTGGTTTGTTCTGCAAAGTATCATGAGAAAAGGGGTTCTATGAAGATTTCACTATAAACTCATTAACACAATAAATTCCACAGAATACACAGATTGATTGTACCATCATTCCAATTGTTGAAATTGACAGTGGATCTGAATATGGCAAGTGTCACATAAAAAGGGGCCTTATGAAATACCTTTTTTTAAATATTCTGGTTAACACAATGATGTCCCTTGATTTCACCGGATTCACTTCAAAATTTCACAGAATGATTGTACAATCACTTAAATGGTTCTTTTCAGTACTGGGTACAATCCATCAAGTATCATGTAAAAAGGGTCCATATGATTTTTTTTTTAAATATTCTAGTAAACATAATGAATTCCCAATATTTCATCGGATTCACTTTTAACTTTCGCAGAATGATAAAACCAACAGTAAAATATCATGGGAAAAGGGGCCTTATGAGAACTTGAATTTAATATCTTTGTGAACACAATAAAGTCAACAGTTTTATTGGATTCTCTTCAAAGATGCATGGAATAATTGTGGCATTCGAAACACAGGAAAAGGGGACTTACAGATTATCATTCAAAACATTCTTGTGTATGTGATGAAGATCACAATCATCATCAAATTGTCTTTTAAATTTCACAGGACAATTGTAGGGTTGTAAGGAAAGTTCCTTTTGGAATGAAATTGATCCATCAGAAAACACAGGAAAAGGGGCCTTATTGATTTTCATTCAAAACAATCCTGTATGTGATAAAATCCACAATTATTGTCAGATTCTGATGAATACTTACAGAATGATTGCAGGGTCATAAGGTAACTTTCTTTTGGAAATTGAGTGGATCCGTCATGAAACATGGGAAAGGGGACCTTGAGGATTGTTGCTTAAATGATAAAGGGGATAAAGCCCTTTTTTCTTTATGCATTCTTCTATGGGTAATTAACTTCCTTAATTATCAGATTTCTTTAACAGAAAACTTGATAACCAGTAGAGCGTCTCAGGCCCTCATGGGCCTCTTGTTGAGAAAATGCATTTAGTTTTCGTCATGTTGGTCACAAACTAGCCTGTCTTCCAGGCTGTCAGTAAATGCTTAGGTTTGAAAGTAACTAAGATACATCAATCATGCAAATACATTTCATTCCTTGAAATTACCTCCCTTACGTCTCACAAACTGATCAGCAAAACAGAAAAAGATAACAGCTAGAGAAAAGAAACTTTTCAACTAAAATATAAGTATCAGTGAGACGGGGAGCGGGTCTAGCTACAATCCTTCATCATCATTTCTATGTACTGACTTTTCCCAAAATAAATGCTAACACTTTCTTATAAATCCTTTGTTGTCACTTCCATTTGATAAATCACTTAAGATGGTGAGACAAAGTATTGTAATTGTCATTTTATTTTAATTTATTACGCTTTGTTATGTATTACATGTTATTGTACTAATTTGAACAGTTGTTTGTCTGCAGATCAAGTCTAAAGTGTTAAGAACGCAATAAAGCAAATGTGGAACACTTAAATCCGATTTGCCATGAAAACCCAATGCACCATCTGTGACGACACGGCTAAAAAGATTGCTATTTTCTGAATTATGTACATCTATTACATGTGCAAACAGAGATACTTTTGTAGAACTTATGGAAAGAAAACAACAAAAGAAACGTCTTCACCATCCAAGTCATTCGTTCCCACGAGAGAGAGAGAGAGAGAGAGAGAGAGAGAGAGAGAGAGAGAGAGAGAGAGAGAGAGAGAGAGAGAGAGAGAGAGAGAGAGAGAGAGAGAGAGAGAGAGAGAGAGAGAGAAAGAGAGAGGGAGAGAGTGAGAGACAGAGAGAGAGAATATTTTGTGACATTCATTTAAGTGGTATGTTGTATTTCTATAAAGAATATATAATTCAATGGCAAGTATCTTGATTTTTCTGTTAAGACAGATAAACATACAGATAGACAGACTGAAAAGGTTGATATATTAGAGAAGACGAGAATATCTAGTTTTGCGATCAAGGACTGTTACCATAGAAACTCATCTTGGACTGGCACTTTACTCTGATATACTCAAAAATAATGACCATTAATTACCAATTTTCCAGGCAGCTGGAAGTTGGAGCATTCACAAAGAATGACTGGGGTTTGGGGATATAGTGGAACCTAGAGAATCAAGCTCTTATTTCAGTCATGAACAAGTAAGACACATATTGTGAATTTTGCGATATTGCGAATGTATCATTAATAAAATATAGTACTTCAAACTATAACCATCCGGGGTGCCGTTCTTTTACTAAATAGTTTTCATCCTACCTTTGAAAGATGAGGGGACATATAATAAATCACGGTTAAAGAAGACAACCATCAGCCGTCATAGTTCGCTCAGTCTAATCAGATCGTAAACTTTCGCAACTACTTTTTTCCCGTGACGATTCAGACATCTCTATATTTTGTAATAATGAAATCCAAATGTAAAATGAGTTCGTGAGGTTTAACAACAACAACAGCAATTAAAGAAAACACGGCGAAAGTTAAAAGTTTTCATCTCCGGTCAGTCTGCGCGGGGAGACCATACACGTAACTTCAAATTCGCCGTGAGTCCTGAGATCCGCCGCCGGCAAATTTATGCTGGTTTGATGAATTTTGAAGACAAAAATGGATAATCTCGCTAACAGTTTCCATCGCATTAAGAGGTACTGTGGGGAGTGAGCAGACTTACCATGATCGAGACTTCTCCCTATCGCCTAATTACAACTGTAGATTGGTTATTCTACCTTGATATACACTCAATTTTGATATACCACCTATGTGGATGGTTTGTGCTGGATCCGATCTATTTTTCTAACCGTCTGTCTGTCTCTCTCACTTTGTCTCAGAGCAACTGTAGTTACATTGTTAAGTTGGCTGAAGAGGATATATGCTAGTTACGATTTTAACTTGGTCAAAGAGGATACATGTTAGTTAAAATGCAGATCAAACAGATTCAAGGACATCCATGCGGAAAAAGTTAGGAAAAAATGTGTAAATATCTCCACTAGCTTGGTAATCAAAGAATGCTACCATAGAGCCCCGTTACCATGGAAACACCTCTAAGGCTGTCCTATTGCACTGGCATACACTAAACTAATGAGTGTCTGACCATTAAATACCCATTTTCTAGGCACCTGGAAGTTGGGGCAATGTACATTGATAATCAAACTGAGTAAAATTTGACAAAATGTGTTTCGTTTTCACGCTCTTATGTATACGAGTATAACATAAATTACCTCCAATCATAACAACCCGGTTAGTATAAAGTCCAAGTAACTTTTACTTTGGCCCGAATATTTAATGCCTATTTGCCGTTCAGCATATTTCATGTTATATTTCAAAGTTTTTGAATTCAAAATTAAACTTGTAGATACTTTTTTATCTAATGCTGGGATAAGACGTAAAAATATGAAGCATTTTTCTAATTATTCTGTTCGAGCCAAAATGTCACCGGGGCTTTAAAAGATTGGGGGACGAAAAAAATCATGGATAAAAAGACAATTATTCTTCTTAGATAAAACTTACACTGCTTCCAAAATTTCCCGCTGCATCTAGGATCGAACCAGAGCAAAGTTTTGGTCGTCCTCCAACGATTAATATTATAAGTTTATTTCTTTGCTTTTCTCTATGTCTGCCCCCTCTCTCTCTCTCTCTCTCTCTATCTCTCTCTCTCTCTCTCTCTCTCTCTCTCTCTCTCTCTCTCTCTCTCTCTCTCTCTCTCTCTCTCGCCCTCTTTCTATCTCTGATTTGGAAGTGAGTTTCCCTACGATAGTTCAAAGCTATATTAAGCCCCGTCACAAACACATACTCTCAGCCTGCTCTCTCTTACACCATATCCACTTCTTCTTTTTTTACCACGTCCATAGGGTAGTGTTAGCGTGTATGACTCCTAGTCAAGGGGTCCTGGGTTCGATCCCTGGTCGCGGCGAATATCCTTTCCGACATTAGTCTCCCACCAATGGTTGATTGATCGTAAACCTAAATGGGATGATCAGCTAGAGGCTCAGAAAGGATTTAGTATTAGTACTGGTGTGAGAAATATCAGGAATCTATGGTTAGGTGCTTCAGCTGCCTCGACACGACTGAAATACTATCAAAATTGGCGTTAACCCCTCCCCCCCCCAACAACAACAACAATTATAAATTTCTCTGAGACATTTCATCTCTCATGGCTGATATTCATCATTAAACGATTGAACGATTACACCAAAGAACTACAGCCGGAAATTATTGGAAATAGTTTTTTAATTCAAAGGATTTCAGTTTGAGATTAAAATAAGAACGCGAAATGAACGACTTTCGCTAAGTAACATGCATTAGAACTATCTCTGCACTCTGTGCATACAACACCAGATGCTTTAGACATCAGAATTTAATGATCATACAAACATACATCACTATCAAAATGACAGTCGTATTTGAGTTACCATGGGAACCAACTTTGCTGTCCGTAATGACTAGGTCCCTTCTCGATTCTTTCTCAATGTTTAACATCTTCAAGTGTTCGCCTGTCTTAGTCGACATATCGAAATGGTTATTCTTACATGATATATTCATGTACTGCCTACAGCTTCTTTCAATGACATCTGGTGAAGGGTTTAAAGAGGCATGGAAAACCAATTCAGTACAAGGGGGGTTGTAAAGTGACGGACCGCGTCTATCAATCAAATATGGATTACCGATATAATCGTCCATTTATGACGGGAGTAAACTTTGCTTTTTTGTTTATTTGACGACCTAAACGTTTTAACTACAGTACATTCAACCCGCAGATACGACTTTAAGATCTTCATCCAAAATGTTGCCTGTTCATAATTCATGTCCAAGACAACATATCTTACAAAGTAACGCACTTAAAATAACCGTCCTTCTATTATGACTACGATTTAAATTATATGTAGGCCCCACATGTTCACAAACTATTATTCTTTGGCTATTATCTCTCTGTTTTGTCTGATTTTGTCAATTCGCTCATCTACCTAACTGCGAAGACAATCAAACAATATTGATTTCAGTTAAAAGTAAGGTGATTTTGAATCACAATTAGGAAGTAGATATACATATATAGCTTGCCCGTAAACTATAACTAGGCCTCGAAACCTTCCACAAGCAAATCATAATTGTTTCCTTTTCAAAATTGAATGTATATCAAGGTAGAATGCCCTTTCTATGACTGAAATATTGAAAAGAGAAAAGTCTGCACTATGGTCAGCCTGCGTACCCAGAATAGTAGGTCAGAATACGAACGAAACTTTTTGCTCTTCCGAGATGATCCGTTTTTGTGATCCGCCAAACTGACATAATTATCGGGACTTCGCCCTTTAAACGTCGTCCATGGTCACACTGTGCGGGCTTTCCGGCATCAAAAATTTACATTTTTTACCGAGTTTTTCCACCTACCTGACTATGCAAATTATATTTTCAGTTTGGATTGCATTTCCTCTTTCACGTGCGCAAGACCAAACTTTTTTCTTCGTATTATTAATATCTTTATTTTCAAAATAGAATAAATAAAGTGCAAAGTGTTCAGTTGTCCCGTAATTTCAGATAATATGGAGAAATGTGAATCGTTCCGGAAAAAAGATACAAGAAATGAGTTGCTAAATGTTTCGATCTGATCAGACTGTGCCAACTATTAAGGTTGACCGTGGTCGAATCTTCGTTCTTTTTTCAGATTCTATGTTGATCGCTAATCCTACCTCTATTCAAGATCTGGATCTCAGAGCTTATGCAGCCCATTTCACCTCCAATGAGTTTTATGCACAAGTATACAGTTACTTTTTTGTCAAGGAGGATATGGTATTGTCAGAATGCGACCAAAATATAGTAAACACGGGTTGAATAAAAGCTGTATTTGCGACATTTTGGTTGCACAACTGCGATATTTGATACACTTTTTAATAGATTCAATCAGAATTAATAAGATCCATCCTTACTATAAATAAACCAAGACCAAAAAGTATGAACTACAATTTGAATTTGACTATTTGAGTGTTACGGGGAACCAATAATTAGCAACTCACACTTCTCCATCTCCTTTGGGACTCATTTTAAACACCCTATTAAGTAAAGCCACTATTTACACAGAACTTTCAAATTGTCTAATAGCCCGCCGTGTACAATTACAAACAATTATTAATTTACCTTTGAGTATAAATAAATATTTTACATTCTTATCTATTCATTTTCCTCATGAATTTTAGACGATATGTTTTACTTTTATTATCATTTTTATTTTACGTTGGCTCAAAATCGGTGATTAAGCAATTGGCATTTTTTTAAATAGAATAAAACTCGTTTTTATTCAACATTCATTCCATATCCATTTGGTGGGCTAATGAAACCACGTAACTACAGCTGAGCAGAAATTGGATAAGAATTTAACCTATTTTTTTACATCGAATGGGAAACAAGCTTTTCAAGCCTCGATTCTGCTTCCTGGAGAAACAGCAGTACCAGCACCATTTATGTGGGCAAATAATAGACTTAATGTCGACAGATGCTCAAAAGAATCGAACTCTGGACCTTTTGATCGTGAAGCCAATACTTTACCTCTTAACCACGCGTTAAAACTCCCCTTAGTTAATACGTTTCGGAGGCTCGTTGACGGTTGGTTTAACTAAATAATTCCCTTTTTTCTGATCATGTTTATGTTTTATCATTAGTCCGATTTTGAAAAAAAGTATGTTAAGTAATGTCGGCATACATATTCCAATCATTATCTAAAAAATAATTCTGATAAAAAAAAGAAAAAAAGATGTGATTTATGATGTCGTTAATTATTTTGTTGAACAGTCAAAGTTCTGCGAGGCTTAATTCACTCCCACACAATCCCGCCTTTTTACATTCGTGAAAAATTAAATTTAGGAAAAATGTGAAAAGGGAGAAATTGCTGTAATCAGGCGATTTCTCCTTCTTTCACAATGTTTGTACGGTGTTTATCCCCTTCTTTGCAGCTCCAAAACATTTGAATTTATATATGTTGCTTCTTTCAATTTATATATATATCAGTCCAAACTTTTGTCGTCTGGTAATTGGTTAATCCGGGTCATAATTGTTTGAGAATAACAGATGAAAACGGAATCATCCATCGATTAAAACTACAGACGGCATATTTCTATCCCTTTATTGAGGTGGTCGTCTACTGACCGTTAATTAAAAATTAATGTGTGTCTGGTTTATTTCACATTGACTGGCCGCTGCAAGAAAGGTGTATCGATAACGCTAAGACCGTTAGCCAATGCAAACTTAAAGTGGAGGAGATTTCTTCGCATGATCTATATATACTGCCCAACTCCCCTTTCGGGTATTACTGGCAGGTGCGCGTCTGTGCTGGAATAAAAACTGTTCAAGAGACATTTGTTAGGGTGCAAAATTTTAAAAGTATTGTGAGTGTTAGATTAAAAGAGCTGATAAAACATATTTTGGTCATTCAGGGACGGCTCACTATCTGAAAAGAATCAAGACTCTTTTTGAACGCTGCAATATCAGGTTGCTGTGCAATTGTTTCTGGAAGGCTGTTCCATAGTATCACTGTGTAGGGAAAAAAAATATTTAAAGTAGGCTGCATTTGTGTGGATCTGTCTGAAAGATGCTGTGTGCATATGTCGGGTGGTCCTCACTGGTCTTTCAAGATAAGCTGGTACTGGCACTGCAACAAAATTGTTAACGATTTTATAAAACATTGTGACTCTGGAGATGTCTCGTCTGTATTGGAGAGTTTCCCAACCAAGCTCCTTCTGCATGCAGGTAACACTGTCATAATAAGAGAAATTATTTTGAACCCATCTTGCCGCTCTACGTTGTACTTTTTCCACTTTGTTGATATAGGTTTTTGTGTAGGGGCTCCAAATTGTTGATGCGTATTCTACCTGGGGTCTCACTAAAGTTTTATACGCTATTTCTCTGATCTTCTTATTTTTGGTCTGGATGTTTCTGCGGAGAAAACCTAAAGTTTTATTAGCATTTGATGTTATATCGTCAATGTGTTTGTTCCAGGAAAGATCTCCAGATATTGTAACTCCTAGGTATTTGGCATTGTCCACAGTCTCTAGTACTTGTCCATGTAATCTGTAATCAAAGGAAATCTTTTTCTTCTTTTTAGTAATATTTAGAACAATGCATTTGCTGGGGTTAAACTCCATTTCCCACTTTTCTCCCACTGCATTAACTTGTCTAGATCTTCTTGTAGGGTCAAACAATCTTGTCTGTTGTTTATAGCTAGGTAAACGGCAGTGTCATCTGCAAACAAACGAACTTTGGATGTGGTGTTATTTGGAAGGTCATTTATATACAAAAGAAACAAAAGAGGGCCAAGTACAGATCCCTGAGGTACTCCAGACGTGACTGGTGACTGGTGACTGATGAGCATCCACCTTCTAAGACTACTTTTTGTGTTCTGCCTATTAGAAAAGATTTAATCCACAAAGGGTTAGCATTGTTAACACCATGTTCCTGCAATTTATACAAAAGTTTTAAGTGGCTAACTTTGTCAAAAGCCTTGCTGAAGTCTAACAAAACTAGATCAGTTTGTTTTCCTTCAGTCAAGTTTCTGGCAAGAATGTGTCAATGTGAAACTTGCCTGTTCATTTATCTTTAAATCTTCGAAATACCTGAAAATGTGTTAACAATTTGATTCAACCTTTAAAAGTTGTTGGGCTGATTTGCTGAAAATTAAAGGGCCCAGTCAGGTAAAAGTGTAAATTCAATCTGAAAGTGGCAAGTTTCCGGATGCAATCTGATGATACAAATAAACTGTTTAAAACAAGTTACTTTTAATATACAACGATGACAAGGTTACAATGTCTTGGGTCTTGTTCTCGAGGGATATCTTCTTAACCCTTTCCTAGTGCTGTCACTACATCCTTTCAGAGGTTTCAACTGCTCATCCCCGGAAATTAGGTTTAAACCACCCATTGGCTGGCGTTCTTAGTAATGAAGAGGCATACAAAGCTGCCAAAGAAGTATTATCTCTCGATGTTTCATTCTGTGAAATTTCTTTAACTCATCCAACACAAACTCTCTTTTTTAAGCACTTCCAGAAAAAAAGATTTGAAAAACATCGTGAAAAATGAAGAAAATAAATTGTTGAAGCAAGCAATTTCTTCATTGTCCATAATGTTTTCTACCATAAAAGACACGGATTTTTAAAATTTTACCAATTCAAATTTGTCGTCTATTAGGGCATTGTATATCTGCTATTACAAAGGTCAGGGTCATTAATGAAACCAGTGAGAGAAGGAGCCTTAACCGTTTTTAAATTTTAGACTGGTTCAAATTCAAAGAGGTTGCAGACGACAATAAGCTGGGATTCAATTTGAAATGAAACCATCCTATGTGGTAGAAAATATTGTGGGAAAAGGAGAAATTGCTTGTTACAAGCAATTTCTTATTTTTTAGCATCTCAACAAAAAAAAAACACTTTGGAAAACATTGTGGATAATGAAGAAATTGCTTGCTACAAGCAATTTCTTCATTGTCCACATTGTTTTCTACCTAACAATGGAAGGATTTTCTTAATTCAATCAACTTGAAATTGTCGTCTACAAGTTCTTTAAATTTGAACCAGTCTAAGGTTTTGTCATTTTGTAATGGGTTAACTCCTGGGTTGCTCTAACCTCGTTTGTTTTATCATGATGATATTTAACAATCATTTAACAAAACTGTGCTTTGCTAGCTTACAGTACTACCGGTACTTTGATTCACTCAATGGCTTTCACCCCTAGATGACAGTTATTTTCAGGAATTTTTAATTTTCTGCTACCTTTTTGAATTTTGACCAGTCTAAAATTGTGTCATCATGGAAAACAAAATCTGAGTCAGAACTCAGGTGAGCAATTTAAGAAAATTTTGGTCCTCTTGCAGAATGATACAGAGACAGTTAAGCTATAGACCTTGTGTTTGTAATGTTTATTCCAAGATGTATTACTGAACATCATTGTATTTCTTGTTATGATCTATAATGTGTTAATCGTAGAACGAAAGCTGGTTTCTCGGACTATTATCTTCGGATTTCCGTAGTAATCGCTCAGAATCAAAGTTAATGCATTGACATTTGTTTAACTGTAATTCTATATTCACATATTTGACCCAAATTTCTTATGACAATTTCTGAAAGTGTTACAAAGCGCTATTCTAGAGAATTATTATGAAAACATGTATGTGGGGGGTGTATGTTTCAGCCTCAAATTACCAATTTCGTTGGTTGTGTGCATATTGCCACCGCATCGTCTGTTCGTCCGTCCGTCAATCCGCTTCGATTTCTTCACAACCCTTGAGCCAAAGTTGATTAACCTCCATATGTGAATCTTTTATGATATTGCGTCGACGCTTTTTCCCGGTTTTTGGATGGCTCATGTTCAAGGTCAAACATCAAAATTTAGCTTGTCGAGAGTACAGTTCCTTCTA
The DNA here is from genome assembly GCA_946902895.1 of Fragum fragum. Taxonomy (NCBI): domain Eukaryota; kingdom Metazoa; phylum Mollusca; class Bivalvia; order Cardiida; family Cardiidae; genus Fragum; species Fragum fragum. The sequence continues at coordinate 35,612,444 of OX336375.1, read as the reverse complement.
TTATTGGTGGATTTTGAAATAACTTTACGCAATCGTTCTCTATCACGAGTAGATGTGCAATTCGAAAAAAAAAAAATCAGATAGCTCCAAGGTCACAGTTCAAGGTCAAACATTAAAATTTAGCTTGTCCAGAGCACAGTTCCTTCTCTTATGGATAGATTTCGAAATAACTTGTAACAAGCAATTTCTTTTTTTTTTTTTTTTTTTTTTTTTTTCTTTTTTTTTCACAATATTTTCTACCCGACTGAATGGTTATTTATCAAATTAAATCCACTATAAATTTTCATCTGTAATTCTTTGAATTTGGACAGGTCTCAAAAATTTTTAAAATAGGAACGTGTTAATTTGTTTTACGTATCAGAAATGGGGATAAAATAAGTAACTAGGTACGACGTAAACTTTTTGAGGCGGCATTATTAAAATAGCATGTAATCACGAGAGCGCCAATCGCGATTTGTCTTAAAACTGGTCGAATTCTTAAACAGACTAACTGGATATGTAATTTATTATGATGTTGATCACTGATTTTTGCACATCTACTTTTAGATATTATTGTATTCAAGTAAGTAAAGGTTAAAAATAAAAGTAATTAGAAACTGTGAGAAGACGAAAACATCGATATTCCTTTTAAGACCCTAGTCCCAACAGCGCTGTTGTGTAGGGATTTGTATTAGTTCATATTTCATTAAAACAAGGTCATATTTACGGAAGAAAACTTACTCTATAGCCAACACGATAACCTCGATCACGATATCTTTATTACATCGTCTGTATGTCGTGCAAACCTCTGACCCAAGCTCTCTGTCACAAGTATTGCAACAGGAAATCATTAATGTTCACAAGAGTACAGTCTAGTTAAACAGGGGTTGAAGTTATAGCGCCACTATGCAAACATTCGTTTATCAAACTTTAGGGCAATTTTATTAGTTATAGCGGTTCCATTTTTAACCGTTTCCTTTAGACCTGTTCGAATTCAGTGGTTTTGCAGACGAAACTTAATAGTGGATTTGATTTGTAAAATAACCATTCAGTAGGGTAGACAATATTGTGGAAAAAGAAAAAATTGCTTGTTACAAGCAATTTCTCTTTTTTCTACAATGTTTTCTGAATTATAAAATCACAGGGACGTAAAAACCAGGGATAAGACAGGAAAGGGTTAAATTACTGCTCATGTCTAGAATACAATATGGTCCAAAATTACTCATTGGAATGGAAAGAAAGGGATTCAACTGAAAATATAGTAGTAAAAGGAGGGATATAGTACAATCTGAGGTCTCAATTGTTGTTGTCTTTTTACCCAGACGCCGCGACTACTGCTTGTGTAAGCCGTAGTCACGACGTTGAAGTTACGCACATACCAATGCTTCACGTAAATATCGGAGAACAACAGTTTCTTTCATTGAATCACATGCTTGTTCAAACGGGTTTAAGCAGCTGCGATCCGTATTTTTTTTTCTTGTAAGTATGCAGGGGGGAGGGGGTAATAGTTAATGCGGTAATTAATTTGAAACGTGGCCTTATACGGAAATTATTTAATGCAGATTGATTAGTATCTAAGTACTTAAACAGTCTGGCACTTAGACATAAAAACCCTTACATAACGGAGTCACTACAAAACACTTAAACGATCGCGATTGTCAATCAAAGAATGAATCGAGCAATTAAATCATTGATTAAGACTGGAATGGACTTTGAATTCATACTTTGACAAACATGAATGTGAAGCATTTTTGTTAGTTTGGAGACTTGAACGTTGTAACTACAGCTTATTCAAGGTGTACTTAGATTATTTAAGCTGCCAAATAACTATTCTATTATTCTTTTCATTGTTACATGATACTAGGCATAATTTCTACAAAATAACGTCATTTAACCTTTTCCTGGTTAATCCCTGGTTTTTACGTCCCTGTGATTTTATGATTGAGAAAACATTGTGAAAAAAGAAGAAATCGCATGTAACAAGCAATTTCTTCTTTTTCCACAATATTTTCTACCATACTGATTGATTATACTTCAAATAAGTTGGACTTTAAATTGTCGTCTGAAAAACCTTTAAATTTGGACCAGTCTAAAATTTCAAAAAACAGGAAAGGGTTAATTTCGAAGAGAAACTTCCTGTGTGAGCATGGTAAGCGATCCGTAAATTCCGTAAACCCATTACCAGATGACAAATTTTAGACTGTTCCAATTTCAAAGATGTTGCAGACTACAAATTTCATTGATGACTTTTTGGATTTTTGTGGACTGTTGTGGTAGGAAACATAGTGGATAATGAAGAAATTGCTTGTAACAAGCAATTTCTTTATTTTCCACAATGTTTCCAAAAGTCTCTTTTGTTTTCTTAGTGGTGTGTAAAAGCGTCATCATGTGGGAATAGGTTAAAATTTCATCAATAGAATATTGTAGAGATCTTAAAAATCGATCGTATATACAGCTTGAATAAGCTGGAGGTACCACATTTTGGCCACTAGCTGAATACACACGTATATTTTCGATAGAGCAATACGAAGGAATACTCTATCGCCACTGAATCTTACTTTTCGTTATATAGTTCGAACATACCGATACAAGCTTTACTCGACTATAGCCATTACGTTTTGATGGCCAAAAGATATCAAGGTTTAGAATTCATTGTGAAATCACCATCAATGTGCATACTTTACAAGTGTGAGTCTGCACCCACAATTTCTAACGGTTGCAAGATTATCTGTTGGCGTCGTAAAAGGGGTCACGTAATCAGTTTGCACTGCGAGTGCCATATCTTCCGCATTAGCATATTTGCTGCTTGGCAAAGCACTTAAATGAGAAAGCCAATCTATTTCTATGTTGTAATTTTGGACACACAGCTCAATATAGAGCCCAATGAGGCGATTTCAATGAGTACCCACAACATAGTTTTTGGGAAAAAGTTTGTCATTGCCGCTGCCTCTTTTTTAGATGAACGTAGACAAATATTGCAGGTCATTTACTATGGAAGTGGTCATTTTATCATACTGCTCCCTTTAAAAAAAAGGTAGTCGCTCGATCAAAAATAGTTTTCTATGGAAACATTTTAGACGTGAAAAAAATTAAAAAACAAAAAAAAAACAAAAAAAAAAAAACATTGCTTGTTACACGCAATTTATTCTTTTCTTACTACTTTCCTTCCCTTTAGTCTCGTTTTTAACTCATTTCTAGACGACAAAATTTTAGACTGATCCAAATTGAGAAAAGTTGAAGACGGCAATCTTTAGTTCACGAAATTTTAAAAGCTTTTGCCTTTAGGGCAATATCTTCACTTTCCACAATGCTTTCTAAAGTTTTGTTGTTTTTTCTTGAGGGGTGTTTAAAAGCAGAATTGTACGAGAATGGGTTATTAGTCAGGCCATATCCACGTCGGATTATTCTTAACCCTTTCCTGTTTTTCAAAGATTTGGGTCCGTCCAAATTCAAAGGTTTTGTAGACGACAATTTATAGTTGATTTTACATAATGAATAATGATTCAGTAGAAAAATATTGTGGAAAAAGAAATAATTGCTTGTTACAAGCATTTTCATCTTCTTTTTTTTCAATGTTTTCTCAAGTATAAAAACACAGACACGTAAGAACCAGGGATTGAACAGGAAAGGGTTTATGAAGTAAAACATCTAGTTTAGGGAACTAGGGGAGAATAAACAACCAACTTACATGATGGAAACAGTGGTGGTAAATTCGAAATTCAGAAAATGTCGGTTTCATTTTGTTTTCGACCTGTAACATAAGAAATAAGCCTACGATTCAATTGACAGTTCCAAGGGCGTTTGCTTGTAAAATAATCAAGCAGTTTATCAGTAAATAGCGCAATTAACTCACCCGCCCTACCGCATGCTGTGGCCTTTATTACATTTCGACTTGTAAACCGAAACGATTAGACTTTCTGGTAACAAAGAAAAATGGAAGGGGAATGGGTCCTTAGTCAAGGAAGATGACCCATGGTCGAGTATATCCTTTCTTGATTTCTAAATCGATTTGTTTCCAAATTCTCTTTTTAAAATTTAACCGATTACATTTGTGTTATTGTAGTTTAAGAAATGCATTTCACTTTCGGACCAATTTTGAATTTTTCGGGCGGGCGGACTCGCACATGAGTTTGTCCCCTAATCCTGAGGAATCCCCGATACTTTCGTGCTCTGATAAATTTTTCTTCAAAAAATTTTGAATAGCCGAAAATATCTTGATTTAGACGAGGATTATTCGACGGCTTTTAAATAATTGTTATTTCGCCCACATTGACCTTGTCATCCACAATTTTCATCCGATCAAAATTTCTTGAAGGAGCTCGAGAGAAGTCGACAAAAGTTACATGGCCAAAACCAGTTCCTGGATTTTACGTCCCTGTACTTTTATAAATGAGAAAACATAGTAGAACAGAAGAAATTGCTTGCGACAAGCAATTTTTCTTTTCCGACAATATTTTCTACCTCACTGAATGGTTATTTAAATAAAACCTACATTTTCATCTGCAAAACCTTTAAATTTGGACAGGTCTAAAATTTTGCAAAACAGGAAAAGGTTAAACATATTCCAATCCTTGTTCTATATTAGGCGAATAAACCTCGTCGAAATCACGATATTTTCGGCTTTTCAAAATTTTTTGAAGAAAAAATTATCAGAGATGTCTTCAAATGGAATAATTCAACCAAGCATCATTTATAACAAATGAGTAATTCAGAGAATATTTGAAACATTTCATTCTACATGTTCTACATGGTGTGATAAAGCCTAGCCGGTAAAACCCATGTTTCCGTCCAACCAAAAATAAAATGCTGGTTAGTTTCGTCTTTTTTTGATTGGTCGAAAAAAAAATCATACTTCCATGAACAAATTTTGAGCACGCATTTATTCTGAATGATTGCGCACAAAATAGTTTTATAAAAAATGTAATAAAAAATGTAATAAAAAATGTAATAAAAATGTTATAAAAATGTAATAATATTTTCCTTTTTTTCGCTCGATGTCATTAAATTATCAGAAATAATGAGAAAATTTTTGATTTCAACGAAAAACCAAATCACACTTATGCGTATTCATACAGTGTCATTAGGTTTTTCGTTGCACACCTCCATGAAAAAAAAAAAAAATCAACTTCTCTAAATTTCTTCAAGTAATCTGAGAGAGGTCAGCCGAAGCAACATTTTCATGGCGAAATGGATATATCCTATTAAGAGTCTCGGACAAGACAATATTTCACGTTTTATTCCTCTCCGTTTTTGGTGAGCCCCGTCCGTAAAACCCTTGCTTTTCGTCCGATTTAAATTTCTTCGAAAATCTGAGTGAAGCCTAGATAAGGAAAATTCCTGTCGAATTCATGTGTATCCAACGAGTGGTTTTACAATCTACCAATCGCGGATGTCAATCAAGGAATAAACCGACAATCAAATAATTTATTCAGCCCGGACCTGAGCTTATCATCTACGACATTGGCGGCATTTTTGTTAACATTATTCACGCTGTAGTTACGACGTTTAAGTCACCAACGAACCATTTTACTTTTTTGTTACATGCTACTGGCAATAAATTTTGCAAAAAAGCGCCGTGAAAAATCGAAGCGGAACTTCCTGCCGGAGTTAATGGGCGGGCCCAGGGATTCAGTGGGCGGGGCCAGCGATTGGTCAATTACGACCGGAAGTGCACCTGCACTCTTTTGTCGATATTGTGAAATCGTTTTTTGGTTTTGTTTGGCGACTTTTACGTTGTAACTAACTTATCTCCGGCATTTTTAAAACTGGCGACTAAGTTGTAACTGCGGCAGATTCTCAAAACTGTGGTTACGACATTAAGGTCGCAAATAAACGACTTGCAGTGTTAACCATTTCCTAAGTGAAATTTCGAACTACTTGTTGCAACCTAGTGGCGTTTGACCCCTCATACAAACTTTTCTGCTTATCCCGCAACCTATTGACCTCATACAGGACAGGTTGACTGAGGTATCATTGGATGTGATCTAATAAAATCCGGCTGAAACAAACTCGTCACCCATTTGTAGATCAAAGGCTAAGGACTCAGAGCTATGAAATAGGCTCTCGATTCGATATTTGAACAAGCAGAGGGATTTTCGTTCTCAAAAGAACCTGCAATCTCAAATACTGTATCACTGATAAAGGTTTTACCTAATGAAATAGACCGAGGAAAGTTTCACCAGCTTGCATTATATCCTTATGTACAGTTGTGGAAATTCTCTACAACAAAATACCTCAAAATCGGAAATAGTCTGAGTTTTTTTTTTTGTTTTTTTTTATTAACGCAATACAGTGTTATTTGTATACTCGGCAAATTAAGAGTCATGTTTGAGTTCGCCAGTCGGATATTTCTGTATAAAAAAAAACAAATTTATCAACACACTAGAATTCTAATTGAAGTTCAATCGTTCTTAAATAATGAAAAATTACAGATATATATACATATCGCTAATTAATCCCGATTAACAAAAAAAAAATATATATATATATAGCATCGTATCATAACCGATCAGATAATGCAAAGACTGAGCGAATTGTAAATGATATTAATGTGTGTTATAAGGGAGCACGTCCTTTTGGTATTATTATCGATACATGACGAATAAGAAATGGAAAAATAGAATCTTATACAACCTGAAATGGTAATTTTGGAAAAACAGAGTTCGATTTTCTCGGGTAGAGAGTGTGAAGGTTGGACAGCGGCTGAAAATCTCAATTTTGTATCAACATGTATGCAATGCTTCTTTTCATACTGCAAATTAGCACTGGCGATGATCAGCACTGTAATTTCTATAATATTATATATCTCCAAGAGAGTAATACGTCATGATATACAAGAGATGTAGAATGAGTTATGCAGGGAAAATGAATCTGTGGAGTTTTAAGTGAAATATTACAGTATATTTCGTGAATAACTGATAAGCGATTTCATGACTGATTAGGACCTTTGACACACAGGGTTTACCCTTTCAACCTGTGGCTGAGGTTTGTGTTTCTATTTATATAATCATGTATCATATAGATTCATTTCATTTGGACGTGTCTAAGGTCTTTTCCGATAAATACCTTTCTCAACCAGTTTGACCTGACACGCAAGTTTTGGTGAAAGTGATGGGATCGATAAGGCTTCGTGCAATCTTATCAGACTCAAAACTGTTTATACTTATATAATATTTAAGAAAAAAAAAATTCAAAAAATGAATCTATTTTGTGCGCAAGCATAAGCAAAAAGTTCTAAAATCCACCAATTTAACGGGGTCGTCTGCAAGTTGGAGCAGTCAAACATGTTTTCGTCTGGTAATGGGTTAAAGAATGATGGACGAACCGGGTTATGCACTGGATGCATTAATTGTGTGTTAACTATTTATTTTGAAAATGTATCTTATAACCAACCCATGCTAAAAGTTGGACAAGCATGTTGTGTAGACTAAGATCAGACTGCACATTTGTCTGCTACATCTCTTCAAGCAGGAAATGTCTCGGGGTCAGCAAGAAAGGGTTACATTTGGGGTTACGGAGTTTGATATCTTATTCACGACCCAACGATAAACAGTACAACGCACCGAATGAGCGTATCGGGTTGGCTGAAAACGAAGTTGACTGGAAAAACTCTTAAGCTATTCCAACACAATGACGCTTTTGGACGCCCCTAAAAAAACAAAAACAAAACACACACACAAAAAAAAAACAATTGAAAAAACATTGTGTAAGATGAAGAAATTGCTTGTGACAAGCAAATTCTTCATTTTACACAATGTTTTCTACACATAAAGTTGCTTAAATTGTCGTCTATAACTCCTTTCAGTTTTGACCAGTCTACAATTTTGTCGTCTGGTAATGGGTTAAGTAACGTAATATATTCTCGGTATGAAATCCTCTCGGAACGTCTTAGTGGCCTTGCACGGCAAAACAACATAAAAATCGCTAGTTAGCTACACGTAAGTGCACGTGCTTTTACGCCCAATTAGACTTAAACGATACAATGAAAATAAGATCTTTTCAAGTTAGTACTTTGTTTAAAATCAGTGCACACCAAAAAGTTTGCGCACTGTTAAGTATCACTTGAAAACCCAAAGTACAAAAGTGATTTGATAAGATACGTCGCACATAAATATCATTACCAATACTTTCAATGGTTACAACAAAGATTTTTGTTGAACTCATTACAACAAAAAAGTTAGACTGGACTAAATTGAAGGAAGTCGCAGAAAGCAATTTCAAGTAGATGAAATTTTTGGCCCTCCCCAAGAATAGGCTTATGAAATATTGTATTAAATGAAAAAATTGCTTGTAAACGAGCAGTGTCTTCATTTCTTTCAATGATTTCTACCCCACAAAACAAATGGTTTTTAAAATTCTAATTACTTTAGGCTAGTGTTTTGCTCAAATATCGTGATATTAGGCCAGAATGTATGTGTGTATGATATCTAGGTAAACTTTGATATTTGGTGCATTTGGGTAAAAACTAGGTCAGTAGGTCAAATGTTATAAAAACCTTGAATGCACCCAGGAGCCTACATTTTGGGCACAAATCTCTCAAAAATTGGTCAAAATGATTGTCTGCTTGATATCTCGGTCAAGATCCATATTTGGTCGCATAATGTAAAAAAACTAGGTCACTAGATCAAGTCTTAGAAAAAAAACTTTTTGTACACTCTAGAGGTCACCTTTTTGTCGCAAATGTCTTGATGCTTGGTCAGAAAGTTTGGTTCAGAGGTCTTAGTATTTGGTCATAATGTTTGTTTCCAAGATACCAATAGTCATTTTCAAAACTTGATCCCAAGGAGCTAAAAACTAGGTCACAAGGTAAAAAAATAGATAACAGGTCTAACGTCTATTGTGCTATTTTACTTTTCAATTTACAAAAACTATTGCCTAGATTTTTTTTTTTAATTCAAACATCAAAAAGTTACAAGCACCTATATAAATGTTAAGACGTTGTATGCATTTTGGTTCTTTTCTCGTATTATTTTTCAAATGTTGACTCCGTCATGAATTCAATATCGCTGATTCACTTTTTGGGTGCTTTTGTTTGCTTGTTTTTTTTTGTTTTTTTTTTTTTTTTTTTTTTTGATTTGTGTGTGTGTGTGTGTGTGTTTTTGTTGTTGTTGTTGTTGTTGTTGTTTTGAGGGGGGTATGAATATGAAATGACCAGTATAGAATATGCCAAATGAGATAATAAAATAACATTCCGATCGTCGTTATAACGTGGCGTGCAATACTAACTTTAAGACTTATGAACTTATGTTAACCCAATTAAGAGATGGAGAGAATTTTTTTTCATGGAGGTATGAACTGAAAAAAACTAATCAAACTGTGTGAATACGCGAAGCGGATTCTTACATAAGTGTGATATGGTTTTCGGTTCATACCTCCATGAAGACAAAAAAATTTCTCTTCGTTTCTTATAATTTTATAGCATCAACGAAAATAGCAAATTTTCATACCTTTTTGTATGGTACTTTTTTTGCGGAAGCATACAAAATGGCTGCGTGCTCAACATTTTGTTCATGGAGGGTTTTTTTTCGACCAATAAACATGCCCGTTTACTATAGACGAAACTATAAATTAAATTATTTTACAATGCACGCACAACACCAGGTTGAAATCATTGTTTTGCTTTCCACCCCCCTCTCTCTCTCTCTCTCTCTCTCTCTCTCTCTCTCTCTCTCTCTCTCTCTCTCTCTCTCTCTCTCTCTCTCTCTCTCTCTCTCTCTCTCTCTCTCTCTCTCTCTCTCTCTCTCTCTACTTTCTTACTTGCACCGATATATCTATACGATTCAAAAGAAATGCACTTAAAATCATATGGTATTAAGGATACGATTGTCCAATCGTTATTTTATCACAATGCATGTACATGTAGTTGTTTCTGATGAACTTTGTCGGTTTTTCGTTGATAACGAAAGTTTTGCCAGCAAAAATAAATAAATAAATAAATAAAAAAGATGTGCCAGAGAAAGAAATAACCAATTACACCATCTTTCTTTCTTTCTTTTTTTCTTCCCCTTTTAAACTTCTAATGGTGTGATAGTATTTATTTGATAATGGCACAAAAGAAATAACAGGTTACTTACAGTCTTAAAAACTCAAGGAGGGAGTCGGTTTACAAAATGAACTACTTTCCCCTCAGAGTTCGGACTAGTTTATGTAATGCTTTATAGCTAATTTTGTATCGAAGCGGTGACCGGTGCCTGTGCATAAGTTAACAGCATGTGGTGAATGGTTAAGATGGGTATATTGACTAACTGGGATCTTTTTATGAAAAAGTGACCTGAAGGTAATTTATTTTATTGATATCTGTAAACTCATCATGTTACCAGTGAGGCGAAAATGGACATATTTATTCTAGAAATACAAGTTTTCAGCTATATATTTTTTCGGGTATTCGTCGAACGACGAATACCCGAAAAAATATATTGCTGGTATAGTATTTCTAGAATAAACCAAGTAAGGGAAAATAATCATTACACAGAGGGGAAATTTCAAACCATGTCAGTTTGAACAGTCAGTGCAGTCTGATAATAGTCGATACTTTTTTTTCTTTCTTGCTTAACGCCGCTTTTAACACTTTTCAGTCAAATCGCGGCGGCTGGAGCACGTAACAATGGATTCCTGGTATTTCTCACATCAGTACTACATTACATCCTTTTCTAGCCTCTAGCTGCTATCCCACCTAGGTTTACGATTATCCATCCATTGGTGAGAGACAAATGTCGGGAAGGATATGTGCCGTCGCTGGGGATCGAACCCATGACATCCCATTATAGAATATTAGGAGTATGATGTGCTACCGACTGCGCTATGACTGTGGCTCTACGGGTCAACTTATTATATACCTACCGAATTTTCTTTTAAGATGCATTCATTGCATGCAGGCAGAATAGGACTCGACAGAAAAAAGTCGGTATCACACATGTACTTAACTGATACGGATATGGTTAGATAGATAGTCTGTAATTCCTCCAGATATGAAGATTACAATAAAGGTATCAAACTGTCGCGAAATCATGGATACATTACACGTAGACAACATGCAGGAAACATAGATATACAAACAAGGTTACAGATAATTATCACAGAGAAAACATATATACAGTCAAACATACATGAAACACATATACAATTATTCAAATTGTGATGTCATATAGACGTTATAGGGACCAAAACGCTGCACATCATCTTAATCAAGACGTGATTGCCGTGTCTCGGTCGCTAATTGGTGAAAAGGTAAGAATTCATTAGTATTTTGAGCAAGGGCCATAAATGACGTTACGCCAAGAACTACGTTTTAACAAAGGATTAGATTTAGACAAATTTTATTAGCTTCTTTTTATCTTTTAGAGTAAAATTCGTTTATATGATAAATGAAATACAGCGGAATCCTGTTACTCGAAACCCTGATAATAGCAATTCTCATATTTTGCACAAACAATAGATTTATAGAAAAAAAATAAGATCCTTTTAATAGTAACTTCTGGTTAATTGCAACAAAAGCTTTGACAAATTGATGTTGCGATTAACAGGAGGCCTACTAGGATGACGTAATGACCCAAAACCTTGTTTGGGGTACTCACCGCATAGGGAAGTTTGATATTTCATGAGACTGAATGTTTGTAATAGAAATTATACGTTTATACTTTATAATACACACAGATCGGAATTGGCGAATGTGCAGCCTGATCGTCGTCCTTGCTACTTACTTTGCTTGAATACGCTAAAATACTTAAACCTGATAGTGGTTAGATACTTACAGAAAATGTTACGCCACACATTCAAAGAGACATCGTTGCGCAATTATTTACGACTTCTCTTAACACAATTACGAACAAATTACGCCCCTATTTTTACTTAGAAGTTTTACCAACAATCAAGCACTTGAACAGCCGAGCAAAGGTTTCCGCTTGCGATACATTCTTTTTTTAAATTTATCATTACAGTTTTTATGAGCGAAATTCCTAAAAAAAAAAAAGGAAATATGAATTCCAACCCCTTTACATTCTTTGTTTCAAGATGACCTTTGCTGAACTGAATTCCTTGTTATTTTGTGATGCATTTAAATAATCCTTTTTTACGTAAATTGTATCAGATCTCTCCGATGCTAAATCTTCGCGATATGGACTTATTTTCAATTAACAAATCGCCTCTGTTAATAGAAATTTCGATTAACCAATCAAACTATTCATTCATACCTCAAGTATAATGTTGACCTCTATATATTTATGTAATACATTAACTTGTTGAGTGACTTAAACACCGTAACTGCAGTTCATATCGACATCAAGGATTTAACTTTTGTTTTATACCACTGACCATATATTGCAAACTAAGACCAGTGGGCATAGTTAGCAATCTGTAAATTAAAGCAGAGGTCAGCCAGGTTTGGCACTCAGGAAACATGTTGCTATTCTTGAAAGAAAAAAAAGAAATAATCACGCAATAACAAAAAATATCGACCAAGTCGTGCAATGTGGCCTGGGCGGGTCCTTTTCGTAATATCCAGATGGTCACTTTTCACTTCAAGAGTCACGATGTTCCCCTTTTCTTAATTTCAGTTGAAAATGAGATCGTGAATTCGTGACTTTTCTGACATATTAATTTTGTACTATCGAAAGCGTATTATTTTTGATATGAGGGTCAATATTTTCTGTTCTTATTACTATCACTAATTATTTAACCATTGTCATCTTGATCAAAGAATGTTCCTGTTTTTGCAGGAAGTATAGTCAAAGATCAGCCTGCACATAAGTGCAGTCTGATCTTAGTCTACACCTCCTGTTTTGACTCTTACTACCAAGAGTTGTCTATAAAATTAATTTCAGAAAAATAAATTTTGACCCTTGAATATTGCTTTTTGTTCTACCAGGCCTTTGATTTTCATGAAAATTTAGATATAGTTTTTATTCAACATGACAAGGGTTAAATTATACAAAAACACATACAGAAAAGCTTGCTACAAAAGCTAAGAGGAAGATCAGCTAGAATTTATAACAATTATTACAATTATTTTAAATAGGGAATATTGGTTTGTGTCAGTGTAAGATTGATTTATCTACCATTGAGTATAACGAAATCTTTATTTCTCGAGATGCATAGCCACGAATAAAAATATACTTATTTTTGTTTTGTGTCACGAAATGGAAGATATTGATTGAAATTCACTTTTTGTTAATTTTCCATATATGCAATGAACATATTTCCTATATTAACCCATTCCTACACAAGTAAAATCTAGACTGGTCCAAATTGAAAGAATCTGCAGACTACAATTTCAAGTTGGTGAAATTTCATTTTGTTCCGACTATTTGGATAGAAAACATTGTGGATAATGAAGAAATTGTTCCTATTTTTGTAGGAGGCTTAGACAAAGATCAGCCTTCACAAAGGTAGAATAGTTGCTTGGCGATCTAAACGTCGTAAGTACATCTTGAATAATCTATAGTTAGACGTTTAAGTCGCAAAACCAACAAATGTGTTTCAGATAAATGGAGACCAATTTCTTAGTTCAAAATGCACTCTCTATGTAAATGATTTGATTGGTCGATATTTTCTTTAATTGACAGCCGCGGTTGGTCAACTACGAATGCTAGTCTTCTAAAATTATTTCAAGTTGGATATGAAGAAATCAGGATATATTCCTATGCAAATAAACTTTTTAATGGAAAGTTTGAATTCGTGTTTTTGCACTTAGATGCCTGGCTGGATTGCAGATATAAAAGATAAAGCATCTGCAGCCATGATGTTTTTTTGCGTTGTTAATCAGCATGTAATCACACGAATCACCAGAAAAGTGTACAGCTTGTTCGTTAAATGCGTGATCCTTTTTCTCAAATTATAAACTTAGCTTGTCTCGAAGAAAAGATTGATAGCGAAACAGTTCAACAGTTCTTTTTAAGAGATGAAGGGAATATCTTTTAGTTTTCATTAGTTTATGCTAATTTATTTTAATTCGATTGCTCTCGAATACATACAATTCAGTTTTTTCCGCGTCCCTCAAAGAGAGACAGTAGCTAAATTCCGCTGCTAAACAATTTTACAGCTTGATAGTCTAAGGCTGGCTATTAAGTGTCTTGCCCATGAAAACACCCTGGTGACGTCGGGACTTCATTTAAGAGATGAAGAGAATAGTTTTTGTTTTCATGGAGGTATAATCCGAATTAACTAATCACACTGTATGAATACGCGAAGCGGATTTGCACATAAAAGTGGTTTTTCGGTTCATACCTCCATGAAAGCAAAAAATATTCCTTTCATTTCTTATAATTTAATAGCATCGAGCGAAATAAAGGCATAAACTTTACAAATTTTGATACTTTTTAGTATAGAATTATTTTGTGCGGAAACATACGAAACGGCTGCGTGCTCAAAATTTTGTTGATTGAGGTATGATTTTTCCCGAATCAGAAAGCCGGTTTTTAATAGACGAAACAAAAGAGAAAAAAATTAAATTATTGAGGTATGAAACTCAAACTTAATCAAACTGTATGAATAAACGAAGCGGATTCATACATTAGTGTAATTAAGTTCTGAGGTTCGTACCTCAATGAAAATAAAAAAAAATACTCTTCTCATTTCTCATAATTTAATGCCACAGACCGAAACAAAGCAAACATTTTACTAGTATCGTATCAAATTCAATCGTTATCATACGAAAAACTTGCGTGCTTTAAATTTTGTTCATGGAAGTATGGAAAGAAAATTTCATCCAGTCAAAAGGCTAGAATCTTGATAGACAAACTAAAATAGTATTTTTCAACAGTGCTGAAGTAAATGTCCCTTTATGTATCTGTAGGTATTTGTTGCTGTTGTTGTCGTTTTCTTCCGATTTCTAAATATGGAAAGTTAACTCAAAACATTTTCTGCTATGTGAAGAATTACTTTTCGAAATTCAAGTCGTTTTGTAAAGATTTTATTACTATTTGATACAAAGTAATTGACATGGTTTGAAATGAAACAAGCACACAAGCTAATAAAACGTCAATTCAAGTGGACAATAAACATGTATGAAACCTTTGTGATAAAATGACTATCTATTCTGGAACATTCATAATTGTATTACAACATATAAGCTATTCATACAAGATTTGGCAGATTACTTCACAGTCTCCCCTCTAGGCCTTATATTTTGTTCCAAGAGGATATCAAATATGCCCTTCCTTGCTTCTACGTAAAAGAGATTGAATCCTGATGGGGCCCAAATGGGACCCCAGGCCGAATATTGTAGAAACTTTTATACACGGTTATGAAATGGTGTCACTTTTTGGCCTTTTTGAAAGATGAGTTTAAAACATTTCGTCTATGTTTCTATATTAAACATGGTGTGTCCAAGTGGAGCCCATATGCATTCACAAGCCTTTTATCATAACAGCATATTTAGGTCAATAGATGGTGCCATTATGATCTGGCACAAAAGTATTTTCTTTGCGAATTACCCTATTTGTTTCTTTATAAAAAGGATATATGCACAAATGGGAACCCAAGGACATTATTTTAGGAACGGTTGTAGACAATAAGCTGATTTTGCAACTTCAAAAGTTGAATTCTCTTTGTAGGTTTTTTTTATGTTGTTTTGTTTTTGGTTCCATTCCCCCCCTTTTGCGTATAATAGTGTGTGCCACGGCGAAGCCTAAATGGACCTCTAATACATTTAATAACTTTTGTATAGGGTATCCAGATGACATAGAATTTTCATATTTTGCCGGTTACGTCAGGAAATTAATTTAATTCCCTGATGTAACGGGCTAATATTGACATTCCATGGCTTATTGTTTGTCACAGGAAAAATGTTAAATAATTCCTTAATTTCAGTTTTTCGTTGACATGACAAGAAAAGTTGAAGAGTTTGAAAATGAATTATTTCAAGGCGTTGGTATTTCTTCACTCAAAGAAATCCCCTGTCAAGTTTCGGCTTAAATATACTTGTGATTTAGCTTTAGGACTTCAGGAACAAGCGGATTTTAATTCAATCCTGTGACATTTTGAATTATAGGTTTCACGCTTTGACAACCAGAGAGGCCGACTGAAGTTTAGATAGTCGTTAGATTTGTTAGAGCCCATTAAAACCATAGGATGCGTAATGTATAGACGCGGTAATGAATTGTTTGAGTATGGTTTAATACCATCTGTTACCTGTAAGTCAATGGGACTTGTTTGATATTACCGGCTATAAATGGACAGTCTTTGTGTCTACATGTAGTTACTTTTTCTAGAAATTATACACGTTATGACAAAATAGTCTCTAATAAAGAAATCTATTTTACCGCCTGTATACATTGGAAAGTGTTATTAAAATGAGTGTATTTCCAGCTTAATATCAGAACAACCAAGTACACCTCATTGATACTACCCTGTAACTGTTAGGACATCCAAATCTTTCAGCCGTAAATGACAAAATTCGCTTCACCGTGGAATTCGTTTAATTCCAGTTCAATCCCGATAACCCGGCCGCGGAGAATATCCTTTCCGACATTTTTCTCCCGCCAATAGGTGGATAATCGAAAACCTAAGCTGGGGGCTCGGAAAGGGTGTTGTGGTCGCACTGCTGTGAGATATATAAGGAATCTATGGTAAGGTGCTCCAGCCGCCGCGATATGACTGATATACATTTAAAGGTGGCGTTAAACTCAAATCAATCAACCAATCAACCTAGAAAACTACGTTGTTAGGCCAGGTCACATGTCTAAAGTTCGCCTGCTTTATACTTGCTACGATGAAATAGTGCACCTGCCAACGGATAATCTGTTGTTGAGTCTCCATGAAACATCCGATCTGAGCAGCGTAACAACGATTTTTTTTCTCGACCAACGTTGTACCTGTTGACATAAGGATTGTAAAATCTAGGAAAAATAAATCAATCACGCCCTATTGACCGATAAGTGACAGCTGGTATATGACAACACGGTACTAATCAATTTCCACATACATGTATTCCCTTAATTTTTAGCTCATCAAAATTATATTTTGGAACACAGTACGAGAAAAGGAAAAAATGATTGAAACAACCAATTCCTCCATTTTTTCTTCACAATTTCTACTCTTTATTTCAAATATTTTGCGGTTTTCACTCACCTGGAGACATCGTCTACCACCTCTCACAATTGACCAATCTCGACTGTCAATCAAGCAATATATCGACAATCAAATCATTCATTTAACCTGGAATTGAGATTTGGACTACGACATTGTTGATCGGGACTGACATTATTTAAGAACCAATGTTGAGAGTTGGGTGTGGACAAATGTGTACGGTCTGATCTTTGTCTTCATCTCCTGCCAAAATAAGTAATATTCCGGGTTCAGCATTACCAGAGTTAATAATAAAATAATTAAAGAGGTTTTTTGTCCCTATTTCTCTACATCTCAATACTTCATTTATTTTTGCAGGGTATCTTTAGAAGCAAGCTACAAATGAAAAAAACAAGAATTCCTTCGTTAAATGCCTACAATTTCTAGACGGTGCTTGAGGAACAAAAAACTAACCGGTATTAGATATGACTGTCATATTGGACAATAATAAATGCAAGGCTTTTATAGTGAAAAGACTTATCTATTCAACCAGGAAAAGGAACAGATTTAAAAAGAAGAAAGATATTTGTTCTAAAACGACAGACAAAAAGCAGAATTGCAAAGCGACTGATCGGATATTTAACTACGGGTCTTCAATATTTCGTTCCAATTTAAATGCCTTATCGTTTAATTGGCATGTGGTGCTTTTATTACAGTCAGTTTTGTGTGGATGTACGCACGGATTGACCTCTCAACCGAGTGAATCGAGTTTGAACACAAACAACCACTTCTTATCTACGTCTAGATTGATATTTGCTACAAAATCCGTGTCTTTTTATGAAACTGTTGATATACCTAAAATCAAAAATACAGTTCAAGACCATTTAATCCAATCAGTATTCGAAAATCCAGCAATTTTTCATTCGTCATTCATTATGCCTACAGTTGATAAAGCAGATACATCGACGTCTTTAGAAAGACTTAAAAATTTGAAAAATCAAATGTCAAAAGTGAATACGAAAAGTGTGATATCTACGAAACAAAATGAGTATTTTCCTAGGGAACCCCGGCATTCCTTCAGTTTACAAGCATCATATTTATTACCAACACCAGTTATGACTTCTGGTCCTACGTTAATCTCCTTAAACGAAGCAAATACAGATTTACAAGTAGACATTCCAGAGACTATTCAAACCATATCAGGAAAGCTTTCCACGTCACACTCAGATTCTCAATCTTTCGTGAATATAATTCCTACAAATACCGCGAATTATCAAGCGCTTAGTCCTTCTATAAACGAAGGGGACCTTTTATCAAGTGCAATAAAAGAACAGCCGACTTCAACATTTAAATCAAATAGTAGATACACTAATTGGCTAAAAGAAAGTATTACTGACCAAAGTGTTATAAGGGCATCGTTGGAGGTATCGTCAAACGAAAACCTAGATCTCACAGTGAAAATTAAAGATATCAATTCCATGTCCAATGACTTTGAAAGTGCTTTTTCGAATATTGATAACAAATCCATGTCTCCAGACCCAACCGCAACTCCTTTTGCTGAAATGACAGAAACGAATGGATCGAAATACATTTATGCGTCTCAATCTAGATCATTAATATCCAGCACTGATGTCCAATTAAAACCAGTCGCAACACTGACGAGCAATGAATTTCTAACAGGAGATCAGATTTTCAAACAAAATGAATACTCGAGATCAATTATTTCGTCGCTTGATTTGGAAATGTCAAGTTCATTTTCAATTAGGCCTATACAATCAACAATGACACAAACAACTGTTGAGGATTCTATACAATCACAAAAATCTAATTACCGTGATACACACCAGACAGAGTCCTATGTTGGCATAGAAACAAGATTAT
The DNA here is from genome assembly GCA_946902895.1 of Fragum fragum. Lineage (NCBI taxonomy): Eukaryota > Metazoa > Mollusca > Bivalvia > Cardiida > Cardiidae > Fragum > Fragum fragum. Next base: position 35,593,583 of record OX336375.1, on the reverse strand, counting down.
GGTCAAAACATACAGAAGATCTAAATCCAAATGCAAATACTTCCAAATCGGGAGTATCGTCGGCCAAAATATCTTATCAACAAGAATTATCATCAGACTTCTTGTTGACCACCCCTGCCATACAAAAAACTACAGTGATATCAACGCATAAGACATTGAAATTTCAACTAGACGTGTTATTATCATCTACAAGCACCTACCGGGATAACCAAAAAGGTGAAAATGGCCTGATAGCGACATTATTGACTTTTACAAATTTCCAAAACAACTTCGAACCATTTGCAAGTGTAAAACACGCGTCTCTCCTGGAAGCATCTTTTGGATATCTAGGGCCTACTGATTTTCTCAGTCTGTCTTCGCAGTATTCATCTACACCCAGTTTACCGCTAAATATGGACACCTATTCGACCGAACAGACTACAGTATCATCAAAAAGTAAACATACTGATAAAAGCGTAACATTGAAAAGTGTAGCCAACAAAATGAAAATCATTGATAAATCTAACTCTGTTTTCACTCAAACTACATCGTTACCACAAGTTTCCTCAATTTTTAGTTCACCCCTTTTCTCATCATGGAAGACCCTTCGCGAATGGAACCCCCTTAACGATATTAAACCAACAACGCAAGGTTTTACCAGCAACAATATAGAATCGATTCTCAGTGTCGAAAAGTATGTCGATGCTTTTCCTGACATAGATAACTCTCATTTCACAGAGACATACATGAATAAGATTCTCTTTACTTCTGACATAACACCAAATACAAGTCGCACAACAAGAATTGCAAATACCCGTACTTTGACAGCAAATATCGACTTGATAATGAAATCAGCGAAAGAATCAGTTATGAATTCACAAAGTAGCAACCCCATTCAAATTCTCAAGGACGACTCGCGCTCGTATTTGATTCCTTTAAATGAAATTGAAATAACATCCTCTCCAACTTCAATTGAGGCGCGCTTGGTTACATCTTTTTCATCAGTATTAGACATTAGTCACGTTGAATCTTTGCCAACTGACCTTCTAAAGGGGACACGTTCACAAGATGTATTAATATCAAAACAATCACTGGATTTTTACAAACTCTCCGAGTCTCTGATGTTATCAAAATCATCACAAAACAGTTTTGAGCTTTCATATACAGTTTTACAAAGTCAAAAAAATGGGACAGTGTCAGGAGAAAGTGAACAGATTATAACGCAAGGAGAGGCCAAAACTCATTCTGAATCAAGCTTATTAAACCAATATTTAAATAGAAATGTGTCTAGTATAATTCCAGTCGCCACCCTTTTTCCGTTTATAAATGATATATCAGTGAGTGACAGTAGAAAAGCAATGGAAATAGACAGCTCAGATGTCGATGACGTCTATCTTTATTTAAACTCATGGTCCATTGTAGATTCTGCAGATGTTTTATCAAAACGAAATGAAACAAATCGGATAACTGAAGAAGGAAGTCAGTTTAATCCCTCATTTGAAAGTAGTTTTAGTAGGCCATATATTACTAGATCCTTATTCGACTACATAGACGTATCTGCGAAATCAGAATCAATGGTTTCTACACAACAACCTGACCAAATGTCTCCAATTAAAACTGCGTTTGCGGGTACACCAGTAATCTCTTTAATGTCACTTGAATCACCCCAGCTCCTTGAATCGTCATCTTTTGGGGTAAAGCAAACATCAACATCCTCTATAGATGAAGCCTACAATATACACCCTTCAGTGTTGAATAGTGAAATTATTTCAAATAGTGAAATCTATACTGCAAGGGATTCTTTATACCTAGAAAGTGGTTCAAATTTTGATGGTGATACTATTGGTACAAAACTACTAGATGTGGCTATGGAATCGTCGTCTTTTGAGTTGCCACGCCTATCGCATCGTGATACATCAACGGACTTAGATACATCTTCGGTAGCGCAACCGTCACTCAGCTCGTTGGAAAACCGAGATTATATGAGTGCTGAGGGAACATATTTCAAATCTTTAAACCAATTACCGACAACTTCAAATAAGTACACAGAACGAGAGTCTGAAGATTTTTCGCGATTGAATATCGGAAATTCTTTTGATAAGTATTCATCTGTTAAAGTATCCTTAACAAATTACGAAATTGAAAATCAGACAAACATACAATTTCGGCAAAATCAGTCATATTTTAGCAATTCTTTTAGCCCGTTTTTGACGAATATGGACCAAATACATGTTACTTCAAATACGATGAAAACTCCTTCATCTAGTGCCAGCGTATTTCAATCAAGTATCAGAGCTGTTAGTATGCCTGCTACGACGACAAAGGATGACTCAATTTCTATATCAATGTTATCGATATCACCTGAATTACATGGTTCGTCAACCGATTCCATTTTATCTGTAACGGATGTGTCGACACAAAATAGTGCAACATTTTCTGTGTCAACGGAAGGTCGAAACGTTATGTTTTTTTCTGTTGATAGGAATGAAGGGCAAAGGAAAGAATCGGATTACAATACGATTCCTTTCGCATCGTATATAGCATCGCCCAGTTCGACTCGGCTTTCACATACACGCGATTCAAATGTCGGGTCTCTTTTAACGCCGGTTGACTTTTCTCAGATGGAAGATGAAATAAGTATGATGTTAGCAGAAACAAAAAAGAGTTACACCAATAAATATTTACTTCCGACGAAAACTAGTGTAGAAGTATCGCAAAGCTCTATTGATACATTACTTGAACAGCCAAGGTTTTCATCCAATCGCCATCTGTTGTTGTCCGAAGCCGATTTAAGTTTTAGCAATCAAATTAAAACTGCAACAGAATCATCTAAACACACTGTTTCCCATTCTTCAATGACCTCTCACATAGAAAGGAGTTCAGCTATGTCCCTGCAGGAAACGAGTATGAATATTTTATTCTCGGAAACTTACAAATTGTCCTACGTTCAATTCCTGTCTTCAATCACTTCAGTTTTACAAACAATATACCCATCAAGGCAATCGGATTCGTTTCTAAACGGCTACAAGAGTTCCGTTGAAGACAGTTTATCACCGATACGGCAGAGTAGTTCTTTCGAAAATAACCGGTTTTCTGAACCAAAGTCTTCAAAATTAGAACCCGGAAAAGACTTTGATTTCGATGTCACTTCACCACTGTTTACTTCCGAACAACCAACAGAAAAAAATCTAAAAAATTCGCCATCAACAGATTTCATACATTACTCTAGTGTTGAAATTATGTCACGTGAGCTTATTCCTGACGCAGAACCGTCATTTAGTTCGATTGTTCCTTTTTCTTTTTCTTTCGATAATTCATATTCTCTCATAAATAAATTTAAAACACCTACATTGGAATTTACCGATATTTCACAAATCGTTTCCTTATCGATGACAGAGTCTTTGCCTGAACCCATCCCATGGGAGCCATTGCCGACGCGGCCTACTCTTGATTCATCCCTTGCCAGTTTCGAGTATCTTATCGGTTCATCAAAAAGTATATTACTGAAAAGATCTACAATGCCACCTAATACTGTTTTATTTGGTTCTTTGAAAACTAAAGGTATGAGCCGAAAGCTGATTTCCAAATATTCAACATTAGCATCAACTGTTGAACCTATTTTTACACCTGAAAGTAGACAAGTAAACATATCTTTCTACAACCCCAGAACATTAGAATCAAGTGGTTCCACTACTCAGTATTTACAATTACTTTCAAGCACATTAGCCCCAGTTGGGTTACGAACGAATATTTCACCTATGATATTTTATAGACCTTCAAGTGTAGTATCAAATTCCATGAAAGATACTTTGACAAGTTTTAGTTCGATGAGCCTACTAACGGAAGAGTCAGCAAGCAATGTGTCGTCTATAGCTACAGGGGATATGCATATCGACAACACTAGCATTCAACTAGGATTGTCTGCTGCTTCTACAATTTTCAAGATACGCGTATCAAATACTGGGCTTGGTGAAGGATCTATGACAGAAAAACCCCTAACGAAACGCTACTCTAATTCAATATCGGTTAGTCCATTTGGATTATCAGAAAGAAGCTCAATGGAAGGTACTTCAGCTGTAATTAGAAGTCTTTCGCATATCTATTCTGAAGTTATGTCTCATGAGCTGATTTCATCTTTCGGAAGCCATGATTCTTATAAAAGTCAAATGACATATTCCCAAACACTGTATAAAGAAACGAAATCCCAAAACCCTCAAACGAGCTTCGAAAACGTACAACTATCGTCAAGTTTCCTTATACCAAGATCACTGTCAAATAAAAGAAAATCTATCGTATCCTCAACGGCGAGGGACTTGTCACTGTTACATATGTCGATTTCGAAATCTAGCTTGACTGCTTCGAAACAAGTAAGCGTGAATCTATTACAAACTTCATGGAAAGGATTGTCTGAAACAGCCAATGACGCCCAGTCAGGGATGGAATATATTAATTTTTCCTCCGCTTGGTTAACCGATGACACATTATCTGATCAAAGGTCGATTTTCATTTCCTCGAAACCTACAGAAAGAGAATCATTAGCTGGATATTGGGATCAAATATCGAAAACTGAAACGGCATCAGAATTTAAATCAGATACGAGAATGATGATTTCATTAGAATCTCCGGAAAATAAACATTTAAATTCACTGTACGAAACCAAATCGGCGGAGCTTACTGGTGAAGGACTGTATCCATATACCTCACCTATATTCGATTCTATAAACTTGTTTACATCGTTTGAAAGCAACAGTCTCTTGAGAAGTTCAACATTAAGCATTTATCCACCAGTAGAGGATCAACTATCTGTAAATGATTCACAGAGTAACCAGAGTGAAGACAAATTGTTAAAAGCGTTTATAACAATTTCATCTTCTCTCGGAAACTATTCTACGTATCATTCAGTATTACGAAATAACGCTTCAGCCACAACTGAGGACAGAACTATCCAACTCGCTAAAACGATAAACTCTTTGTCTCAATCAGTTCCGCTGCCAGCGTCTGAGTCGAACTCTTATCTAGAAATTTCTGATAAATACAGCGAGACATTGTCTAAAGTTCAAACGCACATGCAATACATCATAAGTAAAACAAATGGATTAACCGATGATTATGGTTTTTCGTTTCCTTCTCTATTATTGTCCACACATATGGAGTCTATAAATGAACCCATTACTATTCCATCCGTTCAAAGCAAACTAAATATTGCTACTGAGATTAAACCGGATTTAACAGCACCATCAAAGAGCATTGATTCCTCGGGAACTTTAACGAGGAGCTTGTATCCATCGTTTACTCACAAGCTTATATTGAATTCAAACTCTTCTAGTTTTGTTACCCCATTTTTATTCCAAAGTGAAAGAATTCCATCGCTTAATTCCACATCACTGGCAGATATATCAGTTATGAGATCAGAAGATAGCTTATCTGAAGTATACCCCGGCGCATCACCAAATTTTTCTACGATTACAGAGCATTTCTCGAACACGTACAAATTGAGCGTGCTAAACTGGACTGTTGTGCCTACCTTAGAACCATCATTATCGGAGTCGGACAATACCATTGCAAAACTTTCTGATGCTCCGTCTATTGAATTATCAATAATGGCTTCAGATGGAAACACTCTCGAGAGGTATTATATGTCGGAATTGGAATTTGGCAAACGATACTCAGAACCGAGTTTTTCTTCCGCTTCTTCAATACTGACTTATGCAGATACAAACTCTGGACCCGAGGACAAAATAACTATTACACACGAAACATTAAAGCACGACACTAATTCCGTTTTGCTATATGCAGGACCTTCGTCTTCCGGACAAAATATAGTAAATTTTGGTTCAGTATTTCCAACCTCAGAATCGAAGCTTCTCGATAGATCCGACCAGGCGATATTTATTAACAGCAATGAACCGTTAACCACTGAAACACCTCCAGAGTTTATATCAATGAAGGAAATAAGTTCGTACCTTCAAACAGTGGCCGTTGATAGCATGATATTATCACCTAGTGTCATTTTTCAAACAGCTTCATCCTTTCCAAATCGTGTGCATCAATCGACAACACGCATGGAAACTATAACCCAAGCTTTCACCGAAACACCCTACGCGATATCAACGTCAAATGAAAACTCTGTTATTATACCACCTACGGCATTCATAACTGAGTCTAGTATTACTATTCTAAGTGATGAAGGCCAGTTTATCTCCGATGAAATAGAAAATATATTATCAAATACTTCACCCTTAGAGAAACTGACAACGGATTCCCCAAATGTATTCTACACAGAAAAAAGTCTGGATACACTTTCAGAAGAATTTTCAGTACTGTCAACCAAAGGCAGTGCAATGACAAAGACTGTCCCAAACTCGTACATGAGGGATCCAACGTTGGAATACCTCAGCAGTTTTCATTGGCTAGTTTCCTCGGAAGTGTCACAAAATTCCATGCCCTCTGTTAAAAATGAATTCATTCGACCTTCATTTATGACAGCCTTAGGTTCACAGCTTTATGATTTTGAAATAGAATCGTCTGAGTCAGTTACACCAGTTACAAATATTAATCTGTTAAACAGTGATACGAAGTCTTCGTATGAACAGAATAGTTTTTTGAATTTAGATTTGAATTTATCAAATATTGTGACCAAAGAAATAATACCTAGTAGTATATTACCGGCTTCATATTCCTTAATAGACTTTGATACCTCAAAACCAAAACCAGATATCCCTTCAGAAACGAAAACCGAAACAGCATCCTATTTTGTTTCATCGCCAAAAACAGTTTATTTGTCTTTATCTGAATCACGTGGTATATTGACAAAGGATTCTTTCGTTAACGATCCAAGTAGAAACAGGTTTAGCATTTCCCAGCCATCGAGTCAGGTAGAATCAACAAGGTCACCCAAGAAGCAATTGAGCTTGACAACTGAGATATATTTAGATGCTGATATACGCCATACATCGGAAGAAGGCAGCTTCTATTCTGTGGATTATAATTCATTTCAAGTTCCCACGGCAGATTCGAAAACATCATCGTCTTTGAAGGAATTTTCATCGGAGTATGTCGAAAATTCACTTTCAAGAATCGCATCAAATCCTGCAATTTTACCGTCCTTAGATCAAAACGAATTTAAGCGAGGTCCATACTACTCATCACTTACGTCCAGCGATGCAGCCTCTAACTTTCTTTCACTATGGATTACATCGAGTAATTTAAACAGTTATCAATTGAAAATAAGTACTTCGGATTATCAAATTTATTCATCGAGTGTCAAAATGACAGAGAACTCACTCGGCACAACAAACAAGGATTCAAGTTCATTTGATGAACTTTCTACGATACCGATAGCCTCTGACTCAATGCCAGTCACCGACAACCCATTTTCGTTAGTAAGTGCTGATCAACAAGACTTTCCAGAGAAAAGTTATTTGTCCGAACAAAGTTTTCAAGAACCTTCAAAATCGAAAGATGATTCAAAAACAGTTTTTCAGGTTTACAGTACCAACGATCCTTTCAGGTCTTCGTATAGTGTATTTTCCGAATTTTTGCAAGACACATGGCACAAGGCATCCGACGAAAGTGGTATTTTTGTTACAGAATCCACCTTAGTTCTACCCAAACTGAAGACTGAATCAATCCGTGTTTCAATAAATACGATAGAAACAGAGATCACGCCGACGAAGTGGTCATCATTATCTGCCAGTGTGTCACCTTTGATAGAGACATTCCCTTACGCATCGTCAGATCCATCCACTATTCAAGAGCCGTTCACAGCATCGCCTGTACTTGCTGCTAGCAGTGTCAACAACATACAAAGTCGTTTTAGCACTATATCGTCACAGTCTGCCTCCAGACTTTCTCAGACTATTTCACCAACACCTGCTAGCTTATATGAAACGCCGATGTCCACGTACGAGTCTGCCATGTTTGGAGTTTCTTCGTCAATCTTCCCAACGCCAATAGACCAGACAACTCTACTTTTTCTCACGCTGCAGTTGAAGCCATCAGTAAACATCAACGATCCAACACTCATACAAGAACTTGAAAATGGTAAGGCGATTTTTAAGTATATCTTTTAATTTAATTACATTCAACAGCTCGCTGACCACGCCCACTGACCTCTGCCAAGGCAATTCATCTGAGAAAACGAACGACATGAGTTTCCAAGTATACTATTTTAGACATACAACAAAAATCGAATCGTTTGTAGCCGACCTAAACGTCGTTACATCAGCTTTACCTATGTGTAGATGCGCCGTTTAAATCCCCCCTCAATGAAATGTTATACTTAAATGTTGGGGAACTAATTCTTTGATAGGTCGATCACGGTTTTTATTGACAGTAATGATCAGCATGCACTGAAACCTATTGAGCGAAAACTTGCCATCTCGAATTGGTGAAATGTATCTACCCTGGTTAGACTGCGAAGATAGTTCGAGTATGAGAATGTAACATGGCCACTTTGCTACAAATTCATTTTAGTACATGTTACCCAGATTGACCTGTGCTACATCTAACATCTTTTTCAAAAAGTCAAACTGCATCCCCGACTTTTTGTTCTTATTGTTCTTGGTCACGATGTTGTTACACGATGGGTGACCCAGAAAAGTTTTGCTACTCGTTGTAAACTCAAAGCTGAAATAAAGGATAAACCTTAGAATCTGAGAGGATTAAATTTGATAACATTATGAAGGCTTTCCAAAATTTCATTGGAAAAAAACGGATTTAAAGAGCAACTAGATCAGTGCTCTCCTTTCTTTCCAACTTGGTTGTTTTAGTTTTGAGGTTATTAAAATTTTGATATCATAACGGTCCCTAGATGAAAACATTGTCGGTTGGCGAGCAAAATGTGGTAACCACAGCTGGTTACTACATTTGGCTCGTCCCCGACGCCATTTATCGCTATGTGATAACCAGACGACAAAATTCAACATTAAAAATGCTTCAGGTTCAATTTACTATGTTTTTTATTCAAAATAAAATATTTTCACTTATGGGGCGACATAAGATGACATAAATAGAGAAATTGCTTACCATAATCAATTACTCTTCCCCCATAGTTTTAAAGTCGTTTTCATTTTTGAATCTCATCCAATTTTGTGGTACTGAGTTTCCGTTTTGATTACATTGATTAATTAATTGAGCGGGGTTCAACGCCGCTTTAAACAGTATTTCGGTCATATCGCTGAGGCTGAAGCACCTAACAATGGATTCCTCGTATTTCTCACACCAGTACTAACATTACATCCTTTCCTAGCCTCCAGCTGCTATCCCACTTAGTTTTACAATTATCCACTCATTGGTGAGAGACAAATGTCGGAAAGGATATGTGCCGCGGCCGGGGATCGAACCCATAACATCCCATAATCCCTGGTTCTACGTCCCCGTATTTTTATACCTGAGAAAACATTGTGGAAAAAGAAAAAATTGCTTGTTACAAGCAATAAAATTTATAAAATCGGTATTTTGTTGAAATGAGTTTGATGTTCTATTTATGATATGCCTGAAATTTTCGGGATTAATCGAGATAATTATTAAAAAATATCGTTTATTATATACCACGAATCCTGTAATGTTGATCGTAAAATGACGTCATTATACGCATTATGATGTCATTTTGGCACTAACGCAAAACCGTCACTATAGGCGCCTGTTCATTTGCATAGGTACAGCATTGATGATACATTACCCATGTAAGCAAGGGGTATTCGATAAGTATTTCTTTTGCTTTATTAAAGGTTTACTAGAGTGCTACAAAGAAGGGGCTAACAAACTACGACACGCTAATTTGCGGAAGAGACGTCAAGCTGCAAATGTTGGTGATGGGGTGACGAATGTGAAGGTCAGTGAATATTGGATACATTTTTGGATCTAAATTAGTATATTTTGACCGAACATGCAAAGTGCTTATGTTCGTGAAAAATTGACAGATCGCGTGTGTCAGTTAAAAAAATCAATAGACCAACCAAATCATACATTTACACCCAAAAGCGAGTTTAACTCCGACTTTTTCGACATTTTTGATGATTTGGCAGTTTGAACGTCGCAACTACATTTCTTTCAAGCCGTTATGTTGCTAACCACTCCTCTTTTTTGTCACATGTTACTTACCAAAAACTTTGCGAAATAACGCCGTGTAGTAAGTTGAAGTTACTATTGGAGCACAGTGGGCGGGGCACACGATCTGTCATTTCAGCGGGACCCGTCATACCAACGGGCAAAAGTCTCGGTATTAGAATAGTCAAGCTTTGCAGATTAAAAAGACTGGCAGCGACTGCAGCTTATTAAAGCTACACGTTACTAGTCATTTGACGTAGGTAGACGTACGTGGGCATCTTCAGTTAAACACCTTTTGTACTTTTATGGTTTCGGACTAGTCTGGCTATCACAAGAAGTGGGTGATCAAGGCGAGTTTTTAGTAGCATTTGAAATAAGATTAGCAGACTGCGCACGTCTGAATTGGCACGAGGCTATTGTATGTCACACATATTAACATTTTAAGTCTATACTTGAACCAGAGAAGTACCTTCAAATTGACTTGTATTCTTTACGACAAAATTTGTCCAGATTTCTCTGTGAAAAGATCTGAGAGATGATTTTTTTCCTGGTACAAAGGGTATACAACATCAGATAATTTCTATCGAATAATGAATACAAAAGATGTTTCAAATTTAACAAAGCTCGCTCATTTTATTTCAAGAGTCATGAAATTTAAGAATAATTCCATAGAAAATAAATAGCTTTATTAGTATCGATTAACTTAAAAGGTCGGAACAAATTCAAACTGAAGTTAAGACGTTTTGGAAAGGAGTCGAATTATAATTATAGTTCTATTTTAATCTAGAAAGAATTTAGTAGTGTAAATACTTTGTAGTATTTTGAAGGCCTTCGCATTATCTATTCTCTGCTAAAACAACACCATTAACAACAATAAAACTGATGTATACACGTATATTGATAAGAACCATATTGTATGCAACTCTGTCATGATTCTATAATGTTAAATGTAAGTGTTGTATATAATGGGCCGGTGGCCTTGATGTATCTAAGTAAACTTTGTATCTTTGTATATTGCCAAATAGCGCCGTTTAGTATATATGCCGAACTTCCTGTTGGTGCTCAGTGGACGTGGCAAGCGATATGTCGATTGTGATTAACCCGTTCCCACACAGCAAAATTTTAGACCGGTCCAAATTGAAAGAAGCTGCAGACGACAATTTCAAGTTGATGGAATTTTAAACTTTTCCGTCATTTTGGGTAGAAAACATTGTGGATAATGAAGAAATTGCTTGATACAAGCAATTTCTTCATTTTCCCAAATGTTTTCAAAAGCTTTTTTCTTGGGGGGCGTAGAAAAGGAGGGATTGAGTTGTAATGGGTTAAAGACTTGTTCAAATGTTTAACTAAGTGCCATCAGGTGTTTTAACATGCGTTTTCTAGAACAATACTTAATTTTCATTATCATTATTATTATATTTTTAGTTGGTTTTTATTTTCAAAGAAAAGTAGATTCACACCAGACAGCACGTGTGTGCACGCATGTCATCAGCTACCCTACCTACGAACAAAGTTATGAATAAGAGTTAGACCTCTTCCACTATTTTGCCTTAACTTTTCAAATACATTTTTTTCTTCTTAACAGGTTACTGATATTACAAGAAACGTTGACGAGCCATCTAACGTCGACGTTGAATTCTACGTCAGTGAAAATGGAGATCCGGTTCCATCAATTGACGTTGAAAATACGTTGAATCAACTTAGTCTTGTAGAATTAAGTGCTTATCTTGCGTACCCGGTGAGTGTGACAATTTGATTTACGTTATTGTTGTACAAAATGAATCGGTAGAACCCATTACAACACAATGCCTATTTTGTAAGTTTTAATGTAAAATAGGGTACGCCTGGGCAAAGTTGAAATGAGATACCGAAGACATTATTCATATAACTTTCGGAGATGGATATCAGACAATGCCGTGTGCAAAGTTTGAACAAATAGACCTTATGGTTGCCTAAAGAGAAATTTAAAGACTCTGTTACTTACATGTATTAAGTTTATAGAAACTTGCTTTAGTTCGTTTTCGGCGAAAGCTTTAAGCTCTCGAACACACAAATCAAATTGTTTACACGCCAGAGAGAGAAAGAGAGAGAGACAGTGAGAGATAGAGAGAGAGGGGGGGCCTGTTGTTTAAACCCACTGCTTCCCAGTTATACAGATGGGTAGCCTTATTGGTTTAGTGGTTCAGGAGGAAAAGGGTTCTTAAACGACGGACTGTGAGAGATAATAATAGCTCATCTTGAGCGCAAAAAGATGATAATTCGTGCGAAGAGGGTTTTCCAGTAACTGCGTAAAACAAATAGTTGAAAAAGAGATAGGGTCCAGAAGAGGTCAATCAGAGATAGTATTATCAAATAACCGAGAAAATTCTTAAACACCGAAAAGTTTCGACTCTGGTCAGCGCAGATTGGAAAGGGTCGACAATTTTTGCACTTCCTACGGTATCCCTTCTCGGCTGACGAGTCCCAAAATTTGAACTTGGGTCTCGTTTTGATCTGAAAAACACACAAATGGAATACTTCTTTTTGCTTTCTTTAGGTAATCAGTCGACCACGTGCTGTTACCAAGGTAACGAAAACTGAGGAAGATGTTGACGACACACCTATACCGATACTTATCATCATACCAATAGTGATTCTGATTGTTGCCATAGTAGTTATCGTCATAGTGATATATTGTTGTAGAAAGAATATTCATAGCGGCAGAATCAAAACAAGACACTCACTGGTCCCGTCATTAACTTTGGTACGATGATTCGTTATTTTTCTTTACCAAGTTACCCCAAGCTATCCCAACACAACCGGCCATAAAAACTATTTATGCTAATGAATCTTTTTTTTTTCTTCAAATTTTGGACTTGTCACATTAGCAGCCGCTTTTCTAAAATAAGTGCAATTCAAAAAGTAGCCATCCAAACAAGTTCTTCTTTTACCACAATGTTTTTTCAAGTATATTATCACAAGGGTGTAAAAACAGGGATTGCACAGGAAAAGATTGAAATTATTAGGACAATTGATGGAATCATTTAACCTTAAAAGGATATCTTCACAGACTAAGTTTCCAGTCTATTTGTAAAAAAGTAACTATTTGTTTCTTTAGTGTTTTTATTCACAGTAAAACACTTGATAAACGAAAAATTGTGAATGCTTGATTATATTTTATATTTAAAAATATCCATGTATTTGAAATTTAACAAATACATAGAATTGCCATCTTTGCTGTTAATAGTATTCTGTTTTTATACATATATATATTTTAATTGAACAACTGTTTCAGAAAAAGCCAACACTGGATGAAATGGATCTCATGATCGACATGGAGAAAGGAGAAGTGGTGTCTAGAAGGTCCAATACCAGTACTCTGAATGTGAAAGCTGAAGGTTCAAACACAAACACCCTCTCTACAGCGTTACAGAAACTACAAGAGACTGGGGCAGAGAAGGTCTCGGAAATGCCGTTAAGGTTGAACACTATTCATTATTTCCAGCGGTCATTCTCGGAAATATGTTCCCCACAAGATAGACTTGAGCGACTGAAAAGTTTGGGTCTAAACGTGACCGAGATACATACACGGACTTTATACCAGATATCGGAGGCTAATTCAAACAGTGAGAATGTTGCAGACGCTGTAGCGGAACAACTAAAAACTGAGTCAGGTGATAAAACGACCGTAAATAAGGATGATACAACGCCTTACTCGTCTTTAAAAACGGATGATCCAATATTTGATCTTTCTAGTTCGGAAAGTAATCAAAGTCAACCAGATGATCAAAACCTTATCCAAATTGATCGCGAGGAGAGACTTTGGAATAAAGTGACATTTATGGCAAATGACGGATATCTCAGTGATTCAAGCCCTAGAAATAAGAAGGCTAGTCAGACTAGAACAAACAGGTTAGATACACGGCTGACACAGAGACAATCTGTTGGAAATTATGACTCAAAGACTTCCAGCAAGGATAGGGCCCTAAAACATAAAGAAAGGCGTAAACGGGACAATGCTAGTAGAGAACTTGAAGATCATGACCCACAAAGATCGCATCCGTCCGTTCACGGCTACAGTAACAAAATATTTGATAACCCTATCACCTCTACGATACAAAATCACAGACATATGGGAGATTATACAAGCGTTGAAACTGATACTGATAGCGTTTGTCTCCCTTCATCTACACCAACTTGGATTATGGACAGCGATTCTTATTGCCACGGTGATCTAGACACAGAGTCGGATGGGCGATTTGAAGACTTCCGTAGAGGCGTTTCTTATTCTGGCAGGCGAATGTTCGATAAAGTACTAAACGGCCATGATCTACCCGTAGAAGCCGTTAATGATGTGTTGTACAGTTACCTCAAACCAAAGGAGCAGCTGTACATAATAGACAGGTAGATGTATACCTTAACCCTTTCCCGTTTTTAGAAATTTTAGACTCGTCCTAATTGAAAAAGGTGGCAGACGACAATGAAAACTGGATGCCATTTGAAAAGAAACCGTCCTATGTTATAGAAAATATTGTGGAAAAAGGAGAAATTGCTTGTTACAAGCAATTTCTTCTTTTTCCACAATGTTTTCTTGGGTATAAAATCGCAGGAACGTAAAATCCCGTATTTGAACGTGAAAGGGTTAATGCTCGTTCGATCATGAATAAGTGCTTTACACGTGGAAGTGAAATGGTCCCATCGACACAAAGATGGGGAAAAACAAGTACCAGGATGTCCTTAAATGATTAATCCTTTATGTATTGTTAATTATCCAAGTTCGATAGGTCGAAGTATGGAAGTCTCGATGTATATAAGGGAATTATTCGTGATTTCCATATAATGAGAATTAACAATACTTCACTCACAAACATGGTTTGTAACAATTACCACACGAATTAATGAAAAAATAGCAAAGGTTTACATTTTTTCTCCAAAAATTAAAACTAACATATTCCAAAGAAAGCCACTTTTTAGACCCCTTGATTATTGATTTAAGAGAAAATTGTTAGAAAGAAAAAAATGTCAAAACAAGAATTTTCCCCTTTTATCGTAATGTCTTGTACCATATCTGGCACTTACTTGAAAGCACTTTAATTTTTCGTCTGCTATATCCTTACCTACATTTGTCTCTCACCAATGGGTGGATAATCGTAAACCTAGGTGGGATAGCAGCTAGGAAAGGATGTAGTCGTAGTACATGTGAGAGAAATACCAGGAACCCATTTTTAGGTGCTCCACCCTCCGCGATATGACTGAAATACTGTTAAAAGTGGCGTTAAACATCATTCAACCAATATCTTTCCGTTGACATTTCTAAAATTTTGTCGTGGGGTACTGGGTTAACCAGAGCTAAAGATATAGCCGGGGATATTTTGTATTTTAGATTCAATTGTACACAAACCCTGTGTTATGAGCGCTCATAAGAATAGCCTCGTTGGATTTCGTTTAGATTTTTTTTTATTTGTCGTCGCTTCTACTTGCTAAAGCAGCGTTTGCCCCCCCAGAAGTCGGTAAATAATTGCTAGGGACAGTGCAAGGATGCAGACGAAACTACTGGAAGCCCCGCGTGGTTCTTTAACGTGCTCGATGTATGGCACCTTCACGCGGTGACTGGGTTAAACGCTTCACTTGAAAGACATTTTATTTGTAAATTGGGTCAGTCCGGGACACCAACACGCGATCTCGAGGTTTAAAGTCGTGTGCTCTACGAACTAGGCTAATGAGGCTGAAGCGATTCTAGAGCGGTAGAACTGTTTAAGAATAGCTTAAGTCCCTCTTATATGTAGATAAGTAGTTGGAATGGTTTAAGCCCTTCTTATACAGTGCTAGAATGATTTTAGAATGGTATAAACCCCTCTTATATAAAACTAGAATGATTTTATCATGGTTTAACCCCCTCTAATGTATAGTCCTTGAAACAATTTAGAATGAATTAACCACCTCTCAGACAACTTTTAATTGTTTTAGAAAGTTTAAACCCCTCTTATACAGACCTTGAATAATTTTATCATGGTTTAACTCCGTTTTATATAGACACCTGTCAACGCTCCTCTACCGAAATAAAAGGGGTGGGACATTTGCAATCACAGACCGATTAGCTCAGTTGGTAGAGCACTTGACTTCAAACCTCAAAATCACGGGTTCGAGCCCTGGGCTGACCATATCAACTAACTGACTAATTGTCTTTCGGATGAGACGTTAAACCGAGGCCCCGTGTGACGATGCTATCCATCGAGCACGTTAAAGAACCAGGCGAAGCTCTCAGTAGTTTCGTCCTGTATCCTTGCACTATCCCCCGTAACAACTAACCGTCTTCTGGGGGCGTCACTCATATGGGCATGTGCTACGGTAGCGACGATAAATAAACGGAAATACAAAAAAGCAATCACATTCAGTCTCGTGTTCGATGACATTGCGTAATAAGCTTTAAAATAACTTGGTGTCATTATTATCGTCGTCAGATTGTGTGGACAGTGAATGTAGTATTCATACATTTAGGACAAAAGCGGCGGTTTTCTCCACTATTTTTCTATGTCCCAAGGATCGAGATCGCCTGCACAAAATTTAATAACTCAACTTAAACAAACTGCAACCGGACTTTGTCCAATAAGCAGGGCATTCTGATTTCCGAGTTTACGGAAATTGGCATTTCCTTTGGACTTTAAAATTTCTGGGATGAGTCGAAACTCATCACATTGTATCGAATATAAATGCTACCTGAACCCTTTCCTGTTTTTCAAAATTTTAGAACAGTCCAATATTTTTTTTATTATTTTTTAATTTGTTGTTTTATTTTAGGGCTGGCATTCACATTTCTGTAAATCAAACTCAAACCTGTTGACCTTTTATTGATTTTTTCAGCAAATTTGAAGTTCCGATGGAAACTTCAGATTCTAGCAATTAGGCTGTCAATTTTCTTAAATTTCAGAATAAATTCTTTTGCAAAAGAATGTGCTGATAGTTTGCTATTGTGAGAGAACGATGTAGGCTCCAGATTTATGAAAAGGCCTTCTAAAATAAACATATCTTGTAATTGCATATATGTTGCTTTGGTAACCAATTTCTTGGCTACTTTTGACAAGTATGAAAAAAATAATTACTTGCTAACACATGATTTTCTTTTTTCAAGTAGGTCTATTCAACCAGATATAATAATAATGAACAAACAAAACCCAATCATTTCTAATACGTATCATTAACGGTCGCAGAAAAATCTTCCTTTCGCATATTTTTTTCCTTTTTGTTATAAAACAGGATTGGGTAGCTGTCGGTCGCACCTGTTCTAACCGATTTGTTGACATAATTGCCATAAGAACGGTAAAATTGACTAATAATTTTTATCTTAAATTTCTCCAGTTTTCGGAACTAAACAGAACCCTAGCCTGAGATTTGATAAATCTTTAAACGCTAATTATTTTCTTGAGTGTAATGGAACTGGATGAGAGCAGCGAGACAAATAGTCATTTACTTTCGTTTTCAAAGATGAGAAAACCCCAAATCGATGTTTAATTCTTTCGGCAGAAAATTTATTGTAAAAAAAAAAAGACACACGAGATTATTGGTCATTCTAGATATTGCCAATGCTTCTTACATTAAGAGGATCACATTTTTGGGCTTAATTTTAAGTAGTTGGTGTGCACAATGAGACTTGGGACCTCTCAACGATGGTATATCACACATCCATCAATCTCTAGCACACTTTAGGCAACAAGACAATTATGTAGTGCTTTAATTAATTTGTTTGCATAAATCTATACTACAACAAAGTTACATGCTCTTTCAATGCTTATGTCGATAAGATAAGGGCATATGGTGACTGGTCAACTCAGCCCATTTATAACTCGGCAACATGGCCCATTGTATAACTCGGCCCCAATATATGGTACAGTATATAGTGATCGGTGAAATTTCATAAAAGAATATTTAGGGGAGAGGGAACTGTTATTTTCATCTGCTTCTCTTTTGTGTGTGAATACGTCCAAATAATAAAAAAATATTCTGGTTAATTAATGACGGTCAATTTGATTTTAAGTGGTTGTAAATTAAAAATTACATTGCAAAACCACAACCATTTTAATCGGACCGGATTCCAAATATGTTAACAATATGATAATTCCAATAAAAGAAAATAAATTAATAAGCATAAAAATAAGTTACGGGATATTATTTTTTAAAAAAGTTTCATATATTCAATATTCTTGCATTGCTATATACTATGTACTAGGGCTGAATTGACCGGGCTGAGTGATTCAATGGGCTGAGTTGACTGGTAACCGGGCATACATTGCTTCACCATTGACCATCTGTTTGTTTGAATGGTTTCAGGTCTAAAAGGCCCAGTGACAGAAAGGCCAATTATTTTTTTTTTTCATTTTTCTTGGTAGAAAATATAGTAAAATTGCAGAAATTGATTGTTGCTAGCAATTTCTTTATTTTCCACAATGTTCTAAATTGCTTTTCTCGAGGGATGTCAAAACCCATCATTGTGTTTGAACTACTGGGCAGAATTGTTTTGTAATTGAAAGGAATTCTTACTTTTCTTTAAAAGTATTTGTCTAAACACACTACAACCAAATGTAACTCAAACAAGTCTGTTACTCATTCACAATTAGTGACAATTAGTATATCAGCCCATTTTGGAATAGGTAGCCCAAATGTTCTGATATATACATGTACAAATTTTGTCATCAATTACACATGGGCCCACCACAGGGAAATATATACTAGGATAGGATTTTTCATATATAACAGTTGTAGACAATAATTTGTCAAATGACCCCCCCCCCCCCCACACACACACACCCCTGCCCTCCCCATCTCTATGTCTCTCAATCACTCCAGATGTACTGTACTTACAGTGATCTGTCAAGTCTGCGTTTTTGTGGCCATTGTCTAAAAAAATTAACATAAATGTCCCTAGATTTTTAAGACCATGGGAACATTATCCCCAGGGACCAAAGCCCTGGTAGCTAGATTGTTAGTGTGATCTATCAATTTCATCCCATTTTTTTAAAACCATGGAGACATTATTTCCGAAATCTAGGCAGATCACTATACTTAGTTCTTTATTTCATATGCCAGTATTGTATATCGATAGACAGCACAAAACAGTTGTAACTGCATATTTCACTATAGGCAGTTTCAACTGTTTTGCACTGACTTATCAATATGTCGTATATTTGGATGTTATAAGGCTATGTTATGTTTTATTCAGTAACGACTTGCATACTGACGGAAGTGAATACGCAGGGTATGAGTTTGACTCTGTGAATTTTTCATCAAATTACAAACCAGCATTCACTCCACCTAGTTACAAATACTACTCACAGAGAAGAAAACATATGGAAATGACAGAACCGGTTTGTATATCTTTTTCTTACTCTCTTCTTTTGCTGATCTCAGTTTATTAGGCTTTACATCAGCAGGCAATGTAGACAAAGGTCAGCCTGTACATATAGAATCATTTTCATAACTCAGTGGCAGATTTTGAAGGGGGTATGGGGGCTTTATATATATGCCCCAATATCTAGCCTTTGTACTTTTGTAATTATTAGGTAAAACTATTTACTTGCAGAAATATTTTGTGCTATCCCAGCTAAAACTTGTCCTTGGTTATTGAATAGCTTTGGTGCTTACAAGCCCAAATATACCCAACTGTATAATGAGAAGCAGAAGGTTAAACACATTCCCACATGACTTTTAGACTGGTCCAGATTCAAAGAAGTTGCAAATGACAAATCATTGTCGATGAAATTTTAAAACTCTTTGTCTATTGGGGTAAAAAACAATTATGGATAGTGAAGAAGTAACTTGAAACAAACAATTTCATTTTCCACAATGTTTTCTGAGTTTTTTTTTTCTTTGGGGCGTCAAATAGAATCATTGTATGTGACTGGGTTAACCCATTCCCCCTCAACAAAAACTTTGACTGGTCCAAATTGAAAGGATTTGCAGACGACAATTTAAAGTCTATGAAATTTGAGATTTTTCAACTTTCTGGGTGGAAAACATTTTGTAAATGGTTTTTCCTGAGGGGCATTCAAAGGTCACTGTGTGGGAATGGGTAAACCCATTCCCACTTGGCAAAATTTTAGACTGGTCCAAATTGAAAGAAGATGCAGACAACAATTTCAAGTTGAATATATTTTAAATTTTTTCACCTTTTTGGATAGAAAACATTGTGGATAATGAAGAAATTGCTTGATACAAGCAATTTCTTCATTATCCACAATGTTTTCCAAAGCTTTTTCCTTGAGGGGCGTAAAAAGGAGGGATTGAGTGGGAATGGGTTAAACAACTTATCTCTCAGGGATGCCAAAGTGTTTTAGAATATCAAAATAGGATTGAAATGTGTGTTTCTTATTCTACTACTACAGCTAGTACAATACCCTGAGCCCAGTGACCCTAGTGCACTTGAACATGTGACAAAAATGGGCCGAGTTGGAAGTAGAGGCTTGCCACCGCCAACGTACAAACCAAGATTCAGACCTATTCCATTCCAGGAGCAAAGAAAGCCTCCCACCCCTGTGAGTAACTTTAACTTATTACCTGGCAATAATATCTTTGAAAGAGGTTTCACTTCCAGTCTAAATGAATGATATGATTGGTCTATCAAATTTCTGTATGATAGTAAATTAACATTTGAGATTGGAACAAAATGTCCTGAATTAATCACCCTGACATTTTCTGAAGTCACAAGATATTGCCTGCTGCCATTTTGAATTTGGATGAGTCTAAAATATAAAAGAAATCTGTTAATATATTTTCTAGATGCAGTGACAACTTGGTTAGCAAACCATCTACAATAGAGTATGCCCTATGTCAATTTCCATCTACATCAGTTGTCATGGAAATATTTCAATAAACAGCTTGTGGGTTCAATTTTACCTAGGGGTATTAATTAACTTTTGGCCAGAGTAAACATTCTTTTGATTATCAAACCCTTTATCTTGTGACAATGTTTTCTCGATTGCTTTTCTTTAGGGATGTCCAGAAGCATCTTTGTGTGGGAATGGTTTAATATCAAAGACAGACTTTCTGTAGGAGTCATTAGGCATGGCCAACTGAGCAGGTGGTCAGGGTCAACAATCTGTCAATTGAAGGTTCATGATTGAAGGGTCAACAAATTGTACCTTTTTATGACCCTGCCATATAATGGCCATGGGTATATAGAGTTACCCTCGTCCATGTGTGTGTGTGTGTGTGTGTATATTCATTTCTTGTCCAGAACATATCTTATACATTCACTGATAATTTAATTTCTAGTTTCGTCTATCAAAAGCGAGCGTTCTGATTGGTCGAAAAAAAATATTCATAACTCCATAAACAAAATTTTGAGCACGCAGCGATTTGTATGCTTCTGCACAAAATAGTCCCATACAAAAAGGTATCAAAATTTGTAAAGCTTTTGTTTTTATCGCTCAATGCTATTAAATTATCAGAAATGAAGAGAATATTTTTAGCTCACCTGAGCACAACGTGCTCAAGGTGAGCTTTTGGTATCACCTTTTGTCCGTCGTGCGTCGTGCGTCGGAAGTCGTCAACAATTCTTAAAACATCTTCTCCTCAGTAACCACTGGGCGGAATTCAACCAAACTTGGTAGGAATGTTCCTTGGGTGACCCTTCTCAAAAGTTGTTCGCTGATTTTTGATTGACCCCCAAATATGGGCCGGGCAGGGCGTGGCAGTTTTTAACTTAGAAATCTTTAAACATCTTCTCCTCAGTAACCATTGGGCCAATTTCAACCAAATTTGGTATGAATGTTCCTTGGCTCAACCTTTTCAAAAGTTGTTTGTGGAATTTTGATTTATGCCCAAATATGGGCTTGGCAGGGCATGTCAGTTTTTGACTTAGGAATCTTTAAACATCTTCTCCTCAGTTACCATTGGGCCAATTTCAACCAAATTTGGTATGAATGTTCCTTAGGTGACCCTTTTCAAAAGTTGTTCGTGGAATTTTGATTTACGCCCAAATATGGGCTTGGCAGGGCGTGGCTGTTTTTGACTTAGAAATCTTTAAACATCTTCTCTTCAGTAACCATTAGGCCAATTTCAACCAAACTTGGCATGAATGTTCCTTGGGTGACCCTTTTCAAAAGTTGTTTGTGGAATTTTGATTTATGCCCAAATATGGGCGTGGCAGGGCATGGCAGTTTTTGACTTAGAAATCTTTAAACATCTTCTCCTCAGTAACCATTGGGCCAATTTCATCCAAACTTGGCATGAATGTTCCTTGGGTGACCCTTTTAAAAAGTTGTTCCTGGAATTTTGATTAATGCCCAAATATGGGCGTGGCTGGGCGTGGCAGTTTTTGACTTTGAAATCTTTAAACATCTCCACCTCAGGAACCATTGGGCCAATTTCAACCAAACTTGGTATGAATGTTCCTAGGGTGACCCTTTTCAAAAGTTGTTCGCAGAATTTCGTTTCACGCCCAAATATGGTCATGGCAGTTTTTGACTTTGAAATCTTTAAACATCTTCTCCTCAGTAAGCATTGGATCAATTACAACCAAATTTGGTATGAATGTTCCTTGGGTGACCCTTTGCAAAAGTTGTTCACAGAATTTTGATTTATGCCCAAATATGGGCGTGGCAGTTTTTTTAACTTTGAAATCTTTAAACATCTTATCCTCAGTAACAGTTGGGTCAATTTCAACCAAACTTTGGATGAATGTTCCTTTGGTGACCCTTTTCAAAAGTTGTTCCTGGAATTTTGATTAATGCCCAAATATGGGCGTGGCAGGGTCAGGCACTTTTTTGACTTTGAAATCTTTAAACATCTTCTCCTCAGTAAGCATTGGATCAATTTCAACCAAACTTGGCATGATTGTTCTTTGGGTGACCCTTTTCAAAAGTTGTTTGCAGAATTTGGTTTCACGCCCAAATATGGGCGTGTCGGTTTTTTACTTTGAAATCTTTAAACATCTTCTCCTTAGTAACTATTGGGCCAATTTCAACCAAATTTGGTATGAATGTTCCTTGAGTGACCCTTTTCAAAAGTTGTTCTAGAATTTTGATTGATGACCAAATAAGGGCTTGGAAGGGTAGGGCAGTTTTTGACTTTGAAATCTTTAAACATCTTCTCCTCAGTAACCATTGGGCCAATTTCAACCAAACTTGGCATGAATGTTCCTTGGGTGATCCTTTTCAAATCGTGTTTAGGAAATTTGATTGACGCCTAAACATGGGCATGGCCGTTTTTTATTTAGAAATCTTTAAATATCTTCTCCTAAGTAAGCATTGGGCCAATTTCAACCAAACTTGGCATGAATGTTCCTTTGGTGACCCTTTTCAAAAGTTGTTTGTGAAATTTGATTGATGCCCAAATATGGGCGTGGCAGGTTGGGGCAGTTTTTTATTTAGAAATCTTTAAATAACTTCTCCTCAGTAATCATTTGGCCTATTCAACCAAACTTGGCATGAATGTTCCTTTGGTGACCCTATTCAAAAGGTGTTTGCAGAATTTTGATTTACACCCAAATATGGGCGTGGCAGGGCGGGGCAGTTTTTTTATTTTGAAATTTTTAAACATCTCCTCATCAACCATTGGGCCAATTTCAACTAAATTTAAATGAATATTGATTGGGTGACCCTTTTCAAAAGTGTTGGCAAAATTTTGAATCATCTTACATTAGTCAGGTGAGCGATTTTAGGGCCATTCTGGCCCTCTTGTTTGGTTCATACCTCCATGAAAACAAAAAATATTCTCTTCATCTCTTAAATATAACTTGGCAGAGTTGTTCCCCTCGCTGATTACATGTAATTCGTCATGTGTAAAGTTCTATCGTTCACTCCGAAATTCAAGGTCACAACTGAACGTCATACAACAATCATTTAAGTGGGAACATCCATGTTATGTTTGTGACACATTTCTAGTTATATGAAAATCATTAAGGGAGCATCTTTTGAGTCTTATCCCATTTCTACAGAATACCAATTTTTTACAAGCTTTAAGAATTTTTTTTTAAAAAAAATGTATGTTCAAAATGAATGGATTGATTGAATGATGATTTATGCCTATTTTAACAGTATTTCAGTCATATCTTGGTATTTCTCACACCAGTACTACTAAATCCTTTCCCAGCCTCCATTCCACTTAGGTTTACAATTTACCGACCATTGGTTGGAGAAAAATGTCGGAAAGGATATTTGCAGTGGCTAGGGATCGAACCCTGGATCTCATGATTGAGAGTCTGCGCTAAGGCAGCAGCCTCGAAAATGAAGACATTGCTTATAACATGCATTTTGTTCATTGTCCACAGTGTTTTCAACCCGGACAAACAATTATTATCAAATTTACATTCCGAAATTACATGGATATGTATTTTTCTTCTCTCACTCTGGCCCATTGTAAAACTTGGTTGTCTGGTAATGATTTTAAATTAAACAGTTGGTAGGGAACAAATAATTACCATGTAATACTCAACACATTTCCAATAAAATTTTAGACTGGTCCATATTGAAAGAAGATGCAGACAACAATTTCAAGTGGATGAAATATAAATTTCTTTAGTCTTTGGAAAGAAAACATAGTGGATAATTAAGAAATTGCTTGCTACAAGCAATTTCTTCATTTTCCTCAAAGTTTTTCAAACATTTTTTTTATTTAGGGCATCTAAAGGTATCACTGAGTGGGAATGGATTAACCCTTTCCCGTACAATCACTTGTTTTCACGACCCATAGGTTTTGTATTGGAGAAAACATTGCAGGGAAAGAAGAAATTGCTTGTTACAAGCAATTTCTTCTTTTCCTACAACGTTTTCTACCCTTTACAGTTGTTATTTTTCAATTTAAAAGCACTTTGATTTGTTGTCTGCAGTCTAAAATTTTGTTGTATGGGAAAGGGTTAAAAATACTTGTTTTATATTGATCTGTAACAAGAGTCAATCACCAGCTACTGATGACAAACATTGTGACAAAATGGAAAATGAGCAAATGGCAGAGCCTTCAAATATATCATGCAAAAAGGATAACTCTTCCAACCTGCGAACAATGCTGAAAAAGGAATCATTCACTGTGATTGAGGGATGCAGAGTGGTAAAATAAATGTTTACCGATGATTGCATGAATATATTCTGCACAAAACTTCACTACCATCTTATGTTTTATACCCTTCATGTTGTTTTACTGGCATCTTTCTGTTTATGCAAAACCTTACCTTGTGTCAGGTGAAGGTCATCTTTGAAGCTTAGACATCTGATTTTTTTTCATTTGCTTTTTTATGGAGAAATGATTAAAAAATCCAGTTTTAGAATTTTAAAAATCTTTGTCTTTTGGGGTAAAAAGCATTCTTGATATTTAAGAAATTTTTGTAAAAAGTAATTTCTTCATCTTCCACAATGTTTTCCCAAAGCTTTATTTATTCAGGAGGGACATCAAAAGCAGAGTTGTGTATAAATGGGTTAAATAGCTTCTTATAGGGTGATAATCGCATAACAGAATGATGTCTGCTACTTATTTGATTATTCTTGTGTGACTTTGTGTCACAAAATTATTGCATGCCTATCCCTTGTCATACTTAACCCATTCCCACTCAGTGACGCTTTTAGACACTCCCCCCCCCAAGCTTTGGAAAACATTGTGGAAAATGAAGAAATTGCTTGTTACAAGCAATTTCTTCATTATCTACATTGTTTTCTTCCCAGAAAGTTGAAAAAATTCCAAATTTGATAAACTTTAAATTGTTGTCTGCAACTTCTTTCAAATTTGGCCAGTCTAAATTTTTCCGTCTTGTAATGGGTTAACCTGGAATATTGCTATTTGGTAGGAGGTATAGGCAAGGATTAGCCTGCACGTACGTGCAGTCTGATCTTGGTCTACACCTCGTGTTTGTTCCCTTTAAGTCAGAGTTGTTAAAAAATCATTTTTCAAAAGAAATTTAGACTCTTATTAACACATTCCAATGCTGTCACTCCTTTGATTTTAAGGCATAAACAAGGGGCTTAATAAATTGTATGGTGTAGGAATGGATTAAATACATGTATTCATCTTTTGTAAATGCAAAAGTTTGTCACTGAATTTAACCCATTCCTACGCAGTGACGCTTTTAAATGTCTCTCAATATGAAACCTTTTGGAATACATTGTGGAACATGAAGAAATTGCTTGTTACAAGCAATTTCTTCATTATCCACAATGTTTTCTATCACAAAAGACTATAAGTTTAAAGATTTCATAAACAAAAAATTGTTGCCTGCAACTTCTTTGAATTTGGACAGGTCTAAAATTTCATTGTGTGGAAATGGGTTAAATTATGAATAGGATTACACCATAATTATAATTTTAGCATGGATCTTTTGGGAAAAAATGACCCCATCTTATTTCAGAGGTCTTCCTTTTACATGTACTTGTGTTCAATATACACCTACCATCTTTATTAGTTGGTCAAAATTACCTTTAATCTAACCCATTTCTAGGTTGCCCTTCTTTTGACCTATTACCACTCATTATTTTTTTAGACTGGTCCAAACTCAAAGAAGTTGCAGAAAACATTTAAAGGAATTTAGATAATCATCAATAGTCTTTTGGGTTAGAAATCATTGTGGCCATTCTTCAATGTCCACAGTGTTTTCTTAGTCATTTTTATTGAAGGGCGTCAGAAATGTATTGAAATAGGTTAAGCTATGTTGTGCTAATTGTAGGCAGATGAACCAAAAGCTAGATTTTTTGGTTTCTAGATATCAAATGTTTGATGTACAAATTTCAGTTGAAAATGTTCTAGGTGATCCCATTTTTTGTCAGAGAAAGACAAAGTTCTCACATTGTTACAATATAGCTAAACATTACTTGATGACTTGTCTCTATTTAGGTTTTCCTTGAATTTACTAAAGGCATAATTGGCAAGAAAAAATAAACCAATCAAATGATTAATTCTATCAGAAGTGGCATTGGTTTATCTGACACTAAAATGTAATGCATTTTGTCAATGGGCAACTCAGCCCATTACAGTATAACAAAATTTTAGATTTGTCGAAATTGGAAGAAGTTGCATACAACAATTTTTAGGTCACCTGACCGAATGTCATGGTGAC
The DNA here is from genome assembly GCA_946902895.1 of Fragum fragum. Classification (NCBI taxonomy): domain Eukaryota; kingdom Metazoa; phylum Mollusca; class Bivalvia; order Cardiida; family Cardiidae; genus Fragum; species Fragum fragum. The sequence continues at coordinate 35,566,543 of OX336375.1, read as the reverse complement.
CTATTAAGATCGTGTTTCATCCGTGGTCGTCTCGTCGTCACTTAACTTTTTACCTTTTCAACTTCTTCTTAAGAACCCTTGGACAGATTTCAACCAAACTTGGCAGGAAGCATCCCCATGGGAAGGCACTCCAGATTTATACATGTCATGGAGTTATCTCCCTTGGGGCCCCATAAGGGCGAAAAGGGTACATCTTTAAAAATCTTCTCATCATTTGGTAGGTGGCATCATCTCGTAGACCTCTATCAAGATTGTATAAATTATAGCCCCAGTGTAAGAATTAGCCCATACTTGAACATCACAAGTTTTAAATAGGGATTATATAGTGAAAATTTCAAAAATCTTCTTCTCCGAAACAGGAGGGCTAGAGCTTTGATATATGGTATATAGCATCATTTGATAGACCTCTATCAAGATTGAATAAATTTTGGCCCAAGGGTCAAAATAAGCCTGTCATGGCCATCACAAGTTTAATATAGGCTTGTTCAGTGAAAACTTTTAAAAAAATCTTGTTTGGAACAGAAAGGCCTAGAGCTTTAGTATTTGGTATGAAGTAGCATCTAGTGAACTTTTGATCTGTTTTTGGACTCAGCTGATTGATAGGGCCCTATGGGACTCTTGTTAGTTGATGGAATTTGAAAATACTGGGTAGAAAATATGGTAGACAATGAAGAAATTGCTTGTAATAATTAATTTCTTCATTTTCCAAAATGTTTTAAAATGCTTTTTTTTTCGGGGCGTCCAACAGTGGCATTGTGTGCTAATGGGTGAAAGATTGTTACTATAGCAATTGCAAACTGTTATAAAGCTGCCAAACATTGATTTGCTTTATTCCTTGGCATAATGTCTGTGAATGCTTCTAATCTGGCTTTGCAGTATTCAAAGTCAGGTTAACATTTTAAAGTTTTTAGAAAATTTAGACTGGTCCAAATTCAAAAAGGTTGCAGACAATAGTTAAGATTGTAAAGCAAAGTTTTGTTGGATACTACAAAGGTCAAGACTGAAGGTCATGTGTCAAAATTGAACATGTCTAAAGCATATCTTTTTCATTTATGGATGGTTTTCGAAATAACTTGGGACAGTTTTTTGCATTACCTATAAACAGACAGCAAAATTTTTGACTGGTCCAAATTGAAAGAGGTTGCAGACCACAGTTTTCAGTTGATGAAATTAGAATTATTTGTGGATAATGAACAAGCATTTTTTTCATTTTCCACAATATTTTCTTAAGTTTTTTATTTGGGGGAGTCACAGAATGTCACTGTATGGTTTAAAAAGTGCTTTTGTCATACATAAAGTTCTGTTGTATACTCCTTAGGTCAAGGTCTTGACTGAAGGTCAAAATGAAATTGTCCAGAGAATATCTTCTAAATTACTGCATGGTTTTAAAGAGAACTTGGCACAGTTGCTTGCCTTGAAGCTTATTAGTGTCATTCCTTCAGTTCTGTTTGATATTCTGAAATCAAGGTCATAACTAAAGGTCAAGTGGCAAAACTTAGATCGTCCAGAGCATATTTTCTACACTTATGGATGGATTTCAAAATAACTGTTTGGTACTCCAAAGTCAAGATCACAAACTGAAGGTCATTTGAAAAACAATTAAAGCAGTGCGGCACATGTGTCTATGATTCCTAGACTTCTTTTACTCTTCTACTCTTTGTTTCCTTAATGCTTAACCCTTGTCATTCTGAGCCCGTAATATTCCTGCTTTAGCAGGAGGTATAGACCAAGATCACCTTGCACATGTGTGCAGTCTGATCTTAGTCTACACCACCTGCTTGACTTTTTTTGGTCAGAGTTGTTCATTAAATCATTTACCTAAACAAATATTGATCCTCAATTAGGACCTATCAGTGCTTTAAGCCCTTTGACTTGAGTGCAGTTCTAAGCAAAATATAAAATTTAGCATGACAAGGATTAATGAAGCCTGGACTTCAGGGCATCCTCCTGGCTACACTTCTATAGACAATTTTTTGTTTTGGCCCAAATCAGCTTGTAGAGTCTGATCAGTGTAAGTTCAGTTTTTAATCTTCCCACTGCCTAGTTGGCCCCCTATTACTGCAATTCTTCACAAATTGATTTTCTTTGATTTCAGGACCCAGAGCCAGAGGCACAACCAGAACCTCAAATGACAACCCAAAGGTTTGTACTTATGCCTATGAATGTTTCTTATCAAACATTTGCAATAAGTTCGTAAATTAGATATTCAAGAACATGTAACTGTGGTATCTCCCTTATCCATTTCCACCGAATAAGATTTAGACTTTTCAAAATTGAAAGGAGTTTCAGACAATAAAAATCTGATGCAATTTGAAATGAGACCATCATATGTGGTAGAAAATATTGTGGAAAAAGAAGAAAATGCTTGTAATTTTGATGAATAACTAAAAAATGTGTTCCCATTTTTCCTTTATTTGGATACCTTCCTGAAAAAATGGTAAACCCATTACCAGATGACAAAATTTAAGACCAATTTTGGTCCAAATCCAAAGAAGTTGCTAGTCAACTGAATTTCAAGTATCTCTGTCATTCTGAAAAAAAAACAGTGTTAAGAATGAAGAAATTGCCTGTAACAAGCAATTTCTTCATTTTCCACATTGTTTTCCTGAACTATTTTCTCGGGGGCCTGAAATTGCGGGATCGTATGGGAATAGTTTTAGAAAAATAACGTGAAAAAAAAGAGATTGCTTGTAATAATTAAGTTATTTTTGGACAATGTTTTCTTGCCTATATTGAACAATTTAATATGGACTTTTCTATAGAAAAAAACATTAATATTTTTCTTGGAAACTTTGACATTTTATGATATCTCTTGAAAATCAGAAACATGTGTTCATTATAAAAAATACAATCTTTAGTGTAAAGTAAGTTAAGTTTAAAGTAATTTTGTACATAAATTTGCTACTTTTTACTTACATTTTTCATTTACAATCATGCTCTAGAGCATAAAACATATGATGCTCTTGCTTTGACTTAACTTGTACATCCACATATTGCCAGCACTTCAATCTTTCAAACTTTGGGTTTTCTACAAATTTATCTTGTCTAAAAGATCAAATCATTCCCTACAATCACACTTTTTATGCTCCACAAAGGGCCAGCATATAGCCGCCACTTCATCTGTCTGTCAGTCATTCTGTCCCTCCATCTGTCAACCTCCAGTTCTCAACAACCCTTGTGCAAAATTGGATGAAACACATGAATTCCCTATGATATTGGGCCAATGCTTCTTTCACAGTTTTTTGATAGTGTCAAGGTCAACGTTCAAGATAAAAATATCAAAATTGAGCTTGTCCAGAGCATAGCTCCTGAAATTATGGATAGATTTCAATATAACTTGACACAATGGTTCTCTATCAGGAGTAGGTGTATAATTTGAAAGAAATATTTAGGTAGCTCCAAGGTCAAAGTCACAGCTCAAGGTCAAACATTAAAATTAAGCATGTCAGGAGCATATGGATGGATTTTAAGATAACTTTGTACAATTGTTCCCTGACATGAGAAGATGTGCAATGTGAAACAAATTTTCAGATGGCTCAAAGGTAACAAGGAATTTCTTTATTTCCAACAATGTTTTCTTTCCTAAAATATTTCATGCAGTTAGGATTGTCATCTTCAACTTTATTGATTCCGACTAGTCTAAAACAATCTTGACTAGTAACAGGTCAACAGTAAATAACTTTGTTTTCTTTTTCAGAGTTATGCCCCCAGCACTTCAATCATATGAGCCTTATGTAAGTATGGTACATTATGTTTTCATTGCCCCTCTCCTGTACAATCACTTCACGACCATCAAATGTTATTCCATTATTACTCAATAAGGCCTTTTGACGCGCCTGTAGAATAATACAAAAGAAATCATTATGGGAAAAGGCAATTTCTCCTTTTCCTAAAGCGTTCTCTACCATATTCAGTCTTTTTTTTTTCAAATTACACACACTTTGAAATGTCCTCTGCAGCTTCTACTTATTTGGAGCAATCCAAATTTTGTTGTTGGCGGATGGGTTAATCAGACATATGATACAGCCCGTATTATCTGGGACCGTACCAGATTTTCATAATCTCCTGTATAGAATTTGTTTTAGGAACAGTTGGAACAAACTCGTTTGTTTCTAAACCTAAATCAGTGACAGAGAGATGCAAATAAATCTATAGAAAGGAATGCTAGTATCTGGGACAATGAGTTAACCCTTTCCCGTTTCTTGAAATTGTAGACTGGTCTAAATTAAAAGAGGTTGCAGACAACAATGAAAATTGGATTCAATTTGAAATTAAACCATCCTATGTGGTAGAAAACATTGTGAAAAAAGGAGAATATACTTGTTACAAGCTATTCCTTTTTTTTTTTCTCAATTTTTTCTCAAGTATAAAATCATGGCAACGTAAAATCCCAGGTTTGAACAGGAAAGGGTTAAATGAAAATGCAATGACTGATCTTTGTTGAAATGATAATTGCCAATTTAAATACCTGAACTTAAAGTTTGATAGTTTGGTCAAATGTAAGTTACAAATATATTTCAATAATTCTATTCTTTGTTTCACACTGTAAATTAGACTGATTCATTGTTGAGAGTGGCTGATATGGGGTAATCATAATTGTTAATGTAACTGATTATTAAATCTATTAGTTTTACATCATAGTCATGATTTTTTTCTATTACTAGGTATTTTTGTGAATAAGATCAATAAAAAATTTATCAATTAAAGGGAATTGACAGTAGTCATAAGTATTAACCCTTGCATTGCTGAATTATAAATCCTCCACAGAATTTGATTAAAATCAACTGGTTGACACACTTGAGGCACCAAATTTGGGTTAATAAAGCACAAAATGTGGGTTAATAAAGCACCAAATGTTAGTTAATAAAGCACCAGATGTGGATTAATGAAGCACCAAATGTGGGATAATAAGGCACAAAATGTAGGTTAATAAAGCACCAAATGTGGGTTAATAAAGCACCAAATGTGGGTAAATAAAGAACCAAATGTGGGTTAATAAAGCACCAAATGTGGGTTAATAAAGCACAAAATGCAGGTTAATAAAGCACCAATAGTTGGTTAATAAAGCACAAAATGTGGGTTTATAAAGTACCAAATGTGGGTTAATAAAGTACCAAAATTAATGTGGGTTAATAAAGCACAAAATGTAGGTTAATAAAGCACCAAATGTGGATTAACGAGGCACCAAATGTGGATTAATGAAGCACCAATAGTTGGTTAATAAAACATCAAATTTGGGTTAATAAAGCAAAAAATGTGGGTTAATAAAGCACCAAATGTTGGTTAATAAAACATTAAATGTGGTTTAATAAAGCACCTTAATTTTGATAATAAAACACCAGTTGTGGGTTAATAAAGCACCAAATGTTGGTTAATAAAGCAGCAAATGTGGGTTGATTTAGCACCAAATGTGGGTTAATAAAGCACCAAATATGGGTTAATATTTCTTTTGAAAAATTATCCTATAAACAAAGGGGCAAGCAAATGATGGTCAGATAGCACTTATATGCAGGCTGAGTTTTGTCTATACCTCCTTCCAATGAAGGAATATTTGTGTTCTTCATGAAAAGGCTTAATAGATTATTTTGCAATTATTTTGGAATAAAAATTACCTGTCTGTTGACTTTTATTAAATACCATATACCAAAGTATTAATATACAAATGCATATATACCTGTTAACAGTGCTTACATAATGACAACCAATTATCTAGCTTTTTGGCTTCCCCCCCCCCCAACACCACACACACACACACACACACTGGAAAATATTGTGTAAAATGAAGAAATTGTTTGTTGAAAAGTAATTCAGTTGACTATTTATCAAGGGCAAATAATGATTAATTTAATGAAAATTTTTTGTGGTAACTGGCCCCATGTCTTGGGAGTACTAAAAGGCAACTTAATTCCATTTATGCAGAGTGTAGGGGTTGGATACGGGTTATGCTGAAAGTCAAGAATGAATGACATCATTTAAGTCCATGCTTGAAAAACTAATGGCCTGTCTGTATTATTTTAGAGAAAAAAATGTTGAAAAAAAGATGTTGGAATCATGTTTTGTTAAAAAAACATTGTCGAAAAATAAGAAATTGCTTGGGATATGTAATTTCTTATTTTCCTACAATGTTTTTTTTACAATTAAGATTTAGGTAACTTTGTAAAAGGAGCGTTCATAAAAGTCAAGAATGTGTAGTTTTTAAAGTATTATAAGAAATCCAATAAGGTTTAGCCTGGAGGGAATTAAATCAATTTAAACAAATTAACAGGATTGCATGTGACATGTATTTACCAGGAAAACCTAATTTTATAGCTAAGCCGCCACCAAAGTTTTCCAATATCCCTGCAATTGTAAACAAATCAGTATCTTTTAACTCTTTTAGACGGCAAACAAAATGAATTGGCCGAATGATCCCCTTCATAGCTCAAGGCTTTGGGTGTTGGTTCTCTCGGTGATCTGAAAAAAAAAAGTCAGAAATTAAGTTACAGAAAAAGACAATAAATAAAGTTACAGAAAAAGTCAATAAATAAAGTTACAGAAAAAATGTTACTGGGAATAAAGTTTCTTACGTCTTCAATCTTTCCCATTCAAAAGATATGTGGCTAGTAATAAAAATCTTGTGGGAAAAAAAATCAAAGAAATTGTAACAATAAATATTGTCTGTTTCCACAATGTTTCCTTTCCAATTATTCAAACTTTCAAGGTATAAATCACTTTTATTATTATATGATTTTTTTCATGAAATGTTTTTCCTACTCAAAACTGTTACCTACTTTAAGCTTATCTGTACACAAGGCACTGAAAATGAGTTTATTTGATCACCCTGTGTGTGTTGTGTGGCATCTATTATCCAACTGTCAAAAATCCCGAAAAATCTTTCCTCTATAACCACTGGGCTAATTTCAACCAAATTTGACTGGAATGCTCCTTGTGTGACCTTTTTTTCAAAACTTGTTAGCAAAATTTTGATTCATAGAAAATTGGGGATGTGGTAGAGCAGGGGTTATCAGACTTGGAGAAAATTTGAAACAATTATTCATAACTCTTCCCCTCCTAAACCATTTGGAAAATTTGATCATACTTGGCAAAAATGATCCTTTGGCAACCCCTTTCAAAATTTTGTTAATGGAATTTGATTTGTGAATTTGTGAATGGGGTGAGTTGGAATGGTGCCCCCCTTTTCATCCGCTACTAGACAACAATATTGTAGACTAGTCAAAATATTGAAAGAAGTTGCTAAGTGTCTTCATTATCCACAATATTATTTTATGTATTCTTTAAAAAGTAGGATTGCATTAGATTGAGTTAACCCTTTCCTATTTTAAATATTTTTTAGACCTGTCCAAATTCAAAGGTTTTGCAGACGAAAAATTATATTGGATTTAATTTGAAAAATAACCATTCAATAGGGTAGAAAATATTGTGGAAAAAGAAGAAATTGCTTGGTACAAGTAATTTCCTCTATTCCCACAATGTTTTCTCAAGTATAAAATCACAAGGATGTAAAAACCAGTGATTGTACAGGAAAGGGTTGAACAAGTTTCAGTTTATGAAATAAAATCTGATTTCGTAATAGAAATTAGTGACAAATAACAAAGATTGTTACAAATTACCAAAGGACAGTTAAATTCAAAAGGTATATCTGCAATGCTTATAAATACAGACAATAATGTAGTATCTCTGCAAATTCTTAAGATTAAGCCTACGCCCTCCTGTGTTTGTATCTTGACATGAAGGGCTCTAGAATGACAAGTGGTGATGACATTCACAGAACTTTCAGACAGAAGTCAATTAATGCTTTAAGCCAAGGTATTAGCTCTGGTGACATTGAATCCATACTTTAACCCATTTCTACACAATCCTACTTTTTGATACCCATTTAGAAAAAGGCTTTCGAAAACATTCTTGAAAGTCAAGAAATTGCTGGTTAAAAGCAATTTCTTCATTATGCATAATTTCTCCAAGCACAAATGTCAACATTTTTGTCAGTGACTTCTTTGAATTTGGACCAGCCTAAAATTTTGTCCTCTGGTAATTTGTTAATTGGCTCCAAAAGGGAGTTCCAGTAAGATATAAAAACAGGTTATTTTGCAAATTTTACGGTAAATACCAAAAACAAAAAATGGTTGGCTGCTTATTCAAGCTGTAGTTATGACATTTAACCCATTCCCACACATTAAAATTTTGGACTTGTCCAAACTGAAAGAAGCTGCAGACAACAATTTCAAGTTGATGGAATTTATATTTTGTCATTTTTTTGGATAGAAAACATTGTGGATAATGAAGAAATTGCTTGATACAAGCAATTTCTTCATTTTCCAAAATGTTTTCCAAAGCTTTTTTCTTTAGGGGCGTGAAAAGGAGGGATTAAGTTGGAATGGGTTAAGTCACCAAACCAGCAAAAATGTTTAACATACAGATCAGTCAATATTGGAGTTCAAAGTTCACTTCTGGTCTGAATGAATGATTTGATTGGTTAATTGATTGATTGATTGACAGCCGCAATGGGTCAATTAACACTTATCATGCTGTATAAATAAACTTACTGAATTGCTGCAAAATCAAAAGGGCTGAAAGCATGATAGAACTTGTTGATCAAAAATCAATATTTCTTTTAGAAATCAATTTCGTAAACAACTTTGGCAGGAAAAGTACAAGCAGGAAGTGTAGACCAAGATCAGACTGCACTTATGTGCAGGCTGATCTTGGTCTACACCTCCTGCCAAAACCGGAATATTCCGGGTTAAGCATGTCAAGGGTTAAGTAGCCTAAGAGATTTATAGACTAGCCTTGTGCAGAAGTTGAGTAAATGTGACCGTCAAGTGAAAAGGGACCTTCTAGGAAGTGCAAAAAATATCCATCCAGCTGGGGCTGTGCAGCTCAGGAAAGTTGAAATCTCACTCTCTGTAGAATTTGCGAATCTAGAATAGGTATTCTATGTTCATAAATTCAAACCATTTCCACAAATCCTTCTTTTTACACCCCTCAAGAAAAAAGCTTGGAAAACATTGTGAAAATGATGAAATTGCTTCATATAAGCAATTTCTTTGTTAGCCACAACGATTTTTACTCCAAAAGACAAAGATTTTTAATTGCTTTCAAATCTAAATTGTAGTCTGCAACTTTCTTCAACACATTCCCAAACAACAAAATTTTGGACTGGTCCAAATTGAAAGATGTTGCAGATAATGTTGTAAATGTTATGAAATTTTAGATTTTTTCAACTGCCTCAGTAGAAAACATTTTGTAAAATGAAGAAATTACTTGCTGCAAGGGATTTCTTCATTTTACAAATTGTTTATCCAATTGCTTTTCTTGGGAATTGTCAAAAAGCGTCAATAAGTGGGAATGGGTTAATTTGGACCATAGGGGTCCTTAATTCGAGTCCCTTCCACCCAATAGACAAATATCATTATAGGCTCGTCGAAGATGGAACGTATTATGGGATCACCTGTGGCGTCCAATGTCCGGGCTGCGTCCACTTCTTTGTCCGGAGCATAACTCTGTCACCTTAAGTCCGATTGAGTTGAAACTTGGCAGTTATATTTTTCTCATGATTACTGAGTGCAGTGCACAAGAATCATAACTCTACCTAGCTTTTTTCTTTAGTTATTTCCAATTGTTGTTTTTCATACTTTGATTTTGTCCAGAGCATATCTCTGAAAGGATTATAGCTATGATCATAAAACTTTATAGTTGGTAGATATTATCAAGGGGAAGTGCAGTGAATAATATTTTTCTCATGATTACTGAGTGCAGTGCACAAGAATCATAACTCTACCTAGCTTTTTTCTTTAGTTATTCCTCTTTGTTGTTTTTCATACTTGGATTTTGTCAGGAGCATATCTCTGAATGTATAATAGCTATGATAATGCAATGGTTGGGAAGATGTCATCAAGGGGAAGTGCTGTGCATAAGAACCATAACTCTACCTTGCCTATTTTTTAGCTCACCTGAGCATAAAGTGCTCTGGTCGAGCTATTGTGATTGGTCAGCTTCCGTCATCCGTCTGTCTGTTCACAATTACAAAAAAGCTTCTCCTCCTAAACTAACCATGGAATTTCAACAAAACTTCACGAAGAACTCTGGTTGCCATGGCAACGGAGTGAAAAAACTTAAAAAGTCTTCTCCTCCCAAACCATAAGGCCTAAGGCTTTGATATTTGGTACAAATCATCATCTATTTGCCCTCTACCAAAATACTTCAATGAATTAGCGTATTCTGAAAATTAGCCTTTTTCTGTGTGATCCCTGGTTTTTCATAGAAATAAAGAAGGAAAACTTTAAAAATCTTCTCCACCCAAGCCATAAGACCTAGAACTTTGATATTTGGTACAAATCATTATCTATTGACCCTAAACCAAAAAACATCATAGAATTACCATATTCTGAAAATTAGCCCTTTTCTTTGCCATCCCTGATTTAACAAAGATGTTAAGAAGGAAAATTTTAAAAATCTTTTTCTCCCAAACCATAAGGCATAGAGCTTTGATATTTTGTATAAATTATCATCTATTGACCCTCTTCCAAGATACTTCATAGAATTACCGTATTCTGAAAATTAGCCCTTTTCTGTGCAATCCCTGATTTTACAAAGAAATAATGAAGTAAAAGTTTAAAAAATCTTTTTCACCCTAACCATAAGTCCTAGAGCTTTGATATTTTGTATAAATTATCATCTATTTACCTATAAACAAAATACTTCAAAGAATTACAGTATTCTGAAAATTAGCCCATTTCTGGGCGATCCCTGATTTTTTACCTAACAATATAGAAGGAAAACTTTAAAAATCTTCTTCTCCTATACCATAAGGCCTAGAGCTGTGATATTTTGTACAAATCAATACCTATTGACCCTGTACCTAAATACTTAAAAAAATTACCGTATTCTGAAAATTAGCCCTTTTCTGGGCAATCCCTGATTTTACATAGAATTAAAGAAGGAAATCTTAAGAAATTTTCTCCGCCCATGCCATAAGGCCTTTAGCTTTGATATGTGGTACAAATCATCATCTATTGACCCTCAACCAAAAAACTTCACAGAATAACCATGTTCTGAAAATTATTCCTTTTCTGTGCGATCCCTGATTTTACAAAGAAGTAAAGAAGGAAAATTACAAAAATCTTTTTCTCCCAAACCATAAGGCCTAGAGCTTTGATATTTTGCATAAACTATCATCTATTGACCCTCTTCCAAAATACTTCATAGAATTACTGTATTCTAAAAATAAAACCTTTTCTATGTGATCCCTGATTTTACATAGAAATAAAGAAGGAAATCTTTCAAAGTCTTCTTCTCCAAAACCATAAGGTCAAGGGCTTTAATATTTATTGTGTAATAATACCTATTGACCCTGTACTAAAAAACTTCATAGAATTATTGTATTCTGAAAAAAAGCCCTTTTCTGTGAAAGTGGAGTAATGAAGGATATCATAGAAAATGTTCCCCTTCTTAACCATTAGGCCTAGAGCTTTGACATTTGGTATGTATTAATGCCTATTGTCTCTCTACTTCAGTACTTCAAAGAATTACGGCACTCTTGAAATTGGCTCAATAAAGTGGGATCTTCACTATACCTAGGATTAAAGGAGAAAATCTTTAAAAATTATTTTGTATATTATTTCATTAACCCATTCCCACTCAGTGACATTTTTAAACACCCCCAAGTTAAAAAAGCTTTAGAAAACATAGTGGAAAATGAAGAAATTGCTTGTTACAAGCAATTCCTTCATTTTCCACAATGCTTTCTACCCCAAAAGACGAAAAAAATTATAATTCCATCAGCTTTTAATTGTTGTTTGCAACTTCTTACAATTTGGACCAGTCTAAAATTTTGTTGAGTGGGAATGGGTTAAGCCTTGAGCCATCATACTCAGGGAGCGATATAGGACCATCATGGTCCTCTTGTTGAATTATTTCCCTTTGTTGTTTTTCATACTTGTATTATGTTCGGTGCATATCTCTGAAAGTACAATAGCTATGATCATGAAGCTTTATGGATGGGTAAATATTATCAAGGGGAAGTGCAGTGCACAAGAACCGTAACTCTTCTTTGCCTATTCTTTGTTGTTTTCTCATACTTGTTTTTTGTATCTCTGAAAGTGTTATAGCTATGATCATGAAACATTTAAGGTGGATAGATATCATCAAGGGGAAGTGCAGTGTACAAGAACCGTAACTCTTCTTTGCGTATTTTTTCAGTTATTCCCCTTTGTTGTTTTTCATACTTAGATTTTGTCTGGAGAATATCTCAGAAAGTATAACAGCTATCATCATGAAACTTTATGGAATGATAGATATCATCAAGGAATATATTTTTTTTTTTCAAATCTCTAATAGTGTAACAGCCTATGGTTTTCAGAACCTCATGATAACAAGAAAACACCGGAACCATAAGTTATCATTGTGAATTGTTACTCTTTCTTGAATTTAGACTTAAATTTTAATCCCCTTCCCCAGTCAACATCCAGCAGTGTGACGGGCGTATCTTGTGAGAATTTGCCACCTTGTATAAGTTTATAATATTGGTCTTTGGGTTGGAAGGGCTCGAAATAGGTATCACTATGATTTGGACCAGTCTGAATTTTTTGTTACATTGTAATGGATTTCAAAATCATGTGGTTTAAAATCGAAGCGGGACTTCCGGTCAGAGTCGGTGGGCACGAAGTAAGTGGACAGGGCCAGCGATTGGTCAATTGCACCAGCTGACCTATGACCTATGACAAGTCAATTCAAATGAGACAATAAATGATGTTAGCTTGCCAGGATTATAAAACTACAAGTAATTCTTTGTTTAGGGACCTACAGCTTGAAATAGCCAAATAGTTATGACATTTAACCCAATCCCACACAATCCCTTCTTTTCACACCTTTCAAGAAAAATCTTTTGGAAACATTGTGGAAAATGAAGAAATTGCTTGTTACAAGCAATTTCTTTATTATCCAAAATGTTTTCTATCCAAAAAGATGAAATAAAATAAAATTCCATCAACTTGAAATGATCATCTTCAGCTTCTTCTAATTTGGACCAAATTGAAAGTTTGTGTGGGAATGGGTTAAGTAACAAAACCAACAAAAATTCTTGGAAATATTGGAGTTCAAAGTCCAGTTCAGTTCTAAATAAGTTATTTGATTGGTCGCTTTTTTTAATCTGCCAATTTATCAGTTTGTAAAGGGTTATGTTTTTTGGCTATTTCACATGTGGGTTAAGGGCAGGCATAGAGCAGTCTGGTCAGCCACACAATGCATTTAGAATGTTTGCTGATTCACAGAAGAAACTTATCTATCCTTAGAGTGAATAGTGGAGACCCTGATAGGATCGCAAGGGTGGGCAGGTTGATTTTAATCCTTGTCATGCTGTAAAAAATCCCTTACGGAATAGCATTAAAATCAAAGAGCTGAGAGCACTGATAGTACTTGTTAAAAATCAATACATGTATTTCTTTTGAAAATCAATTTCATAACTTCTCTGACAGGAAAAGTACAGTCAGTAGGTGTAGACCAAGATCAGACTTAACTTATGTGCAGGCTGATCTTTGTCTTTACCTCCTGCCAACAGGGAGTATTGCGGGTATAACATGACAAGGGTTAATCTACTTGCTGCACACATGAAATTGTTAGAAATGCCAGCCACTGACTAATATAAAGGCTTATACACCATTGAACCTTTTATTTGAGAAAGAGTTAGATTGGAGGTTTTTAGATCTGCAACACAAAAAAATTACAGAAATATGGAACAAATCTTGCAACCCCCCAAAAAATAATGTGTTACATTTCATTAACTTAATTGGAAACAATGTTTTCAAAGCAGAACCCAAAACAGTTAACACTTCCCCCAATATACTGGTACTCAAATTATAGACTGGTACAGATCCTAGAGGGAGAATTTTATGAAAGATTAACCCCTGTCATGCTTAATCTGGAATATTGTCTTGATCTTTGTCTTGACCTCCTGCCTACCCATTGAAAACCAGCATTGTATATACAATTAATTTTCTACATTACCAAACCAGAATGAGTGTTCCCTGTGTTCTAAGGCTTTTGATATTAACATAATTTTGTAAAGGTTTTTATTTAGCATGACAAGGGTTAATTTCATTTCAAAATGATTGTCAGCAGTATATTTGCCTAACCACTTTTACTGAGTGACCATTAGAAAGATTCCCTTTCCGAAAGCCGAAGTCTATCGTGGAATTCCCATGCCCGACTTGTCTGACATGGGCTTTTCTACTTGCGTACAAGTACATTATTCAAGACCATTTATTCAGGGACAAGTAAATACCAGGGCAAATCTTGGAATGGTACATCATAGATCTCAAAGATCTCAAAGAGTTATTATCCTAATGTTTATATTGAAGAACAGAAAATGGTTGTAATAAGCAGTTTCCTCATTGTCCACAATGTGTTCCCAAGCTTTTTAACCCATTTAAAATTTTGAAAAATTAGAAAAAAAAAGGAAAGGGTTAAGGGTCATCTTTTGTAATGCTTGTTTTGTCTGCTTGGAGTAAAGGGTTAATCAGATAATACTGTTCTTTCATTATTACATTTACAGGAATAGAAGATTTCTTGGCGCCTTTTTTTTTCTTGGAGATTTTTGTCATTTTGTTGTAATTCTAGAGAAGTTTTTGTTTTCTTATTACTGTTTTATAACAAATGCTCATTTCAGATAATTGCAGTTTGCGTTTGGATACACAAACATAGCAGACATCTTTTTAATATCATATTAGAATTGGATATTAACCAATTACCAGATAGCAATATTTCAGACTGGTTCACATTGAAAGGAGTTGCAGACAACAGTTTATAGTCTACCTTCTGGATAGGAAATATTGTGGAAAATGAAGAAATTGATTGTTACAAGCGATTTCCTCATTTTTATACGCTGCGGGAGACGGTCGTATATTGGCCTCATCTTCTCCGTCTGTCGATCCGTACGTCCGTCCGTATGTCCACTTTTCTTGTGAGCACAACTCCTCCTAAGTTTCCTGTTGGATCTTTTTTAAATTTGGTCAATGTTATCGCCTTAATTGGTAGATGTGCATGAAGTAAGGATTTTATGGTTCATTGATTTTTGCCTCAGTTATGCCCCCTTAAAACTTAGTCTCTGGGGCTTATTGAAATTGCAGCCTTGTGAATGCAACTCCTAAGTTTCTGGCTGGATCTAAATAAAACTTGTTGGATGTTATAACCTAAATTGGTAGATGTGCATGAAGTAAGGATTTTATGGTTCATTAATTTTACCCTGATTTATGCCCCCCTTAAAACTTATTATCTGGGGCTTATTGAAATTGCAGCCTTGTGAATGCAACTGCGCCTAACTTTTTGTCTTGATTTAAATGGAACTTGATCAATGTCATCACCATAATTTGTACATGTACATGGATCAAGGATTTTATGGTTCATTAATTTCCCTGAATTATGCCCCCTTAAACTTAGTATCTGGGGTTTATTGAAATTGCAGCCTTGTGAACGCAACTCCTCCTTATTTTTTGTCTTGATTTAAATGAAACTTGGTCAATGTCATCATCATAATTTGCAGTTTAAAGAGGTGTTAAACCCCATTCAATCAATCAATCATAACACACAGTTTGAACTTGACAATTTAAAAAGGTAGTCTGCAAATGTTTTTAATTTGGTTCTGTCAAAATAAGTAGTGTCTACAATTATTTTCATGAAACAGCAGCAAAGTGGCGGCGTATATTGTGACTATGGCACTCTTGTTCACAATGTATTTTCCACTTGTTTTTCTTGAGGCACAGCAAAAGTGTCATTTTTTGCAGATGGGTTGAGACTTTTTTCAGAATTTGATGGAATTAGGCCAGTGAACTAATTCGATTTGAGTCAAAGTACATGTGCCCTGGAACATGATTTGAAAGCAATTCAAGAATATTTCTTGAACTTTCTTTGATTTGGTTATGCAGCATAAATCAACAACTCAAACTTCAAGATATAAAAAATAAACATTTATTTGATGAATTAGTACTGAAAATGCACCATCACGGCCATATCACAGCTGGTAGCACATCATACTCTCAAACATGAGGTCCCGGGGTTAAATCCCTGGTCGCTACAAATATCCTTTCCGACATTTCTCTGCCAGTAATGGGTGGATAATTGTAAACCAAAGGTGTGGAATTCCCATGCCCGACTTGTCCGACCTGGGCTTTTCTTCCTGCGGACAAGTAAATTCTTTTGGGCTACTTGTCCATGGACAAGTAAATATCAGGGCAAACTTGGAATAGTACCTAATAGTCCTAATAGATATTAGAGATTGATTAGCATAATATTTGTATCTAAGGGTAGAAAACATTGTTTTTACAGAAGAAAATGCTGAACTCAGCATTTGCTTCTGTAAAAACAATGTTTTTTCCAAAATTTTTCTATTCTCTTATTTTTGGACAAGTCCATTCTGACCCCGGACAAGTAGAAAATTGCATTTTACTTATCCAGGGACAAGTGGACAAAACCCGTATTTCCACATCCCTGTGTAAACCTAAGTGGGATGAGTAGCTGGAGGCTCAGAAAGGATGTAGTGGTAGTACTGGTTTGAGGAATACCAGGAATCAATGGTTAGGTGCTCCAGCCACGGCAATATTACTGAAATACTGGTATTAAACCCCATTCGATCAAACAATCTGAAACTCTGCCAATATGTAATTCAAGCTTAACCCTTTAGTCTTGTCCTTTTTGAAAGAAGTTATAGACGTGAATTAAAAGTGAGTGCAATTTGAGAAGTAACCAACCTATGGGGCAGAAATCATAGTGGAAAAAGAAGAAATTGCTTGTTACAAGCAATTTCTTCTTTTCCCACTATGTTTTCTCTAGTATAAAATCACAGGGACAAAAAAACTGGCATTTTACAGGAAAGGGTTAATTCATGTGCATTTTTATTGTCAAATTGTTTTAGTTTAGGAACTGTTTTTATAAATCACAGGGTCTTATTCTTTTGTTACATCTCAAATTTGTTGAAGATTGAAAATATATGTGTAGTTGGTATATAGTAATAATTTTTCATGTAACATATAAGATCTATATGTCGAGGTTTTGACTATTGAGAGGAAATTATCCATTATTTTAACCCATTCCCATTTAGTGACGCCTTTAGACGCCCCCAAGGAAAAAAAGCTTTGGGAAACATAGTGTAAAATGAAGAAATAGCTTGTTACAAGCAATTTCTTCATTTTACACAATATTTTTACTCAGAAAGTTAAAAAAATTTCACATGCTATAAACTGTCGTCTGCAACTTTTTTCAATTTGGACCAGTCTAATACTTTGCTGTATGGTAATGGGTGAAGAAAGAAATTTCTTAGAGAACTCACTGTACAAAAAACTAATTTCCAGAGGGAGGTTAGCGGAATGGTCAGTCAGTATAATAAGTAGATTACCTTAATTTCCATACATTTAGTGCAATGCATGGGATGTGAATGAATGTGTCCCAAATCTGTCCTTACAGGATTTTCTTTTTTGTTGTCCAGTCCTAATTAATTAAACTAGCTATTTAAAGTTCATTCTCAGATTTGTAGAGTTGAAATATGATTCACGGACTTGGGGTAATATATCTGTTTGTATGGCAGTATATAAAAGAATCCTCCCAATGAAAAATGATCATAACAAATAAATAAAGATGGCTTCAATTATTCCATTTTGAGAAAATTGATCAGGTCAAAATTGTATTGTACAAAACATCAGGGGGGAGGGTGTGTGTGAAATATCTTTGTTTGAATAAGGCTTAATTTCACTTCTGTATACGTAGTGACAGGTAGCCACTATAAAACTGATAAGCTTTGCTTTGATACAAGTATAATTCTGTCCTAAATTGTATTTAACCCATGACAAGATGACAAAATTTTAATTTTAGACCGGTCCAAATTCAAAGATGTTGCAGAAGATAATTTTTGTTGGTGAAATTTTAACCCTTGTCATACTGATCCCGGAATATTCCTTTTTTAGCTGAAGGTATAGACAAAGATCAGCCTGCACATATGTGCAGTCTGATCTCTGTCTACACAACCTGTTTGTCTCTTTAAAGCCAGAATCGTTCATTTTCCAAATCAAATATTGACCTGCAGCTAAAGTACTTCCAGTGATTTCAGTCCTTTGATTTTGGTGCAATTCTAAACAGATTATTTTCTTCAGCATGACAAGAGTTAAATTGTTTTGTTATTTTCTGTAGTAATTTTTGTAACTTAACCTTAGCTTAAAGGGGACACACATGTTATGTGGCTGCACTTATGGCAGCATGCTAATTTTTGTCTATGCCTCCTGCCAAAACAGGAACATGACAAGGGTTAATAAGCAATTTCTATTTTAGGGGCAGAGTGGCATAACCCTTGTCATGCTGAACCCGGATTATTCTGGTTTTGACAGGAGCTGTAGACAAAGATCAGCCTGCACATAGGTGCAGTCTGATCTTAGTCTACACCTGCTGCTTGTACTTTCCCTGCCAGAGTTGTTCATGAAGTTGATTTCTAAAAGAAATATTGATTTTTTAACAACAAGTTCTATCAGCGCTTTCAGCCCTTTGATTTTACAGCAATTCAGTAAGGTAATTTGTCCAGCTGGACAAGGGCTAAATATTGAAGTTTGAAATATTCTTAAGTCTTATTGAAATAATCCTTGTTAGAATAAGTTCAAAGTTTCAGTGCAATCTGCTATTTTGAAATTTTGTGAAAAGACCATTCCTTAAGCATGATCCAGACACAAAATATCACCATTTTGTCTGGATTTGTATGCTAATTCTCTAATGTCAAACTTGATTGTAATTTTCTACAAATCACTTCATGACGACAAACTGTCTAACAGAATCAGTCTATTTTATATGTGTAAGGGAAATTTTCTTATGAATGAATGAACAAACTTGAAAGAATGATAAAGACAGCCTTTAAAACAAAGTACTGAAAGTACTGTAAGCTTGCAAAGCATAGTTTTGATAAGAAAACTTTTCTGTCAAAGGTTATCATGATAAATAAACGAGGTTAAAGTAACCCAGGAGTAAAGTCATTTCAACATGACAAAACCTTAGACTTACGTTCAAATTGAAAGAAGTTGCGGACGACAATATCAAGTTGGTTGATTGTAGAAAATTCTTCCCTTGTTGGGTAGAAAACATAACGGACAATGAAGAAATTGTTTGTTACAAGCAATTTCTTCATTGTCCTCAATATTTTCAAAAGCTTTTTTTCTTGAGATGCTTAGAAACAGAATGGAGTGGGAATGGGTTAAAAAGCATGCTTTTAAAAAAGTTTTCTACAATTTTGAATAGAGTTTGCAATATTTCTGAAAAACATAAGAACTTACTTACTTTTATGGTGTAGGTATTCAAAGGATTTTATGGTAAAGCCTCCAGTGGCAGTTTGCACTCGTTGAACTTTGAGAAGACCTCATAATTTCAATCAGTCTGGCAGTTTTTGTGAGCTTAGTTTGAAATAAACTTCCTATAATAGTGACAATTTTTATATAAGTTTTATTGAAAATGTTTGCAAAATGAATTTTAATATTCAAGAAATTGTCAGTTTCTTATGTGTGACTTGGTGTGCAAAAATGAATATTTTGGATAAAACAATGAGATATTCAACCCTCCTCATTATTTGCCAAAGATTGAACTTTTTTACCTTTGACATTTTTTGCTGTTTTTGGCCAAAACCCAAGTTATTGCTATATGGCAAGGTCATTGTCTGAGGCCGTGTTTGGGTTTGTGTCATCCTTGCTGTTGTCAAAATCCAGAATTTATATTCACTATCAAAAGAAAAAAAAAATCTGAACAAGGCGCACGACTCTTAATGGATTTCAGAATGAATTAGGCCTTTTTTTGACTTAGGACTTTTAAACACTATCAAGCACTTGAACAGTCGAGGGTTGGTATCCGCATGCAGTGCTTTAAATTTAGCTCACCTGGCCTTAATCATACTCATGGTAAGCTTTATAATTCTTGAATGACTTTTGTCTGTCATCTGACATGAACAGTTTCTTTGTTTAAACTCTAGCATCTATAACTTGACTCAATCTTAATGAATCTTGTAATCATGTAACAAAAAAAAGGAATGGTTGGTTTGAATAAGCTGTAGTTACAATGTTTTAAGTCACTAAACCTACAAACAAAGGTAACCAAAAAAGGCAGTAAATGTCAAAGTTTAAAACTAGTTATTTGATTGACGACCCCAATTGGTCAATTCTGAAAGCCTGAAGATATTCTGTTAAGACATTCTTGAATAATGAACAAACTTTATATTTATTTATGAGGAAATATCATTCATATCTAGCATTAGAAGTCGTGACAAATCTTCGGGGTTTTCTCTGAATAAAATGATACAAGAGGCTATGATGTTAATATTGATCAAAGGCTGAATGTTTGCACCGCATTTTCACTGAACTAGCTTAGCAATACTGTTGTAAAACGTTTTCCCTCTGCTATCTGAGAGCAACAAGCTGTATACTATCTTTTGGAATTTGCTGTTCTTTTTCCAGGTATGTTGAACCAAGATTCCTTACTTAAAAAAGATAAAATTTTAGAAACTTATTTTAAAGTCGCACTGAAGACAATTAATCCTTTCCTGTTTTGCAAAATTTTAGACTTGTCCAAATTCAAAGGTTAAGAATTTAGAAATTTAGAAATTTAATTTGAATTTAGTTTGAAAAATAAGCATTCAGAAGGGTAGAAATATTGTGGAAAAAGAAGAAATTGCTTGTCACTAAGAACTTCTTCTTTTCTGCAATATTTCATTATAATAACTTCACAGGGACATAAATACTAGGGACTGAGAAGGAAAGGGCTAAAAATGATTGCTGCTATAATAATTAGTAAAAATAATTGAAATCATATTTCAGTCAGGCTGTTTTAGAAGAAAAATAAAGGTATTGCCATTGCCCAAGTGCATCATTATCATGCAAAAACTTTGACAATTGTGATATCCCTATAATTATTTATATAGGTATTGATCTAAAACTTGGAATATATGTTAACTATCAAAGGAACAATCTTTTCATCAAGGGGGATTACTCTGAATTTATTTTTGTATGAGTTGTGTCAGATTTCAGCATTAACAGCCAAATGTAATGTATTTGTATACTTAAGGCCTTTTTTGAGAAGACATGTTTATTCTTATATATTTTTTCTATCAACACATGAATTTTAAAGCTTTGAGAAAAAAAATAATGTGGGGAATTCAGAATTTACTTCTATAGGTGTTCAGTTCTAGATCAATATCATGAATATAACTAGGATCTTCATACAAGTTTGTGAATATATCAAAAATTTGCATATATAATCATGAAATATCAAAATTTATTCTTGATTACTCCATGATTATTTCCTGGATAAGAGTTGTGTATACAAACTTTGTGAATTGCTAATTATAAAGACTCTTTCTGAATGAAAAGTCAGGAGGTAAACTTTTCATTTTTTTAAAGAAAATGGAAAGAGGAAACCATGAAAAAAATTGTAAAGTTTGGAAAAAGATCGATATTGGAATGGGTTGTTTTAAATCTGTTGTTGATTTTTAAGTATTTTTCAAATAAACAAGTCATACTTTTTAACCAATTTATCTCACAATCCCATACCTTGATGGTTTGAGAAAAGTTTGCTTGTGAAAACATTGTTAAAAGATGAGAAGTTGCTTATTTATTTCAGTTGAAAAATAAGTCAAATAGGACAAAAAACGACATTTTGTTTGTAACATGCAATTTCTTCTTTTGCCACTATGTTTCCTACCCTTTAGATCTTACTTTTCAATTTAAACACACTTTTGTTGTCTGTGCTTGTTTCCAATTTTTTCCAGTCCAAAATTTTTGTCTGGTAATGAGTTAAGCAACTTGTAGCTTACACTGAGTTGTTTTTGATAATTGAAGAATGCGGCTTATAATAAAAAGAATTATCAATCCACCAAACAAATCATTCATTTAGACAGTAACTGAATTTTTACCATTTGACAGACATTTATGGGAGGCAGTTTTGTTGGTTTGGGAACCTATTCCCACGCAGTGACACTTTTAGACGCCCCTAAGAAAAAAGGCTTTGGAAACATTGTGGAAAATGGAGAAATTGCTTGTTACAAGCAGTTTCTTCATTATCCACAATGTTTTCTACCCCCAAAATTAAAATAATAATTCAAAATTACATAAACTTTAAATTGGGGTCTTCTACTCCTTTCAATTTAGACCAGTCTAAAATTTTGTTGTTGGGAAATGGGTTAAATGGCATAACTACAGTTTATTCAACCAACCATTTTACTTTTTTTGTGACAAATAACTGGCCAAAAATTTTGCAAATTACAAGGTACAATATCTTAGAGGAACTTCTTGTCTGAGCTCAGTGGATATCAATTTTGTAGGCATAAATTTATTAAGAAAAGAAGAGAACTTTTTTGTTTTCATTGAGGTATGAACTTTAATACTTAATATCCAAAGTGGATTCATACATTAGTCTGATTAAGTTTTAACCCTTGTCATGCTGAACCAGGAATATTCCGGTTTTGGCAGGAGGTGTAGACTAAGATCAGACTGAACTGATGTGCAGGCTGATCTTAGTCTTTACCTCCTGTTTGTACTTTTCCTGCCAGAGTTGTTTATGAAGTTGATTTCTAAAAAAAATATTGATTTTTGAACAACAAGTTCTATCAGTGCTTTCAGCCCTTTGATTTGACAGCAATTCAGTAAGGTAATTTATACAGCATGACCAGGGTTAAGGCTCCTTCCTCAATGAAAACAAAATATATTCACTTCATTTCTTATATTTGAATTTCATCAAGCAAAACAAAACAAATATTTTTTTTATCTGTTTACTATGCAAGCATACAAAATAGTTGCATACTCAAATTTTGTTCATGGAAGAATGAAAAATAATATTTCCCATTCAAAATACTTCAATCTTGATAAAAGAAACTAAAATTGAATTATTTATAAATAAGTCTTAATAAGTAACATGTGAAGTCCTGCAATGAAAAGAAATGATCATAATGCCAAGTTGGCCTTAATAAGAATAAAAACTAATTGTTTTCAACATCATAGATTAAGGCCTTTTACATCAAAATCTTTCAAATTTATCTCTTACATGTTCATTTTAACCCTTGTCATGCTGAACCCGGAATATTCCGGTTGTTGCAGGAGGTGTAGACCAAGATCAGCCTGCACATAAGTGCAGTCTGACCTTGATCTACTCCTCCTGCTTGTACCTTTCCTGCCAGAGTTGTTTGTGGTTTTGATTTCTAAAAGAAATAATGATTTTTCAAGTACAAGTTCTATCAGTGCTTTCAGCCCTTTGTACTTCAGCAATTCAGTAAGGTAATTTATACAGCATGACAAGAGTTAAGAAATGAAGAGAATATTTTTTTTCTTTGAGGTATGAACCTGAAAACTTAATTCCACTGTTTGCACTAACACTTGAAGTTTTCAAAGCATAGTTTTTGACCTGCATCAAAAAGAGTGTGGAAATGGGTTAAAATCCTTGTCAGAACTGTATTAATATCAAAGGGCGGAAAGCCCTGCAATCATTAGTTGCATCCAAATATTTCTTTTGAAATCAAATTCAATTACATCTTGAGGTTGAAAGAGATAAATAGGTGTTGTAGATAAGAACAGATTGCACATAATTCAAATGCAGGCTGATCTTTGTCTAAACTAGAATGTTCAGTGTTCAGTATGACCAGAGTTAAAAATTCGTATAAATAAAGCCTTGTAAGTACATGTATACATTTCCAGATGATTTGCATTTAAATTAGAGTGTTATCTGTGGATTTGGTGGATTTCAGGGAAGTACAAGTTGCTAAGATACAGTTACACACTTTATGTGACCTTTCCATAGTTACATAACAGTTGCAATCGGAGAAATAAAATAGACATAAAACTCACAATTCACTGCAGATTCGAGAATAAACCCAAATTCACTTCCTATATTAACCAATTACAGGAATATTTTTTTTAGACTTGTTCAAATTCAAAGGGGTTGCAGATGACAAACTCAAGGGTTCTGCATTGGTAGGAAACAATGTGAAAATGCAGATTTGCAGAAATTGTTTGTAACCCATTACTAGACAGCAAAATTTTAAACTTGTCCAAATTGAAAGGAGTTGAAGACGAAAATTGGAAGTTTATTAAATTTTAGATTTTTCAACATTTTAGGTAGAAAGGTTGTTGAAAATGAAGAAATTGCCTATTACAACAAGTCAAAATTGAAAAACTGTGTCTCTTTGGTTAAAAGACATGGTTGATAATGAAGAAATTGCTTGTAACAAGTAATTTATTCATTTTCCATAATGTTTTCCCAAAACTTTTATTCTTGGGGGCGTCAAAAAGCATCATTGTGTAGGAATGGGTCAACACTTTCCCACACAATGATGCTTTTGGATGCCTCCAAGAAAAACAATTGCGAAAATATTGTGTAAAATGAAGAAATTGCTTGCAACAAGCATTTTCTTTATTTTTCAAAATGTTTTCTACCCAGAAAGTGGAGAAA
Source organism: Fragum fragum (assembly GCA_946902895.1). Lineage (NCBI taxonomy): Eukaryota > Metazoa > Mollusca > Bivalvia > Cardiida > Cardiidae > Fragum > Fragum fragum. Next base: position 35,542,099 of record OX336375.1, on the reverse strand, counting down.
ATGAAAAAATTCGTAAGTTTTAATTTGTCATCTGCAACTCCTTTCTATTTGGACCTGTCTGAAATTTCCTTCTGGTAACTGACTAATTTTGACAGGTGAAGCTGGTTTGACTGTAATACAAATACTGTTAGCCAAATACCAGATGGCAAAATTTTTAGTCTTGTCCAAAATGATAGAAGTTGCCAACAACAATTTCAAGTCAATGAAAATTTTAAAAACTTTGTCTTTTAGGGTATCAAACATTTTGGATAATAAACAAAGCAATTTCTTTATTTTCCAAAATGTTTTCAAAATCCTTTTTTGTCAAAGAGCATCAATGTATGGGAATGAGTAAACATAATGATGAACCTTTACAAGATAAGAAAATTCTGGTCGAATCCAAATTGAAAGAAATTGAAGACAGCAATTCAAAGTGTGTTAAAATTTGAAAAAAAAAAAATAGGGTTGAAAGCTTTGTAACAAAAGGAGAAATAATTTGTGTTTTTTCTCGCATTTCTTAGTTCACCTGAGCACAAAGTGCTCATGGTGAGCTTTTGTGATCATTGAATGTCTGTCGTCTGTCGTGCAGCGTGCGGTGTCAACAATTGAAGTGTTTACACTCTAGATGCCACAATTTTGGTTCAATTTTCATGAAACTCGGTCAGAATAATTGTTTGGTCATGAGGATGATTCCTATTTTATATGGGAGGATTCTATTGGAAAACACAGGAAAAGGGGCCTTACTGACAATTTCTTTGTTTACAGTCTAGAGGCCACAATTTAGGATCAATCTGCATGAAACTAGGCCAGAATAATTATTAGGGCATAAGGATAAACCCTATTGATCATGCAAAGGGGCATTATTGACAAGTTCTTCTTTTACACTCTAGAGGCCACAATTTTGGCTCAATTTTCATGAAAATTGGCAAGAATAATTGTTAGGTCACTAAGGATGAACCCTATTGATTATAGGAGAGTTCTTTTGGAAAACACAGGAAAAGGGGCCTTAATGAAAATTTCTTTGTTAACGCTCTAGAAGTAATAATTTTAGCTAAATCGTCATGAAACTTGGTCAGGATAATTGTGCTATAGGATAACACAGGAAAAGGGGCCATAATAACAATTTCTTTGTTTACAATATAGAAGTCACAGTTTTGGCTCAATCTTCATGAAACTGGTTATAGTTATTTGTCTGTAATTGCATTTTTTTAAACAGCAGACAATTCAGTTGAGCGATCTAGGACTATCATGGTCCTCTTGTTCTCTGTTCTTTTTAGTATGTCAGATTTTGGTGTAATTGGAATTGTTACTGTTCGACTCTTTGAGTTTTGGATTTAGAATTTTGTTTTTCTTCGAAAATCTGAATCGGTATAAAATCACAAATCTTCCGTGCAGGAATCAGGTCCCTCTCTACACAAGGAATTAATTTTTTTTCTATTCCCATAAGAGTTGGATATCCAATTTTCTAGAAGCAGACATCTTTTCAAAAGAGCTTAGAAAATCATTTCTAATGTAAAATTGGAAACTGGATTGTTTTGTCCCATTTTGAAAGGTTTTGTAGCAGTTTTGGATAAAAAAAACCTTTTCCCAAGAGAACGTCTTCCTCCACAGAAAATATCGCATACAGCTGAAGGTGTTGGATTGACATTTTGAACTACGGAAAAGGAAAGAAAAAAGTAACGGGCTCACGAAACATTCAACCCATTACCGAACGGTAATATCTTAGACTGGTCCTGATTGAAAGGAGTTGCAGATGACAATTTAAAGTTTATGAAATTTTCAACTGTCTGAATAGAAAACATTGTTAAAAATGAAGAAATTACTTGTTACAAGCAATTTTTTACACTATGTTTTCCTAATTATTTTTCTTGAGGGGTGTCAAAAAGCATCGTCGTGTGGGAATCGATTAAGGACTGTATTTTCATCCTACAAAAGTTCAAATTGAAATCATATGCATTTCACCCCTTGGAAAAACTTCAAAAAATTTCATCACTAAAGTTCACGAGTTTTGTAATAAGATCAAGATCTATGATTTTTGTACGTACAAACTTCATGACTTTTACTCCTTCAGTTCATGAAATTTTTAAACAGTTCAAAACTTTTCATTTATTCATCAACTTTTTTTTCATTCACAAAGAGTTCATTCATTCACTGGCCCTGCCCACTTACTCCTTTGGCCACGCCTACTGACCCAACTGGAAGTCCGGCTTTGAATTTAAATGGTGTTATATTGCAAAATTCATGGCCAGTATCATGTTATGAAAAAGTTGTTTACTTGGTTGGTGACTTAAACATAACAACAGCTTGAATAAGCTGTAGTTACGACAATTAAGTTGCCAACCCCCCCCCCCCCCCAAAAAAAAAGATTAACAAAATAGGCATCCAATTTGGGAGCTCAAAACTCATTTCTGATCTCGATGAATGATTTCATTGGTCGACTGGTTATTTGGTTATCATCTGTGACTGGTCAATATTGTGATGAATTATAATACATGTAATTATAAAGATTTCAATTCATGGTAAGAGGTGAAAACTTTTGAAATTTTCTCCTCTGAGACTACAATAGGGTAGAAAATTTTGTGGAAAAAGAAGAAATTGCTTGATTCAAGCAATTTCTTCTTTTCCCACAATGTATTCTCAAGTATAAAATCACAGGGACGTAAAAACCAGGGACTATACGGGAAAGGGATAAAGCAATTTCAAAGGAATATTCTTCGGACAACCCATCATCAAATCATTTTGAGATATTTTGATCAGTTGAAAAACACAGCTTCAATTGGTGGACTTATTTTGAAATTTTGATTATGAAAAATGGTTTTTATAGGTGGAGCTTGTTTCTATTGCATTATGTGGTACATATTGATGGTTCAGCCTGAAATAGTTGTAACTGCCTATAACAAATAGCCAGTTACAACTGTTTTGTGCTGAACCATCGATATGTATCATAAATTCAGGTAATTAATGGTTCATATGCCTCTAGTTCTTTTACTACTGGTATTTCAATGACATCATAACCTCAAGAGTTGAAATATTTTGATGAGAATTTAGTTTTTTTCCTATGTATTATTTGTCTGTTTCTATCCCAATGTGGTTCTAATGAGGTTTCAGATGACATATTGTAACATGCACAGCTCGTAGACAGAGCTGGATGATCAACCTTGAATGGGTCAGACTCTTGTATAGACTTTCATTAGTCATATATAACTCTCTGGAGGTTTCGTAATTGGCATATCATTGCAAATTACCTCCCCTGAAACTGTTATATTACTCTCCCCTTCAAGAGGACTCCCTGAGGATCTATGGGTAAGACCATTCCAGTCGGCAGTTGTCTTCATTCCTCCACTGCCACCAAATGTCACCTGCAGCGCTTGTAGACAAAGCTAATCCATTCAAAGAAAAGGATCATATAATGCTGAATGGGTATACTCTGTGTTATCGACTAATATTAATCATATAACTCTATGAAGGTTTCCTAATTTGAATATCATCACAAATTACACCCCTTAAACTGTCACATTATTTAATTATTTCATCTGTTTAACCCTTTCCCGTTTTTGGAAATTTTAGACTAGTCCAAATTGAAAGAGGTTGCAGATGACAATGACAATTGGATGCTATTTGAAATGAACCCATCCTATGTGTTAGAAAACATTGTGGAAAAAGGAGAAATTGCTTGTTACAAGCAATTTCTTCTTTTTCCACAATGTTTTCTCAAGTTTAAAATCACAGGAACGTAAAATCCCGTATTTGAACAGGAAAGAGTTAACCCATTTCCACACAATGATGCTTTCAGAACCCTTTAAGGAAAATTTAAAAAAAATTCTGTCTGGTAATGGAATAAGTAATTTGTCTGTGAGCAACCTTAAGCCTTATTGTGCTGAACCAAGAATATTCCCGTTTTTGCTGGAGGTATAGACAAAGATCAGCCTGCACATAAGTGCTGTCTGATCTTTGTTTACACCACCTGCTTCTCCCGTTTAAGTCAGGGTTGTTTAAGAAATTTAATTTTTAAAATGAAAATAGACCTAGAAAAAACACTTCAAGTGCTTTCAGCCCTTTGATTTTCATTCTTTTTGAAAAAGTTGATCTCAGGATGACAAGGGTTAACCATGTAATTCTAGCTTAATTCTTATCATTCTGAACCCAGAATATTCCTGTTTTTGGCAAAAGGTATAGATAAGATCAACCTGCACATATGTGCAGTCTGATCTTAGTCTACATCACCTGTTTTTCCTTTTCAAGCTAAAGTTGTTTATATAATCAATTTCAAGAAGAAATATTGACCCACAACTGGTGATATTAGTACTTTTATCCCTTTGATTTTGATGAAATTTTGAAAACAAATTTTATTCAGCATGACAAGGCTTAAACTGTAGTTGCAAGTTTTTTTTTTGACCCACTAACAACTTGTTTTACTGCTACATAATCCCATGCTGAATGTGAGGATGCTTGTTTGATGGCTATAACAATTCAGTACAAGCGTCTGCAGTTGAATTTCCTTGATTGACTCGGAGTATAGAATTGATATGCGGTATCATATAACTGATCATATTTGACAAATTGGTTTTCTGACTTTGCCAAATAACCTTGTTTGAGGTCCTATTGATTCACACAGAGGTCAATAGCTTTTTGGCAACAAAATAGTCCCTTGGTTAATAACAGCTTCTATTGCCCTGGATATGTTATATGCAGATCTAGGCTTTCTGACAGAAAGAAATAATCCTACCAACCCAAAGCTAATGCTCACAACTTTATACCATATTGTAAAATTCCTACACAAGGAAATGACCAATCTCATTAAGCCTTATTATGCTGTATGATTTAAAATACATCTGCATTAAAATCAAAGGGCTGAAAACACATATTGTACTAAAGTGAACTGATATTAATCTTTAACCCATTACCAGATGACAAAATTCTAGACTGGTCCAAATTGAAAGGAGTTTTCAGACAATAATATTAAGTTTATGAAATTTTAGATATTTTCAACTTTCGGGGTAGAGAACATTGTCGAAAATGAAGGAATTGCTTGTTGCAAGCAATTTCTTTATTTTCCACAATGTCTGCCCAATTGTTTTGAACAATGTTTTCCACCAAGAAAGCTTAAAAAAATCTAAAATCTAATACAGTTTTGAATTTGTCTGCAGCTTCTTTTAATTTGGACCAGTTTGGATTTTTTATATGGTAATCTGGCTGAATCTACACCTTCTGTCTGTCCATTTCAAACCAGAGTTGTTTATAAGATAATGACAATTAAACAGCAAGTACTACCAGTGCCTTAAGCACTTTGATTTGAAATGCAATTCTTAACCCTTTCCCGTTTTTTGAAATTTTAGACTGGTCCAAATTGAAAGATGTTGCAGACGACAATGTATACTGGATACGATTTGAAATATAACCATCCTATGTGGTAGAAAATATTGTGGAAAAAGGAGAAATTGCTTGTTACAAGCAATTTCCTCTTTTTCCACAATGTTTTCTCAGGTATAAAATCACAGCCACGTAAAATCCCGTGTTCGTACAGGAAAGGGTTAAAAAGATTTTATTTAGCATGACAAGGATTAATATTTTCAGTTTATTCATATTCATTTCTTTGTTTGTTTAGAGAAATAGAGAAGTGCCTAAATGGCGCAACAAATAAGAAACTCTGATAAAACAAGGCTGGAGAGAAACCTTTTGGGAAGTGAATGAAATACAGTCGAATACCTTTACCTCGAACGTCTCTAAGTCGAAGTTACCCCTACGTCGAAGTTATCATAAAGTCCGGATCTTATTACTCTTTACTTCTACGTATATGAACCTCTATACGTAGTTTTCTTTATCTCGTAAACTACCCTTACCTCGAACCAATTACAAAGTCCCGTCACTATTGTTTAAACGTATTCACACCTCTATAGGACGAACCTTCATAGAGGTAGAAATTTGCAATCATTTAGTTTTTCACACGTTTCGACGTGTCATCGCGGTTAAGAGATAAGTGCGTTGCAGTATTGGATATCGATTGCTTACTTGATTTTGTTTGATTGTTGGTCTGCGATCTGTTATTTTCAAAGATTCAGTGAAATTGAAACAATCTTAAATGGAATTTTACAGTGACAAAAGAGGCATCTAACGCCCATATCAAGCAGTACTTGTTTGGTGCCGGACCTGGTCTACCTAGGGTTTGGCTAGCAACTTCGACCGACGTGACGCGCTAAAGGAAGGACCCCGTTACAATCCGGGTGGATACTTTGGTTATTTCCACAGGAAAGAGAAATTTGTCGAACTACGCAATCGACACGAAGAATAATCAATAATAGAACAAAAAAAGCAACAAAGTCTGAACAAAACTCTAGCTACGAGTGATAAGAATAAGAATATTAATAAGAGAAATTGCCATAATAGCATCGTCGTTTTATATTTCGTTCGATCAGATAATTATACTAGTACAAATCATTTGCGGTCGTATTTACTAACGGTATTTCGCCACCATTTTTGGTCTACATGGAAAATCTCCGACTATCTACACGTCGAACTATCTCTACGTTGAAGTTTTCTCGTAAGTCCCCTGAACTTCGAGGTATAGGTATTTGACTGTACTTAGATATTTCATTTAAGACCAAGTTCAATTACCTTTTTTTATTTTTAAATGGAGGCTACATTTTCGTGCCAAACTACCTTGAAACTTGGTCACCACTTTTACCTCCCTATTTAGATACATTGTGTACCTCCAATTAGTTTGAAATTTGGTCATTTGGGGTTGAAAAAAAGGTTTCTAGGTCAAATGGAAAAAAGAACAAAAAAAACCACCTAAGAACACAATCAAGAGTCACAGTTAAGGCAAATATTTTCAAAGTTGATTAAAATGTCCGTCTCACAGGTATCTGAAATAAGCCTTATATTTTGAGTTTTTAGGGATCTAAAATTAGGATACTTCTTGGAATATCCTTGTTGGCACTCTTGAGCTAATATTTTAGCACAAATGTATTGAAATCTAGTCATAATTTTTGTTTCTATGATATCTTGAATGGGCTCAATATTTTATTAATGGCTATTGTGCAATCAAAATTTTTAACCCTTGTAATGCTGATCCTGGAATATTCCTGCTTTTGCAATGGCTTTTGCAGGTGTATGGACAAAGATCATCCTGCACAGATGTGCAGTCTGATATTAGCCTACATTGCCTGCTTGTTCTTGTTGTGTTGAGAAAATCTGGGAATTCAACATCAATCTAATTATGTCACAGTTTTAAAATATAGTGAAAAGAGGAAAATATTTGGTATGACAAGGGTTAAAACTTGAATGTTAGTGTCCTTGATATTTAGACAGTTACAATATATGGAAGTTTGTGATGAAAATTTTGTTTTCTAATATTTTATATTTGCACATCTGAAAGAGCTGACTTTGATAAGTGATTAAGGACTAATGGCCATTTATGTTTTTATGTGCTGCCAAAGATGGCCATTACATAATAAATATTGGTATCTTTTCCGTCTGATATGTCAAATTTCTTGTTAACAAATTTTCTCTTTCATTTAAGAGATACATTGTGTGATTAGGTTTATCTCTTCATACCTCCATGAAAACAAAAAATATTCTCTTCATTTCTTATATTTAATAGCATCAAGCGAAAAAAAAAAAAAGCTTTACAAATTTTGATATCTTTTTGAATGGGACTATTTTGCGTGGAAGCATACAAAATCGCTGCGTGCTCAAAATTTTGTTCATGGAGTTATGAATAATTTTTTTCGACCAATCGGAACAATCGTTTTTGATAGACGAAATTAAAAATTAAATTATTTATGGATGAATTGGAACAAAATTTTCTCATAAGGTTCCTAGTCACCTGACTTTATGCATATTGCCAAAATCTGATGTTTTAGGCTGAAAAGGGGGGCGGGGGGCAGCAAAATGGGGCTTGATGCAAAAGGGGGACGTATATTGTGGCTATGGTACTTTTGTTTATTGGTATGTATCAGAAACTGTTATGCAACTATCGAATATTTGTTTATTCTGACGAGAAAAAAAAATGAATTATTTTGGCTGAACTGCTCTATTGTCAAAAAAGCAGGTGTCATAGCACAGTTGGTAGCGCGTCGGACTGTCAATCTAGAGGTCCCGGGTTGGATCCCCGACGGCGGCACTCATCCTTACCGACTATTTGTCTCTCACCAATGGGTCGATAATTGTAGACCTATGTGGGATAGCAGCTGGAGGCTAGGAAAGGATGTAATGATAGTATTGGTGTGAGAAATACCAGGATTCCATTGTTAGGTGCTCCAGCCGCTGCGATATTGTTGAAAGCGGCGTAAAACCCCATTCAAACAAACAAATCTATTGTCATAAAACATTGCTTTGTAAGTTTTATTCAGTATAAGGGGAATTTAACCCATTCCCACAAAATCCCCCTTTATTATGCCTGGGCCTTAAGAAAAAACTTGGGGGAAAAACAAGGTCAAAAATGAAAAATTGTTTGTTACAGAAACTTCTTCATTTTCAACCATGCTTTCTACCCACAAAGACTAAGATACGCAAAAATATCTCAGCTTGAAATTGTCGTCTGCAACTTCTTTGAGTTTGGACAAGTCTAAAATTTTGTTGTGTGGTAATGGGTTAGACTGGTCAAATTTGAAGAGGTTGTAGAGGACAAATTGTAGAAATATTAGATCCAAAATAAGGGTCATATAGGATACAAAAAACTTTCAAAGAAAAAGAAAAATTGTTTTTAACAATCTTTGCTTTTCTCACCATGTTTTACTTAACCTTTTACCAGATGACAGAATTTTAGACTGCTCCAAATTCGCCGCCGCGATATAACTGAAAGATTGTTAAAAGCGGCGTTAAACCCCATTCAAAACAAAACAAAAAACTGCTCCAAATTGAAAAAAAGCTGCAGATGACATTTCAAATTGCTGTAAAATTTGATGATAAGTGCCATATAGGATAGAAAACATTGTAAGAAAATGAGAAATTGCTTGTTACAAGCAATTTCTCCTTTTCCCAAAAGATTTTCTATGTTGCATACCTTCAGGGTGTCAGAAAGCGTCATTGATTGGTGGTAAGTTAACTTTTTCCTTCAGTGTATAAAAAAGTACAATTATGTAGGAAAAGGATGTATTTCAAGTCAAATAAGAGATGTCAATAATGAAGACATACAGAAAGATTGCACATTTTATATAGACTGATCCATGCATGATACAGTCACTTAGTATCTAGGATTTTCTAGAAAAATGCAAATTAGAGTTTATCTCTCCAATTTCTGGATTCATAAGATGAGTGAAGATAATATATCAAAGTACTGAAAGTACTGTGAGCTAGCAGAGTTTTGTTAACTAACCAGTATCATGATAAATAAACCAGGCTAAAGTAACCCAGGAGTAACTCGTTACATGACAAAATCATAGACTGGTTCAAACTGAAAGAAGCTGCAGACGACAATTTCAATTTAGTTGGTTTTAGAAAATCCTTACTTTGTTGGGTAGCAAAACATTGTGGACAAAGAAGAAATTGCTTGTTACAAGCAATTTCTTCATTGTCATGAATGCTTTCTAAAGTGATGATGCTTCTAAAAGCGGAATTGAGTGGGAATGAGTTAAACGGTACGCTTTTGAACGAAATCTCTACAATTTTGATAAAGATTGCAATATTCTTGAAATACATAGAACTTCTTTTTTGTGTAGGTAGTCAAAGGATTTAGTTGTTGAGCCTCCAGTTGCAATTTGAACTTGTTGAACTTGGAGAAAACCTCAGAATTTTTACTGTTAATCCATTCCCACTCAGTGCGGCCTTTAAACGCTCCTAAGGTTAAAAAACTTTCGAAAACATTATGGAAAATGAAAAAATTACTTGTTACAAGCACTTTTTTCATTTTCTACAATGTTTTCTACCCAGAAATTTGAAAAAATCCAAAATTCCATAAACTTTAAATTGTCATCTACAACTTCTTTCAATTCGGCCAAGTCTAAAATTTTGCCATCTGGTAATGGATTAACTTAAGCTATCAAAAGCTGACGCTTAATGGCAACTCGCAAATAGAGCTACCTCTGTGCGTGAGTCTTTGTGTATGTGTTTAGGGGGAGGGAAGTTGGGTGTGTGTGTGTATGTGTGTTAGTATGTTTGTTCAATTCTTATCCGGACTGTATCTTCTATTTTAGACTATTCCAAGTTGGAAGAAATTTCAAATGACAATTAAAGTTAAGGAATTTCAGATTTTTTAGCTCACCTGAGCCCAACGTGCTCAAGGTGAGCTTTTGGTATCACCTTTTGTCCGTCGTGCGTCGGAAGTCGTCAACAATTCTTTAAACATCTTCTCCTCAGTAACCACTGGGCGGAATTCAACCAAACTTGGTAGGAATGTTCCTTGGGTGACCCTTCTCAAAAGTTGTTCGCGGATTTTTGATTGACCCCCAAATATGGGCGTGGCAGGGCGTGGCAGTTTTTAACTTAGAAATCTTTAAACATCTTCTCCTCAGTAACCTTTGGGCCAATTTCAACCAAATTTGGTATGAATGTTCCTTGGATCACCCTTTTCAAAAGTTGTTTGTGGAATTTTTGATTTATGCCCAAATATGGGCGTGGCAGTTTTTGATTTAGGAATCTTTAAACATCTTCTCCTCAGTAACCATTGGGCCAATTTCAACCAAATTTGGCATGAATGTTCCTTAGGTGACCCTTTTCAAAAGTTGTTCGTGGAATTTTGATTTACGCCCAAATATGGGCGTGGCAGGGCGTGGCAGTTTTTGACTTAGAAATCTTTAAACATCTTCTCCTCAGTAACCTTTGGGCCAATTTCAACCAAACTTGGCATGAATGTTCCTTAGGTGACCCTTTTCAAAAGTTGTTTGTGGAATTTTGATTTATGCCTTAATATGGGCGTGGCAGGGCATGGCAGTTTTTGACTTAGAAATCTTTAAACATCTTCTCCTCAATAACTATTGGGCCAATTACAACCAAATTTGGTATGAATGTTCCTTGGGTGACCCTTTTCAAAAGTTGTTCGCAGAATTTTGATTTATGCCCAAATATGGGCGTGGCAGTTTTTTTAACTTTGAAATCTTTGAACATCTTATCCTCAGTAACAGTTGGGTCAATTTCAACCAAACTTTGCATGAATGTTCCTTTGGTGACCCTTTTCAAAAGTTGTTCCTGGAATTTTGATTTATCCCCAAATATGGGCGTGGCAGGGTCAGGCACTTTTTTGACTTTGAAATCTTTAAACATCTTCTCCTCAGTAAGCATTGGATCAATTATAACCAAACATGGCATGAATGTTCTTTGGGTGACCCTTTTCAAAAGTTGTTTGCAGAATTTGGTTTCACGCCCAAATATGGGCGTGGCAGTTTTTGACTTTGAAATCTTTAAACATCTTCTCCTCAGTAACTATTGGGCCAATTTCAACCAAATTTGGTATGAATGTTCCACGAGTGACCCTTTTTAAAAGTTGTTCTAGAATTTTGATTGATGACCAAATAAGGGCTTGGAAGGGTAGGGCAGTTTTTGACTTTGAAATCTTTAAACATCTTCTCCTCAGTAACCATTGGGCCAATTTCAACCAAACTTGGCATGAATGTTCCTTGGGTGACCCATTTCAAATCGTGTTTAGGAAATTTGATTGACGCCTAAACATGGGCATGGCCGTTTTTTATTTAGAAATCTTTAAATATCTTCTCCTAAGTAAGCATTGGGCCAATTTCAACAAAACTTGGCATGAATGTTCCTAAAAATGGGTGAACCTTTTTCAAAAGTTGTTTGTGAAATTTGATTGATGCCCAAATATGGGCGTGGCAGGTTGGGGCAGTTTTTTATTTAGAAATCTTTAAATATCTTCTCCTCAGTAATCATTTGGCCAATTCAACCAAACTTGGCATGAATGTTCCTTTGGTGACCCTATTCAAAAGGTGTTTGCAGAATTTTGATTTACACCCAAATATGGGCATGGCAGGGCGTGGCAGTTTTTTTACTTTGAAATTTTTAAACATCTCCTCAGTAACCATTGGGCCAATTTCAACTAAATTTAAATGAATATTCATTGGGTGACCCTTTTCAAAAGTGTTGGCAAAATTTTGAATCATCTTACATTAGTCAGGTGAGCGATTTTAGGGCCATTCTGGCCCTCTTGTTTCATTTTTGTGGGTAGAAAACATTGCTCTTTTTTTCATGGGGGTCAAAAGACAATTTTCTTCTCTTAGACAATTTGTAATTTGTTGATAAAAGTAATACATCTTGAGACATCATCAAGGAGAAGAACTTTATAAGCTTTGCTTTTGTTCTAATCCTTTTTGCATGACACTGTTACACGCCCGGTAATCTCGGGCTCCATCTCTTTTTAATGAACAGTACAAAAAGGAGACAATGATACTTCCGATATGGAGCCAAGGACCGGAACTGAACAGAAAAGGTAAGTAAAACAGTTCACCTCGCGTACAATTTGATCTGCTATTGACCTATTATACATTTTCCCAAGATGTCCAGAGTTTCATACCACATAGAAATGATTATATTATCCGTTGGCGGTGATAGATTTCAAAAACAATTCCGTTTGTGAATAGAAACTTGAATCAATGTTTTGACATCGGACCGGATCAAACCGAAATGCGTGTTGAAATTGTTAAATCCATGTTATCAACAGTTCTGAAAGATTTAAGTTGCTATGACACTGAAATGAATGATAACGTGTTGATGTAAAACAATTTTACCACAAAGAACTGCGTTTCCCTACCCCTTCTACAGATTTTCTTGGATGAGAAGGAGACCAGGATGCGGTGAGGGAGACAAGATTCAGAGGGAGAAGCGATGCATATGAAAGAGTACAGTGAATAACTTTCTAGGACTGTAACTTTATGAATATTACAGGACACTTTTTCTTTCCCTTGTACACAGTAAATGTGTCTGTCAGACTCTCTAGAACAGCCATATTTATATCAAAGTCGCAAGAATCGAGTTACACAACTCACCAATGAATTAATACAAAACCCACGCTTTGAGCTCATTACTTTCAGTCACAACTCTGCTACACACTGGTTTATTTTCTGCTGACTTGTGTTAACTTTGAGATCACACATGAAGTGTAATGAACAAAATCACTCACACAGCACTCCAATGATTCATTCCATACACTCACCCAAACCATTAAAAACGGTCAAATTATTTCAAAACATTTAAAAACCTTCCAAAATGAGCAGCATTTCATTCAAATCGATAACAATTTTTCACATTTTTTTTTGGCTACTATGGGTTTTAAAGCGTCTGATTGGTCCGTGAGGACAAACAAACACAAAAGCATGTATATTTTAATAAAGAGAGTTAATAAATCTCCATCTATCTATATATACTGCCTAACTCCCCTTTCGGGTATGACTGGAAGGTGCGTGTCTATGCTGGAATATAAACTGTAAGTCATTGGTTAGGGTGCCATATTTAAAAGTATTGTGAATGTTAGATAAAGAGATCTGATAAAACATATTCTGGTCATTCAGGACGACTCACTATCTGAAAAGAATTGAGACTCTTTTTGAACGCTGCAATGTCAGGTTGCTGTTTCTGGTAGGCTGTTCCAAAATATCACTGTGTAGGGAACAAAAGAATATTTAAAGAAGAAAGCATTTGTGTGGATCTGTCTGAAAGATGCTGTGTGCATATGTTGGGTGGTCCTACCTGGTCTTTCAAGATAAGCTGGTACGGGCACTGCAACAAAACTATTAACGATTTATAAAACATGGTGACTCTGGAAATGTCTTTTGTATATTGAAGAGTTTGCCAGCCAAGCTCCTTCTGCATGAACATTATTTTGAACCCATCTTGCTGCTCTACGTTGTACTTTTCCCTTTTGTTGATATAGGTTTTTGTGTAAGGGCTCCAAACGGTTGATGCGTATTCTACCTGGGGTCTGACTAATGATTTGTAAGATCGTCGGTCAGTTGCAGTCACTTGGTTTCACATGAACACCTTGCTCTGAAACCATGCTGTAAGTCATAAAGAATATTTTTTGTCAAAATGTTTTGTTAGATTTGATGCTACAATATGTTCAAGAGCTTTACACAGTATACATTTTAAGGATATAGGTATGTAATTTGCAGGATCTTCTTTGTTTCCTTTCTTGGACAGTGGAGTCAGGTTTGCATTTGTCTATACCTGGGGGAGGGTGCCTGTTTCAAGGGATTTCTGAAAGAGAATTTGGACAAAATTAGCGATTTTGGATTACATTTCTTTAATTTCATTCAAAAGTCGCTCCTCCCACTCATTCAATTTCATTCTGAAATCATCTCCAAATCATCCAAAAATTGTCAATTTCAAGGTGTTATTAAATGTAGCAGTGAATTTGTTTACCTTTTGACATAATCTAGGATACAGCGCCCTCTAAATATAAAGAAAAAACTTAAAGCAAATCAATTATGTAAGCATTGAACATTTGGTTGAAAACAGTTATTTTCGCCCTCTATCGAATTCATTGTGGCTTTGATTTGTTGGGGATTTGGGGTTTATTACAGGCTTAAGTTTTCAGAAAATCATAGAAAAGGGGTGGGTTTTGACGTTCGAAGAGGGACTGGGGTTACATAAGAGTATGGGGTTCTAAAAGAAGTTTTACAGTACATTTTTATATGCATCACCTCTCCCTCTGAATCTTGTCTTCCGCACTGCATCCTTGTCTCCATCTCATCTAAGAAAATCCGTAAAAGGGGTAGGAAAAACGCAGTTCTTTATGGTAATATTATTTTATATCAGCACGTTATCATTCATTTCCCAGTCATCGCCACTTAAATCTTTCATTGTTGTTGATAAAACGGATTTTAATGATTTCAACACGCATTTTGGTGTTTGATCAGGTCCGATGTCAAAACTTTGATTCAAGTTTCTATTCACAAACGGAATTATTTTTGAAATCTATCACCGCCAACGGGTAAAATAATAATTTCTGGACGTTTTGGGAAAATGTATGATAGGTTAATGGGAGATCAAATTGTGCGCGAGGTGCATTGTTTTTCTTACCTTTTCTGTTCAGTTCCAGTCATTGGCTCCTTATCGGAAGTATCATTGTCTCCTTTTTGTACTGTTCTCAAAAAAGAGATGGAGCCCGAGATTACCGGGCGTGTGTTAAGTATTGTAAATTATTATGTACATTTATACATGTGCAAATAAAATATGTTTAAACTAAACTAAAAGACATAACTGTGAGGGAATGGGTTGAATATTTAGCAGTATAGAAGAGGAAACATGGATCATTATTATTCATGAAATGTGACATGAAACAGACTACTTATGAAACTCAAGGAGGCATTCTAAGTGCATATTTATATTTTCTCAGATATTTGAAATATTGGACATGGGAAATAGAAGAATATTTTATGACTTTCTGATTTTAGACTATAAAGAATGAAAGCTTTCAGACACAATATATGATCTCCAGTAATGTTTGAAAGGACTGACACACTTGAAGGTAATGTAGTCTTTTGGGGCAGTCCTTTTCGAAGGAATTTGAGACATTCCCCTGAATCAGAATAATGATCACGTTGACGTATAAGGTAGGTTCCTAGAATATACAAAGAGATTCAGAAGGAAAACTTCAAAGAAGGTCTCTCTAAAACAAACAGACCTATAGATCTTTCAAAATTTACATGTACTGTTGCCTTATGATACCCTACTACAATACTATATTTCAAAGAGAACTTTTTGTTGTGCTTGGCTTTTTTTAAGCTCACCTGAGCACAACGTGCTCAAGGTGAGCTATTGTGATCGGTAATTGTCCGGCGCCTGTCTGTCCGTCTGTCCTTCCATAAACAATTAATAAAAAATCTTCTTCTCCTAAACCATAAGGCCTAGAGCTTTGATATTCGGTACATATCATCACCTATTGACCCTCTACCAAAATACTTCAAAGAATTACTGTACTCTTAAAATCAACCCTTTTCAGTGCGATCCAAGATTTTACAAAGGAAATTTTAAAGGAAATCTTCTCCTCCTAAACTATAAGGCCTAGAGCTTTGATATTTGGTACATATCATCACCCTCTACCAAAATACTTCAAGGAACAACCGTATTCTGAAAATTAGCCCTTTTCTGTGCAATGCCTGATTTTACAAAGGAATAAAGAAGGAAATCTTTGAAAATCTTCTTCTCCCAAACCATAAAGCCTAGAGCTCTGATATTTGGTACATATCATCATCTATTGATCCTGTACCAAAATACTTAAAAAAATAACTGTCTTCTGAGAATTAGCCCTTTTCTGTGCACTCCCTGATTTTACAAAGGAATAAAGAAGGAAATCTTTGAAAATCTTCTTCTCCCAAACAATTAGGCCTAGAGCTTTTATATTTGGTAAGTATCATTAGCTATTGACCCTCTACCAAAATACTTCAAAAAATTACTGTATTCTGAAAATTAGCCCTTTTCTGTGTAATCCCTAATTTTTGATAGGAATAAAGAATATCTTTGAAAACCTTCTTCTCCTAAACCTTTAGGCCTAGAGCTTTTATGTTTGGTATGTATTGATGTCTATACTTCAAGCATTGCCTTATTCAGGAAATTAGGGTTATATGGTGGGATCATTGATATACCTAGGATTAAAAGAGAAAATCCTTAATTATCTTCTCCAAAATAATCAGACAGAGGGCTTTGCTATTTTGTATATATCATAAATTCATGAACCATCATACTCAGGGGAGTGATTTAGGACCATCATGGTCCTCTTGTTTTACATGACTTGTCAATAAAGAAGGAAATATATTAAAAAAAACTTGAACTTCTCTGCAAGCCTATCTTGTAATTCTAAAGATACTTCCCTAAATCTAGGCCATAAATAAGGATTACGGAGACTACTTCTTGTAGATGTACCATGTCTAAAAGCCATGACAAGTTCCAAATTCCATTAACCCTTGTCATGGTGAGTATATTCCTCCACAAAACTGTATTAAAAATCAAAGGGATGAAAGCACAGAAAGCACTTATTGTGGGGGTTAATAATAATTTAAAATAATTATTCTAACTCTCGCTGAATCCTGTTTTGGCAGGAGGTATAGACAAAGATCAGCATGCACAAATGTACAGTCTGATCTTAGTCTACACCTCCTGCTTGTCAAGTTCAATCCAGTATTGTTAATGAAATCAACTTGTAAAACACATGCTAGTCACTGACAGCTATTGCTTCCAATGCTTTCAGCGCTTTGATTTCAATGTAAATTTGAACAAGGATTTAATTCAGCATGACAAGGGTTAAAAACAAATCTAGCTTTAAATTAACAAACAGGAGGTCTAGACAAAGATCAGACTGCACATATATGCAAGCTTATCTTTGTCTAGACCTTTTGCCAAACAGGAATATTTTGGGTCAGTATGAAAAGGGTTACCATTTGATTGATTCCACCAACAACAGTGGTGAATTAATCCATTCCCAAACCGTGATGCGTTTGCCCCCCCCCCCCCCCAAGAAAAACAATTGGGAAAACATTGTGTTAAATGAAGAAATTTCTTGTAACAAGCAATTTCTTCATTTTTCACAATGTTTCTATTCAGAAATTTGAAAAAAAACAAAATTTCATGTACTTTAAATCAAAAGGCTGAAAGCACCGGAAGCACCAATTGTAGGTTAACCCATTCC
Source organism: Fragum fragum (assembly GCA_946902895.1). Lineage (NCBI taxonomy): Eukaryota > Metazoa > Mollusca > Bivalvia > Cardiida > Cardiidae > Fragum > Fragum fragum. The sequence goes on along the minus strand of OX336375.1, from coordinate 35,524,551 downwards.
CACACAATGACGCTTTTAAACGCCCCTCAATAGGAAAGCTTTGGAAAACATTGTGGAAAATGAAGACTTTGCTATTTACAAGCAATTTCTTCATTATTCACAATGTTTTCTACCCCAATAGAAAAAAGGTTTTAAAAGTTTCATCATATTTAAATTGTTGTTTGCAACTTCTTTAAATTTGGACTGGTCTAAAAATTTTATTGTGTGGGAAAGGCTTTCACATTTCTTTTAAAAATTTATCTTATAAACAATTCTGGTTTAAAAGGAACAAGCAGGTGGTGTGCACTAAGATCAGACTGCACATATGTGCAGGCTGATCTTTGTCTTTACCTCCTGCCAAAGTATGAATATTCTGGGTCAGCATGACAAGGGTTAAATAGATTAGGAAAACTGTTATAAACACAAGAAAAAGCAAAACTAATTTTCTTAATTTGAAAGGTTTCAGGAAAGCCTAGAAGCTCATAACATGAAATATGACTTCTTAAGTGTTTTTACTTGATTATCTAATATTGACATAACATATTTTTTGGCTTGTCTTGAAATAAGGAAAGCACTTTGGCATTAGAGAGGATTTATTGGAAGTAAAGTTTCCAGGGACTTGTTGTATCAAGGAATAAAGTAGTTTGATAGAACATATTAATAGTTAGACTGAACAAAATACTATACGGACAACATGGCTTGCCCTTTGGGGTGCTATTTGAAACAGGGTTAAAGGTTAAGGGCTCATGTTCATAGAGTCATGGTCATCCTATTATAAATGAATATGTGAAATATGAGCACCCAAGGGTGAAAATGACCAGGATGTTTAAAGTTAAAGTTTTTATATAGGGTGAGGGGTTTAGGTCACATTGTCATGGTATTGTGATTGATTGCGAGTGTCTAAGAGGTACTCAATAAGCTTAAACTTTCTTCAAAATTTAGCTTAAATAAATAAGTATAAACTGTGGATGGTTTAAAACCTTGTCATTCTGAACAAAAACCTTTTTATAATTATATTAAAATCAAAAGACTGAAAGCACTGTAAGTACAAGTTTAAAATTCATTTCATAAACAACTCTACCTTTAAAAAGACAAACAGCAGGTGTAGACATTTGTGCAGTTTGATCTTTATCTATACCTTCAGCAAAAACAAGAATATTCCAGGTTCAGCATGGCATTTAGGTTGAGTTTCACAGAACATGAAAGAAGAGATTTATCAATATGCCTTATGGCTCCACGAGGTATAGTAACACTGTGTTCCAGAACATAAGTGATGAATAATAATGAGTTGAGATTTTTGTCTTCGTATTGGCTCCTTGCCGTTTACGGAATGTCTCGGCACATGGTCATACTAATTGGGTAGTTTGTTAGAGGAAATGTTCTTGGAGTATTGACAGTGTATGAATAATGATGTATTTTATCCAGAAAGAACTTTTCCTTTATTGCTTGTAGAGATATATATATATATCTGTCAATATTATTTGTCAAAGGATTTGACCTTACTATGATCAAGAAACATTCCCATATGATTAAAGTGAAAGAAAAGAAAAAATGTTCATATTTACCCTTGTCATGCTTAACCTTGAATATTCAGGTTATAGCAGGAGATAGGGGCAAAGATCAGCCTGCACCATAAGTGCAAGCTGATTTTAGTCGTCACTTATTGTCTGTCCTTTCAAGCCAGAGGTTGTTAAAGAAATAAATTTTTAAAAGACATATTGACAATCAAACAAGTGCTGCCAGTGATTGCAGCACTTATATTCAATGCACTTCTGAAATAGATTTTATCCAGCATGGAAAGGGTTATATAAAAATTCCATTTACACTTTTCAGAGCCCCTGTATATAAAAGCTTTTGAAAAAAATGTGAAAAATTAAGAAATTGATTGTCTCAAGCAATTTCTTTATTATCCACAATTTTTATACCTAAAAAGACAAAGATTTTAAAGATTTCACCGACTTAAACTGTCGTCTGCAACTTCTGTGAATTTGGACTGGTCTAAAATTTAATTGTGAGGTAATGGGTTAAGATATGAAGAGAATATTTTTTGTTCATTTTGATTTCAGCATGAACATAAAAATCATGTCACACTTTGTGAAAACAAAGCTATTCTCTTTACTTCCTTTGCTATGCAAGGATTTGACAGTTTTAGGCAGTGTTTCTAAGGGAGGAAATTACTTTATGCACATGAATATGGCATGGTTCTGCGCTAAAATTTTCTTTCCTGGAGGTATGAATAACATTTTCTAGCCAATCAGAGTTCACCAGTTTTGATCAGCATTACTTGAATTGAATCATTAATGATAGAGGAATCAAAGTTTGAGCATTGTTCTAACCAATTTTTTTTCATTCCCACACAATCACATTTCTTTACACGCGTCAAGAAAAACAATTTGGAAAACATCATATAAAATGAGGAAATTGCTTGCAACAAGCAATTTCTTCATTTTACACAATGTCTCCTACCCAGAAGGTTGAAAAATAGAAAGTTTCATACATTTTCAATTGTCATCTGCAACTCCTTTCAATTTAGACTAGTCTAAAACTTTGCCATCTGATGATCAGTTAAGCTAGTAGACCATAAAGCTTAAGCTTATGACAACACTTAGGAAGTTTATTTCAACAAAATTATGCTTGTTTGCAAATGTTAAGATAATTTGAACTTCTATATTGCCCTGTGAGCCATTAATTAACCTATTACCACTTGACAATATTCTAGACTGGTCCAAGTTGAAAGGAGTTGCAGATAACAATTTAAAGTTTATGAAATTTGTAGGTTATTTCAACTTTCTGGATAGAGAACATCCTGTAAAGTGTAGGAAATTGCTTGTTAGATGCAATTTCTTCATTTTACACAATGTTTTCTCAATTTTTTTTTCTTGAAGTGTGTCCAAAAGAGTCATTTGTGTGGGAATGAGTTAACCCATCCCCACACATTGACGCTTTTAAACGCCCCTCAATATGAAAGCTTTGGAAAACACTGTGGAAAATGAAGAAATTGCTTGTAACAAGCAATTTCTTCATTATCCACGATGTTTTCTACCCCAAAAGACAAAGATTATGAAGATTTTATTAACTTGAATTTGTCATCTGCAATTTCTTTGAATTTGGACTGGTCTAAAATTTTACCATGTGGTAATGGTTTAAGCTTCTCTACAGATGTGTCTTGGCAGAATAGGAAACACTAATTTAAGTACATAATAGGTTAGATGTCACAATCGTCATATTTCAGTACGGCAACAACTCAGAGATGTAAAACAGATTCTGACAAATAATTACGAATTTCAAACTCCTCCCAAACATTTTGACTTCATTGATTTGTGACCAAAATATCGAAACCGTAAAGCGGGATTTTTTTTTCCCGCCCACTGACAATTTCATAATTGACACTTTTGTTTTTATGTGAACAGAAAAAGACATAATTAATTGTAATGCTACATATCTAAATCATGACAGAATCAGGCTAATGGAATAAATGACAGTTATCTCGTGCTCATGTCTAATAAAACAACTTATTCTTGTAAATTTGCATATTTGTTTTTGTCATTTTCTTGAGCAATATAAATATCTAGGATGAAGCACAAAATAACTGTAGGTGCAGATATAGAAAGGAGACACTTGCAATAGTTTTGCATTAATACTTTTATAAATGAAATCGTCTGCTAGCTTGAATCCTGTTTGTATTATTTAACCTTTTCCCACACAATCTGGCATTTTGACATCCCACAAGAAAAAACCTTCGAGAAATATTGTTAAAAAGAAAGAAATTTTTTGTGACAAGCAATTTTTATTATCCACAATCTTTTTTTATCTACAAACGCAAAGATGTTTGAAATTCCATTCACTGAAAATTGTCGTCTGCAACTTCTTTGAGTTTGGACCAGTCCAAGATTTTGTTGTCTGGTATAGCTTGAAATTATTGACAAGTCTTGACTCCTATGCAATGAATAAATTACCTATTAAAAATCTATTCTTGAAGAAAGTTGTTTGTTTATGAATAAACTAGTTCAAATCTAGAAGAATAAATCATACACAAATAGATATATTTGTATATAACAATCTAATAATTCAATAGACATGTGATCGAGTGGTCTAATACAGCCAGGCCTGAAGCGCAGACACCACGAGTTCGAAACCAAGTAGCTACCAAATTTATTTTATTTTCTCAAACCTTTTCAACCATTTGAATTAGATGCATGTTGCAAAACACAAAATTCTTTGCCAAAGAAAATTGAATCATGTTCTTTTTCTGTAGAAAAAATGCAAACATGAAAATGTATTTATTTTCTACCCCATTCTCCAAAACAGCACCACAGTCAAGGACAACAACGTCAAGAACACATATGAACAATTGCCTGAATACCTTGCAGACAACAATTCTCAGGAGTATAAAAGAATCTGTATTCTGTAGAATATTTGAGTAGAAAACATTGTGAATAATGAAGAAATTGATTTTTACAAGAAAATTTGGTGGTGACAATGAATAAGTCATGGTTATCACTGATGTGACTGTGGTCATTTTTACAGGTATCGTTTATTGAAAATAGCTTAATACTTGTCATGATGCTGAACCGCAAACGTTCCTGCAGGAGGTATAGTAAAGATCAGCCTGAATGTGCAGTCTAATCTTAGTCTACACTATCTGTTTCACACAAAAATTGTTTATAAGAAAACTCTTCAACAGAAATACTTACCTATGATTGGTGCTTCCATTGCTTTCAGCACTTTGATGTTAAAGAAAATCTTTAGAGTATTTATAATTCAGCATGACAATTATTTATTCGGGCTAGTCAATTATTAACCCTTTCCCGTTTTTTAAAATTTTAGACTAGTCCAAATTGAAAAAGGTTGCAGACGACAATGAAAACTGGGTGCCATTTGAAATGAAATCATCCTATGTGGTAGAAAATATTGTGGAAAAGGGAGAAATTGCTTGTTACAAGCAATTTCTTCTTTTTCCACAATGTTTTCTCAAGTATAAAATCACAGGAACGTAAAATCCTGTATTTGAACGGGAAAGGGTTAACCCTTGTCTTGCTGAATATTCATCCTTTCTTCACAAAACTTTACATGTTTGCTAAATTCAGATTTTTTGTTTGTTTGTTTGAATGAGTTTTAGGCCACTTTTAACAGTTTTTCAGTCACATTGTGGCGGCTGGAGCACCTAACAATGGATTCCCAGGTATATTCCTAGCCTCCAGCTTCTATCCTACTTAGGTTTATGACTATCCACCCATTGGTGAGAGACAAATGTCAGAAAGGATATGTGCTGCCACAGGGAATTAAACCCGTGACAATGATTGAAGATTGGGAGAATGATGGGCTTCCAACTGCGCTATGACAGCAGCTATAATAAAGGTGAAAAGCCCATGAACACACCCCTATGATGGCTAGGCTCGAACCAATGACCTTCAGATCACGTGTCTAGCACCTATACTACTCGCCCATCGAAGCAGATATTTAGTTCTACTTAGTTTGCGAATATTTCATCAACAATGAAATAACATGCATATAGTGTAGACTAAGAACAGACTACAGATCAGGCTACATGTCTATGCAGGCTGATCATAGTCTATGCACCTGCTGCAGCTATTGTCAAAATAGGAATATTCTGGGATCAGCAAAACAAGGGTAAAAAAGAAGTTGAATTAGGAAAAAGAATTTGTGTTTGATTAACATCAACAGGTTCTATAACTCTGAAATATTGACTCTTGAAACAAATTTATCTGGGTTTCCTGTGCGGTATATTATCTTTTTTGACAGCTAAATTATCCTTTAAGACAAATGTTTTAGCTTTATGACTTTTGTCCCACCAATGGAATTGATTGTCTTGTAACATCAATTTCTTACTGACCCTTTGTGTCTGCAAGCAAAAATAAGGGGAAAGTTTAAAATACAACCACAAACTTTGGATTTATTTCCATTTTCTGTTTAAGATTGTTGTCATGATATTTGGCTCATGTATCCTTTCAATAGATATGCTAAATACATCTAAAATGGATAGTTGCCACTTCATGTATTGTTTGTATTTTAGCTGTGCATGACAGTTAATCAAACTTAACCCTCGTCATGCTGAACCCGGAATATTCCTGTTTTGGCAGGAGGTGTAGACTAAGATCAGATTGCACGTTTGTGCAGGCTGATCTTAGTCTACACCTCCTGATCATACTTTTCCTTCCCGAGTTGTTTATGAGGTTGATTTCTAAAAGAAATATTGATTTTTGAACAACAAGTTCTACCAGTGCTTTCAGACCTTTGATTTGACAGCAATTCAGTAAGGTAATTTATACAGCATGACAAGGGTTAAATGTTTGTAAATCATACATTTGTTGGTGGACAGATGCAAACCTAATTGAGATGAGCAGCTGGAGGCTCAGAAATGATGTATCTGTAATACCAGGAAGCCACTGTGAGGTGCTACAGAAACTGCCTTATGACTGAAATACTGTTAAAAGTGGCGTTAAACCCCATTTAACCCATTACATCATGACAAAATTTAGACTGGTCAAAAAATGAAAGAAGTTGCAGACAACTATGTAAACTTGATAAATTTTATCATCTTTCTGAGTAGGAAACATTGTGAAAAATGAAGAAATTGCTTGTTACAAGCAATTTCATCATTTTACACAATGTTTTCTAAATTGTTTTTCGTGATGGCCTTCCAAAAATGTCATTATGTGATAATGGGTTAATTAACCAATTAATGTTTGTAAGATGGTTGCTCAAAAGGGACGGGCCTTTCAGCTGTTGATACAATATTACGGTCTTCGAAGATAAGCAGGGACATGTCATACACATGTCATACACACGATAGTTCCTGGTTGTCAGTTGATGGATTTCCACTGTCATTCAGGTATTTGATTGACCAATCATATCATTCATTTAGACTGTAAGTGAACTTTGAACTCAGACAGTGGTCAACATTTATGTGAAGCGTTTATGGTGGTTAGTTGGCTTCAATGTCTTAATTATAGCTTATTCAAGCTGTATTTACTATGTTTAGGTTGCTAATTTTACTTTTTTTGTTTTATAATACTGGCCATAAACTTTGCCTGCCTCCGAAATAAGAATATTCCTGCTTTAGCATGACAAGGATTAAGATTGATATTTTGATATCTCCTGAGTATATATTGGTCTTCCATGACACAGAATTAGTGGTAGCAACAGCCAATAAAACATGCCTTTTCATATCCAATTATTCAGAAAATATATCACTCAGGACACTCCTATGAAATTAAGCATCACGCTAACACACAACATGAAACTCGATAAATATTTTTGACAAGTTTTGGCACTGCACAAAAAGTTAAGGTATTTACTTGACGCATCTAGATGGTAAAATTTTAGACTGGTCCAAATTGAAAGGAGTTGCAGACGACAAATTTAAGTTTATGAATTTATGTGACAAGCAATTTCTTCTTTTCCACAATATTTTTTACCCTACTGAATGGCTATTTTTTTAAATTAAATCCACTTTAAAATTTTGTCTGCAAATCCTTTGAATTTTGTCAGGTCTAAAATTTTGTACAACAGGAAAGGGTTAAAAAAATCTTGTCCTCTCATTTTCTTTTCAAATAACAAATGGATTTCATTGTGGACTCATTACTTACCAAAAGTGTGCATTAGTCTTTTTTGGGATGGGTCATTTTACTTTACTAACAATAAAAAGCCTGTTGAATCAAAGCACTGAAAGTACTGACGGTGGACATCCCTGTTGGTATAGTAGAGTGTTATGCCTGGTATAGTAGAGTGATATGCCCATAGGAATATTTGGGGTTCAGCATGACAAGGGTTATTTCTTTTGCGACCTAGGAGCAGCTTAAAAAAGCTAATTTGAAATTATTAAAAGGATTCACAAAACCTCTTTGAATATTCATATAACATACTGAAATTGTGTCCACTTGTCTATTCATTTCTATGTAGTGTATTATGTCTAATCACCTGCACAGTAAGCAGCTAGTATGCTGTGTTATAATTATAGAAATTTTGGAATCCAGCAATTGGTAAGCCAAGTGAATCACAACCTCTTAGATCGTAGTTAGCTGTAGCGTTCTGCACAGCCGGCAAATTACTCAATTTATATTGCGTAGGCTTAAGCGGGATAGCATGATTTAACCTATTCCCACACAGTGACCCCCTTCAAGAAAAATAATTTGGAAAACATTGTGTAAAACTAAGAAATTGCCTAAGACAAGCAATTTCTTCATTTTCTACAATGTATTCTTTATAGAAAGTAGAATTTCATAAACTTTAAAATATTGTCTGCAAATTTCTTCCATTTGGACCAGTCTAAAATTTTGCCGTCTAGTAATGGGTCATGGGAATGTTTTTATGTACAAAAGGTGATTTTGCGCATTGTTTGAATTATACTGAATTCCCACAACACGCTGTTTTAAAATATTCAACTGGTTTGTGGAAAGTTGAAAATTGATTGAGCATAATTGGGTACTACTTTGCCTAAACCATGGTAGGATTCTACTGGATATTACAAAAGTGGTAACACTGACATCCATCAAAACCTGGATAATTCGTGTTTTGGCAGGAAGTATAGACAAAGATTAGCCCGCACATATATGCAGTCTGATCTTAGTCTACACCACCTGAGTGTACCTTTAGCAGAAGGTTTGTGAAAACATTTTTTCCTCCAAAACTGCTGGGCCAATTATGACCAAACTTAGCAGGAATGCTCCTTGTATATATGTAGGCATAGCAGGGCCTGGGTTAGGGAAATCATGGAACAATTTTTTAAAAATCTTCACCTCCTAAACCACTTGGCCAATTTGGCCCAGCTTATCGGGAATGTTCCTCAGGTGACCCTTTTTCAAAACTTGTTCGTAAAATTTTGATTCCTGGAAAATAAGTGTGTGGTAGAGCTGGCCATATCAGACTTAGAGAGATTATAAAATAATACTCATGTGAGAGATTAAGAGGTATTTTGGCCCTCTTCTTTTCTGTTGCAATCTTTTTTTTATTTTGAAACAAAACAAACTTGATGCCTATATCTGTCAGTAAATTAGCCCGGCTGATTTCTGTTTCGTATATTCAACCTCTGATATTGATGGAATCAACCTAATTAGGTAGCAACATACTGCCAACTTTGACATGATGTTCTGGGAAAAATTGCTGTATCAAACTGTCTTTCTGACAGCTGTAGATTATATTAGAAACACAGGCACTTGTTTCTCAGTCAGTTTAATCCATTCCCACACAGTGACGCCCCTAACAGCGTCATTTAGGAAAACACAGTGTAAAATGAAGAAATTGCTTGTAACAAGCAATTTCTACATTTTACACATTGTTTTTACCCAAAAAGTTGAAAAAATCTAAATTTCATCATCATTAAATTGTCATCTGCAAGTACATCTGTACTTTAAATTTGGACTAGTCTAACACTACACTGTGGCAGACTTAGAGGGGGTTCAGGAACCTAATTATTTCATTTTTGTGAGGAAATTCAATTAAAATTTGGTAATAATAGGAAACCCAACCCCCATTAGTAAGTTTGAACCACCTTTACAAAAGTCCTGGATCTTCCATTACATAATTCTGCTTTCCTTATGCTGTATAAGTAAATTGTTCAGGCTAACGATGAAACTGAAGAAATTGCTTGTACATTCATATATTCACTCAGTTTAACTGGTAGTGAATTTTGAACTTATGACATTTATGCTATGTCATGCTGAATAAAATCCTTCATAGAATTCCTTAAAAATAAAAGGGTTGACAGCACTGGAAGCACAAGTAACTTGGTTAATAAATATTTTGCAAATTTATCTTATAAACATCTCTTGCTTAAAAGAGATAAACAGGTGGTTTAGACAAAGATCAGACTGCACATAATTTATGTGCAGGCTGATCTTTTTCTATACCTCCTGCCAAAACAGAATTCTCCGGGTTCAGCATGACAAGGGTAAAAATATTCAAAGCAATTAGTTAGTTTGGCAACTTAGACAAGTTATGATATATAGGTCGCCAACCAATGATTTTTCATTTATGTTTCTGATCATAAATATGCAAATAAACAATGTTGGATATCTAAGTCAAACTTCCATGTCGGAGATCAGTCGGCAGGACCAGATATTTGTCATTTACAAACAAGGAGTAGATGTTAAACCCATTACCACACAACAAAATTTAAGAATGGTCCTAATTCATAAAAAGTTGCAGGGAGCAAATTTCTATTCAATGAAATTATGGGAATTTTTACTTCAAGAGTAAAAAAATTGTGTATAATGAAGAAATTTCATATAAAAAATAATTTCTTCAAAGTCCACAATGTTTACTAAAGCTTTTGGGGGTGATCGGTGGAAATGAGTTGAAGACAGCAGAAACATGATTGTTGATTGTGATGTTAACTACTCTTGATGAGGAAATATGCAGGGATTACAATGAGAAAAGTCTTAATTTCCGAGAACTTTATTCATGTAATTAATCCAATCTAACAATATTTGACCGATTCCAGCACAAGTCCTTTATTTAGCTCACCTGAGCACTAAGTGCTCACGGTGAAGTATTTTGATCGTTCTGTGTCCGGCATTCGGCGTGCGTCTATGTCTTGGTTGTGTGTCAACAAATTTAAAAATCATCTCCTCCCAAACCAATGGGCCAATTTCAATCAAATTTGGCAGAAATGTTCCTTGGGTGGTGCCCTTTAAAAATTGCTAAAAGAATTGAAATCTGTTGAAATTAATGGTTTCCATGGCAACAAAACTGAAATTTTAATAAAATATCTAAAAATTATCTCCTCCTGAGACAGAAGGGGTAGAGTCTTGAGAATTTGGACATTGATCTCTTTAGAATTGCTACAATCATCTGTGACCCTCTGGTCCATAGGGGTGGAGCCAAAGGGGGGTAGGGAGCTAATATAGAAGTAAAGAAGGATTTTTAAAACGACATCTCCGCCCAAACTGCTGGGCTAATTTCAACCAAATTTGGCAGAAATGTTCCTTGGGTTGTGTCCTTTAAAAATTGCTATTTGAATTGAAATACATTAAAAACTCTGGTTGCCATGGCAACAAAAGTGAAATTTTAATAAAATCTTTAAAAATTATCTCCTCCTGACCTAGAAGGCATAGAGTCTTGATATTGAAGAAAAAGAGCCTTATCTCAGGTGAGCTTCAGGGCCACTGGCCCTCTTGTTTACACTTCTCAAAAAAGCTTTAGAAAACATTGCGGAAAATGAAGAAATGCTTGTATCAAGCTTTTTCTTCATTATCCACGATGTTTTCTATCCAAGTATACATAGTAATTTAAAATTCCGTCAACTTTGAATTGTTGTCTACAGCTACTTTTAATTTGGACCAGTTTAAACTTTTGCTGTGTGGGAAAGGGTTCAGTAAAAAAGTTTTAGTAAAATATGGTAAAACTTGTCAGAAAAGGAGAAATTACTTATTTTCCTTTTCTCACAATATTTTAAACAGCTATTTTCTTCAGTGCTTAAAATATTGGATTAGATCTATGAGCTAATTGGTTATATAATTCAAATATTCCTATATTTTCAGGAAGAGATGAAGTTGGGTCGGAATATGAGGGCAGTACCTAGAGGTGGAGTTAGGGCGGTCACTAGTACTAACATGCAGGTATAGAGGGGTGCTCTGGTGGATGGAAAATAACACTTCCCATGCTTTTTCTTTCGTTTAATATTTATTAATGCATAGCTTTATAGTGCATATATAATAATACATATAGTGGTTTTGTGCAATGCTTTTGTAAATTATTATGCATTTTGAATTCACAGGAAAACAGAGAGTTCTTCAGTAGTTTGGCACAAACTTTGATTAACCCATTCCAACACAGCCAAGCTTTTTATGCCCCCTAAAGAAAAAGGTTTGGAAAAGATTGTGAAAAATTTAGAAATTGCTTATAACAAGCAATTTCTTCATTGTCTACAAGTTTTCTTCCATAACATACATATATTTTTAAATTTTACTAAGTTAACTTAACCCTTGTCATGCTGTATAAATTACCTTACTTAATTGCCTTAAAATCAAAGGGCTGAAAGCACTTATAAAACTTGTTGTTCAAAAAGCAATATTTCTTTTAGAAATCAATTTCATAAACAACTCTGGCAGGAAAAGTACAAGCAGGAGATGTAGACCAAGATCAGACTGCACGTATGTGCAGGCAGATCTTGATCTACACCCTCTGCCAAAACTGGGATATTACGGGTTTAGCATGACAATGGTTGAAATAGTCATATGGGACTTCTTTAAGTTTGGACCTGTCTAAAATTTTGTTGTCTTGTAATTGGCTGAAATATGATTCATCACAGTTTTTCACTTGTATCCAGTGATAGGTTTTATAAAAGAGAAGAAAAAAAGCAGAGCTGCTCTCAATCAATTTAACTCATTACTAAATCTAAAGTATCACACATAGAAATATTTAGAACCTCATTTTCATCCTGTTGAAGTATCCTAATTACAATTGAGCAATTACATTTCTAGGCCTAAAATTATTTTATTGTAAAAAGAAAAAGAAATTAAAAAACATTAATATCCTAAAATTTCCACAAAACCAGACACAAAGTTGTTTTGCAAATTAATCAAGTTCTTTGAAGAAAAAAAGATAATTACAAAAAAAGAATCAAATTAGAATTTTTTTTAACTAGGAAAAATTCAGGTTTCAGTAATATGATCTCAGGTTTTGGTATTATATAGCTTTGATCATTATTAACCCTTTATTAGACAACTTAGCTTGTTTAGTTGTCATGATTGACAGGTGTCCTTTCAAATTTCAATTAAATTTAAAAAAAGTGATCCCAAAATATGGCAGAAACAATTTGAGAAAATGAAAAGGGAAAACTTGCTTTTGTGAAGCAATTTTACCCACAATATTTTAACTCATTCCCATTAATGCCCCTCAAGAAAACCATTTAGGAGAATATTGTGTAAAATGGAGAAATTACTTGTAAGAAGCAATTTATTCAATTTTCACAATTTTTAGTTGAAAAATCTAAAATTTCATAAATCTTTCAATGAATTTTGTCTTGTAACAATGTATTTCCTCACTTCATATTATGTTTTCCAAAGCTTTTTTCTTTGTTGGCATAAAAAAGCGTAATTATGTGGGAATTACTTAGTTGGTATACAACACACTATTTTAACCCTTTCCCGTTCAAATACAGGATTTTACGTTCCTGTGATTTTGTACTCAAGAAAACATTGTGGAAAAAGAAGAAATTGCTTGCGACAAGCAATTTCTCCTTTTTCCTCAATATTTTCAACCACATGATGGTTTCATTTCAAATGGCATCCAGTTTTCATTGTCTTCTGCAACCTCTTTCAATTTGGACTAGTCTAAAATATCCAAAAACAGGAAAGGGTTAACAGATTTCTGATAGGAGTCATGCCATAAAAAAAAAAAATAAAAAAATAAGAAAATCATTCAATTCACTACCAAACACATAAAGAACACAATTGATTCTTCTCTATTAAGATATGAAAAGTTTTTTTTTAGTCTTCATTAGTCAATTTTAAAGTTTGAAGTCTGATCTTTATATTGATATCAAGGTTAAGATCATTTTTAAGGTCATTTTTGTCATAAATAAGAGAACCTTAAAGCTTTAACATTGCCTATATCTTATGACAGGTAAGTTATATGGCTTTCATATTTGACAGGTGTATTCCTCATTGTAAGCTCTTTTTATTGGTACCATGGCCAAAATCATCTTTCAAGGTGAACAACATTTTTAAAGGTTATATAACTTTAATATTAGCTGTAACTTTTTGTTGGTAAATGATAGCATTTTCCATGTGGTAGGTCCTTTCTATTGTTACCAAGGTCTAGGTCATCTGTTAAGGTTGATGTCTTACTTGTCAAAATAAAAAGTATACCATTGAGCACATCTTTTAAAAGGTTATTGATATGGTTTTTACACTCTATATGTATATTTCTTATGTCCTTTCTACTGGTACCAAGGTCAAGGTAGTTTATTAAGGTCAAATATCAAAACTACAAAAATGACCAACTTCTCTGCTTCTCCTACCAAGTGGTCCTCATTCAAGAAGCTAAAATATGCATCTTATTAGTTCTGCAGCCTATTCCCCTGTAATCACACTTTTTATGACCCTAGAGAAATTAACTTTGGAAGGGATTGTGTAAAAATGAAGACATTGATACATTTCTCAAAAAGTATTCTACCTTGAACACTTTGGACTTATAATCCCAAGTTTGATCCCTGGCCGTGGCAAATATCCTTTCTGACATTTGTCTCAAACCAAGGGATGATAGTCATAAACTTATGTTGGATGAGCAGCTGGGGATTTAGAAAGGATGTTGTGGTAGTACTGGTTTAAGAAATACCAGGAATCTATGGTTAAGCCGCCATGCTATGACTGAAATACTGTTAAGACTGGCGTTAAACCCCATTTAATCAATCAAAGAAAAAAATCAACCAGAACTTAAAATTGTTGTCTGCAACTTTTTTCAAATTGGACCAGTTTTGAAATCTATTGTCTGGCAATGGGTTAAAAGATAAAGGGATGACATTCCCCTCAAATTCTGCATCATTTAGTATTAGCTAAGTGTCAGCTTTTATAGCTTAACCCATTCCCAAACAATCCCTCCTTTTTACGCCCCTAAAGAAAACAGCTTTGGAAAACATTGTGGATAATGAAGAAATTGCTTGACACAAGCAATTTCTTCATTATCCACAATGTTTTCTATCCAAAGACATGAAAGAATTAAAATTACCTCAACTTGATATTGTCATCTGCAGCTTCTCTCAATTTGGACCAGTCTAAAATTTTGTTGAGTGGGAATGGGTTAACCCTTTCCTGTTTCATGAAATTTTAGACTGGTCCAATTTGAAAGAGGTTGCAGACGACAATGAAAAATGCATGCAATTTGAAATCCGACCATCCTTTGAGGTAGAAAATATTGTGGGAAAAGGAGAAATTGCTTGTTACAAGTAATTTCTCCTTTTTCCACAATGTTTTCTCAAGTATAGAATCACAGTGACGTGAAATCCCAGGTTTGTCCAGGAAAGGGTTAAACTACAGACAAAATTTTGAGGTCTTTTCAGAGTTCAATGAGTGCAAACTGCCACTGGAGGCTTAACAAAATCCATTGAATGCTTACGCCATTAAAAGTAGTTCCTATTTAGTCAGGAATATTGCAAACTCTGCATGCAAGTTGATCTCCTATGCACTTTTTGCTCACTTGATCATATTGTGTTCAAAATGAGTCTGATCAGAGTCTTCTCTTCAAAAGTTGTTAAAAGAATTACATTCCATGAAAAACTCTGGGTGTGGTAGCATTTTAAAATTGGAAATTTTAGTTAATCTATAGAAAGGCTTTTTTCCTGAAATTTTAAGGCCAAGGGCATTTATATTTCATATAATTTATAGCATAACTGCATGGTTTTCTACGAAGTTCTCAAAAGTATAACCATGGGGTCAAAAATTGCCCTGCCCCTTAGGTCCAAAGTTGGGAAAACATTCAATTAGAGCAAGTTCAAAAGTCTTCTTCTCCTGAACTATATGACCGAGGTCATTCATATTTGGTATGTGCAATAACTAAGGGATTTTTGGTATGTTATTAAAGTTATACCCCTTGGGTCAAACTTAGCCCTGCACCAGGGCTCCAAAGTTCGGAATTTTCTCAAAATGAGCAAGTTTAAAAAAAGATCTTCCAAACTATAAGGCCCGAAGCATTCAAGTTTGAAAGGTAACATAACTCAACAGTTATCTACCAGCAGTCCAATGTTTGGAAAAACACCAAATTAGAACATGTTCAAATATCTGCTCTTCCCAATGTATTAGGTGTAATGCATTTATTTTTATCCCCCGCCGTTTCAGCGAAGGGGATATAGTAATGGTCTCCCTCCGTCATTCCATCCTTCCATCCTTCCGTCCTTCTGTCCTTCCGTCATTCCGTCATTCTGTCCTTCCATCACTAAACTTGTCCTGAGCATATCTCTGAAAGTATCATTGCTATCAACTTGAAACTTCATAGGTGGATAGATCTCATTGAGGAGAAGTGCAGTGCAAAAGAACCACATCTTTTGCTGGCATAATTTGGAGTTATTGCCCTTTGCTGTTTTCAAGACTAAGATTTTGTCCGGGACATATCTCTGAAAGTATAATAGCTATTAACTTGAAACTACATAGGTGATTAGAACTTGTTGGGGAGAAGTGCATTGCACAATAACCACAACTCTTGCTTGCATAATTTTGGAGTTATTGCCCTTTGTTGTTTTAAAGACTAAGATTTTGTCTGGGGCATATCTCTGAAAGCATAATAGCTATTAATTTGAAACTTCATAGGTGGATAGATCTCATTGTGGAGAAGTGCAGTGCACAAGAACCACAACTCTTGCTTGCATAATGTTGGAGTTATTGCCCTTTGTTGTTTTAAAGTCTTAGATTTGTCCTGAGCATATCTCTGAAAGTATAATAGCTATTATCGAACTAATTGAGAAGAAATGGAGTGCCTAAATCTAACTGGCTTCAGAATACTATCAAGATTTTTAGGCGGGGGATGGCCATGTCCGACATGGCTCTTGCTCATGTTTAGCATAACCACATGGTTCTCTGCCAGCTGTCTGTTCATCTGTGTCCTTCAACAATTTCTTTTAAAAACATTCTCTTCTTAAACCAGTAAGCTGAACAATCTGAAACTTTGAAGGAATGTTTAATGGGTGATGTTTGACAGAAGTTGTAATAAGATTTCAATCCCTTGAAAACTCAGGTTTCCAAGGCATTTGAAAATGGGAATTTTGAAAACTTTTTTTTTCAGAAACTACATTGCAAAAGGCACTTGAATTTCATTAATAGCATAACCAGCTAACCACATGGTTCTCTGAATTAAAACCCACAGGGTAAAAAATGGCCTCACCACAGAGGTCAAAAGTTTGGAAAAACTCTCAATTAGGGCAAGTTCAAAAGTCTTTAAAATTATGCCCCAAGGGTCCTAAATGGCCACACATTGAGGTCCAAAGTGTTGAAAACACTCAATTAAAGCAAGTTAAAAAAGTCCTAGGCATTCATATTTAATACATGTACTTTTATTAGTAGATACATCAAAAGAGCGATTCAGGACCATCATGATCCTCTTGTTCTGTTTGTTTGTGTGTGCATGGTTTATAAAAAGGAAGGATTTTGTTGGAATGGGTTTTCCTAAAGTGACATGCTATTTGAATTTGATTTGTGAAGAGATTGTAACATTAACCCATTACCACATTACAAAATTTTAGACAGGTCCAAATAGAAAGAAGTTGCACACAACAATTTTTAGTTGATAGAATTTAAAAACTCTTTGTCGTTTTTCAAAAGCCCTTTTCCTTGGAGGCTTGTAAGAGCATGATTGTGTGGAAATGGGTTAATTAAAATTAATACCTGTAAAAATAATATGATAAACAATCTGCCAGTCATTGCATATATTCCAAACTTCATTGTACTATCCGACACTTGAACTTAAAAATGAAAGCTCTCTGTAGTTTTAAAGCTCATTTTTTCGTTTCCCTAGTTTTGTATCGACCATTTTTGTAACCCAAATCCAGTTTAATTTCTCAAAACTCTCTCTAATTATATAGATGTTCCATAAATTCCTGTGCGTGTCATTTTAGATAAATTATAGTGTAGTTTTGTAGTTTTGCTTAGGAAATTGATGCCTCATAGGGCATATAGAAGATTACTGATATAAAATAATGTAATTCTCATGGCATAAGACATGTCAGCTGAAATAGTTTTGTTAAACTTTTCCCACACATTGACACTTTTTGATGCGCCTCAAGAAAAAAAATGTGTAAACATTGTGTAAAATGAAGAAATTGCTTGCAACAAGTAATTTTTCATTTTCCAAGAAAGTTGAAGTTTCATAAACATTGATTGCCTTATTTATTGAAATGTTGTCTGCAACTCTTTTCATTTTAGACCAGTGTTAAATTTTGTTGTCTGCTAATGGGTTAAAGACCAAAATTTTAGACTGGTTTAAATTAAAAGGAGTTGCAGACGATAATGTAAAGTCTACAAAATTTTAGATCTTTTTAACTTCTGGGTAGAAAACATTGTGTGAAATGAAGAAATTGCTTTTAACAAGCAATTTCTTCATTTTACACAATTTTTCCAAAGTGTTTTTATTGAGGGGCGTCCAAAAGCGTCACTGTGGGGGAATTGGTTAATTACTTTTCCCTGTTTTGAGCTAAATCTGTTAGTATCTAATACTACTCAAACTTGTGCTATAATTCTTTTGTTGTCATCAGCCATTGTTCACAATGCGCATAGCATGAACTTCAACAGAATTCAATTCATCCGTACTATAATAGATTTACATGCTAGTTTTAACCCTTTCTTGTTCAATGCCAGCTTTTTACTTGTGTGTGATTTTATAATTGATAAAAAACATTGTAGAAAAAGAAGAAATTGATTGTAACAAGCAATTTCTGCTTTTTCCACAATATTTTCTCCTCTACTGAATGATTATTTTTCATATTGAAACCATATCAAATTTTTGTCTGCAAAACCTTTGAATTTGAATAGGTCTAAAATTTTGTAAAACAGGAAAGGGTTAAACTTAGTGAAAAATGTTTGAAAGGCATATATCAATCTATAGCAGTGCTTGTCTACGACGTTAGGAATATATGCCTTGCACAAAACATAGTACACAGATCACAAAAGGTAGGACAAATAATACACAATGTTTTATACACTAATAAGATTTTGAAAAAAATACTTGAACCCATTTGCACACAGTGACTATTTTAACCCCCCTCAAGAAAAACAATTGGGAAAACATTGTGTAAAATGAAGAAATTTCTTGTCACAAGCAATTTCTTCATTTTACACAATGTTTTCTTCCTAGAAAGCTGAAAATATCTAAAATTTCATAAACTTTAAATTTTTGTCTGTTACTTCTTTACATTTGGACTAGTCTAAAATTTTGCCATCTGGTAATGGGTTAACTTGAGCATGATCAATAGAAGCGAGCTGAATCCCTTTTTGATGCAGTTTTAAATAGAACTCTTAGTTGAAATCTCATGGTTGAACAACTTTGTTAGTCCTACCTTTTGGGAAGCAAGATACACATGCGAAAAGAATGTTTCTAATCTTTGTAACAAATCTCTCAAAAGATTGCTGCTACCCCGGTATATCACAA
This sequence comes from Fragum fragum, assembly GCA_946902895.1. Lineage (NCBI taxonomy): Eukaryota > Metazoa > Mollusca > Bivalvia > Cardiida > Cardiidae > Fragum > Fragum fragum. Next base: position 35,505,477 of record OX336375.1, on the reverse strand, counting down.
AACTTTGCACCTTTTGATACTCTCTGCTTATTCAGTTTCCTGTTTATCTTATTTTTCACCCTCTCTTTCTCTCTGCAGCTTGATAAAGATGCAAGTGAACCTCTAATATCTACTAACCCGCCTTCTAATATTGTCGTAGACTATCTTGCTAACACAACCTCTCCTCTCACTGCTCCGTCTCACCACAAAAATGGACGCCAAACCTCTCACCAGCCCTCCCCTCGATCTGTGGTCACTCCACAACATCCTTCTCAGGTATATATCTCACTATTGTTGTTGTTTTGTGGTAAGATCTATCTTTTAAACTTTAACCCGTTAATGACAATATTTTAGACTGGTCCAAATTGAGAGAAGTTGCAGGGGACAATTTTTGTTTATGAAATTTTAAAAAACTCTGTTTATGGGGGTAGAAAACATGGTGGATAATGAAGAAATTGCTTGTAACATGTATCCAAAATTTTTATTCTTTGGGCCGTCAAAAAGTGTCATTATGTGGAAATGGGTTAACTAAAGATTCTTTTTATATTGTAGCTAATTGTAATCAGGGTTGCTGGTGATTGAAACAAGTCACATAAAAAAGTTAATGAAAAATAGTCACAAAAAAAATCTCTAGGAGGTTTCCCTCTTACCTAGTGTATTTAAAATATTGTGGAAAATGAAGAAGTTTGTCTTTGGGTGAATAAAGTGTTGTTACTACAGCTTAATTCAAGCTGTAGTTACAACCCTTTGGTTGCCCAGCGACGAATTAAAAAGCAATTTGTTCATTATCCACAATGTTTATTACACCAAAAGACAAACATTTTTTAAAATTCTGCCAATTAAGAATTGTCATCTGCAACTTCAGCCTGGACCAGTCTAAAATTTGTCATTTGTAATAAGTTCATGTGTTTTCCCCATAACAGGTCATAATAGTTACATCAACATATAAGTTGATTGCAGGTACTGGTCATGACCCATACCAACATAATACCATTTTTTAGGTCCCTCAAGAAAAAGACTTTGGAAAACATTGTAGACAATGAAGAAATTGCATGTCACATTTTCTACCCTAATGGGTAAAGTTTTCTAAACTCCACTAACTTGAACTTGTCATCTGCAGTTTCTTTCAATTTAACCCATTCCCACACAGTGACGCTTTTGGACGCCCCTCAAGAAAAACAAGGGGGCAAACATTGTGTAAAATGAAGAGATGCTTGTAACAAGCAATTTCTTCATTGTACACAATGTTTTCCACCAAGAGAGTTGAAAAAATCTAAAATTTCATAAATTTTACATTGTCGTCTGCAACTCCTTTCAATTTGGACTGGTCTTAAATTTTGCTGTCTGGTAATGGGATAAAGTAGTCTACAATATTGTCGTGTGGTTATGGGTTAAAACTAGGGGAACTTTTCAAAAAAGTGGTTTGATGGCTAAATTCCAATACTAAAAGAGCGCATGCATGACGTTTCCAATCATTACACATGTGCGCAAAGTAAACACTCAGATCAGACTGTGCATCCGCACAGTCTAATCAGAGTCTTCACTCTGCGCTCTGTAGATAGATACTGATCCAAAGCTTCTTTAAACAATTCTAATTGCCGCGAATGGCTGTCCAGGGTGCTCAATGTGTGCGAGTCACGCCCTTGCAAAATAGCTGGAAATGCCATGCAAAGGCTCAAATGTCATTAGCAAAATTACAAAGGAACAGTCAGAGGAGTATTTTACCAGTAGTCTAAACTATATTGATTGACATGTTAACTCTAGTCATGCTGAACCCGTAATATTCCTGTTTTGGCAGGAGGTATAGACAAAGATCAGCCTGCACATATGTGCAGTCTGATCTTTGTCTAGACATCCTGTTGTCCCTTTAAAGTCAGAATCGTTTTAAGATATTGTTTTGAAATAATCATCAACCCAAAATTAATAGTGTCTGTACTTCCATCCCTTTGATTTTCACCCAGTATGTATAGGATTTTATTCAGCATGACAAGGGTTATCGCAATTTTTCAAGTAAATCTGGTTTGCAAACCTTTCATTGCTCTTGACTAGGAATGTTGTTATATACCCATTTCACCAGATGACAAAATTTTAGACTGGTCTAAATTCAAAGAAGTTGCATATGACATAATAAAAGTTGATGATATTTTAGAGTTTTCAATTTTCATGATGGAAAACATTATGTAAAACGAAGAAATTTCTTGTTAGCTCAACATACTCGTTGGAAGCTTTAAGGATCATACTGATTCAGTTTTTTGTGTTCAACCATTCTTTAATTATCTACTCCTGAACCACTGGGCCAATTTGGACTAAATTTTGCAGAAATGTTTCTGACGTAGCATTTTTTAACTTAACTAAGCATAAAGTGCCAAGGTGAACTATTGTGGTTGCCCAGTGTCATCACCATAGTCGTCTTCATGTTTCATGTGTCTGTCAACAATTTTTTTAACCAATTACCAAACATCTAGATTTTGGACTGGTCCTAATTGACAGGAGTTTCAGACAACAATAAAAAGGTTATGAAATATTAGATTTTTCAACTTTCTGTAAAGAAAACATTGAGTAAAAATGAAGAAATTGCTTGGTTCAAGCATTTTTTTCATTTTTAACAATTTTTTTCCCAGTTGTTTTTTATGAGGGGCATCAAAAAGGGTGATTGTGAGGGAATGGGTTAAACATCTCCTCTTGATCCAATTTTGATGAAACTTGGCGGGGATATTTCTTGAGAGAAGCACTTCTAGAATTATTAAAAAGAAAATAAAAAACAACAACTCTGGTTGCAATGGCAACAAAAAGGTTGAAAAAAATGTAATCTCTAATATCTTTTTCTCTGAAACAAGAAGACCTAGAGCTTTGATGTTTGGTATGCAGGCCTTCCTAGGAGACCCTATCAAATTTGTTCAAAATTATACCCCCTTGGGTCATATTTGGGCCTTGCCTGGGTGTACCCTATTTTACATTGAAACAAAAAAACTTAAATAAAAAAGATAAATCTCTGAAACCTGTAAGCCTTTCTCTGAAATAAGAAAGCCAATTATTGATATTTGGTATGCAGCATCTCATGAGGGACTTCTATCAAGTTTGTTCATCTGATGTCCTTTGGGTCATATTTTGCCTCAACTAGGCACATCCAATTTAACATTGAAACAAAGAACAAAATCTTAAAAAATCTTCCCTGAAACCAGATAGTTTAAATTGTTGATATTTGGTATGCAGCATCTCATTGGGGACCTCTATAAAGTTTTTCCATATGATGTCCCTTGGGTCATATTTAGGCTATGCCATAGAATATCCTTCTCTAACGCTTGTCATGATGTACCCTGAATATTCCTGCTTTGACAATGGCTTTGGTAGGTGTATAGACTAAGATCAGACTGCACAGATGTGCAGTCTGACCTTAGTCTACACCACCTGCTTGTTTTTGTTGTGTTGAGTAAATCTTGTCCAAGTTTTGAAATATAGTCAAAGATGATATGTATTCAGGAGGGCAAGGGTTAACAAGAAAAAAGAAGAAACTTTTAAAAAGCTTCTTCTCTGAAACCTGAAAACATTCATATTTGGTGTATAAAATATCCCTATGAACCTGTACAAAGTTTGTTCATGTGATGCCTTTTGGGTTATATTTGGGCTCTGCCTGGGCACGCCTTATAATCTATACAAAATGGAAGGAAAACTTTAAAGATCTTCTTAAATGAGAAAGCCTAGAGGATTGATATGTGGCTTGTAGAATCTCCTAGTGAACCTCTACAAGGGTATTCATGTGACGCCCCTTGTGTCATATTTTTAGCTTCTCCCTGGCACACCCTGTTTTAATTTAAAAACAAAGTACAAAATCTCAAAAAATCTCCTCTAACTTTAGTTTACCTGGTAAAAGTAGAAGGAAACCTTTAAAAATGCAATTTCTTCTTTTTCCGCAATATTTTCACCTGAATGATAATTTATCAAATAAAAACGATTTTATAGTATCACCTGCAAAATCTTTGCATTTGACTTTTTACGGGATTCGAACCTATGCGGATATGGCAATGCCGCCTAGCGCTACAATGTCCGACGTCTTTACCTCTGCGTTACCAAAACATCCCCAAAAAGGATGTTCAAATAACGCATATAAAGCTTCACACTCAGTATAAGGGTTCTATTTTTAGATATTCTATTTATAGTATATTGAATTCTCTCAACTACGGCAGTGACTCTTGTCTTTTTCAACCCTAGTGGAGAACTAATATCTTATTTGATTCTTACGGGATTCGAACCTACGCGGATAGGGCAACGCCCCTAGCGCTGCAATGTCTAATGTCTTTAACCTCTTAGTTGAGAGAATTCAATATACTATAAATAGAATACCTTTGAATTTGGACTGGTCTAAAATTTTGCAGAACAGGAAAGGATTAAGTCACCTCCTGTTAAAAGTTCTAGTTTATTCCTTTTAGCCAGGTGTAGTATTTTGTCTTCTGTTAATCCTTGTCATGCTTAACTATTTTTGATTTTTATTTGTTATTTTTGATTTTAGACTGGTCCAAATTGAAAGATGTTGCAGACGACAATAAAGATGGGATGCAATTTGAAATGAAACCATCCAATGTGGTAGAAAACATTGTGGAAAAAGGAGAAATTGCTTGTTTCAAGTAATTTCTCCTTTTTCCATAATGTTTTCTCAAGTATAAAATCACAGGGACGTAAAATCAGGGCTTGTATAGAAAAGGGTTAACACGGAATATTCCATTTTTGGCAGGAGGTGTCTGTCCTTTTGAAACCAAAGTTGTTTATGAAATAAATTTTCAAAAGAAGTATTGACAACTGAAGCAAAAAGACTACCAGTGGTTTCAGCCCTTTGATTTTTATACAATTCTGAAAAGGATTTTATTCAGCATGACAAGGGTTAATGGGTTAAAGATTTGCCAATTCAATATTTTCTAATTTTAGGACCTGATTGAAATGTTGAACAGAAATCAGTCAATGAATATATCTAGGTTTGAGGAGCAACAACGAATCATAGACGAAAGAAAAAGAGAGGCAGACAGAAAGGCACAAGAACAAATACGGGAACAAGAAAGAAAGGAAGAAGAAGAAAGAAAAAGGGCGTTGGAAGAAATAGAAAGATTAGAACACGAAAGGCAGGAGGAAGAATGGCAAAAACAAGCTGAGATTAGAAGAATGAGGGAACAGAGGGAGGAGGAATACAGACTAGAGATGGAAAGAAAAAATCAGGAAGAAATGGAAAGACAGAACAGGGAAACTCAGGAGGAACATTTAAGGCAAGAGAGAATAGCTGAGAAACAACATGAGCGGGACATTCAAACAAAAAATGAACTACTTCGAGATTCTTTTGCTCTGTCCCCACCTCCTCAAACCTCAAAAGATCTCTTCACATCAAACACAACACAACAACGGGAAAATTCAACTGATCAGGGCTCATCTTTGCCATTTATTCCACATACCCGTTCACTTAATTTTGGGACGGAGACTGGGGGGTCAACTTTAACTACCAAAACTGATACGTATCATGGTAAAACTGACGATTCAAAATTTGACAAACAAGAAACCGTTGATGAAGTTCAGGATATAGAGGAAGATCTGGAGGTAGAACAAGCATCAGACTCAGATTCAGATGAATTTAATCATTTTTAATCAAAGAAAACAAGCCATTACAATTAATGAGTTGCCACTGTCAATCTTGAACACTTGATCGACTGATGAAATCATGCATCTAGACCGAAAGTGAACTTTGAACTCCGACATTTTATGTTAAGGTTTTTTTTTGGTTTGGCGACTTAGACATTGTACTTACAGTGTATTCAAGCTGCAGTTACAATGTTTAGGTTGTAAACTAATCATTCGATTTTGTGTTACATGTTCGTGACCGAAAATTTTGCAAAATAATACTGTTTAACCCATTCCCACACAATGAGACACTTTTGAACGCCCTCAAGAAAAACAATCAGGAAAACATTTTGTAAAATGAAGAAATTGCTTGTAACGAGCAAATTCTCGATTTCACACAATATTTTCAATCAAAAGAGTTGGAAAAATAAAAAAATTTCTAAACTTTAAATTGTCATCTGCTTTCAATCTGGACTCGTCTAAAATTTAGCCGTCTGGTAATGGGTTAACCCAATCCCACTCAATCCTCGTTTTTACTCGCCTCAAACAAAAAAGCTTTGAAAAACATTGTGGAAAATGAAGAAATTGCTTGGATCAAGCAAATATCCACAAAGACGAAAAAATTAAAAATTCAATCAACTTGAAATTGTCGTCTGCAAATCCTTTGAATTTGGACCGTTCTAAAATTCCACTGTGTTTGAATGGGTTAACCAGCCAACCTCTAGGTCCGAGGTCAGTCTGTGGGACCAGCAATCTGTCATCTAGCATGAGAAATATAGGGTAAGAATATATTATTAGAGTTAACCCATTACCAGACGGCAAAATTTTAGACGGGTCCAAATACAAAGGAGTTGCAGATGACAAATCACTTTTTATGAAATTTTAGATTTTGTCAACTTTCTGGATAGAAATCATTGTGAAAAATGAAGAACAAACAATTTCTTAATTTTACACAATATTTTCTAAATCTTTTCTTGAGAGGCGTCCAAATGCATCGCTGTGTGGGAATGGGTTGATACTTTGTATTATTAATAGGCTATCAAAGCATGGTAAATACAGCTCATTTACAACCTATTGGTATCAAATTGGCCATAAAGGCTTTAACAGTTTGTAGACAACCAAATTTAACCCTTTCCCACATGGCAAAATTTTAGACTGGTCCAAATTGAAAGCAGCTGCAGACTGCAATTTTGAGTTTATGGAATTTTAATTTTTGTCGGCTTTTGTGATAGGAAACATTGTGAATAATGAAGAAATTGCTTGATACAATCTAATATCACATGGACGTAAAAATCAGGGATTTTACAGGAAAGGGCTTAATATACAGTCGGGCTGTGGAGGTTGCCCAGTGCCTTTGCTTTGCTTTTAGACTGGTCAAAATTAAAACAAGTTGATAAAAATTTTAGTTGATGTAATTTTAAAAAAACCAATGCTTGTTATCCCCTGCCGTTTCGGCGAAGGGGATATAGTAATGGTCTCTGTCCGTCATTCCGTCCTTCCATCACTAAACTTGTCCAGAGCATATCTCTGAAAGTATAATTCCTATCAACTTGAAACTTCATAGGTGGATAGATCTCATTGAGGAGAAGTGCAGTGCACAAGAACCAAAACTCTTGCTTGCATAATTTTGGAGTAATTGCCCTTTGTTGTTTTAAAGACTAAGATTTTGTCCCGGGCATATCTCTGAAAGTATAATAGCTATAAACTTGAAATTTCATAGGTGAATAGATCATGTTGAGGAGAAGTGCAGTTTACAAGAACCACAACTCTTACTTGCATAATTTTGTAGTTATTGCCCTTTGTTGTTTTAAAGACTTGTCCTGAGCATATCTCTGAAAGTATAGTAGCTATTATCGAACTCAGTGAGAAGAAATGCAGTACACAAGAAGCCTAAATCTAACTGGCTTCAGTTTACTATTAAGCTTTTACGGCGGGGGATGGCCATGTCCGACATGGCTCTTGTTTGGGGTAAAAAAACATTATGGATAATGAAGTATAATATCACATGGACGTAAAAATCAGGGATTTTACAGGAAAGGGCTTAATATACAGTCGGGCTGTGGAGGTTGCCCAGTGCCTTTGCTTTGCTTTTAGACTGGTCAAAATTAAAACAAGTTGATAAAAATTTTAGTTGATGTAATTTTAAAAAAACCAATGCTTGTTATCCCCTGCCGTTTCGGCGAAGGGCATATAGTAATGGTCTCTGTCCGTCATTCCGTCCTTCCATCACTAAACTTGTCCAGAGCATATCTCTGAAAGTATAATTCCTATCAACTTGAAACTTCATAGGTGGATAGATCTCATTGAGGAGAAGTGCAGTGCACAAGAACCAAAACTCTTGCTTGCATAATTTTGGAGTAATTGCCCTTTGTTGTTTTAAAGACTAAGATTTTGTCCCGGGCATATCTCTGAAAGTATAATAGCTATAAACTTGAAACTTCATAGGTGAATAGATCATGTTGAGGAGAAGTGCAGTTTACAAGAACCACAACTCTTACTTGCATAATTTTGTAGTTATTGCCCTTTGTTGTTTTAAAGACTTGTCCTGAGCATATCTCTGAAAGTATAGTAGCTATTATCGAACTCAGTGAGAAGAAATGCAGTGCACAAGAAGCCTAAATCTAACTGGCTTCAGTTTACTATCAAGCTTTTACGGCGGGGGATGGCCATGTCCGACATGGCTCTTGTTTGGGGTAAAAAAACATTATGGATAATGAAGAAATTGTTTTTAACAAGCAATTTCTTTATTTTCTATGATGTTTTCAAAACTTTTTTGTAATATGAAGGCGTACAAAAGTGGTATTGTGTCGGAATGGGTTATGAAATTGTTGGAAATGTTACCCTCATGCTCATATCCTGAAGGTCCTTGACAAATCATTAATGACTATTGATCCCCAATAGACTGATACCCTAGCATCCTTCATTACTAACAGTCAAGTTGGCTTGAAATTAAAATTAGTATGCTTCAGTAAATCAGTTGGCTGATATAAATAACCAACCGCAGCTGTCAATCAAAGAATCATTTGACCATTAAAATCATTCATTTGAATGGAAGTGAAACTTTGAACTCCAACATTGACCAACATGTGAAGCTGATTTGTCAGTTAGGCCACTGGAATGTCATAACTACGACTTATTCAAGCTTTATTAACAACATTTAAGTCACCAAACAACCACTTTACTGTTTTGTTACATGTTACTGGCCATAGATTTTACAAAATGATTGTTTAATAACTACTTGTAAGAGTCAGTGGGCGTTGCCATCTGAGTTAGTGGGCAGGGCCAGCAATCCATCAATTCTTACACTCCTATGCCCTGTTGACAATTTTGTCTGTTGTTATGGGATAGAGTGTCAGCTTCACAGCCAAGGAGTTCCAAGTTTGATACCATATCAATCTTGAATCTTTCCCTACTCCACGTTAGGTGCAAGTGCTAATGTAGTATCAAGAGGAATAATATCTAAGTTATTAGAACTTGTTTCAAAATTGGTGTAAAATAATTACCAGTAGGATTAAACATAGACCATTTGACAAATTAGACAGGAATTATTTGTTTAACAGAGTACTTTTTTTTTTTACTTTATTGTTAATTTGATTCTTTATTTATTTTATTTTTGTTTGTCCAAATAAAACCCATTACTAGACCACAAAATTCTAGAGTGGCTCAAATTGAAAGATATTGCGGACAAGATTTATAAGTTTGTGAAATTTAGAAAATCTTTGCCTTTTTGAGTAGAAAATATTGTGGACATTCAAGAATTTGCTTTACTCAATAATTTTTTCATTGTCTATGATGGTTTTCTTACTAATTTGATTGAGGGTAGGGATAAAGAGGGGCTGGATATGATTGTAATTGTATTTATACTCCCAAAAAATTTGTGTGGGGGTGTTATAGGGGTTAGCTTGTAGGTTGGTTCGATGTTTTGTCAGTCGGTCAGACAGTTTGTCCATCTTTAGCTTTTTTATTTTCAATTTCTCAGCAACTACTGTGTGAATTTTATTCAAACTTCACAGATATACTCGGTATCAAACAGAGATTTGTATTTCTGTCCATTTACTTTTGATAAAGTTATGATCTTTCGATGGATATGACTTATATTTGCACCGACCAAAGATGTGGATGTTTCATTTTGGTTAAGGTTAACTTTTCTTTGAGTTATGGCCCTTTGTTGAAAAAAAGGCCTTTCTTCATTGACAATTTGTTTTTCTGTGAAATTGAACCGTTGGATGGGTATTATTCACATTCAGTGATAATCTAGTATTGAATTTTACATTTATTCGAGAATAATTTCTCCAAATATGTTTGTTTTTAAATTTTTGAAAGAAATAAAACATGACCTTTTAAAGTGCTACTAACAAACTTTAGACTTGTCTACATTGATAAAAATTGAAAATCTTTCTTTCCTGGTAAAAAAGTTTGTTGGAAAATGAAGGAATTTTCACAATGTTTTCTAAAGCTTTTTTGTCAGAGTCATTAAAAGGGATTGTGTGGGGATGGTTTTAATGGAAAGAATTGGTAGCAACTATAGGATAGATGAATTACTGTGTATTGGTGGCTAAATGCAAAAACATCATAAGTGACTTTACTAGTATAGACACTTATGATGTTTTTACACTAAGCCAATAATATATGCTGATTCTTTTTAAGCATTTGTTTATCAAAAAACAATTACAATGGTTAGAGTAGTTGCTGGTTATAACCAATGTCTCCTTTTCCCGTATTACTTTCCACATTTTATTCTTTGGGAGCTTAAAAGGAAGGAATATATTGCAAAATCTAGGTTACGTTTCAACAGAATAAATATAACTGAAAACTTAACCCATTCCCAAATAATCCCTCCTTTTTATGCCCCTCAAGAAAAGAGATTGGGATAACATTGTGTAAAACGAAGACTTTGCTTGAATCAAACAATTTCTTCATTATCCAAAATGTTTATATCCAAAAAGAGGAAAAAAAATCAAATATCATCAATTTGAAATTGTCATCTGCAGCTTCTTTGAATTTGGACCAGTCTAGAATTCTATTTTGTGGGTATGGGTTAATTTATTAAAATTGTGATCCTGTACAGATAAAACCTAGCAAAGCTTTTTCTTATCCGTTCATAGATGACCAATTTAAAGAGTGGCCACCTTATTAACCCTTTCCTGTTCAAATACGGGATTTTACGTTCCTGTGATTTTATACTTGAGAAAACATTGTGGAAAAAGAAGAAATTGCTTGTAACAAGCAATTTCTTTTTTTTCCACAATATTTTCTCCCCTACTGAATGGTTAGTTTTCAAATCAAACCCACTTTAGATTTTCGTCTGCAAGACCTTTGAATTTGGACTGGTCTAAAAAATTCTAAAACAGGAAAGGGTTAATATCCTGTTGAAAATTTATTTGTTTGTTAGCTAGTTTATATTTTAAATCTTATTTCATCTGTGATAAAGTATTTATACTGAAAAATCTAGATTTAGCTTATTGTGTAAATATTTCAAATCTTTGCTGTCTTGAGGTATAACCCCCTATTGAAGTATTTTGAAATCAGCTCAATGTTGTGATTCCTCGGATGATGTCATAGTATTTCGGGCTTACTGAACGTTGTTTTTTTCGGAATAGCTATGACAAATTCACTACATCATAATCTGCCATTAATCAAAACGCTATGAAACTTTGACACATTACAGCCGAATCCCGACATCGGGCTCATTTCAAAATTTCTTGTTGGTGGGTACTACCTTTACTGACATTTTCAGTAAGAAACTATATGTACATTAATTAAAGCATTATATCATATTTAAAAGTCTTGCTTTTCCTTTCTATTTTTACTTTCATTCTTGCAACCCTCATGTGCTACCAGTGTTTCACTAATATTTTGTACTAGTCTGACTCTCTACAATGCCTGTTATTAATTGGCTACTCAATGCTTTTTGACGAGCCCGCTTGCGGTGAGTTAGACATAGTTGTCACTATGACAAGTCAGTGTATGTGCATTAGTGAGTTGTACATTAGTCTGTCTTTCAGTTTCGAATTTGTCCGGACAATTACTCCTACATTTATGGATGGATTTCAAAATAACTTGGCGCAAATATTCTCCATCATGAGTAGATGTGCAATTTGAAAGAAATTTTGGGATAGTTCTAATGTCAAGGTCACAACTCAAGGTCAAACACTAAAATTGTGATTGTCAAGACCATTTCTCCTACAATTACAGATGGATTTCAAAATTACTTGGCACAATTATTCTCCATCATGAGTAGATGTGCCATTTGAAAGAATTTTTGGGATAGTTCTGATGTCAAGGTCACAACTCAAGGTCAAACACTAAAGTTGTGATTGTCAAGACCATTTCTTCTACAATTATGGATGGATTTCAAATAAATGGGCACAATTATTCTCCATCATGAGTAGTTGTGCCATTTGAAAGAATTTTTTAAGTAGCTTCAAGGTCAAAGCTCAAGGTCAAACACTAGAATTGATGGTCAAGGTCAAGTTAATAGTAAAAAACTTGGGGGCTTGACAGCAGTTGTCCTGGGACAACCATCTAGTTGATTAGATTTTGTTGTTCCATTCACATAGGAAGTTGCTCCCCTACTTGCTGATATGTCTGTCTTTCCATTTATCAGTAGTAATTTCTCCACTAAAACTTGATGCAACTTAACCCATTCCCACACAATAAACTTTTAGACCATTCGAAATTGAAAGAAGTTGCAGACGACAGTTTTAAGTTGATGATACATTGTACATTTAAAATCTTTGTCTTGTGGGGTAGAAAGCTTGTTACAAGCAATTTCTTCATTTTCCTCAATGTTTTCCAAAGCTTTCATATTAAGGGTTTTTAAAAGCGTCATTGTGTGGGAATGGGTTAATCAAACATGATGCAAGTCAATAGCTATATGATACTCAGTAGAGACCTTGCTTTTGGCTCAGCTGTCCAAACAATAGAGAGGCCTTCCCAGTCACCTTGGCGAAATGCTTAACCCATTACCAGATGACAAAATTTTAGACTGGCCCATTTTCAAAGAAGTTGCAGACTACTATTTTCTAGAGATCAAATTTTAGAAATATTTATATGCCCGTCGAAAACACGTATTATGGGATCACCTGTGGTGTCCGGGCGTCCGGGCGTCTGGGCGTCCAGCGGTGTCCACTTCTTTGTCCGAGCCATAACTCTGTCACCATAAAGCCGATTGACTTTAAACTTGGCAGTTATATTCTTCTCATCAATAGGCAGTGCAGTGCACAATAACCATAACTCTACCTGGCCTATTTTTTGAGTTATTGCCCTTTGTTGTTTTTCATAATTGAATCTTGTCCGGAGTACATCTCCAAAAGTATTATAGCTAGGATCATGAAACTTCATGGGTGTATAGATCTGACCAAGGGGGAGTGCAGTGCACAAGAACCATAACTCTACCTGGCCTATTTTTTGAGTTATTTCCCTTTGTTGTTTTTCATACTTGAATCTTGTCCGGAGTATATCTCTAAAAGTATAAGAGCTAGAATCATGAAATTTCATGGATGGATAGTAGGAGTGCAGTGTACAAGAACCATAACTCTACCTAGCCTATTTTTTGAATTACTGCCCTTTGTTGTTTTTCATAATTGAATCTTGTCCAAAGTATATCTCTAAAAGTATTATAGCTAGGATCATGAAACTTCATGGGTGTATAGATCTGACCAAGTGGGAGTGCAGTGTACAAGAACTATTACTCTACCTAGCCTTTTTTTTTAATTATTTCCCTTTGTTGTTTTTCATACTTGAATCTTGTCCGGAGTATATCTCTAAGAGTATAATAGCTAAAATCATGAAATTTCATGGATGGATAGAGCTCATCAAGTGGGAGTGCATTGTACAAGAACCATAACTCTACCTAGTCTTTTTTTTTTGAGTTATTGCCCTTTGTTTTTTTTCATACTTGAACCTTGTCCGGAGTATATCTCAAAAAGTACAAGAGCTAGAATCATGAAATTTCATGGATGGATAGATCTCAAGAAGGGGGAGTGCAGTGCACAAGAACCATAACTCTACCTGGCCTATTTTTTGAGTTTTGGCACTATATTGTTTTTCATAATTGAATCTTGTCCGGAGTATATCTCTAAGAGTATTATAGCTAGAATCATGAAATTTCATGGCTGGATAGATCTTACCAAGTGGGACTGCAGTGTACAAGAACTATTACTCTACCTAGCCTTTTTTTTGAGTTATTTCCCTTTGTTGTTTTTCATACTTGAATCTTGTCCGGAGTATATCTCTAAGAGTATTATAGCTAGAATCATGAAATTTCATGGATGGATAGAGCTCATCAAGTGGGAGTGCATTGTACAAGAACCATAACTCTACCTAGTCTATTTTTTGAGTTATTGCCCTTTGTTGGTTTTCATACTTGAATCTTGTCCAAAGTATATCTCTTAAAGTATAAGAGCTAGAATCATGAAATTTCATGGATGGATAGAGCTCATCAAGTGGGAGTGCAGTGTACAAGAACTATTACTCTACCTAGCCTTTTTTTTTAATTATTTCCCTTTGTTGTTTTTCATACTTGAATCTTGTCCGGAGTATATCTCTAAGAGTATTATAGCTAGAATCATGAAATTTCATGGATGGATAGAGCTCATCAAGTGGGAGTGCATTGTACAAGAACCATAACTCTACCTAGTCTTTTTTTTTGAGTTATTGCCCTTTGTTTTTTTTCATACTTGAACCTTGTCCGGAGTATATCTCAAAAAGTACAAGAGCTAGAATCATGAAATTTCATGGATGGATAGATCTCAAGAAGGGGGAGTGCAGTGCACAAGAACCATAACTCTACCTGGCCTATTTTTTGAGTTTTGGCACTATATTGTTTTTCATAATTGAATCTTGTCCGGAGTATATCTCTAAGAGTATTATAGCTAGAATCATGAAATTTCATGGCTGGATAGATCTTACCAAGTGGGACTGCAGAGTACAAGAACTATTACTCTACCTAGCCTTTTTTTTGAGTTATTTCCCTTTGTTGTTTTTCATACTTGAATCTTGTCCGGAGTATATCTCTAAGAGTATTATAGCTAGAATCATGAAATTTCATGGATGGATAGAGCTCATCAAGTGGGAGTGCATTGTACAAGAACCATAACTCTACCTAGTCTATTTTTTGAGTTATTGCCCTTTGTTGGTTTTCATACTTGAATCTTGTCCAAAGTATATCTCTTAAAGTATAAGAGCTAGAATCATGAAATTTCATGGATGGATAGAGCTCATCAAGTGGGAGTGCAGTGTACAAGAACCATAACTCTACCTAGCCTATTTTTTGAGTTATTGCCCTTTGTAGTTTTTCATACTTGAATCTTGTCTGGAGTATATCTCTAAAATTATAATAGCTAGAATCATGAAATTTCATGGATGGATAGAGCTCACCAAGTGGGAGTGCAGTTTACAAGAACCATAACTCTACCTAGCCTATTATTTGAATTACTGCCCTTTGTTTTTTTTCATACTTGTATCTTGTCAGGAGTATATCTCTAAAAGTATAATAGCTAGAATCATGAAATTTCATGGATGGATAGAGCTCACCAAGTTGAGGTGCATTGTACAAGAATATTAACTCTACCTAGCCTATTTTTTGAGTTATTTCCCTTTGTTGTTTTTCATACTTGAATCTTGTCCGGAGTATATCTCTAAAAGTATAAACGCGTCGGACTGTCAATCTAGTGGTCCCGGGTTTTATTTTGAGTTATTGTCCTTTGTTGTTTTTCACACTTTGTTTGACAAAAAATATTCATTCAAAATTACCTCAGTTCTATTCAAACCCCCAGTTAATATTAAGCAGTGTGACGGGCGTATCTTGTGACACTTTGGCACCTTGTTTTATTTTGCGTTGGAAACTATTTGGGATAATGAAGAAATTGCTTGTGACAAGTTTTCTTAAGGGGCTTCCAAATGCATCAATGTCTAGGAATGGTTTAATTGAAGACGTAATTGTTGGTTGACTGTTCCTATTTATGCTATTGCTCTGAAACTTTATACATGTCTTCGCAACCATTATACTGCCTCCTGCCAACAGTCATAGCACAGTCGGTATCACGACAGACTCCTTCAATCATGGGATGTCATGAGTTTGATCCCCGGCGGCAGCACATATCCTTTCTGACATTTGTCTCTCACCAATGGGTGGATAATGGTAAACCTAAGTGGGATAGCAGCTGGAGGCTAGGAAAGGATGTAGTGGTAGTACTGGTGTGAGAAATACAAGGAATTCATTGTTAGGTGCTCCAGCCGCTGTAATATAACTGAAATACTGTTAAAAGTGGCATTAAACCCAATTTAAACAAACAATCAATATACTACATCCTATTACATGCAAGTCTGTTCTTCAGCTAATCATAAATCTGCAAGTATTAACCCATTACTACAGGATAAAATTTAAGACCAGTCTAAATTCTAAGTAGACTTTGCTGTCAATTGTCATTGCAAAAATACTCCCAAAAAGTGCCTTGTTATAAGGAATGTAGCACAAATAATATGAACTCTAAAAATAATATAACATACTCTTTACTTATTTTTAAGTGAAATCAGGGGCAATAACTCAGTTATTCTTCATAGAGTTTGCAGTTAGAAGTTGTGTCTTGCTCATCTACAACTCCTAATGAACACTTCTGCCAAGATGATTTTGTTTGAATGGGGTTTTACGCCGCTTTTAACAATCTTTCAGTCATATCGCGGCGGCTGGAGCACCTAACAATGGATTCCTGGTATTTCTCACACCAGTACTACCATTACATCCTATCCTAGCCTCCAGCTGCTATCCCACATAGGTCTACGATTATCGACCCATTGGTGAGAGACAAATAGTCGGAAAGGATGAGTGCTGCCGTCGGGAATCGAACCCGGGACCTCAAGATTGACAGTCCGACGCGCTACCAACTGCGCTATGACGGCGGCCTGCCAAGATGAAGTGAATAAAACAGAAAATGTAGGAGTTGTGCCGTCAAGCATTTTTAAGTCAAATCAGGGGCAATTACTCAGTAATTCTTGATGAAAGTTTCACAAAGATCTACAACTTCTTATAAACGATTCTACCAAGTTTACAGCAAATCAGACAGAATTTTGACAGAAATTTGCATTTTGCAACACTCCTGTCAGGTAGAAAGTGAAACAGATTGAATCTCTAGGCCAAGATGTCCCAACAAGCATTTCTTACTCAAACCAGGAGCAAAAACTTGGTAATTCTAGATGAAAGTTTCACAAAAGTTGTGGCTTGCACATCTACAATTTCTTATGAAGTTTGAATCAAATCAGACAGAATCTGCAAGCTATTGTTATTGTATTTTGCCTGTCGTGTGTCTGTCTGTGCAAACTCTTACTTAAAAAGTCTTCTCAGAAAGTACTGTACAGATTTCAACCTAATTTCACAGGGATGATCTTTAGGTGACCGTTTACCAGATTTCTTAAAAAAATGGTTAATGTCCATTATGTATTGTTTGGTGAAAACTTTGAAAATCTACTCAAAATAGTAATTCATTTGAATTCACTTCAGTACCTTCTGAGGAGATTTTCAAAGTAAAGGTTTAGGAAAGGATGTAGATACATGTACAGATGCAGGACAGACACACACCATGACAATAGCTTGCTGCCAGTAGAGCTAACTTATTGGTCACCCGTGTCCAAAAAGCACAAAAATAGAAGAAGTCCAGCAGAAGATGCTCCATACCAAATATCAAAGCTCTACTAGGGTCTTTCTGTTTGGGAGAAGATTTTTTAAAGTTTTTGCTATACAAGCCCATATTAAATTTGCGACATCTGGGACATGCTAATTTTAACCCTGGTGCCATAGTTTATGCAATCCTAATAAAAGTCCGCCAGATGATGCTGTATACCAAATTTCAAAGCTCTATGCCCTGCTCTTTAGAAGATTCTTAAAATTTTCACTATATAAGACCTATGTAAACCTTGCGACATCTGGGGATGGGCTAATAATCACCCTGGGGCCATAATTTATACAATCTTGATAGAGGTTCATCAGCTGATTCTACATACAAATATCAAGGCTCTAACCCTTTCTGTTTGAGAGAAGAAGATTTTTAAAGTTTTCACTACATAAGCCTATGTTAACCTTGTGACGCCCGGGAACAGACCAATTCAGACCCTGGGACCATAATTTATACAATCTTGATAGAGGTCAACCAGGTGATTCTACATACCAAATATCATAGCTCTAGGCCCTCCCCTTTGGGAGAAGTTTTTTAAAGTTTTTACTATGTAAGTCTATGTTAAACTTGTGTCATCCAGGAATAGGCTAATTCTGACCCTGAGACCATAATTTATACAATCTTGATAGAGGTCCACCAGATGATGACATATACCAAATATCAGAGCTGTAGGTCTTTTTGTTTGATAGAAAAAAAATATTCAAGGTTGTCATCATGTATGCTTAGTCTCCCCCCCCCCTCACGGCCATTTCTCGACAGATTTTTTTTTTCTTGTACAAGCATCATATTCCTTGTCCTAAAGACAAGGACTATGATGCTTGTAGAAGAATCATAGTCTCAAAATACATATAGACTATATACCCGAGGATCCAAAAGTCTAAATTACAAATTCCAAGGCTTTAGAGCAATTTGAAAGAAGGAAAAAACGTTTTCTTCCCTCTTGATCCATGGCTTATAATTTGAGAAATTAGAAAGAGGTCTGTTAACTGACGCTTCATGCCTATAACCACCACCACCCTCCCAGGGCTCCACCCCGGGGACCAGAGGATCATGATTTTAGCTATTTTGAAAGAGGTCAATATACTGGTGCTCCATGCAAAATATCAAGGTTCTATGCCTTCTAAGTCAGGAGAAGATTTTTAAAGAGTATTTTAACATTTCACTTTTGTTGCCATGGTAACCAGAGTTTTAAATGGATTTCAAGTCTTTTAGCTAATTTCAAAGGGGACCACCTAAGGAACATTTCTGCCAAATTTGGTTCAAATAGGCCCAATGGTTTGGGGGGAGATATTATTTAAAAATCAATCTTTATTTCTATATTAACCCCATCCCCCTGGGGCTCCGCCCCTGGGAACCTGTGGATCATGATTCTAGCTATTTTGAAAGAGGTCAATATGCTGGTGCTTCATGCAAAATATCAAGGCTCTAAGCCTTCTTGGTTAGGAGAAGATTTTTAAAGATTATTTTAACATTTCACTTTTGATGCCATGGCAACCAGAGTTTTAAATGGATTTCAATTCTTTTAGCTATTTTAAGGGGGATCACCTAAGGAACATTTCTGCCAAATTTGGTTCACATTGGTCCAGTAGTTTGGGAGAAGATGTCTTTTAAAGAAATTGTTGACGCACAACGGACGACTGAAGGATGACGGACAAAAGATGATCACAATAGCTCTTTTGAGCACTTTGTGCTCAGGTGAGCTAAAAATTGAATTATGAGTAGAACATTCTGACCAGTGAAGCCAATCAGGTACTAGAGTGCCTCTTGGTTTCTCTCAGTTACCATGGCAACAAATGTTTTCTACTCAATGTTGCGATATTTCTTTTTCACTTTTCAACCATTTTGAATTGTAATCATCATTTGTGTGTCTGTATTTCTGTTTATTCATTGTCCCTACCATAACAAAAGCTCATATGAGGAATGCCCCCTGAGGACAGTTAGACGTTATTGGGGATAGTGCAAGGATACAGGGCGAAACTGCTGACAGCCCCTCCTTGTTCTTTAACCTGCTTGCTGTAAAGCACCATCACATGCAGTTTAGTGTCTCACCTGAGAGACAATTAGTACTGCTAGTTTGGTCAGCTGAGAGTTCAAATCCGTGATCTTGAGGTCTAAAGTCAAGTGCTCTACCAACTGAGCTAATCAGGTTTGCAGCATCATATGTCAATGTAGACCAGACTAATAAACATAGAGGAATTTAAATGATTCTTCTGTTGTTTGGAGGGGGG
The DNA here is from genome assembly GCA_946902895.1 of Fragum fragum. Taxonomy (NCBI): domain Eukaryota; kingdom Metazoa; phylum Mollusca; class Bivalvia; order Cardiida; family Cardiidae; genus Fragum; species Fragum fragum. The sequence goes on along the minus strand of OX336375.1, from coordinate 35,486,000 downwards.
GATATGTGGGTAGTTGGGACAAACATTATCATGACAAACAACTAAATAGACTGAATATAATCTTTTTTTTTTATTTATTCCTATTGATCCCAGGCAAATTGAAAAAGAAAATTACAAGGGTTACATCCCTTTACAAAACACAGCTTACAATAGGACAAAGTTACTGCCCTTGTCTGCTAGAGAAAGGTAGAGAAATATTTCAGTCTTAAAGTACCAATTTTCATTTTTCATGTCCTTTAAAAAACAATTTTAAAATAATACTTTGATATAGTATTTTATTCAGTGTCATCTGAACATCTTTCAATTTTGATTTAGGAGATTACATAATTGTTTAAAAAAAGGTTATTACTCAATTTTCATACCATGTAAAATCATCTTTAAAACAAAAATCATTTAAAAATAAAGAATATTTTTCAATTTTCTTGAAATTAAATATTTTTCTTAAATGAGACAGATTTGAAAAGAGGGAGAACTCATTCAATGCGGTTATTCAATGGAAGATATTAAGTTTTACTGGTATTAGATGGTATTACATTAGAGCCTTTCATTGGCCTTAATTTCATCAATAAAAGTCGGATAATATACCCAAAAACTTCTTTAAAATTCTGTCATCTGGAAGTTATATATTGTAAGCAAATTTTTAAGTTGACAGCTGAAAATCAAGATAATATTGCCAAATGATTTCATAATTTAAGTTTATTTTGATATAATTAAGTACAGACTCTTATTTGCATTATGACCGTTCAGAAGACAGAAATTATTCCATGCAATTAAAAAAGCTTGTTTTGGTACTATACTGACTGAAATATTTCATTTCAAAATGAGGTATTGCACACACAGTAATAGTTAAAACAGTGAAAACGTTCTACATGCACAAACTAAGATAATCTTAACCTGGATAATACATAGATGAAATACAGAAATGAATTTAATCCAAATTGAAAAACACTACAAACTCAAAGCTAAAATGGATGATGGAATAATAAATTAACTAAAATTTGAGGGCTACCTGCGTAACTATAGTTAGTGCAAGCACTTCCAATAGTATTGAGGGAAGACCTCAAAGTAGGTTATGACCACCTTTCTCTATTGGCAAATCAGACTAGCTATATATACCTATTTATATAAATAAGCCCTTGAATGTACTTTTCTGTTTGCCCTTAAAAAATTTAGTGCACATACTGCAAATATTGAAATTTCTAGAACACATGATCTTTTGCATTCAGCTTGTGATTGTTTATCGTTAAAGAGCTATTAAAACCTCATAACTGAAGCTTGAATAAATTACAAGAATCAATACAAAGTTTTGATAGTCAATCTATGATAATGATTCATTTTCTGTGTTGAGAGTCAATATTGCTTTTCTGTTTGAAGTAACAACCCACTGTCACAAAATCCTAAATTTTGCACGCTGAAGAGATAAAGCTTATGAATGCATTCGGAGGAATTGTCTGTAGAAAGCTTTCTCATGTTTTTTTTTTGTTTTTTTTTTTTCCCCAGCACATCAAAATAATGGATTTTGTGGTGATTTGAGAAATCACACTTTCACAGTGTAGCATGTTTATTACTAAAACATGTGCCATGTATTTGTTTCTGACTTGGATTTAAGATAACAATGTGACAAATAATGTATAAGATTGTGTATGAAAATTTACAGCCGTTTTGCTATGGAAATGTTCAAAGGAATAATTTTGAAATTAAAACACAAAATGAAAGCTTTTCATTCATTTTTAGTTAGGATGAATTAGCTCATTACCAAAAGACAACCTTTTAGAATGGTCCAAATTCAAAGAAGTTGCAGACAACAATTATAGAATTTAGAAATTCTATTTGGGTAGGAAATTTAGTGTACGATGAAGAAATTGCTATAGATAGCAATTTCTTATTTTTACTACGTTTTCTCAAGCTTTTCTCACCATGTGTAAAAATGGGATTGATAGGAGTGGATAATAGCAATTCAGTTTTCACAAAATGTCCTGATCTGAATCTAAAGTTCACTACCTTAATGATCTTAATCAGTTTGATAAATTAGACTGGCATCTCAGGGTCGTTTCTTTACCTATTAACTTGCTAACATTCGGTGCATTATAAACAATATTATATCAAGAGCAGTATTCGAAAATGTTGTTGGGCAAGAAATATTAGAGATTCAGACAAGATCAAGTAATAAAGTTTAAAACTCCTTCTATCTTGGTAAAACGTAACATTCTTGAAAATATAGTAATAAGATTCACACCATGATTGGATATATGTTATAGAATTTCCATAAGTAGAGACTTAATGAAACATATAGCTATTTGTATATTTTGTTAACTTCTCACCAAACTGAGTTCTTATGAAGTGAATCTTTGTTTAACCAATTACCAGAGAACAAATATTTAGACTGGTCCAAATTGAAAGAAGTAACAGCCATCATTTCAAATTTGATGAAAATTCAAAAATCTTGATCTTTCTAGGTAGGAAACATTGTTAGAAATAACAAAATAGCTTATTTCAAGCCAATCCTTTATTTTCCACAATCTTTTCTGAAAAATTTTTATTGAGGGGCATAATAAGCAGGGTTCTTTTGGAATGATTACCACATACGCCCCCTCAAGCTTAGGAAGCATTTTGGGGAAATGAAGAAATTGCTTGAACAAGCATAATTTCTTCATTATCCACAAAGATTTTTGAAATTTCATCAACTTTATATTCTCCTCTACAGCTTCTTTCAGTTTGGACCAATCTAAAAAATTTGCTGTGTGTGAATGGTATAACAAGAAGAAATTGTGTATTACTTCCATTGAGAAGGGTATTTTGTTTTGTCTTGGGTAAATTGACTTTCAGTTATCACTTGAAGTTCTAACATTGGTCTCTGTCTAAAATTGTATTGTGGGTACTATGGTTTAAACCATTTCCACACAGTAATGCTTTTGAACGCCCCCCCAAGAAAAGCAATTGGGAAAACACTGTGTAAAATGAAGAAATTCTTGTAAGAAGAAATTGTTCATTTTACACAATGTTTTCTATCCAGAAAGTTGAAAAAACTAAAACTTTATAAACTTTAACATCTGCAACTCCTTTCAATTCAGACCAGTCTAAAATTGTGCCATCTGGTAATGGGTTAAAGGCTATCACTCTGTCTATTCTGAATCTCCGACTTTAATTAAAGGTGTTTTACAATATACTGCCCAATTTTGTGGAATCAATGATAACCGTCAATGGGTGTATTAGAACGAAATAAAAATAGTTTTGTCTTCTACAAAATAAAATACACCATACAACCTGACAGTATATAATTCCAACACATCATATTGGTATCCACTGTACCTATAGTTAGCACTGTGAATGAAGCAAGTATGGGTAAACTGGGATTTTTGCGAGTTACATGTTTGATAATTTGATGCAATCTGATGTACTGACAATTTGAATCAGTTTCTATTTGTTCCAAGGTTTACCCTCTCTCAAAGTGGTGGAGAGAGGCTATGGCATTTGTCGATTCACATTTATTTTATTTGTATATTGGTCATATAGGAACAAAAAAACAGTCAAAATAATACAATGTATGATTAAAACTTCCATAAATAGATCAAATCATTTTTTTGTGAGTGTTCTTTTATTTTCCAAGAAATTATCGAAGAGTTGAAATCATGTTGACATTTCTTAACAAAAGGGCCAGTAAACGGATAAACTATGAAAGTGATAGTTTTAACTTTCAAACAAAGTTTTCAGAATTACACTGTCACTGATTTTAAGATTCAGATCAAACTTATGATCATCGAACAATCATCAACAATTACATGACACATTGTTTTGCTAACTCTGCTCTCAGTCTACATCTCAGTAAAGAATCAAGTATGTTCTAATTACAACAAAATGATTTAAGAATGGTTACAGATGAAAGCCTTATTTCTCGGTTAATACTAGTGAACATGAAGTTTAACCCTTGTCATGCTGCATAAATTGCCTTACTTAATTTCTGTAAAATCAAAGGTCTAAAAGCACTGATAGATCTTGTTGTTCACAAATCAATATTTCTTTTAGAAATCAATTTCATAAACAACTCTGGCAGGAAAAATTAAAGCAGGAGGTGTAGACAAAGATCAGAATGCACTTATGTGCAGGATGATCTTAGTCTACATCTCCTGCTAAAAACCGGAATATTCCGGGTTCAACATGACAAGGGTAAACAGTGTGTTAACCCATTCCCACACAATCATGCTTCTTATTACCCCACAAGATAAATTGGAAAACATTATGGAAATAAAGAAATTGCTTGCAAGAAGCGATATCTTCATTATCCACAATGTTTTCTACCCCCAAAAGACTATACAAATTTCATCAACTAAAAACTGTCATCTGCAATTTCTGTCAATTTTGACCAGTCTCAAATCTTGTCTGGTAATGGGTCAATGCTACAAATGCTAACTACTATTAATCGCTGCAACTTTGTATTCAAACTTGTAATTTGTAAGTCAGTGTAGATTTTGATCAGTGTGCGCATCCATGCACTCTGATCAGTCTGTTAAGTCTTACAAAAATTTTGAAGATAATTTTGAGACTTTTTGTCAGGATAGGGATTAACCCTTTACCGTTTTTGAAAATTTTAGACTGGTCCAATATGACAGAAGCTGCAGACAACAATTAAAAGTTGGTGCAATTTGAAAAGTAACCAACATACAGGCTAGAAAATATTGTGGGAAAAGAAGAAATTGCTTGTTACAAGCAATTTCTTCTTTTCCAACAATTTTTTCTGAAGTATAAAATCACAGGGATGTAAAAACAAGGGATTGTACAGGAAAGGGTTAAGTCAAAATACAACAAAAGCCTGGGCAAGTTAACCAACATTCTAATATGTCAAAATTAGGAAAAGCTACCACAGTTTGACTAAAATAAGACATTGTTGTTTTGCTTAACAACTACCAAATTCCATGGTATTCCTATCTTTGTTTTACAAAAGCCAACCCTTGATTATAAAACTTTAAATTGATTGCAAATGATTAGGAGACACTATTTAACCCGTTCCCACACAATCACACTGTTTGACACCCCCCTCAAGAAAGGAGCTAGGAACATTCGAAACTTTCGAAGACAAAGATTTTTTAAAAAATATCAACTAGACAGTTTAACATCTGCACCTTCTTCGAATTTCATTTAGAAATGGATTAAGAATTAGTAATTACATGGCCTTTTGGTTTGTTTTGTTTGTTTGAATGGGGTTTTACGCCGCTTTCAACAATCTTTCAGTTATATCGCGGCGGCTAGAGCACCTAACAATAGAATCCTGGTATTTCTCACACCAGTACTACCATTACATCCTTTCCTAGCCTCCAGCTGCTATCCCACATAGGTCTACGATTATCGACCCATTGGTGAGAGACAAATAGTCGGAAAGGATGAGTGCCACCGTCGGGGATCGAACCCGGGACCTCTAGATTGACAGTCCGACGCGCTACCAACTGCGCTATGACGGCGGCACATGGCCTTTTGGGTTTTTCAAATAAGTACCTCCTAGCTTTTATATGACAACAATCTTCAGGCACATGTCAGGTTTCAAAATTTTACAAATAAATCGGCTTCATGCTTGTAATATGAGGCCCACAGCTAGAATTTTTTCTACCTACTGTCTTGTTTTAACCCATTACCAGACAACAACATTTTAGGCTGGTAAAAAATTTAAAGAAGTAGTAGATGACAAATTTTAGTTACAGAAATCTGTTTTTTTCCTCTTTTGAGGTTTAAAACATTGTGGATAAAAAAGAAATTGCATGCGAATTGTTGTCCGATAATGGATTAAAAGATTGAAAACTGAGAAATTCGAGTAATAAGATAGAAACAAATACATGTATGAAAATAGAAGCAACTGCTTGTAGCAATTGCAATCAGTTTCACCTTTGTCTACAATGTTGGCCCCCTAAAATCTTTAGAAGCGTAAAAATGAGATTTTATATGGCAATAGGTCAAATCTGCTTTTGATATACTCAACCTTATTCAATCATTTACCGGATATCAAATTGCTCTGTTACACAAAACAACAATGCCTTTACAAGTGTTACCTTTATATTAGTAAAATACAAAACAGGGAATGATAAAAATGGACAAGTACCTTTAACAAGATCAGTAAGACAAAGAGGTAAAACATGGTGGTGATTATATAGCATCAACAATATTCAGATGGTTTTGAGATCCAAAATTCACTACTTTTAATAAATGAATTTCTAAAAGCTACTCTGTGGAAAAAAGATTTAACCTATTTCAAGGCAATCCTGTTATTCAAAGTTTTCTAAGGAAAAAAACTTTAGAAAACATTGTGGATTTTTTCCCCCACAAATGCATGTAATAAATCATTTCTTCATTTCCTACAACATTTTCTACTCTAACAGACAAAGATTTCAAAATCTTATCTATTTGAAATTGTTGTCTGTAACTTCTTTTAATTTGTACCAGTCTCAAATTTTGTAGAATTATAGTATGAATAAATATTAACCCCTTGATTAGGTTAGTTTTAATCTATTCCATCAACCCATTCCCACACAATCCCGCTTTTTGATGCCCTTCAAGGAAATCAATTGCGAAAAAATTGTGGTAAATTGTCGACAACATTTTATACTCCCCCCACCCCCAAAGAAAAAATAAATTTCATCAACTAAAATTTGATGTCTGCAACTTCTGCAACCAGTAGTCTAAACTTTTGTCGTCTGGTAATGGATTAAAAATGGTAATGGGTTGAAAATAGAGTCAGACTTGCAAAATCTATTCAACATTATTTCTCTATTTTTAATTCAGCACTATTTCTCTATTTTAACAGGTCAAATAATCCTATTTTAACAATGAAGATATTTCCATTGAATATTCATACCTGCTCATTAGATAATGCATTCTAAACCTTTTTTCCTAGATAAGCTTTGTTCAATTAAACCAAATCTGACAAGGGCAGAACAAATAACAACTGACTAACTTATTAATACAAGTGGTATCATGTCATTGGAAAAAATAAGCAAAGCTATGAATGAATATCTGATTTTTGTTAGAACATATCAAAGTTATACAATGAGAAAATTAACAATATTTACTATTAAGCCGGTGCACCAAATATGAAAGAAAGCATAGTCTTAAGCTTCAAAACAGCCTTTTCTTGCCTAAATCAAACCTTGCCTTTATTGATGTACATAAGTACCAATTACACAGGATTTTGTCTACAATCATACTGAACTGTTCTATACTGGCTAAAAACCCTGAATGATAAATCTCATGGACATAGATGACACTTTACGAGAAAGAAAACCATAGCATTTTGATTAACCCATTCCCATACAACTCCACGTTTTAGGACTATCAATATAAATGTATGGAAAACATTTAGGAAAATGGAGATTTTAAAATTTGACAATTCATAAAATGTCTTCTGTAATTTCTTTCAATTTGGACAAGTCTAAGATTTTGTTGTTCAGAAATAGGTTGAACTTTCTCAATCAGAACTTTGGATATCTCAGGTAAATCTCTGCAAGGGTGTCTCATACTTTTTCCTCATCAACACCTAATTTGTGTGTACTCATTAACCCATTCCCAGCTTTTTGACAATCCCTGGTTTTTACGTTCCTTTCATACTTAAGAAAATATTTTGGGAAAAGAAGAAATTGCTTGTAACAAGCAATTTCTTCTTTTTCCACAATATTTTCTTCCCTATAGGTTGGTTACTTTTGGAATTGCACCCACTTTTGATTTTTGTCTGCAACTTCCTTGGATTTGGACAAGTCTAAAATTTTGAAAAAAGGGAAAGGGTTGAGAACACAGACAGGGACATCTTACTACTCATCATAAGCAGTTTCTTCCTTTCCCACAATGTGTTTTACCAACAAAGAAAAAGATTTTTGAAATTTCATCAACTTAAAATTGCCGTCTGCATTATCTTTCAATATTGACGAGTCTAAAATTTTGTCATCTGGTAATGGATTGAAACATTCTCAATGAGAAGATTATCACACATACCCACAATATAGAATCTTCAAACAGATAATGGATATGGAATGCTCTCAACTCCTTTTTCTAATGTTGAATCATTTAACCCATTCCCACACAACAAAATTTTAGACTGGTCCAAATTGAAACGAGTTGCAGACGACAATTTAAAGTTAATGAAATTTAAATTTTTTCAACTAGCTGGATAGAAAACATTGTGTAAATTTGAAGAAATTGCTTGTGACAAGCAATTTCTTCATTTTACACCATATTTTCCCAATTGTTTTTCTTGAGGGGCGTCCAAAAGCATCACTGTGTGAGAATGGGTTAAAATACCTGGCATTAACCTGCAAGGTGTTCAAAAGATTTTGATCACTTGAAATATAATGAAAATAATGTCTTATTTGAATTTGGATAGTAAACTGGATTCTTATACAATAATGCCCTAATTCTACTGGGTGTTAATCAGTCAATACAGAGTTATTAAACTATAGAATATTGAAATTGATTAGCTATCATTGGTGAACCTAAGAACCCAATATCATTGCTTATCCTTTGGCCTTTATTCAACAATTTTTCATCCAGATGTATCTTTTCAGTTGATAAGAACATAATTCATATGAGATGAAGAAATACTGCTGAAAACAGGCCTAGAGATAAGGTTTTTTCAACACGGTATCAGACGGAAAAAATTAAGACTGGTCAAAATTGAAAGGAGTTGCAGATGACAGTTAAAAGTTGATGAATTTTTTTTTTTCAATTTTCTGTGTAGAAAACGTTGTGGTAAATGAAGAAATTGCTTGTTGCAGGCAATTTATTCATTTTCCACAATGATTTCCAAATTATTATATGGGCATTAAAAAGGAGTCATTGTATGGGAATGGGTTAAGTTTGCGGCTGATCAATTTCATTTGGTTGTATCTAAATTAACAACAATCAATTGAGGGAATTCAACAAGCTTTGAAAATAGTAATTATTCGAAAATTTTAGAATGAATGAATACATTATGGCAATAATTATAGCATGATCACAAAAGAATTGGGGAAATCACAATATATTCTATTCTATTTATGGTGAGTTTTAAACAATCTCATTCAATACATAGTTGATATAGCTTGAGGAAGATCTGATGGTCATAAATTTATCTTCAACATTTCTTCAGTGTGAAATAAAGTTACTCTACACTTTAAAAAAAAAAATTGAAAAAAATAGTGAAGACCTTATTCAAGTATCAAATATACACTGATGAGTTAGATGGCTATTATAATATATGATGACTCTTCGTCTTTGAAGGATTAAACACAAGGTCAAAAATATATTCATGTCATCTGTGAATCGGTTATTTTCATGAAGTTATATAACTGATGTTGGATGCATATCAGGTACCAAAACTGAAGCAAATCGCATTAATATTCCATTTCAAATCACAATACACAAAACATTGATTGGTAACTAGGATTTGAAAAAATCTCATGTTAGTGAAGTTGACCTATGTGTGTTATCATATTTCATGTCATTTAAGCTGCCTATTTAGTTGTGCCATTCGACGTCATGTCACAAAAGTTAACCTATTTAGATGTGCCATCAAACCTCGTGTCACTGAAGTTGACCTATCTAGGTGTGCCATCAGACCTCATTTCACTAAAGTTAACCCATCATGGTGTGCCATCAAACCTCGTGTCACTGAGGTTGACCTACATAGGTGTGCTATTAGACCTCATATCACTGAAGTTAACCTATTTAGGTGTACCATCAAACCTCATGTCTACCAAGTTGAGCTATCTGGTTGTGCCACCAAACCTCATGTCACTGAAGTTAACCTATTTAGGTGTACCATCAAACCTCATGTCACTGAAGTTGAACTATCTAGGTATGCCATCACTGAAGTTAACCTATTTAGATGTGCCATCAGACCTCATATCACTGAAGTTGATCTATCTGGGTGTGCCATCAGATCTTCATACTGTAGCCAAGCCATTTTAAAAGCTATGATTTAAATCAGATTGAGTTTAAAATGCAGGCACATATTTGTAATATGATAAATGTTATAATGTGTATCCACCAAGAGGGATATTTTAAAACGTGAAATATATGAGTTAACTGTACATACAATGGTTAGATACAATAATATACCCAGTAACTATATTTTGAAGACATGTAAAATGCACCACAAATGGTGAGAGAAAAGTAATGAAATATCACAAAAAACATTAACAAGAGATCTGAACACAATGCAGATTTCACATTTTCCACAAGAACATCATTTTCTGTCTTCCTTCGATCCAAATCTACAATGCCTGGCACTATTTACCTCTATGTATCAGATATCAACCCTTTCTATAAATATTCATAATTCTTTTTTTTTATCAAAATATAATTTGTGTTTGAAAATACTGTGATATAAGCAGACATTGAATCTGTCATTTTTTGCTCTTTTTCTAATAAAGTTTCCTATTCTGTGTACTATATCACAAAATACATTCATGCTCACATAAATCTATAAATTTGAAAGCCCTTTATAGAAATCCACCATTAATTGGACAAAGTTCCCTTGATGAAAATTAGGTAGAAAAATAGGAGCTTTCCCAGCTTTTATTAACCCTTGCTGTATAAAATTACCTTACTAAAATGCTGTCAAATCAAAGGACTGAAAGCACTGATAGAACTTGTTCAAAAATAAATATTTCGTTTAGAAATCAACTTCATAAATAATTCTGGCAGGAAAAGTACGAACAGGAGGTGTAGACTAAGATCAGCCTGCACATAAGTGCAGTCTGATCTTAGTCTACACCTCCTGCCAAAACCGGAATATTTCGGGTTCAGCATGACAAGGGTTAAGAAAAATATTTCAGTTTACACACATATATACACGTACGTGTAGAGTATTTCCTGATCCTCTACAGAAGCTTTGAGTGAGTATCTATCTACAGGGCCAATAGTGAAGACTCAGACACACCTGTGCAGATACTGAGGCTGATCTGACTCTACCAGGTGCAAAACTGTTATACATGTAACACACTGGTACATTTAAGTCAACAAGAGCACCACATGTGGATTCCAAGTGCATAATAGTGGGTTAAATTTCTTACTTCAAAAAGGGGCATAATTCATTAAAAATACATTCAGGTTTATCTCCCTTGTTAGTATAGATTGCTCTTTAGATAGTGAACAAATGTTCACAGTTTCACAGTTTCAATGTATGTTTTCAGTAATACCAGATATTACAAAATGTCTGAGTTTTCAGAAGAATTCTAAGCCTGAAAATAAAGATTCAGACATGGACAACAACCATGCCATAGCAATACTTTGGGTTTTCTCCAAAAATTAGAAAAAGACATTTCAAGGAAATGAGGAAACTGCATTGTGCTCTGATCCATTAATAAACATTATGATCACACATCTAAATCTAAGAACATGATTTTAACACATTTGCACTTCAACTCTCCTAAAATCCAACATAAATGTAGAACACAGAAAGGAATTTACAGTCTTTTGTAAACTTTTCCATTGCCTTTATTCCGTAACTTATTTTCTTAACCAGTGTTCAAATGGCAAGAATCATCAAAAGACTGCTAAGCTTGCCTAGCAGATCCTTGTCACAAAAGCATTAATATATTAATTTGTACATATGGTTTTCAATGGCTTTTCCAAATCTTATAGTATATGTAAAAATTGTAATCATCACATTGCATGAAATTGAAGTCTGAAATTCATTTCAATTTGGAAAGTATGAAATGTTGCTATCTTATTATTTTGAAGTTTTGTTGCATTATGATGAGGAAAAAAAATCACTCAAGAGATGAAGAGAATATATTTTGTTTTCATGAAGGTATGAACCGAAAAAACCTAATCACACAGTATGAATATGCGAAGCGGATTCATACAGTGTGTGATTAGGTCTTTCGGTTCATACCTCCATGAAAACAAAAAATTTGTTTTCATTTCTTATAATTCAATAGTATTCAGCGAAAAAAGCAAAACCCTACATCTTTTGATAGCTTTTTGTATGAAACTAATATTAAATTATAAAAAAATTACATAAACATCTGTTTCCTTTCTGCATTGACCACTCTTTTTCATTTTTCCTTAATTTCTTCAAATGAAGTTAAAACTTGAATACAAATACATTACACCTAAGCAAAAATTACACCGCAAAAATTATCATATTGTGAAAATCAATAACCGAAAGAAAAGTGAATAAAAAAATTCTAATATGGAATAATTAATTGAAAATTTAAATCAAATGATGTCTAAATGATAAATGTATAAAATATCTACAATGATAAATGAAAGAAATGCTGAGCTAACATTACACAGTGCTCGAAATAGAGGGAGTGGCAGTGATTTTGATTTTCATTTATTCTCAAAACCCTACATCATTGAATTCAATGGAATTGATGAATTGATTCCATATTTAATAATCAATTGAAAAATCATATTATTTCAACCAAAAAGATAAAGATTTTTTAAAAATTCCATCAACTAAAGATTATTGTCTGCAACATCATTCTATTTAGACCGGTCTAGAATTCTGTTGTCTGATAATTGGTTCAGTAAAGCCTTTTTATTCAATCCCAAACTTGAACCCTGTACCTACAGCTTATTCAATATGTAGGTACAACTTTTAGGTCATTCACTATTTCCTTTTCAATTTTTGTCCACGACAATAATTATATTTCTCAAATTAAATCTGTTTGATACGTTGACCATGCATCAATTTTGGAGGTCAATCTGTCTAGATAGCCATCCTTCAATTCCAATGAATACCCACAACATAGTGCTTGAAAGTAAAGTTAACAGATATAGACTGGCAACACTCCCTCCGCTTGCAAGCTCTGAATGTGTGAGACATTAGTATAATTAACTAGTACAATATTCAGTGGTAACTGATCTGTTTAAATAATATTTACACACCAATAAAATTATTATGAAACTGTGAGAATGAATGCATTTATCATGCGCTATTTGTCTGTGACAATCATATGGTAAAAGAGAAAAAAATTGTAGTATATCATAACAACAAAATCATGATAACTATTTATAATGCTTACTGATGGAAAATATCATATATCTCTTTCTCACCATCTGCCTGATTCAATTAATTATTGTATTTCATGTTTCCATAGTATCTTTCTGTATAATACAAATACCATCAGTTCCGAAGTCTCCTTTTGGTTAACTTATTAGTCATAACCAAATTAACCTATTACCATTACAATATAATTCCAACTCTTTACACCCTTAAGGAATTTCAATTTAGGGAAAATATAATGAAAAGAGAGAAATTGCTTGATTTAAGCAGTTTTTTCTTTCACATGCTTTCTAACCTTATTACACTTTTATTTCAATTTACTTGCACAGTCAAATGTCGCCTGCAACTTATTTCAATTCGGACCAGTCCAAAAAAATTTGTCATCTGGTAATGAATTTAACATTTTCAACAGTATGCTATTATTCTCTGTATTGCACTACAAATTTCTATGTAAAAAGCTCATTCAAATTTTCCTCTGAACCCGAAATGGGTGGATATAACACGATATAACAGTACTCATCCCATTTGTTATGCCCTATAAGAAATATTTTCCATTTAAATGAAATTGCCTGTTTATATTCATACATGTTAAACTGGAGTAATGCTACAAAAATGTAATTGCCCTACCATCAGCCACTAGAAAGCTTTATAGAACTGAGTACGAAAACAGAAATCTTATATTCATGACCTGTCAAGCAAAAAGCAATAATCTCTTGCCAAAACAGGAATATTCTGGGTTCAGCATAATTATCAAACACTTTCCTTTTTTTATAATCTGCCTGAAGAATACCAGAACAAAATCATTGTTAATAGTGGCTTATTCTTTACTCTATCCTGCATATTGCTTTACCCAGATGACATAAATTTAGACTGGTACCAATTCAAAGATGTTGCAGCCAACTTTTATTGGTCAATGAAAATTCAAGTTTTTCTTCTTTTTGTGTAGGATTGTGTGTAAATGAGTTTAACTTTCAGTCTTTAACCTTCAACTGCCTTTGCCTGACACCAGTATGTATAGTAAGCAGTGAACTGTCACCAGAAATTTAAGATTTTTGTTCTCTTTTTGTTTGACAGGTCATAAGTGCCTAATATGAACTGAATACTAAAATATTACGATGACATATTTGTGGGAAAAACATGAAAGACTTACAGATAGATTTTATTCTATGAATATTCACTCTGATACAATATGGCTATATAGTGGATAGTGCAAGATTTCCAATCATTCAATTATCTCACTTAATGAATAGAATCTAAGGACTATTACACTGAAAGTTTTTACAATATCTTTTCTTACTGCAAAACAACTATTAATCCTTGTACTGCAGATCAATCAATATTCCTGCATTAGCAAACAGTATGGGCAATGATCAGTATGCATATACATGCAGTATAACTTTTGCCTATGCCAAGTGCCTGTTACTTTACTCTGCAGGACAAGATTTATCCATTACCAGACATTACTTTAGACTAGTCAAAATTGAGCAAGGTTACAAATGAAAATTCAAAATATCCAAAAATTGAAATTTATCTCCATACACTTAGAATTTTTGTCAGCAACTCTTTTCAGTTTGGACCCGTCTAAAATTTTGTCATCTGGTAATGGGTTAAATATCAACATATATACAAGCATTCACAAACATTGATGGGTCATCATCATTGTACCAACACTTATCAGCATACAGAGAAATAGAGACAAAGTGAGGATTAGTTATAGCACCAATACAATTCAAACAAATATCACAACAAACAAGTCTAGACTTAACCCATACCCACACAATGACGCTTTTAAACGCCCCTCAATATAAAAGCTTTGGAAAACATTGTAGACAGCAATTTCTTCATTATCCACAATGTTTTCTACCCCTAAAGACAAAGATTTTAAAAATTTCATCAAATTAAAATTGTCGTCTGCAACTTCTTTGAATTTGGATTGGTCTAAAATTTTGTCGTGTGGAAATGGGTTAATGCAAGGAAAATTGTAATGTAAAGACAATTACTACATTGTTTCTGGGTGACCAAAACCTCATAATTTTCAAGGATTTCGGCTCCATCAGGAATATTCTCTGCATTAAATTCCAGATGTAAACCATGGTCTAAAAGAGGAAGGCTTCCAGCTTCTGTAGTGAATAGACGGTTTGTGTATAATTTTTTCTTTTGCCTATCCTATCACCCTTTCCCGTTTTGCGAATTTTTAGACTAGTCCAATTTGGAGTTTGTAGATGACGATGAAAACTGGATGCCATTTGAAATGAAACCATCCTATGTGGTAGAAAATATTGTGGAAAAAGGAGAAATTGCTTGTTACAAGTAATTTCTTCATTCTCTACAATGTTTTCTTCCCTAAAAGACTAAGTTTTTTAAACTTCTGCCTTGACTTGAAATTGTCGTCTGCGGCTTCTTTCAGTTTGGACCAGTCTTAAATTTCACTGCATGGGAATGGGTAAAGATAATTGCATTACTTATGCATTCAACCCTTAAAACCCTTTCCTATACGGGCCCAAGATTTTACAACCCCGTGATTTCATCATTGAGAAACCATTGTGGAAAAAGAAGTTGCTTATGAGAAATATTTTCTTTTCCATAAATATTTTCTTCCACATAGAATGTTTTCTTACCGCACACATTTTCATTGTCATCTGCAACCTCTTTTAATTTGGACGACTCAAAAATTTCATAAATGGGAAAGGGTTTACTTTCAATTTATAGATAAATTATTTTCTTCCAATGTGTCTAGAACCTTTACAATTTTTCAATTTTGGATATTGTTTTGTTATGCAGTCATACACAAAGCTATCTATTCAAATTTCACTTTATATTGAGAATGGACTCAAACATCTTTCCATTTCCTTAAAATTTCAAATACAAACAAGTCAATCCACATCCCCAGAAACACATGGTTTGAGTAAATGACCTAGTAAGTATGCGTTATACCTCTCTTTTCATTGAAGGAATCTACTATCAATCATTGAGTAGTAATGATTTTATATTAGATAAATAGTGTCTAAACTTGAGTTCAAATGGTAAATATCAGTAATACGAAAGATTCTCTCTCGCTGATAAATACCAATGATAATTCAATTCCTTAGCATATCTATCTACAAGCACTGGCAATTGATAAATGGAATCGGAATTGGTCAACAGCTTGCTTAAAGGTCAATTACATAAAAAGTAAGAAACTATGCAATAAATTGTTATGTGAAAATGATAAACAACATGTGAATCAAATAATGGTCTGTAATGAGATGAATGGTAATGATTAAACAAGGTTAATTAGACAAGGTTAACCAATTCACAGACAACAAAATTTTAGACTGGCCCAAAATCAAAGAAGTTGCAGACAATAATTTCAAGTTTACAGAATTTCAAATATTTCCACCTTTCTGGGTAGAAAACAAAGTGGAAAACGTAGAAAATTGCTTGTCAAATTTGCCACATCATTTTCAATTTTTTTTTCCTGGGGCCGTTAAAAAGCAGGATTAACTTGTAATGGGTTAACACTGGGAAAAAATAGCACTACTTTCAGCGCCTTATGGGAATATAATTACAAGATCTTTAAAACCTTCTATCCAGGCATTGACAAGTCATTTATGGATAGCTTTTACTGCCGTGTGTAAATGAGGTGTATGTTTATTGTTGTGTGCAGCCTCACCTTCATCTATACCACCTTCACAAGCAATTTGATGTACACCAACATTATTTTGATAAATTTCTAATACATGAGACAACTTCTGTACCATTTCTTCAGGGACTTCATTTGAGTTGTTCCCTTATGACGTTATAAAATAAATGTTTGTCCATGCTTTATCTCTTTGAAATATATGTACTTTTAAAAGTTTTTGGCAGAAACACTAATCTTATTTTATAATAAGTCATTTTGTTTAGTTTTTATTTAAGAAGGATTTAAAGTCAAAATATTATCATTACAGACAACCCCTTCCTGCACAGTGATGCTTTTGGACGCTCTCAAGAAAAACAATAGGGAAAATATTGTATAAAATAAAGAAATTGCTTGTAACAAGCAATTTCTTCATTTTACACAATGTTTTAAAACAAAAAAGTTGAAAAAAACTAAAATTTCATAAACTTTGAATCCTCGCCTGCAACTGCTTTCAATTTGGACCAAACAAAAATTGTGAAGTCTAGTAAGAGGTTAGAGACTTGTACAAACTTCTGCAGTGACGTCAAATTCCCATTTGACCAGACTAAAGATTACTTCTACAACAACTACACAATACTGAAACATATATAATGAATGCTATAAAGATGCAAGACCTATCTTATCTAAGAATGGACAGAGAAACTGTCCTAAGGGGAAAACAGGCTATTTAACCCTTTCCAACACAACAAAATGTTAGACTGGTCCGAATTTATTGATGATTGATTGAATGGGGTTAAACGCCACTTTTAACAGTATTTTAGTCATATTGTGGTGGATGGAGCACCTAACAATGGATTCCAGGTATTTCTCACACCAGTACTACCACTACATCCTTTCCTAGCCTCCAGCTGCTATCCCACTTAGGTTTACGATTATCCACCCATTGGTGAGAGACCAATATAAGAAAGAATATGTGCCGCCACCAGGGATCAAACCCATGACATCCCATGATAGAAGATTGGGAGTCTGGTGCACTACCGACTGCACTATGACGGCTACGGATATGACATGTGAGGTCTGCACATGTGTATTACCATATATCTATTTATAGAAGCTGCAAACAGCAATTTTTATTTCATGAAATAATAAGAAAAAATAATCTTTTTTGCTAGAAAACACGGTAGAAAATGAACAATTTCTGCTGGCTTTCAAATGAAATGTTGCTTTGACCAAACTGTCTGCTTTGGTTGAATTATTTCATGTTTCTACCATATACTAGAATCACTTGGTCAATCTTGGATAAAATAGGTCACAGATTAAAACTACTGAACACAAATGGAAAAGATAAATATCTATATACATTTTTATTCTTTATCATAAGGACAACAGTACTAATGAAGCTCTATTCATTAACCCATTCCAACACAGTGAATGCCTTCTCAATATAGAACTTTGGAAAATTGTGTGAAATTACTTGTAACAAGCACAAAATTCTCTCCACAAAATCTTTCAAAGTTTCCATTCTTAATTCAAATTAGTCTGTAATCTGCAACTTCTTTGAATTTTGACCGTCTAAGATTATTGTCTTGTAATGACTTAAACAAAATCTCTGATTGCCTTCTTTTCTTTTGAAGGAACAATAACATACCAAAAAGTCTTTATTCTAAATTTGGAAATCATTTCAGTATAATCTGCAAAATCTGCGGGTGTGTCTTCCCTTTTCAATGGTTGTGTTAAATGAATAGAACTGCATAAAGAGTTTCAATTTACATGATTCCAACAAACACATGTATGCAGGCACTCTCTGAGTAAACATTTAAGCATAAGATTTTGATCAAAGCTGAGACAGGATACTATTAACCCATTCCCACACAAATCCTACTTTATAAGACTCTTATGAAGGAGGCTTTTAGAAAATATTGTTTAACCCATTCCAACACGGTTGAATTTTAGACTGGTCCAAATTCAAAGAAGCTACAGACGACAATTTCAAGTTGATAGAATTTTGAATTTTTTCGTCATTTTGGATAGAAATCATTGTGGATAATGAAGAAATTGCTTGATACAAGCAATTTCTTCATTTTCCACAATGTTTTCAAGAGCTTTTTTTGGGGGGGGGGGGCGTAAAAAGGAGGGATTGAGTTGTAATGGGTTAAAATGAAGAAAGTGATTGGAACAAGCAATTTCTTCATTTAAAACAGTGTTTTCTACAAAAGACAGAAGATTTGCAAAATCTTGTCACCTTGTTGTTTCCAACTGCTTTAAATTTTAGTCAGTCTAATGAATTGCTGTCTGGCAATGGGTTAAATCTAAACAGCATATTGCATGGTTATGTCAAAACCATATAAATTACAGCATAAATTCGGCTGAAGTCAAGAGATTTAAAAGTATATTTGGGATTAACAATCACATTACAGGGTTTTCAACAACAATCCTGATAATAACAAAATACTGCTTAACTGCAAATGACTGCAATATGCAATCTTAAACATGTTAAACTGACAGAATTTCACAAGTTCCAATTTAAACCATTCCCCAACAGTGATACTTTTTTGATGTCTACTAAGAAAATAGTTTTGGAAAACATTGTGGAAAATGAAGAGATTGCTTGTATCAAGCAATTTCTTCATTACCCACAATGTTTTCCATCCAAAAAGATGAAGAAATTTAAAATTTCAACAACCTGAAATTGTTGTCTGTAGCCTTGCTCAAATTGGACCAGTCTCAAAATTTTGTTGTGTGGGAATAGGTTTAATGATGCGAAACCACTGGACTATGAAAATTCAGGCTCCAAGCTTGGAGTTTATTACCCATATTCATTCTTTTGGTCTTCTCAATCATTTGACTAGATACAAATTTTTCCATCCAAGCCATATTTCTTTCACCTGAAAACATTATTGTTCAAGATAGATTAATTTTTTGTGAATTAAGTCTATAAACTCATGAATGATTGAACAAGACCAATGGAATTGTATCAAGATGTTAAAATATTTGATAGGTTGGAAAGCTCATAGCATTATTCTTGTGCATATAGGCTAAAAGATAAGCTTTCCGCAAATAAAAACTGATTTACAGTACCTGAGGAAAGGAATTGCTGACAGAGTAATTATTTGCAAAACTTAAAGACACAAATTATAGTTGTTAGTTTTATACCTCAAACAGCACAAGTTAACAGCCATATATAAAAACCAGTCAAATTTGTACATCATCTTGAATTTTCCTGAAGTAATTTTCAAAATAATAATCTTAAAATGACCGTAAATGCACATAAAATACTCTTGAAGCAATTTATTCAGACAATAAAATCAGTTCATTCAAACAAATGAAACAAATAATGCACAAAATGACACACTAAGTTCAAAGAATACTTGAATATAAATTAATACTATGAAGCACTTTAACCCATTACCAGACAACAAAATCTCCGACTGGTTTAAAATTAAAATAGGTTCCATAGGATAAAAATGTTAAATCTTTGTCCAAGTAGAAAACATTGTGAAGATGAAGAAATTTTATGTAACAAGCAATTCTTCATGTTCACAATGTTTTCTTGAGTTTTTAAGGGTGAGTAAAAAAAGCAGGATTGTTTGGGAATGGGTTAATCAGTAACTAAACTATAATTTGAGATTAATAATATGACACAGTACACCTTCGATAAATAACTATGTACATCATTAAAAATTTAGAATTAGTTTATACAAGACTAAACAGAAATAATTACAATTCACCATGCAATATAACAATTCATCCAAAACTAACATACCCATTGCAAGCATGTAACTGAACTGGGATACCCTTTATAAGCTTAAAAGCCATAAGAATGATCAATGGCAAAAAGGTTAAGAGCAATTCATGGCATTTTAGCTTCCATGATAAAAATAGGAGATTAACCCATTACCAGATGACAGGATTTAAGATAGTTAAAATTGAAAGGAGTTGCTGATTATAATCAGAAGTATGTTTAAATGAAAGAAATGCCATTAACAGAAGGAAACATTGTGAGAAATTTCTTTCACAGAAAAAAAACATTTTTTCTTTTTATACAATTTTCTTCAGCGCTTCAAAATGCACTTGGGTATAAAACCTTTTAAATCAACAGTTTCCTGTTTTGCAAAATATTAGATCTATCCAAAGATAAAGGTTTTGCAGATAAAACTGTAATTAAACACATTCCCACACAATGATGCTTTCAAATGCCCTCAATATGAAAGCTGTAGAAAACATTGTAGAAAATGAAGAATTTTTTTGAAATTGGACTGGTCTAAAATTCCTTTGTGTGGGAATGGGTGAAAAAATAATTTAGTAGGGCAAAAAATATTGTTCTTGCTACAAGCAAATTCTTCTTTTTCTACAATGTGTTTTTTTTTTTTTTTAAATCATAAAATCAGAGGGATTTCAAAACCAGTGATTGAACAGGAAAGGGTTTATGTATTAATGAATCAAACAAGATGAAGTGCTTTCTACTAAGGTGACTGCCAGCACGTCGTTTGTGCCAGTGTGTGACATTTCCAACAGTTTCATGTGTGTTTGACGTGAAGACACAGAGCAGTCTGGATAGTGCCCTTGGTTTTTTATCATCTGATGAAACTATCTATAGATGACTCAGATCATTATGTGAATTCAGAGCCGATCTGTGTAGTTACTTTGCACACACACAGAATTGTAAAATATAGATTTGCTCATTTGTTGAAAATATCATACACTTGCTCATTTCAATTTACAATGTTATTCTACTTTTAAAACCCATTCCCTCACAATGACCCTTCTAGAGGCCCCTACAGAAGAACACTTTATAAAACATTGTAGAAAATGAAGAAATTGCTTGTCACAAGCAATTTGTTCAATGTCCTCAATGTTTTCTATCCCAAAAGGCAAAAACTTTCTTAATTCTGCCAACTTGATATTGTCATCTACAACTTCTTCTAATTTTGGACCAGTCTAAAATTTTGTCCTCTGGTAATTGATTAAACTGATCCCTTGTGATCAATAGACCCCAGTTTTAGACATATCTTTTGTGTACAACTTCATGACAGTGGAAACTAAGTACCACTATAGTACATTTTCCAAAATATATACAAAATCGTCTATAAATACAAAAATTATGATGTGATAAAACACAAAATGTAAATGC
Organism: Fragum fragum; assembly: GCA_946902895.1. Taxonomy (NCBI): domain Eukaryota; kingdom Metazoa; phylum Mollusca; class Bivalvia; order Cardiida; family Cardiidae; genus Fragum; species Fragum fragum. The sequence goes on along the minus strand of OX336375.1, from coordinate 35,464,298 downwards.
ATTTATTTAGTTGATTTCAAAATATATACAATCTTGGAGTCTAAATCTACTTCCATATACAGATTATTACATCACCAAGTACCCCTGTGAATCTCAAGCATCTAACGCTGCTAAACTAGTGTATTTACATGCTATACATTCTCATGATGTTTAATGCAAAACATTTGTATGTACTTTAAACTATTAAGGCATGGAAAAGTGATTCATTTATTCAAAATATGGAAAGCAAATCAGATGACAGAGGGAGATTTAATTGGCAATTCTACCTTACTCTCAGACAATCTTACATTTTTTAACAGACTTGACGTGTCATGATTCAAAGGTGAATACAATGTAGTGCCCAAACTCTATGTTGTAAAAAGGGATCTTCACTGAGAGACAACATTCAAAATCTTTTATTTTTTTTTCAATTTGTACCAACAATATCTGGTTTGCAAGGAATTTTTGATATTCAACAAGGAAATTAACCCATTGCAGCATAATCCTATGTTTTGAGGCCATGAATATAAAAAATTTGAAAACTTTATTGGAAAAGCAGAGAAAGCTGGTAATGAGCCTTTTCTCCTTTTCCCATAATGTATTCATCTGCCACTTCTTTAAAATTGGTTCTGTCCAAGACTTTGTTGTCTGGTGGAAGGGTTAACACAATTCCCTTTACCTGGATATCTGAAATTCACTTGACGGTATCATAATCCACCTATTGACCAACTGCTGGCCCCAACCACTTACTTTTTTAGTGCCTCCCATTGACTCTGGTAGAAAGTCCTACTTAAACTGTGTTATTTTTCAAAATTCATGATCAATAGCATGTAACAAGAGTAGAATAGTTGGTTGGCGACCTAAATATCGGCCTAAAAATTGTAACCACAGCTTGAATAAACTGTAGTTATGACATTAAAGTTGCCAAACCGACAAAAATATAAACAAGAGCACAGCCTTAGGGTGCCTACACTCGGCTATTGGGTGCTGGACAGTGGACAAAATGCATCTAGTTATCCCCCTTGATAGTATAGGTTGCTCTTTTGATAGTGAACAAGTGTGCCAAGTTTCAAGTAAATGCCTTTAGTAGAACCAGAGATATCACAAAATGTCAAAGACTACAACAACAACGACACCAAGGCTATAGCAACACCTCAGGTTTTCTCAAAAAACAGCCGAGCTAACAAAAATGGCGGCCAATGTCGGACAAAACTCAGTTCCAGTCACATTGAATGATTTCATTGGTCAACTTACTTGATTGACAGCTGCGATTGGTCAATTGGGATGAAGAAACTCATTTAGCATTGTAATGCCCTCTTTTATCAATCAAACAATGTTGGTGATTAAAAAAATTATATTTACACAAAACCTTTTCATTGTGAGAAAAGGAGAAGAAATATTCTATGATGATCTAGGGATCAAAAATAGTATTCAATGAAAACCTGTACAACATGCTACATTACTAGTATGATTCGTGAATACAAAAATAATGACAACTCTAGAAATTTGGCAAAATATAAAGATTCCATTATATACAAGCAATGGGGTCATGAAAGGGAAAAAACATGCATTACCTTGATATTGTTTCATAAAGTATGTATCCCTTATTCCTTCAAAAAGATTAATAAGCTGTAGAAATATTTAAACTTCAGGTGAGAGAAAAACTAAACTGTGCCTTTGTCTAAAGAATTTTCAGTCAAACATACTAAGGCATACCAAATATTATTGACTGGGAAAGAGGTTTAAATGGTAGCGTGCTTTCTGAAATCCATAAAATTGCTCTGATTGCTTCCTTTCTTTTGTTAGGAAAGCCTTTAAAATAATAATTTTGTTTTCTAGCTCCCAATTTCTTAAAACCTGGATTATACCACTGGTACAAAAACATTTATCTTTCTTTCCCTCTGCAGTAAAATATTTTGTTTTTGTTGATGTTTCTCTATTAATTCTATTCTGTGATCAAAATTTACAGATTTGAATTGGCTCAAAAATTGTTTAACATATCTATGAAATAATCAAGAATAGTACCTCAAAGACTGCATCAAACTGGGAAAATATTTTAATTGTTCTTTCTTAGTTTTAAATAAAAAAAAATGGAGATAACTTTTTTCACAGAACTATGAATATAAAAACTAATCATATCTGTGTATAAAGCCACTTTAATTGGTTTCAACATTTTTACCTAATGCAAGAAGAAAATATGCTGCAAATTTATCTGAAACAGGAATAGAGAATTATAAAACATGCAAGAGAACACTAAAACAGTGTTGGAAAAGATGCAGTTACCCTTCCATTATACTTTATAAACTTTCATCCCAATGTTATAGAATAACTCTTTTAAAAGTCATAATGATCAGTGCAATATGCAGATAAAGTGCATTATTTAAAATCATGTCTTAATTCTTCATAGGGAAAACATGTAATTAACTTGATTTCCTGCCAATAAAATACATTTTCTGATCAAGCAACCTTAAAATCAAGATAGAATTTTTCTATGGTAAAGATTTTTTTTTAATTTAGGACTAGTGGAAGTATAAAAAACTTGCAAATTGTCTCAAAAACTATTCATGTAACAATAACATAGTATTTTGTACAATTATTATTCAGAGTTAAACATCACTAATCCAGTCCATGTGTAGATCAATTATATTTACAACAATTTAAATACATTTACTGTCTTTGGGGGACATTTCATACACATGCTAGAAGTTACAGGCAAATTTATGAAGAAAATGGTAAAATAGTGGTTGAAATAGTAACAGGACTAACCAAATTACAACATAACAAATATATTAAAGTGATAAATAGATTCATAATTATTTAAATACAAATAAAAAGGCATATTATATCCCATATTTGATAAAATTGTGCAAGTTTATCGCAACACGAAATAAGTTGATTTGACCAACTTCAAAGCCCATATGCTTCACCATTCCTCCATGAAGCATATCAATCAGATCAAGAATATCATTTGACTTGGAATTTTACTCAACCCATTCCCATTCCACAAAATTTTAGACTGGTCTAAATTCAAAGGAACAGTAGACCATAGTTTTAGTGAAATTTAAAAAAATTATTGTCTTTCTTTGTGGAAAACATTGTGGATAATGAAGAAATTGCTTGCAACAAGCAATTTCTTCATTTTCTACGATGTTTTCCAAATCCAAATCTTTTTTTCATGGAGGCATCAAAAAGCAGGATAATGTGGGAATGGAGTTGAGAATCTTGATCAACCATCAGTCAACATTAAAACATCAAATATTGTTGTCTATAAATTTTCCCATCTTTTCAAATATTTTTTGATCTATTACAAAATGTTCATTGCACAAAGGCAAACTTATTCCCACACAACAAAGTTTTAGACTGGTCGAATTCAAAGTTACTGCAGAGGACAGTTTTAAGTTGATGGAATTTTAAATTTATTCTTCTTTTTGAATAGAAATCATTGTGGATGATGAAGAAATTGCTTGTAACAAGCAATTTCTTCATTTTTCACAATGTTTTCCAAAACTTTTTTCATGAGTGGCGTAAAAGGATGGGATTGCATAGGGAATGGGTTAATCAAGACCTCGTTTGGTGAGCAAAAATGTTGTAGACACAGCTTTATTAAAGCATTTTGCTTGCCCAATAACAATTAAATAATTAATTTCAAAATTGAAATAGCTCCTTCTATCTGGCATTATGAAAGTTGGTCAAAGAGTATCAACTTTTTACCATGTATAAAAATTTATCAACACTTCACATAATATATCATTTTTTCACTTAAAACAATATTTAGCCCATATTTAGCCCATTTCTCCTTTTAAATTAAACAATGTACTTTTGACAAAACATTTTCCATATTTATCCAGCAAAGTACTGATAAGGCCTTGCTTTGTTTGGGGACAGAGGGTATGATGTATATAGTCCAGATGTTGTATTCAACGCGGGATATGGTGGTGCAATCTGGGAGTGATATGAAGCGGGTACTGTAGTCGCTGTCTGAAACACAGGATGTACATGGGCTGGCAGTGGGTGTGTTGTATACTGGACATGTCTCGGGCTCTGATGAGCTGGGGGTGGAGCCAGCGTCGAAGCAAAGGGACTAAACTGCCCTATACCAGCAGGGATTCCAACTTGAGGCTGCTGGTGTGCAGGTACCAGGTAATGATGGATTGGACTTGTTGGTCTCCGTCTGTAATCCCTTAAATCATATAATTTATATTCATGTTAAATAATTTGAAATAAAATCACTGCATGTGGAGAACAACACTCAGATGCAGGCACATTATAACCCTTTCCTGTTCAATCCCTGGTTTTAAGTCCCTGTTTTCTTATGCTTGTACTAGATAAAACATAGTGGAAAAAGAAGAAATTGTTCGTAAAAAGCAATTTCTTCTTTTCCCACAATTTTTCAAACAGTTTCTTCTTTTTCCACAATATTTTCTACGCTACTGAATGATTATTTTTCCAATAAAATCAACTTGAAATTGTTGTCCGCAAAACATTTGAATTTGGACAGGTCTAAAATTTTGCAAAAAAGGAAAGTGTTAATGTCCAATTCAAGGAAATTTCAAAACATATTTATCATGTACACATCCTTAAGTTTTCATATTTGTTGTGAAAAGTAAAATCAATTAAACCCATTACCAGACAACAAAATCTTAGGTTGGTCTAAATTCAAAGAAGTTGCCAACAACAATTGTAGTCAATGTAATTTTAAAAATCTTTGACTTTTGAGGTAGAAAATGTTGTGGATAATAAGGCAATTGCTTGTTATAAGCGGTTTCTTCATTTTCTAAGTTTCCAAAGCTTTTTTCTTAGGGTAAGGGTGGGGTTTGAGGGGTTAGAAATTGGGATTGTGTTGGAATGGGTAAAATAATAGATATTCATTTTCCGTCATATCTTTAACAGTAAGGTGATGTTTCAGTGAGCAGAAGGCAGACATCTGACAACCTGATCATAGTTAAATCATTCCCACACAAACCTGTACTCTGCGCTTAGTTGAGCTAAAAATACTTATAAGCAATTTTACACAATGATTTCTACCCAGAAAGTTGAAAAAATCTAAAATTTCATAAACTTAAAATTGGACCAGTCTTAAGTTTTGTCCTCTAGTAATGGATTAATTAAATACCGGATTTATCAAACTGGTCTTCTAGAAAAAATATAAAGTTGGGAAAACTTTATGTATCTGTTCATAAATGACTCCTTCGATAAATTCACTATTTCAAGGCCACTTATTGAATATCCTCTCTATAGAGAATCCAAATTGTTTCAATTCTAATCTATGCCTATTTAAGAATATCCCAATAAAGGGACAAAAGGTGATCAAGTTTTTTTGTTTGTACCTGTGAAGATCCACTTGAGAGCCGGTGTTCAGTAAAACTGCTTGTTGTCCAACAGGCATACCAGGATGGGCAGGTGAAAGTTGAGAGGAGTTCGTCCCCGTGTGGGGAGCCACAAAGTTCAAATTGCCGTTTGACTGGTGTTTGTGACTCAAGCTTGTTGACCCATGGTATGTATGTCTGTGATTGTTATTTTGTCTCACTGTTGGTGATACATAGGCTAACTTGCCTTGAGCTGCCATTAAATTCTTCTCCATTTCTTGAGGCAGGCGAATCTCATGTCGCGGACTACGATCTTTATATTTCTCAGGTTGCTGTGTGACTAGTCCAGGTATGTGCTTATGTGATATATGATGAGAGTTCTTGTTATTATGAGACGAAGATGTATGGTTATCTTTACGAGAATCAACTCGCAGATTTGGGGGGATCAGTGCGGCAGTTTCATCCACCGTCGTCAATCCAAGAGGGTTTATATTTAGATTTGCATCCTGGAACAGACCCAAATCTATGTCCTCATGTTTAATGGGTGTAAGCATGACTTGGTGTTTGGAGCTGAGATCTTCAGCCAGTGTGTGATTTATAACATTCTTCCTGCTTGTATTTCCACCACCAGTTGGTATTCCGAAATTGTCCAAGTGGGAGTTCTTGGACATGGTCAAGGTATTTTGATCTGGTACCTGCTGTTCTCGATGATGCCTTTAGAAATAAAATAAATGCTTGAATAAGATATGTGCTTCACCCATTCCCACACTACAAAATTATAGACTGGTCCAAATTGAAAGAAGCTATAGACGACGATTTCAAATTGATGGAATTTTAGAGTTTTTCATCTTTCAGGATAGAAAACATTGTGAATAATGAAGAAATTACTTGATGCAAGCAATTTTTTCATTTTCCACAATGTTTTTCAAAGTGGTTTTCTTGAGGGGCACCAAAAGGAGGGATTGTGTGGGAATGGGTGAAACCTTTCCTGTACAATCCCTGATTTTACGCCACTGTGATTTTATACTAGAGAAAACATTGTGGAAAAAGAGGAAATTGCTGAATGATTATTTTTAAGATGGACTTTTTATTGTTGTCTGCAAAAAAATGAATTTCGACAGGTCTAAAATTTTGCAAAACAGGAAACTGGCCCGCTGACTCTACTTGCAACATAAAGCAACTCAACTTCAATATCAAACAGTTTTATTTTGTAAAATCAATTGCAAGTAGGTTGCAACCTAAACATCGTAACTACAGCTTGAATAAGCTGGAGTTATGACGTTGAAGTCACCAAACCAGCAGAAATATTCAACATTAACCCTTGTCATGCTGAACCCGGAATATTCCGGTTTTGGCAGGAGGTGTAGACTAAGATCAGACTGCACTTATGTGCAGGCTAATCTTAGTCTACACCTCCTGCTCGTACTTTTCCTGCCAGAGTTGTTCATGAAAATGATTTCTAAAAAAAATATTAATTTTTGAATAATCATTTCTATCAGTGCTTTCAGCCCTTTGATTTGACAGCAATTAAATAAGGTTATCTATACAGCATGACAAGGGTTAATGTTGGCGTGAGTTCAAAGTTCACATCTAAATGAGCAAATAAATTGATCAATTGATTTTTTTGACTGACAGTCATGAGCCTTCAATTCTTTCTCAAATCAATAGTAAACTCTCTCATAGGATTTGTTTGTTTGAAGGGGGTTTTACGTCGCTTTTAAAAATCTTTCATTTATATCACGGCGGCTGGAGCACCTAACAATGGAATCCTGGTATTTCTCACACCAGTACTACCATTACATCCTTTCCTAGCCTCCAGCTGCTATCCCACATAGGTCTACGATTATCCACCCATTGGTGAGAGACAAATAGTCGGAAAGGATGAGTGCCGCCGCCGGGGACCGAATCTCTCATAGGAACAAACACAGACAGGAGAGACAGATTTCTTTTCCGAGAACTCAAGATCACGCCTATTTATTTTCCATTGAACAATTAGTATCAGGAAAATATGGGTTATGATCAATCTTTAAAGCTTTCCTACTTATAACAATTACTGAGAAGGGTTATTAAACCTTGTCAACCCTTTCCTGTTTTGCAAATTTTTAGACCTGCCTAAATTCAAAGGTTTTGCAGACGAAAATTCAAAGTTGATTTTATTTGAAAAATAACCATTTACTTGGGTAGAAAATATTGTGGAAAAAGAAGAAATTGCTTGTTACAAGCAATTTCTTCTTTTTCCACAATGTTTTCTAAATCATAAAATCAAAGGGACGTAAAAACCAGAGATTTACCAGGAAAGGGTCAAGAGTACTTATAAATATGCCGCAGACCTCAATGTCCCTGCTTAAGTGCTTGTCACATGACCTTCAGTAGTAACATTGAACTTATTTAACAGAACTTTACACTTGACAATAGCATTCATCAAGGGGAACACTTGTGCTATGTTTTTTTTTATATCTGACATCTATCTATTAATGTAGATGATATCCTCTGGACAAATTGGTCAAACACACCAACACACACACTAACACGTGGACAGAGGTAACTCTATATATCCCAATTGTATGGCAAGGGCATAATAAACTCCTCAGCAGAACTGCATTTAACCAATTACTACACAACAAAATTCTAGACGGGTCCAAATTGATAGGAGTTGCAGACGACAATTTAAGAAGATTTAGGCTTTTTCAACTTTCTGGATAGAAAACAATGTGTAAAATGAAGAAATTGCTTGTTACAAGCAATTTCTTCATATTTCATTTTTTCCGAATTGCTTCTCTTTAGGGGTGTCCAAAAGTGTCAATGTGTGGGAATGGGTTAATTCAAAGGGCTGAAAGCATGAGAAGCTCTTATGATAGGTTTTTATTTTTTCATTTTTTCCTATAAACAACTCTGACTGAAAAGGGACAAGCAAGGGATTTAGACTAAGATTAGAGCAGGTGATGTAGACTAAGATCAGACTGCACATGTGTGCAGGCAGATCTTTGTTTACACCTCCTGTCAAGATATGAAAAATTACCAGTTCAGCCTGACACGAGTTATGATATGTAAAATAAAGTATTTATTACCGTCTTATGAGTTTCCCATCTTCATCTTCACTATCTGAGCTGATGGTTATGACGCTGACAGCAGGGCTCGGTGTGTCAGCGATCACGATGGTTTGTCGATGATCTTTTCTTGATCCTGAATATTTTACCATGGGTAGAGGGTCTGCCCATGCTGTAGGGATCAGGGGATCACTGATACGGTTTGGTACCTCGTTCTGTGGTGGTGTGTTTTCCTTCACACGTTTCTTCACAGGAGACAATTGGGTAGAGGCCTGCTCTTTTGTTACCCTGCAAGTAGAAAAAGTTTTATGTAATGATACACCCTTCTTACAAAACCATTGGTTCACACCATTGTGAAAGGCTTCTACATTAAAAACATTATGGGGAAAAGGAAAACTGCTTGACACAGACTTTTTCCTGATATTTTTATACTTTTCCTCTTTTTTTTAAAAAAAAATTGATATTGGGAGACATGAAAACATAAAGCAAATCATTGAAGGGCAATACAATTACTTTGTAATTCACCATTGCATGTAGTTAGACACCCAATACACATGTTTAAACAACCTTTGCAGTGATGAAACATGCAAATTATCAAACCTTTAACCCATTCCCACACAGTGACACTTTTTAATGAACTTCAAGAAGAGCAATTGGGTAACATTTAGAAAAATGAAGAAATTGTTTGAACCAAGCAATTCCTTCATTATACACAATATTTTCAACCAAGAAAATTGAAAAATTCTAAAATTCACAAACTTCAAATTGTCGTTTGCACCCCCTTTCAATTTGGACCAGTCTAAAATGTTGCCATCTGGTGATGTCTTATAGGTTTGTTTTGGTTTTTAACAATTTCCTTTTTTGTTTCTATGTAATTTAGGGACCCATTTAGGGCAGAGCTCAAATACACCCAAGGGCATTTTATTTAACAACTTTTGTGGAGAATACCAAACCATTTTACCATACAAAATTGTCACAAAACCAGGTTTTCAAAGACTTGAGCGAAATCTGTCAAGAATTGAAGTAGATGTGCACTCAAGAATTTTCACAATAAGTCTCCTTTTTCATGATGCAGCACTCAATCACAAAATTTTGCTAGTATGCATTTGTCACATGAAGACAACTATTTTGTGAAAATTTCATCAAAATCTATCAAGGATTGTAGGAGTGGTACACAAGGTAATGTTAACTCCTTCCCAGCTGACAGACCCAGCTGAATGCCACCAACATTCATAAATCCATTAACCCTGTTAATTAGTCCTGTTTTACAAAATTTTAGACCTGTTCAACTTCAAAGGTTTTGAAGACGAAAATTTAAAGTGTAAATAATTCGAAAAATAAGCATTCAGTAAAGTAGAAAATATTGTGGAAAAAGTAGAAATTGCTTGTAACAAGCAATTTCTACTTTTTCCACAATGTTTTTCCCAGTATAATATCACAGAGACGTAGAAACCAGGGCTTGTACAGGAATGGGTTAACCGCATTTTTCCTTCTGAAAACTAGATCAAAAATATTGATACATCAAATAAGAATATTGATACATCAAATGTACATATCACATATAAGTATTTACCTTTGTTTTGTCTGGCGTTTACTAGACTGTGAAGAAACATGTGAATTGGTAAGACCAAAGGCTTGTACCATTCCTAGATTCCAGGCTTGAGGTTGGGCTCCCTACAAATATTTTCAATAGTTGTATAGCTATTAATGGATTCTACATCTAGGGTGTTCTTTAACTGATTCCAACACTATTCCATTTTTTAATCAAGCAATTTCTCCTTTTAACAAATTGTTTTCTAGCCTATTTGGAACTAAGTTTTCAATTTCAAAACAATTTGAATTGTCATCTGAATCACCTTTCAATTTTGACCAGACCAAATTATGTTTTCTGATAATGGGTAAACAACTGAATAAGATAATATAAACAAAGCTAGAAGAGAACTAAAGACGCTTGAGCACCTGTTTCGCTCCATAGGCATGAATGTACTGATTAAGCAAATTTTTGCATGAATTCAAAATAAACTGAATATAAAGAAAATAAATCTAAGTCATTGAAATCTTTGAAATAATTCTAGAGAACCATTTCAAACTTTTCATTTTTTTACAAAATTCAGGTTATGTAAAATTCGTTATGTAAAATTTTCGTTGTATACCATATATGTACATAACCCACCACCATAATAGGCATGTTCTTCAACCAATCAAATTATATGAAGGAATCTGTCAAACAGTCATCTGAGAATCATTCCTGTGAAATTTGGATGAAATCCATCTACAGGTTTCTGAGTATATAACATATATGGAAATTAGCCCTGCCCATTAGAGCCATATTTTTCATCCACTCAAAATTCTTTTTTATAATCTGAGGTCACCAAAGGATCGATCGGGTCAAATTTGCTTGAAATCCATCAATTGCTTTCTGGGAAGAAGAATTTCATAGCTTTTCCCATATGGAAATAAGCCTCGCCCATTACAGCAACATTTTTCGTCACATCAAAATAATTTGAAGCAATTCAAATAAATGTTCACCCAAGGACCATTTCCGTGAAATCCATCCATTGGTTTCTGTGTAGAAGACTTTCAAAGCTTTCACTATATATGGAAATTAGCCCCACCCATTTAGGCCATGTTTTTCATCCAATCAGAATTCTTTGAAGGAATCTAATCAAGGGTCACCCAAGGATCATTTCTGTCAAATTTGGTTGAATTCCATCCACCAGTCTCCAAGAAGAAGATTTTCAAAGCTTTCACCTTACATGGAAATTAGCTCCGCCCATAAAAGCCATGTTTTTCATCTGATCAAAATTCTCTGAAGGAATCTGATAGGTCACCCAAAGATCATTTCTGTGAAGTCTGGTTGAAATCTGTTCAGTACTTTCTGAGGAGAAGTTTTTTAAAGTAAAAGTTTACAGACAGATAAACGAACGGACACACGCAAAACAAACACAACGCCATGACAATAGCTCTCTGCCTGTCAGCCAGTGGAGCTAAAACAAGTGAAAATTTACTGAAGCCTCTTCGGCAAATCAGGAGTATTGCTTGATACATTCAGATCTATTGTACTCAAGAAATATTGAAGGATCCCGACAGAATCCCTAACCTGGACTTGCAGGGATCCTTTCCAAAATTTTGGATCCTCAGGATCCTAGGACACTGTTAGTATTGATCCTTGCAAACCAGAATTATGTTTCTATGTTTAGAAGACAAACCCAGTTGATTTTAGTCTGAAGATGACAAATCCAACCATTAACCACACATGACCATTCTAAGCAATGCCTCCTTTTGCCAAAATGTTTTTCACCTTAAATCACCTATGTTTTTCAACTTAAATGGCTTGTCCTCTTAATACATTCTCTTTGGATATATCTAAAATTTGTTGTCTGATAAAGAGATCTGATTTAAGATACCAACCAGCTGTGATAAAGGGGTCTGATCAAAACCATCTAGTACTATAGACTGTCTCCAGCTGTCAGACAGCACTTGCTGCGTCGCCAAGTTCTCTGGAAGGATCTGTTGAGCCACTGGACGCTGACTGGAAGTGGCTGCAGCCAACCCAGATATCTGCTGGAATGGTCCAACAAGTACTTGTTGACCACCAGGCCAAGTAGGGGCACTCTGTTATTAGAAAAGATACACTGAATTCAACTTAAAAATATTTAATTCTTCTGTCAACAATAAATCTGATATTTTTTGGACTGGTAATCTTGTTTTACGCTAGTTAATGACAGTCATTACCAAAAATCTTAATTTTTTTCATCACAATGGATACAGATCTAGAAAAAAATGCATGTATGTTGATCCTTACATTGTCAATGATATATTCCACTGAATTATTCATATCGTTTTTGACACTAGGAAATTTTTTCCTTAGGGCCAGTCGAAAATGTTGTAATCCAAAATTAGTTTGTTCATGTCATAATTATGACCTTAATCTTACTGAAAACTCTACAGAGTTATCCTTTTTAGCCTTATAAACAGCCCTGGTTTAAATGGGATTAGAAGGTGTAGCCTATGATCACACTGCACATATGTGCAGGATGATCTTTGTCTATACCTCAAGCAAAAAAACAGAAATATTCCCGGTTCAGCATGACTTTTCCTGTTTCCTGTTGAATCTGTTTCATACATATAATTGAAATATATTGCGGAAAAAGAAGAAATTGCTTGTAAAAACAATTGTGACCTGTCCAGAAAAAGAGAGCCTCATGAAGAGGTGGGTAAAGTATTGGACCCGGGTAGACTGCATGATCTGGGCAGGTTGGAAATTTTTCATTCTCTATGGATTTTCAGAATCTAGAGTGGTTATTGTACCTATCATATACTTGTATCTGTCAGAACAAAAAAAGACCTAGAACTTGTCACAGGAAATGACTTAATACCCCCGCAAGAGGCTTGCTTGATGGTTTTTCTTATTCTTTAGAAATGTAAATATGTAAAAATTCAAACGGAAATAATCTTGAACTAAATTGTGTCTTGCCAACACTTTACACACATTCAATGCAAAATCAAGTTCATCATAATCAGAGGAGTTTGCAAAATAAAATGATAAGAATAAAGGTACAAATATAAGAACAAGAGGCCCAGTGGGCCTTAACGGTCACCTGAGTAAAAGAGCACCAAGACAAGTGATTTTGTTTGAAAGAATTAGAAAAAGGTTTGGTTGAAATCCCCTCAGTAGTTCTTGAGAAGAAGATGAAAATGTTTAAAAGTTACCAAAAATGACCCCCTTTTGGTCCCCATTTTAGGCATCCCTGACCTCCAGCCTTTTAATTTTCACAAATCTGTATAATCAGTACCCAATGATGCTTTTCACCAAGTTAGTTTGAAATTGGCTTAGTACTTCATCAGAAGAAGGTGAAAATGTGAATTTTTTAACATGATGAACTTTGACCTCTGGGTGTGGCCCCATACATGACCCCAGGGGCATGAATTTCACAATTTATAATATACCTGTCCTAGTTGTCATGCACACAGAATATTTAAGCTCTGGCATTAACGGTTTATTAGAAGAAGATTTTTAAAGAAGTACCAAAAATTACCCCTTTTTGCCCCCTATTTGGGCCCCTATGACCCCCAGAACCCCTATTTTCACAAACTTGAATTGGCATCCCCAAATGATGCTTTCTACCAAGTTTGGTTGAAATCCGCCCAGTAGTTCTTGAGAAGAAGATGAAATATTTAAAAGTTACCAAAAATTACCCCCTTTTGGTCCCCATTTTAGGCGTCCTGACCCCCCAGCCTTTTTATTTTCACAAATCCGAATAACCATTACCAAATGATGCTTTTCACCAAGATTGTTTGAAATTGGCTTTGTACTTCATTAGAAGAAGATGAAAATGTGAATTTTTTAACATGATGAACTTTGACCTCTGGGTGTGGCCCCATACACGACCCCAGGGGCATGAATTTCACAATTAATAATATACCTGTCCTAGTTGTCATGCACACAAAATATTTAAGCTCGGGCATAAACGGTTTATTAGAAGAAGATTTTTAAAGAAGTACCAAAAATTACCCCTTTTTGGCCCCTATTTGGGCCCCTATGACCCCCAGAACCCCTATTTTCACAAACTTGAATTGGCATCCCCCAATGATGCTTTCTACCAAGTTTGGTAAAAAATCCGCCCAGTAGTTCTTGAGAAGAAGATGAAAATGTTTAAAAGTTACCAAAAATTACCCCCTTTTGGTCCCCATTTTAGGGCCCCCTGACCCCACAGCCTTTTAATTTTCACAAATCTAAATAACCATTACCAAATGATGCTTTTCACCAAGATTGTTTGAAATTGGCTTAGTACTTCATCAGAAGTTGAAAATGTGAATTTTTTAACATGATGAACTTTGACCTCTGGGTGTGGCCCCATACATGACCCCAGGGGCATGAATTTCACAATTTATATTATACCTGTCCTTGTTGTCATGCACACAAAATATTAAAGCTCTGGCGTTAACGGTTTATTAGAAGAAGATTTTTAAAGAAGTACCAAAAATTACCCCTTTTTGGCCCCTATTTGGGCCCCTATGACCCCAAGAACCCCTATTTTCACAAACTTGAATTGGCATCCCCCAATGATGCTTTCTACCAAGTTTGGTTGAAATCCGCCCAGTAGTTCTTGAGAAGAAGATGAAAATGTTTAAAAGTTAACGGACGACGGACGACGCACGACGACGGACAAAGGATGATTGCAATAGGTCACCATGACCATTCGGTCAGGTGACCTAAAAATGCTTAAATTTGAGGTGAGATAATTCATCAATCAGGTGGAGTTAAGACTTGTGATAAATGTATGTATGAAGTTATGATTGCAAGAAAACTGTAGGAGTTTGTGACACAAAATTAATGTACATTTAAGTGTCCAAGTTCAGGGATGAGATTATTCTGCCAGGATGATTTGTTTGTTTGACTGGGGTTTAATGCCAGTTTTTATAGTATTTCAATCATTTCATGCAGCCAGAGCACCTAACCATGGATTCCTGGTATTTGGTTTTTAAATATTATCCCTGACTGACATCTGCTGGATCTGATTTCTTTTTCAAATATTTTACTTATTGAACACCCAGATCAATTTTTGACATTTATCTTAAAAATAATTCTAATTAACCTCTACCAGATCATAATTCTTTTAAATATTTATATTACTGACCCCTCAGGAGTATCTTTTCTATTGACATGAATTGTATCATTTGTAAAGCAGACAGAATATTGAAACAAACATCATTAAATTGTCCTAAAAATGTCTCCTCTTCCTATCATTCAACACTAGCTAGGATTATACCTAAAAAGTCACTTGAGATTTCAAGGACATTAATAAGTATAAGCAAAGAACCTCTTGCTTATCCTGATAATAGTCCTCTCAGATTTTCAATAAGTTTTACATCCCATTTCAGATTCTTAACCCATGAAGACAAATGTTACAGAAAACATAACTGGGAAAGGAAAAACTTGCTATTTACAAACAATTTCTGATTTTCTCAAAAACATTTTTGGAACTTATTTCGTAATTTACATTCAGTTCATAATTTGAACCCTGTGAACAAAAGTGCCATAGCTACAATATATGCCACCTTGTAATTGCTTTTTTAAGAAGATAGCTATAGAGGTATAAAGGTTAGAACTCATGGATTCACCATAAAGAACAAGCCGAGGCAAAATGTTTTGCATTGAGCCCCCTTTTTTCTGTGATGCAGCCTTAAATGGCAAAATCTTGAAAATATGTGCAAGGTCAGTTTACTAGAAACATTTTGTGAAAATTTCATTTAACCCTAGTCATGCTGTATAAATTACCTTACTGAATTGCTGTAAAATCAAAGGGCTGAAAGCACTGATAGAACTTGTTGTTCAAAAATCAATATTTCTTTTAGAAATCAGCTTCATTAACATTTCTGGCAGGAAAATTACAAGCAGTAGGTGTAGACCAAGATCAGACTGCACTTATGTGCAGGCTGATCTTGGTCTACACCTCCTGCCCAAACTGGAATATTCCGGGTTCAGCATGACAAGGGTTAAAATCATCCATAAATGTAGGGAGATGTGTAAAGAAGATGTGGACAGACAGACAGATAAAGATGATACCACTATCGGTGGCCTATAAATTATCATTCGATTAACAATTCATGACAAAGATTTTTCTTCTTTTTTTTTCAATTTGTAGCAATTAACCTGAATTGTAAAACGCTAGTTCATGTAAAACAATTCCCAACTTTTTTCTGCAATACTTTAAATATATGGATAGGGGATTAAACAGACCATTCTTAAATACTAATATCATGCAAAGCGCTGATTATATCAACAAGAAATTTGATAATGATGGTGACGAGCTAAAATGTTTTGTGAGCTTAGTGCAAAAAAAATGTTGTAAACCCATTTTGAGGGGGCAATGTAAAACTATTGTACATTCCTACATACACTTGCACTTTTAAACTAACTTTTCAATTTCTACATACATAATTGACCAATCGCGGCTGTCAATCAAATATCCAGTTGACCATTGAAATCATTCAATTAAACAAGGAATGAGTTTTGAACTCAGACATTTGCCTTCACTTTTGTTTACCTTTTCTGTGGGTTCGGCAACTTAAATGTCATAACTAAAGCTTATTCAAGCTGTAGTTAGGACATTTAGATTGCCAACCACTACTCTACTTTTTTACTCATGCTACTGGCCATAAAATTTGCAAAATAACACCACTTCAATTAGACTTCTTGTAGGAGTTAATGAGTGGGGCCAACGTAGTAAGTGGGCAGAGCCAGCGATATGTCAATTTTGCAACTCCACACCAATCCAGTCGAGCTTAAGACTCTATCTCTCCCACCACCACAAAGAGAAAATTTAACACCTTCTACTAATCAAAATTAAAAATGGGTTTCATGAAATAAATGTGATAGGCTTCGCATGCACATGCATGCAGTGAGAGATGCTATTTCACTTTATTGCTTTCTATCACAATACTTCCTAAAAGGGAATAATGAAGTTTTCTTTTTCTCAAAAAATATGCTTTCTTTATCCAATAATTTCAATACAAAGTACTAATATAAGTTCCCTATGTAGTAAATTGGAAAATGGATTCTGGGAATCTTCTACACTGAACAGTGTATTGAGGATAATTGACCAATCCTGGCTGTCAATCAAAGAAAAAAAATGCCAATCCAATCATTCATTATGACTGAACTCCAACATTGGCTGACATTCTTATTGGCTTATTAACCCTTGTCATGCTGAACCTGGAATAGGTACATTCTGATCTTGGTCTACACCTCCTGCTTGTACTTTTCCTGCATGAGTTGTTTATGAAATTGATTTCTAAAAGAAATATTGATTTTTGAACAACAAGTTCTATCAGTGCTTCTAGCCCTTTGATCTTACACCCATTCAGTCAGGTAGTTTATACAGCAAGACAAGGGTTAAGTATTTCAATTGGTTGGCAACTTATACATCCTAACTACAGCATGAATAAGCTAAGGTTACAACGTTTAGGTCATCAACCAACCTTTTATGTTACTGGCCATAAATTTTGCAAAATAACCCCTTTTAATATTGAAATACAAAAATGGAACTTCTTGTCAGAGTCATTGGGCATGGCCAGCAGAGTCAGTGGGTGGGGCCAGCATTCTGTCAATTATAATTCACAGCCAGTAACATGTAATAACAAAGTAAAATGGTTGACTGGTGACCTAAACGTCATTAAAGTCACCAAACCAACATATATGTTCATCATTAATATGGGCCAACGCCAGAGTTAAAAGTTCACATCCAGTCTAAAAGAATGATTTCACTGGTCAATTGGTTCTTTAAATTGACAGCCACGATCCTTCCATTCAAAGTAAGTTTGAGTGCTATATTGGAAAGAAAACATTGTGAGAGAAGGAGATATAGCTTCTTGTAGTCAATTTTAAATTTTCAACAATATTTTTGAACCGTTTCATTCTTCCTTGTATCAAAAATCAGGACTGTGTGTAATACATTAACCAATTCCAACTCGATGAAGCTTCCATGAAAAAAAGCCTTGGAAAACATTGCAGAAAATGAAGAAATCGCTTGTGTCAAGCAATTTCTTCACTTTCCACAATATTTCTACCCTAAAAATGAAAAAAAAATCCCAATTTTTATAAATTGTCTTCTGCAACTCCTTCAATTTTGACCAGTCAAAGAATTGCCGTCTAGTAATGGGTTAAAGAATTGATATAATTTGCAAAATGAAATAATACTTTGAATAAGTGACAGATTGGCATTTATTCAAAACTGACCCTGACTTGTCTATCCAAGGGTATAAGTATTATCAGGGTATAGGTTATCAGGATCATTACAAAATGGGTTATGAGGGGGGGATAATATAACCACTCTACAATAAACTTGTTCTACAAATTATTGATAAATATTTCAGGCAAAGGATTAACCCATTCCCATACAGTAACGCTTTTTGACGCCTCTCATGAAAAACTATGTAGAAAATATTGTGTAAAATGAAGAAATTGCTTGAAACAAGCAATTTCTTCATTTTACAGAATATTTTCTACCAAAACAGTCAAAAAAAATCTTGAATTTTATTCTTGATTATTGTCTGCACTCCTTTCAATTAGGACCAGTCTAAAATGTTGCAGTCTGGTAATGGGTTAAAGTCTGAGAAAGCAATCTTACTATTGGATCAACAAATTAAGTTTTGTATTTAGCACTTTGTACATCAGAGAACTTAAATATGATTTGAGTATCAAATTATTAACCTATCCCAACACAAGCCTGCTCTTTTACGCTCCCCAAGAAAAAAGCTTTACAAAACATTGTGAGAAATGAAGAAATTACTTGTATCAAGCAATTTCTTCATTTTCCACATTTTCTTCCAAGAAAGACAAAACAAATTGAATTTTGAGTACATAAACTATTGTCTGCAAACATCTTCCAATTTAGACCAGTCCAAAATTTTGTTGTCTGAGAATTGGTTATAAGACAAAGTCCACTGCAATCAGACACAGCTTTGTGGGCTATCAGATGATCATTCCTACAGCTGTAGTTATAATTTCAAGGTAGACAATTTATTGACTCATTCCCAATTGATAATGTGTTTTGACACTTTACAAAGTAAAAAAGCTTTGAAAAAAATTGTGGAAAATAAAGTAATTACTTGTTACGAGCCATTTCTTCATTATCCATAATATTTTCTACCCCAAACACAAAGATTTTTAAAATTTTAAGCCTCAAATATTGCAGTCTGTATTTTCTATATATTGGCCAATCTAGAATATCAATTGGTAACAGGTTAACCCATTCCCACACAACGATGCTTTTAGACGCTCCTCAAGAAAGATAGCTTTGGAAAACATTGTGGACAATGAAAAGCTTGTAACAAGCAATTACCTCAATATCCAACAATGTTTTCCACCATATGATGAAGATTTTCTATATTGCACCAACTACAAATTATCATATGTAACTTCTTTCAATTTTGACCAGTCTAAAACTTTGTTGTGGTAACAGGTTGAATATTTTAACCCTTGTCATGCTGTATAAATTACCTTACTGAAATGGTGTAAAATCAAAGGGCTGAAAGCACCGATAAAACTTGTTGTTCAAAAATCAACATTTCTTTTAGAAATCAATTTCATAAATAACTCTGACAGGTAAAGTACAAGCAGAAGGTGTAGACCAAGATCAGACTGCACTTATGTGCAGGCTGATCTTGGTCTACATCTCCTGCCAAAACCGGAATATTCCGGGTTCAGCATGACAAGGGTTAACACTAGTTTTTGCAGAGTGGCAGTTAAACTTTCATTGTGAGGGTCAGACAGGTAGTGACGGTATATGGCTATGATGGAATGATTGGAATGGACAGGAATGGATAAGCCATATCTAACTTACCATTCGTGGTTTCTAGAGTTAGTTTAAAGAGAAATAAGAACACTGCTAAAATATTTATACACACTTCATATATGCATTGTCTTAACGCATTACCAAACTGAAATATTTTACCAATGTGACAATTTTGTTTGTTTGACATCACTTTTAACAGTATTTCAGTCATACCATAGGCTGGAGCATCTAATCATGGATTCCTGGTTTTTCCAAAACCAGTACAACTACTTCATCCCTTCCGAGCCTCCAGCTGCTCATCCCACTTAGGTTTATGATTATTCACCCATTGGTGAGAGATGAATGTTGGACAAGATTTTTGCCAGGTCCTGGCATCGAACCCTAGACCTTATAATTGAGAGTCTAATTTCCTTTTCATGGCCACAACCTGACAATTTTTTTTACAAGAAAACACTCTTAATAAAATGCCAAACTTGTATTGTGGACAAATCCAATCCCTGGATATATATCCTTGTGAAAGGCATTTCAGAGCCGCAGGATATTAGGGATGATACCCACGAAGCTTATGAAGATATAATCTAATTTTTTGTTTCGTCTATCACAAATGTGTGTTCTGATTGGTGGAAAAAAATTATTCATAACTCCATGAACAAAATTTTGAGCACATAGCGATTTTGTATGTTTCCGCACAAATTAGTCCCATACAGACAGGTATCAAAAATTGTAAAGTTTCTGCTTTTTTCTTTCGATGCTATTAAATTATAAGAAACGAAGAGAATATTTTTTGTTTTCATGACGGTATGAACCGAAAAACTAATCACACTCATGTATGAATCCGCTTTGGGTATTCATACAGTGTGATTAGTTTTTTCGGTTCATACCTCCATGAAAACAAAAAATATTTTCTTCATTTTTTAAATGAATGAATAATCAAGACATGTTGTGCAACAGTAAATACTGTCTAAAACAAAGATTTATTTACAGAAGCTAGTTTGGTAATGGGCTAACACAAGTTCTGTTTATTTTTATCAAGCAGGTTGAACTCTAACTTGAGCACAAGACCTAAGAACTATCTGAAAACAAACATATTGGACCCTTCATGCTCAATAGGAACCATATGGTAACATCAAAATTCTTATGAGTCAACCCATTACATACAACAAAATTTTAGACTAGTCCAAATTGAAAGAAGTTGCAGACGTCATTTCAAATTAAGCTTTAAAAATTCAACATTCTGAGTAGAAGACTTGTTAAAAGCAATTTTTTCATTTTCCACAATCTTTTCCCAATCGATTTTCTTGAGAGGTGTCCAAGAGAGAAACTCAATAAGAATGGGTTAACCCAAACATTAAAAGTTGTTAAAAGTTGTTTAATGGTAATAATGCAAGACAAGTATTTGAAATCATTTGCGCTGGTAATTTTCAGCAACAATTCAATCCCATCAAAAGTAAAAACTATCATGAAGCCAGCAGTAGATTAACCCATTACCAGATGATGTAATTTTAGACCAGTCCAAATTCAAAGAAGTTGCAGACAACAATTTTAAGTAATAGCAATTTTTTGTCTTTTCAGGTAAAAAACATTGTGGATAATGAAAAAAATGCTTGTGACAAACATTTTTTCATTTTCCACACTGTTTTCCAGAACAGTTTTCTTGAGGGGGTTGAAAGGCAGAATGGTGTGGGAAGGGGTTAAGAGAGTTTAAAAGAGTGTTTTTCTAAATTTTTTTTTTAAATTCTATGTCTAGCACTCATTAACCCATTCCCACACAATAAAACTTTTTACCACCTATAAATATGAAGGCTGTGGAAAACATTGTGGAAAATGAAAATTGCTTGTTATAAGTAATTTCCTCATTGTCCACAACGTTTTCTATCACAAAAGACAAAGATTTAAAAGACTTCATCAACTTAAAGTTGTAGTCTACAATTGTTTTTGATTTGGACCTGTCTAAAATTTTCTTGTATGGTAATGGGTTTAACTTAGGGGAAAAGAGAATAAGCACTAGCAAACATAGATTGAACTAGAAATAGTATAGTTTTTCATAAGGAATACAAAACAAGTTGAAACAAAAACTGAAAACCTGTACAATTGAGATGCTATAATCAGATTTTGGTAAATCATTCATATTCTTGATATCTATCTTTTTGTTGCTGGAAAGGTCATGCTATTAAGCTCCAAACAAGAGGGTCAAAATGGCCCAGAATCGCTCACCTGAATTATTTTTAACAATTTCTCAAATTGATCATCCCAGTCCTACCATGCCAACATTTTTCACAAATTAGAATTTCAAAGATATGTTTTAACCCATTCCAAATAAATGATGCCCCTCAAGAAAAACAAGCATTTTTTTATTTTCCACAATGTTTCTACCAAGAGAGTTGAACAAGTCTAAAATTTAAAAACTTTTAATTGTTGTCTACAACTCCCTTGAATTTGAACAATTTGGTAATAGGTTAATAGGGTCACCCAAAGATCATTTCTATCATGAACAATAAAGCACAGTGGCTTTGCAGAAGATATTTAAACAATTATTTCATAATTTCTCAATGTCTCATAAGTCTGTCCTGCCGTGTCACCTTTTACAAACATCAAAAACAAATTTTGAAAAGGGTCACCCATGGAAAATTCCTACCAGGTTTTGTCCAAATTGGCAAAGTGGTTAGGAGAAAACTTTTGAAGAATTATTTCATGGTAACTTTAAATTTGTTAAGCCTGTTCCTACCATGGCTCCATTTTTTCACAAAAATTTCACCAACATGTTTTGAAAAGGGTCACCCAAGACACATTCTTGCCAAGTTTTGTCTAAATTGGCCCAATGGTTTTGGAGGAGAAGATTTTTAATTATTTCATGATTTTTCCCTGTCCTACATTGCACCCACTATTTGGAGAATAAAAATTTCATGAACAAGTTTAGATAAGGGTCAACCAAGAAACTTTCCTGTCTGGTTTGTTTTAAATTGGCCTAGGGGTTTAGGAGTAGAAGATTTTTAAAGAGTTATTTAATGATCGACTGATAATTTCCATGACCCCATTTTAAAAAGGTGTCACCCAATAAACATTCCTTAGTCCGAATTGACCAAGTGTTTTATGAGAAGAAATTTTTTGAAGAATTCTTTCATTATTTGTCTAAGTCTAATAAGACAAGCACTCACAGGCCCCCATTTTTTCGCAAATCAAAATTTCAGAAAAAAGCTTCAAAATTGGTCAAAGAAGGAACATTTCTACCAAGTTTGGTTCAAAATGGCTCAGTGGGTACAGAGAAGTTTTTCAAAGAATTGTTCTGATGCCTGTCTGACCCAGGGTGATCACAAAAGCTCATCTAGAGCATTTTGGCTCAGGTGAGCTAAAAGAGAGCCATTTCAAATTTAAATTCCATTACTAAATCGTCAAAAGCTATGTTGAGGGTACTCATTGGAATCGTCTCATGAAGAAAATTCTAACAAGTACCACATCATAGAGTTTGGACGAGAAATAAAAGATTCAGATTGTCTTCAATCCCCCTGAAACTCTGCATGCTATTAACCCATTCACAAACAATTCTGCTTTTGGATGCCCCCTAAGAAAAAACTTTTGACAACATTATGGAAAATGAAGAAATTGCTTGTTGGAAGCAATTTCTTCATCATCCACAATGTTTCCAACCTCTAAAAGACAAAAAAAGATTTCATAATGTCAACTGCAACTTCTTTAACTTTGTACCAGTCTAAAATTTTGTCATCTGGTAATAGATTAACGCATTGCTGATCAATCCTGCTTTTTACCCCGCCCCCAAAGCTTTTAAGACATTTTGGACAATGAAAAAAGGGTGATTTCTTTAATGTTTACAATGTTTCCTACTCTTAACCCTTTCCTGTTCAATCCCTGGTTTTTACTTCCCTGTGATTTCATCATTGAGAAGAGATTGCTTGTGATAAGAAATTCCTTTTTTCTCCACAGTATTTTCTACCCTACTAAATGGCTATTTTTCAGATCAAATCCAAAGTAAATTTTCATCTGCAAAATGTTTGAATTTTACATAAAACAGGAAAGGGTTAAATGCAAAGTTTTTCTAAATCCAAACAAATTCATATTTTTGTCATACTAGAAAGTAGTCAACTGAATTCTTGTTGGTCAACTGCACCTTGGTTGGTCAGCAAAACCCTTGCAAAAGCAAACACACACACGTCACACGCATATCCGATGTTAATGAACCACAATTATTACCTGTGTTATTAACTGAGGCTGTAGCTGTAATGTTGGAGCAGCCTGTGTAACCATAGGAACTGGGTTGTATCTTGATGGAGAGTTCAGACCTACAAAATATTCAATTTTAAATTGTTACTATGATTTTTTTCCCCTTTTTTCGGGGAGGGGGGGTGAACTGATTTTTTATTTGTCAATAGATTTAGTTGAGTTTTTTTTTGTTTTTTTTTCTATCCTTTTTAATTAAGCCATTCCCAAACAAAAAAGTTTTAGACTGGTCCAAATTGAATGAGGTTGCAGAAGACAAAACAAAGTTGGTTTAAATTGAAAACAAGGGCTATATGAGCTAGATATATTGTGAGATAATAAGAAATTACTTGTTACAAGCAACGTGTTCTTTCTCACAATGTTTTCTTCAGCACATAAAAATGCAGGATCCTATAGTCATGGATTAACCCATTCCAACACAGCAAAATTTTAGACTGGTCCAAATTGAAAGAAGCTGCAGACGACAATTTCAAGTTGATGGAATTTTGAATTTTTCATCTTTTTTGATAGAAAACATTGTGGATAATGAAGAAATTGCTTGATACAAGCAATTTCTTCATTTTCCACAATGTTTTCCAAAGCTTTTCTCTCAAGGGGTGTAAAAAGGAGGGATTGGGTTGGAATGGGTTAATTAGGTTGAACATGCAAATAATGTCTTTTATTATTTTTCTTTCAAAATACAACATAGGTAAAAATTAGAAAGGGAGAGCAAGCAATTGTTAAAAGCAGTTCCATTCTTTTCCATTTGTTTTCTACATAGAAAGATATAAATATATCTAAAATATATATCAACTTGATATTGTCTCTCAAACTTCTTTGGATTTGGACCAGTCTTAGATTTTGTGGTTTAGTAATGGATTTAAGTTAGTCTGCATTTGTCTATAAAAACTTCTAAGTAAACCAACATACTGTAAGTTACAATTGAAGTCTTACATCTTATTGTACCTCCCTACCCAAACACACTCTGACTAACTTAAATCAGGTATGTCCCCTTTAAACACTGGAGGATTAAAAAGAATATCAATTATATTTGATCTACTATCGAGAAAAACCTACCTAAATGACAGCTAGACTATCTCTGAATGTGATTAATACCCCCCACCTTTAAAGAATATGGCTCCATGTCTTAGAAAGAAATATTTTCTTTTCCCTCGAAAATAGCCTTTTTTTTTCAACAAGGGGCCATAACTCCAAGCAAAATCAGTGTAGCATAACCAAAATGGTACATGAACCTCTATGTGTGATGTACATGTGAAATTTGAGTCAAATCCATTCCACAGTTGAAGAGAAAATGAGCGGACAAGATTTTTTTATCAATGGGCCATAACTCTGTCTAAAGAAAATGGAGCACAGCCAAATTATAATATGTATATCTCTACTTGCTATCGAGTCTTATCTGTACAGTTTGAATCAAATCCATTCTCCAATAATTGCAGAGAAACAGAGTGGACAAGGAAAAAGCGGACTAAAATATCAACTGATCAACCTACTGACAAGCCAACTCCTATATAACCTCCAAAAAAGTTTGGAGGGTATAATAATGGCTATACTGTTATGAAATTAATCTGTTATAGTTAGGTGCATTAGCTGTAAAATATCACTCAAATGCAGTTCCTAGTGATCTCAAAGCCCATGCAAACCATCCTACCTTGTAACCCTGGTACCACTATAGAAGACACACATAAAGACTGGGCAAATGGATCTGTCCGACTAAATTGTGTGCTGTTCCTCTGTGTAGGCAGGGCCTGGTTTATGTGCTGACTCTGGTAAGGCAAGTATGTCCTTGACATTGGGTATGGTAAGTACTGGATCTCAGTACTTGCTTGATGACCATTCTGCAACAAAATAATCTACTTGAGAACCAGCAAGTTCATTGAGAACAAACTTAAATCATCCTAGTTGTAACATCTATCTCGACACCAGACATCATATGATGGTAAATAAATAGGTAATATTATGATACAATAGAGATACATCTTGTACTTGCTTTGAGCTGCATAGGAAAATTTTGATATTTAACAAGACTGAAGGTTGAGTGGAATATCTAATTTTCTTTCACAGCACGAAGCCGTCATAGCGCAGTTGGTAGCTTGCCAGACTGTCAATCTAGAGGTCCCGGGTTCTATCCCAGACAGTGGCACTCATCCTTCCCGACTATTTGTCTCCCACCAATAGGTCAATAATCGTAGACCTATATGGGATAGCAGCTGGAGGCTAGGAAAGGATGTGATGGCGAAACTGGTGTGAGAAATACCAGGAATCCATTGTTAGGTGCTCCAGCCGCCGCGATATAACTGAAAATTCACAGCACGAAGCAAATACAAGAACTTGTATCGCAATTGTGAAATAATATTCCATTTATTATATACCTATTTTTCTTATCAAATAAATTTGATTAAATGATAAGAAAAATATGTATTTCTACAGGTATTTCCATTCTCCTTTACCAGTCTGATTACGTTTATTCCTGATGTGATGTCATCTATAGTCGTCTTAGACTGCCTCATATGGAACAATAATTGACATTATCAGATACAAATTTTTGTACTGAAGCAGCTGATTTTTCTTGGTGGAAAGTATACATTTAACCCATTCCCACTTGACAAAATTTTAGACTGGTCCAAATTGAAAGAAGATGCAGACGACAATTTCAAGACGATGGAATTATAATTTTTTTCATCTTTTTCGATAGAAAACATTGTGGATAATGAAGAAATTGCTTGATACAGCAATTTCTTCATTTTCCACAATGTTTTCCAAAGCTCTTTTCTTGAGAGGCGTAAAAAGGAGGGATTGAGTTGGAATGGGTTAATAAGAAATAATAATAGAAAATTACTCTCGAAGCATCAATAGTTAGTTGTATTGATTGATACTGAATATACTGTAGTGCCTTGTTTGTCTGGGCTCAGGATTTCCAGAATTCTTGAAATCCCATTCATCTTAACAACTAGATGACAAAATTGTAGACTTGTCCAAATACAAAGATATTGCAGACAACATACTTTAGTTGATGAAATTTTGGAAAAAAAAATTACATTCAGGGTAGAAACATTGTAGATAATGAAGAAATTGCTTTTTAGACTGGTCCAAATTGAAAGTAGCAGACCATTTTTGAAATTTAGATTCTTTCAATTTTCTGGATAGAAAACATAGTGGAAAATGAAGAATTTTTTTAGTAGCAAGCAATTTCTTCATTTTCACAATTCTGCAATTGTTCTACCCAAGGGGGGTCAAAAAGCGTCATTGTGTTAGAATAGTGTGACCTGGAAATTCTTGTTCCCCAACCAGACATGAAATATGCGAAAAACAAAATGCCAAATAATAGAACAAAACCTTCCATATAATCCAAATGTATATGGGCCAAGTTTTCAGGTGTGCTAGTTAAATGTGCAAATTATAAGAAAGCTGTGAAAACATGGGTTCAGTTGAAAGTATATGATACAATAATTGAACATTTTATGCAAATCTACAATTTACCAACAGTGCTGTGTGTTCCTTGGATAACATGATTTGATTGTTGAAGGCCACTTTAAACAGTATTACAGTCAAATTGCAGTGGTGAGGGGCACCTAACTATGGATTCCTGATATTTCACCCACCAGCACTATCACTACACCCTTTCTGAGCCTCCAGCTGCTCATCCCACTTGGGTTTACATTTATCCACCCAATGGTGGGAGACAAATGCATTTGCAGCCACTGGGATTTGGATTACATGAACGACATTAGTATAACACAAATATTAACCCTTGTCATGCTGAATAAAATCCTATACAGAATTGCATTAAAATCAAAGTGCTGATGAAAACCACTTGGTTTACTGATTCTTTTGAAGTTTCATCTTACAAAAAGTTCTGGCCTAAAGGGGACAGGCAGCAGGTGTTGACCAATATCAGACTGCACATATGTGCAGACTGATCTTTGTCTATACCTCCTGCCAAAACAGGAATATTTCAGATTCAGCATGACAAGGGTTAATCAATGCCACCAACTTTTAGTTAAAGTCTTATTATAAAGAATGATGCAACATACCTGTGAGTGGAGTGCATTAATCTGGTTATTGAAGCTGACAGTCAAGTTCCCTGTTGATGATGGTACAAAGTTAGGCATCAAGGTACCAGTGTTCTGGTTCATATCGTACACAGACTTGATGGGACGTCGACATACCTCCATGGCTTGAACATTCTGTTTGACTCTGTGGAAAAATTGACAGTGATTTAACCCATTACCAAATGGCAAAATTTTAGACTGATCAAAATTGAAAGGAGTTGCAGACGACGATTTAAAGTTTATGAAATTTTAGATTTTAGAGGAAACAATATTGCATAACTAGCATGATTATATTTGTTGTGGCAATCCGTAGAAAGTTAGACTTTGAATAATGGGGTTATAGAATTCCATGCAGCAAACATTTTTTTCTGACATTTGACTTTTCATTTGTCTCTCAATGATGGATGATTAAATGAATAAATGGTAATAGAAGTTGAAGGTTCAGATAGTATGTTTTAGAAGAACTGGTTAATGAAATACCTAGATTTCACACTGAAGTCTGGATATAACTGAAACAATGTTGAAAGTGGTGTGTTCTACACACAATCATGAGAATATTTTCCATTTATGAAGAACAAGAGTTGAATATATATACTTTCGACCCATACCCACACAATCCCACTTTTTACACCCCAAAAGAAATTACTTGAGAAAAAACAAGGTTGAAAATGAAGAAATTGCTTGTTACAAGCAATTACTTCATTTTCAACCTTGTTTTCTACCAAAATGAGAAGAGATATTCAAAATTCTTTCAACTTTAATTTCAGACAGTAATTTAACATTGATAAAATTTTATATATCTCTGTCTTTCTGAGTGGAAAACAATGTGGAAAATGAAGAAATTGCTTGTAACAGGTAATTTCTTCATTTTTTCATATTTTACAAAACCTCTTTTCTTAAGGGTTGTAAAAAAGCAGGATTTATTGAAATGAGTTAAAGATTAGGAAAATCAAAAGATCCCCAGAAAATCAAAAGATCTCCAGTATCTATTTGAAAGCTGCTTTATCTTCGACTTGAAATTCTTAACTAATCTCAATTTATACCTCTCTTTTCTATTATAATCATAAAAGCCCATTACATAATGTCAATTTTATGTTGCAAAGAGCACTCATAGAATGTCCGGTACACAAATGGTTAGTGCCTCTTTAACACTTTAACCAATTACAAGATGACAAAATTGTAAACAGGTAAAATTGAAAGGGGGTAAGTGATCATTCAATATATAAATGTAAGTTTCAACAAGAGGACCATGATGGTCATATATAACCCTCACCCGAGTATGAAGACTTTTAAAGGCTCTATGGTAAATACAAAATATCAGCCTGACTGTTTTTGAGAAGATATTTAAAGGTTTTCCCCTTTAATCCTAGGTATATGGATGATAATAAACAAGAGTACAATGATGGTCCTATATCTCCTGCTTCTACAGCTTATTTTCCTCATTGTATTAAAATGCAGGATTATGTAGCAATGATTTTTTAAAGATATATGGTAGAACCTTTTAACCCATTCCCACACAGTCCCGCCTTTTTACACACCAAAACAAAAGCTTTGAAAACAATGTGGAGAATGAAGAAATTGCTAAGACTTACAAGCAACTTCTTCATTATCCACAATGTTTTGTATCCAAAAAAACAAAAAAAATTAAATTCCTTCAATTTGAAATTGACATTATCAGCTTCTTTCCATTTTGACCAGTCTAAAATTTTGTTGTTTGGGAGTGGGTTAATTAAAAACAATTTAAGTATAACCCCACCAATTGATTGCATAGTATGAACAGGATTAAATTCATAGAACAAATAGTTCATTTTAATAGCAATACCCTGCTATTTGCAACAAATATGATGACAAATTAACTACCTCGATGGCCAAGTGGTAAAGGTGCTTGACTCGTGATCTGAAGGTCATGGGTTTGAGCCCCACCGTCACCGGGGTGTGTCCATGGGCAAGACACTTAATAGCCAGCCCAAGTCTACCCAGCTGTAGAATTTGGTAACAGTGGGTTTAGCCACTGCCTCTCTTTCAGGGATGTGAAAACATCTGGATTGTGGGTTGAGAGCAACTCTTTAACCTAAATTCATATTGCATTTGACAGAATTCCACAGTATATTCTATTATACTGTGTAGTTTGATTCAAGTCGCTATTTTATACACCTCAACCAATGCCATATAAAGGAAAAACAGGGTAGGAAATAGAGGACCATCCGTTTCTCCTTTTCTTGCCACATTTCCTACCCTGCATATGTTTCCACCCTTGTATTTCTTTGCTTCTTGATTTGTTCACTGAAACATCTGTCAGTTGTTTTGTTTGTATGAATGGGGTTTAACACCACTTTTAACATTACTTTAGTCATATCGCAAAAGCTGGAGCACATCACCATGGGTTTATGGTATTTCAATCATTACATCCTTCCCGAGCCACCAGCTACTCATCCCAATTAGGATTAGGATTTCGGATTATCATTCCATTTTTGGGACACAAATGGTGGAAAGGATATCTGCTGCAACCGAATATCAAACCCTTAACCCATCCCCCCACACAATGATGCTTTTTGACCCACCCCACCTGAAAAAACTTTGGCAAAAACAATTGGTAAAATGAAGGAATTACTTGTAACAAGCAATTCCTTCATTTTCCACAATGTTTTCTACCAAAACACCTGAAGAAATCTAAAACTTAATCAACTTCAAATTGTTTACTTCATTCCCTTTAATTTGGACCCATCTAACTTGAGGTCATCTGGTAATGGGTTGAGTATATTGTTGAAAGTATTTTCCCTATCACTTACATTCCACAATGAGCATAGTCTACCAAATGAGCCATCCGTATAAAATGGTGGTTTAATGCCTCTCCCGGTTTTATCCTCCTTTCCTGATCCAGTGTCAGCATACGTTTTAATAGATCGATGAACTCTCGTCTATCGACCTTCTCCGCCAAAAGTTCACTCCCTTCTAAGTCAGTTGGCACATTAATCTGCAGAGAGGAATAATGCTAATTAGAGATTTGTTTGTAGTTGAAGTTTCTGTCACTTGCAGGGTTATCAACAAAAATCTTTTTCTATCTTTTTTTTAAATTCTAGTCTTGTATAAAGTAAGTACAAATCAAAAACTTTTAACTTCTTTTTTTTTTAATTTTAGACTTGTCCAAATTCAAAGGGGTAGCAGACTGCATTATATAGTAAGTACAAATCAAAAAGCAGCCATCCTGTATGATAGAAAATATTTTCAAAAAGAAGAAATTGCCTGTTATTAGCAATTTCTTCTTTCTCTAGTATAATATCCAAGGGAGATTAAAATCAGGGATTGAACCGGAAAGTGTTAATTTTTTCTCTATCCAAAATAAATGGTATGATTTTGATATTAACTGTCAGAATATTTTAATAAGTATCATCAATTAACATTTTACATAAGAAATGATCCCATGTCTTTAACCCTTTCCTGTTTAATGATATTTTAGACTGGTCCAATTTGAAAGAGGTTGCAGACAACAATTAAAATGCATGCAATTTGAAATCTGACCATCCTATATGGTAGAAAATATTGTGGGAAAAGGAGAAATTGCTTGTTACAAGCAATTTCTCCCTTTTCCACAATGTTTTCTCAAGTACAAACTCACAGAGACGTAGAATTCCGGGTTTGTCCAGGAAAGGGTTAAGCCAAAATTTCTCAAGTATAAAATCTCAGTGAGGTAAAATCCCGGGATTATCAAAGAAAGGGTTAATAAAAGTAAAATTACATAGAGAGGATAACTAAATGATTTGAAATAGGATCACATTTAAAGGATTGCTGGGCAGGTCCACTACGCTCCAAAATGAAGTTTGACTTAAATATCAAACAACATTATTTTGAAGACATTGTTGCCAGTAACATTTAACAAACAAGAGGGCCCTTGGCCCTAAAGCGCTCACCTGAGTCAATGACAGCAGTAGTAATTGTAGCTTCAGTGACCTAATTTTGGTCAAAAGTCACCTGTGAGTAATATCTTGTATAAGAAATCAGATTGATTGATTGATTGATTGATTGATTGATTGATTGATTGATTGTGGTTTAATGCCACTTTTAACAGTTTTTCAGTCTTATCGCTGCGGCTGGAGACCTAACAATGGATTCCTGGTATTTCTCACACCAGTACTACCACTACATCCTTTCATAGCCTCCAGCTGCTATCCCACTTAGGTTTACGATTATCCACCCATTGGTCACAGACAAATTTGGGAAAGAAATTCTTACATAGATTAAGAGTTTTTGTACCCCTAGCTAAGATATGGAGACAAGCATTTTAACCCAATATGGAGGAAATCATGCCAAATATGTTGCCTCTAGAGAGCACAGTCATTTCTTGATGTTTAACCCAGTGACCTAGTTTTTGACCTTATATGATCAAATATAAATTCTGCCAAAGAATTAATGGACGCAATGGACACAAACATTCTGAAAAAACATTAAGACATTTGAGACAAAAAATTTGGCCTCTAGAGTGCACAAAAGATTTTTCTAAGATTTTACCTAGTGACCTAGTTTTTGACCCTATGTGACCCAATATTGAACTTGACTGAGTTTATGAAGACACTGATTCTGACCTAATATTCAGACATTTGAGCCATCAATTTTGCCTCTAGAGAGCACACAAGGTTTTTTTAAGATTCAACCTAGTGACCTATTTTTTACCCTTTGTGACCCAATATTGAACTTGACAAGGTATTATAGATACAAATAATCTAACTAAATACCAAGACATTTAACCCTTTCCTGTTTTATGAAATTTTAGACTGGTCCAATTTGAAAGAGGTTGCAGACGACAATGAAAAATGCATGCAATTTGAAATCTGACCATCCTATGTGGTAGAAAATATTGTGGGAAAAGGAGAAATTGCTTGTTACAAGCAATTTTTCCTTTTTCCACAATGTTTTCTCAAGTATAAAATCACAGAGACGTAAAATCCCGGGTTTGTCCAGGAAAGGGTTAAGCCAAAATTGTGGCCTCTAGAGAGCACAAAAGATTTTCTAAGATTTGATCTAGTGATCTAGTTTTTGACTCAATGTAACCAAATATCTGACTTGACCGACATTTTATGAAGACAAATATTCTTACCAAAATTCAAGACATTTGAGCCAAAGATGTGGCCTCTAGAGTGCACACAAGGTTTTTCTAAGATTTGACCTATTGACCTAGTTTTTGACCCCATGTAACTTAAAATCAAACTTGACCGAGATTTTACAGTGACAATTATTCTGACTACAAATCAAGACATTTGAGCAAAAAACATGGCCCCTAGATTACACACACCATGTTGACGGAAGACAATCAACGGACACTGTACTACGCATGACAGACGCCGGACACAGCTTAAAAGTAAAATGGTTGAGTGGCAACCTAAACCTTGGAACTACAGCTTGAATTAGCTGTAGTTACGTTAAAGTTGCCAAACCAACAAAACTGCTTCACATGAATGTCAACTATTGTTTAAATTTCTTTTGTGGATTCGATTGGTCTATCAACTTCTGCTCGACAGTCACGATCTATCAATTTATTTGCAAATTCAATGTTTTTTTAAACCCTTACTACATTTCAAAAAAAGCAAATGAAAGAAGTTGGTTGTGACAAGCAATTTCCTATTAATACTCTGTTTTATTTTTTATCAAACAGGAACTTTTTTTCTAAAGATAGAGTTTGTAGCAATTTGAGTTTGTAAGCCGATAACAAATTGGAAATAATGAATTTCAAGGTTAGAAAATTCAGCCAATTAATCCTTGTCATGCTGAACCTGGAATATTCCTGCTGTGGCAGAAGGTTTGGACAAAGATCAGCCTGCACATATGTGCAGTCTGATCTTAGTCTAGTAACTACCTGCTTTTCAATTTAAACCATATTTCTTTACAAGATAGATATTCATTATACATATTGACCAATAATTTGATGCTTTCAGCCCATTGGTTGTAAAGCAATTCTGTTGTTAATTTATAATTCAGCATGTCAAGGGTTAAGTTTAGAGATCCTGGGGGTATTTTTTGACAAGAATTAATACAACAAGAGGACCATGATGGTCCTAAATCGCTCACCTGAGGCATCTGCAAATTACAGTCCTTTTTTTATGAAAAAGACACAACTTGAGCAAAATAAATAAAACAAATATAAGATTTTGGGCTTTGTACAAAACAATCCAGTAATGCTTTAATATGAAAATGAATGCCTTTGGCTTCATAGTTTAATCGCTTACCAAACTATCCCAGAATTTATCACCCTCAGGGAAAAAGGTTTAAAAAAGCATTATGAGAAAGCAAGCAATTTCTCCATTTCTATTTAAGAAGAATCCTTTCAATGCGATTTGTATCCTGTAACATAGTACAAAATTATTTAGTCATGCTACATACCAAATATGAATGCATCTTATATTTCAGAAGAAGACTTTTGCTCTAATTGGGTGTTTTCCAAAATTTTGGACCTCTGGGGCAGTGCCATGTTTTATCCCAGGGCTAAGACTTTAGCTAACATAGTAGAGAACCATCTGGTTATGCTATAAATCAAATATGAATGCCTTAGACTTTGTAGATTGGGAGGAGAAGACTGTTGAACATGGTCTAATTGAGCATTTTTACGAACTTTGGACACCCAGGGAAGGGGTGTTTTTTAACCTACAGGCATAATTTAATCAAAATTGATAGATAATAGCCTGGCTATGCTACACGCAAAATATAAATGCCCTTTGCCTTAAAATGAAGAATTTTTTTCAACACACTCAAATTTTGCATTTTTCCAAATTTTTGGACACCTAGTCAGGGCCGTTTTTGACCCTTGGATAAATACTTTTTGTGATATAGTACAAAACCATCTAGTTATGCTACATACCAAATATGAATATCCTAGACCTTATAGTTTAAGAGGAGAAGCCTTTTGAAATTGCTCTTATTAAGAATTTTTCCAAACTTCGGACCTCAGGGGCGGGGCCATTTTTGACCCCAGAGATTAAATATTTTAAAACTTGGTAGAGAACCATATAATTAAGCTCTTTACAAAATATATAGGCCTTTGGCCTTGTAGTCTATGAAAAAAACAACATCAAAGATTTACTAAAATTTCCAATTTTCATATGCCGCGGTTACAAGAGTTTTTTCTTTCAACAACTTTTGAAGAGCTTCACCCAATGAACATCCCTGCAAAGTTTCAGTTTGATTGGCCTACTGGTTAAGGAGGAGAAGATTTTTAAAGACATTTAAAGAATTACTAAAGATTCCCATTTTCAAATGCCGCGGCAACAAGAGTTTTTTACGGAATTAAATTTTTTTAACAACTTTTGAAGAGCTTCACCCAATGAACATCCCTGCAAAGTTTCAGCTTGATTGACCTACTGGTTTAGGAGAAGAAGATTTTTAAAGATATTTAAAGAATTACTAAAGATTCACATTTTCATATGCCACGGCAACCAGAGTTTTTGACGGAATTAAATTCTTTTAACAACTTTTGAAGAGCTTCACCCAATGAACATCCCTGCAAAGTTTCAGCTTGATTGACCTACTGGTTTAGGAGAAGAAGATTTTTAAAGATATTTAAAGAATTACTAAAGATTCACATTTTCATATGCCACGGCAACCAGAGTTTTTGACGGAATTAAATTCTTTTAACAACTTTTGAAGAGCTTCACCCAATGAACATCCCTGCAAAGTTTCAGCTTGATTGGCCTACTGTTTTAGGAGAAGATTTTTAAAGATATTTAAAGAATTGCTAAAGATTCCCATTTTCAAATGCCGCGTCAACCAGAGTTTTTGACGGAATTAAATTCTTTTAACAACTTTTGAAGAACTTCACCCAAGGAACATCCCTCCAAAGTTTCAGCTTGATTGGCCTACTGGTTTAGGAGGAGAAGATTTTTAAAGAAATAGTGGATGGACGGACAGACGGACAGACGGACGACAGACAACGACCGATCACAATAGCTCACCTTGCATTTTGTGCTCAGGTGAGCTAAAAACAGAAAATAGAATTTAAGACTGGTCAAAATTCGAAGAAGTTAATGACAATTTCAAGTTGATAAAATTATGAAAATATTTGTCTTATTGGGAGATACCATTGTGGAGAAAATGCAATTTACAATGCTTTTTCATAATTTTTACCACGCATTTTCACAAGGGGCATAAAAAAGAGGGATGTCTGGAAATGGGTCAACACATTACCTGAGCCATATCATCAATACAGTTGAAGATGTACTTCCTTGCTTCTTTTGATTTAATCTTAGTCTCCAACTCATGTTCCTCAGGTGTCTGAAAATATACAGAAAAAACTTTAATTTTTACACATTAAAGATACAAGGAAGCCAAATGGGATTTTGTTAGGATGGGAAACTGTTAGTAAAAACAAATTTAACTTTGTTTCCATTATACTTTAGCAATCCATTTCTGGATAAACATTTCATTTCTCTGTTTTCCACTAGATTAATTCTTTCTTTTCAATCAATCTCATTCAGAAATAACTCTTTTAGAGGCTAAGAAATGTATACACAGAATATACCGGTAAGTATATTCTTGAATAGTTACTGTTGAGTTTCTGACTGACCTGTCCTAAATCCATTACCATAACAAAATTTTATACTGGTCCTATTTCAAAGAAGTTGTAGATGATAATTTTGAAATTCTCGAGGCTTTTTTTTTTTAAAGCATTATGGTTAATGAAGAAATTGTTTTAAAACAACTAATTTCTTTTTCCAGAATACTTCCAAAAGCTTTTTCTTGCAGGCTTAAAAAAGTGGCATTAAGTTTCAATGGGTACATGGATACATGTCATTTCAACAGGGCATTTCAAGGACTTGCCTCAAAATTATTGTTAGTGTATAATATCTTAAGCTATTAGAAGACAAAAAATTCTAGGTTTTCCTTAACCCATTCCTACGCAGTCCTGCTTTTTGACGCCCCTTAAGAGAAAAGCTTTGGAAAACATTGTGGAAAATGAAGATATCACCAATTGCAACAAATTTCTTCATTATGCACAAAAAGACAATGATTTTTAAAATTCTAGCAACTATTCTGCAACTTTTTTGGATTTGGACAGGTCTAAAAACCTGCCATCTGAGTCAATTGAAAGAGGTTGAATACATAAAGTGTGTTTATATGGAAAAATAAACTCTATAAAAGGCTCAAAATTTTGGAGAAATAGGGAGAATTTCTAGTATCAAGCCATAATATTTCTCCTTTTCTCACAGTATTTTCAATGTTAATTTGAATAAGTGCATCAAAACATTGGATTAAATGGCAATTGGTGAATCCTGATTTATTGTTCAGGATCAAGTATATGACATAAATAAATCCCTTCATTCTCCTCACTCCTACAACTTGTCTCAACATTATAGTTAAATGAACTTTTAACCCATTCTAACACAATAAAATTCTAGACTAGTCCAAATTCAAAAAAGTTACAAACGATAATTTTAAGTTGATTAAATCTTTAAAACTTTGGCTTTTTGGATTGAAAACTTAATGGAGAATGAAGAAATTGCTTGTAACAAGCAATTTCTTCATTTTCCACTATGTATTCTAACCTTTTATATTAAGGGGACATTTAAAAGTATCATTGTGTGGCAATGGGTTAAGGTAGAAAACACTGTGGATAGAGAAGCTGCTTGTAAAAAGCAATTTCTTCATTTTCCACAATGTTTTCCACAGCTTTTCATCTCAGAAGTGTCATTGTGTGGGAATGGGTAAAAGCAAAGTTTAAACAAGGAATAGCAATCGTTCTAGCCAAAGGGAAGACATAACAGCCTGACCCTAGAGTAAAATTCAGATACAGCACAATTCAGGGTTGTAAACAAAATCAAAGGTCACAGGTAAGCAGCATGTTCAAAATATAACCTTTGTATAACCTTTGGTTTAAGTAAACAGAAGGCTAGATAATGTACTTGACTCAATCCTTCATTCAAGAGATTTTTTCCATTAAGGATAGGAAAATCTAGAAGCAATTTTCAGAAGTGCTAACCCTTGTCATGCTTAACCCAGAATATTCCTAGCTGTTTTGGCAGGAGGCACAGACAAAGATCAGCATGCTCATACGCGCAGTCTGATCTTTGTCTACACCACCTGTTTGTCCCTGTTGAGCAGTTGTTCAAAAAATTGTCAAAAGAAATATTATTTCTCTGTAAGAGTTTCCAGTGCTTAAAGTCCTTTGATTTCAATATAGCTATTTGAAACAGATTTTATTCATCGTGACAAGGGTTAATGGTTTGTATAATCAGGAGGAAACAGAAGCCCTTCTTGTTCCACTGGTCTTTGTTTCTATTGTTGATTATCTGAAGATATTTGTATATATTACCCTATCCCAAACAATCCCTCTTTTAAGGTCGTTGTATTGATCATTTATGGAAGTAGTGTGTGAGATTTGGAGCAAAT
This sequence comes from Fragum fragum, assembly GCA_946902895.1. Lineage (NCBI taxonomy): Eukaryota > Metazoa > Mollusca > Bivalvia > Cardiida > Cardiidae > Fragum > Fragum fragum. The sequence continues at coordinate 35,426,013 of OX336375.1, read as the reverse complement.
GCTTTGTATAATTTCTAATCTTTAACACATTCCCACGTAATGACGTTTTTTGATGCCCCCTAAGAAAAACCATTGGGAAAACAAACTTGTAACAAGCAATTTCTTCATTTTCCACCATGTTTTCTACCAAGAAAGTTGAAAAAATCTAAAACTTCATAAAATTGTAATTCTCATAGGCAACTCCTTTAATTTTGCTGTCTGGGAATGGGTTCTAGCCTGAAGATGACAGTACAAGAGAGGAAGGATTTCAATTTAGAATTGTAAAAATTTGTTTAACCTAGTTTGACTTGCCAAAATTTTACACAGGTCCAAATTGAAAGATATTGTATATGATAATTTAAAGTATTTTATAGTTAAAAAAAAGAATCAAGAGGATCATGATGGTCCTTAATCGCTCCCCTGAGTATGATGATTCATGGATTTATGATATATACAAAATAGCAAAGCCCTCTGTCTCCTCTTTTAAACCTAGGTATATTGATGATCCCACCATATAACCCTAATTTCCTGAATAAGGCAATTCTTTGAAATATAGACATCAATACATACCAGATATAAAAGCTCTAGGCCTAATGGTTTAGGAGAAGAAAGTTTTCAAAGGTATCATTCTTTATCACTATAAAAAATTATGGATCTCACAGAAAAGGGCTAATTTACAGAATACAGTAATTCTTTGAAGTATTTTGGTAGAGGGTGAATAGCTGATGATACATACCAAATATAAAAGCTCTAGGCCTAATAGTTTGGGAGAAGAAGACTTTAAAAGATTTCCTTCTTTATTCCTTAGTAAAATCAGGGGTTGCACAGAAAAGGACTAATTTTCAGAATACAGTAATTCTTTGAAGCATTTTGGGAGAGGGTCAATAGGTGATGATATGGACCAAATATCAAAGCTCTAGGCCTTATGGTTTGGGAGAAGAATATTTTAAAAGATTTCCTTCTTTTTCTGTTGTAAAATCAGGGATTGCACAGAAAAAGGGCTAATTTTCAGAATATGGTAATTCTTTGAAGTATTTTGGTAGGGTCAATAGGTGATGATACATACCAAGTATGAAAGCTATAGGCCTTATGGTTTAGGAGGAGAAGATTTTTTAAGAATTCCTTTGTAAAATCAGGGATCCCACAGAAAAGGGCTAATTTTCAGAATATGGTAATTCTTTGAAGTATTTTGGTAGAGGGTCAATAGGTGATGATACATACCAAGTATGAAAGCTATAGGCCTTATGGTTTAGGAGGAGAAGATTTTTTAAGATTTCCTTTGTAAAATCAGGGATCGCACAGAAAAGGGTTAATTTTCAGAATATGGTAATTCTTTGAAGTATTTTGGTATGGGGTTAATAGGTGATGATACATACCAACAAGAGGGCCGTTGGCCCTGGGGCGCTCACCTGAGATAAAGGCTCTTTTTCTTTCAACAGTCTATTTTCATGTTAAGGTTAGGATTATGAAACAAGTGGGCCACAATTACATATAAACACTATGAACTTGGGGATCCAAGTCTAAATTACAAATTCCAAGGCTTCAGTGCTGATTTGAAAGAAGGAAAAAACTTTTTCCATGGGTTATAATTTAAGAAATAAGAAAGAAGTCTGTGAACTGATGCTTCTTGCCTATAACCCCCCCCCCCCCCAGGGCTCTGCCCCTGGGGACCCGAAGATCCTGATTTTAGCTATTTTGAAAGAGGTCAATATACTAATGCTTCATGCAAAATATCAAGGCTCTACGTCTTCTGGGTCAGGAGGAGAAGATTTTTAAAGATTATCTTAAATTTTACTTTTGTTGCCATGGCAACCAGAGTTTTTAATGGATTTCAATTCTTTTAGCTATTTTTGAAGGGGACCACCTAAGGAACATTTCTGCCAAATTTGGTTCAAATTGGCCCAATGGTTTGGGAGAAGATGTCATTTAAAAAATCGTTCTTTATTTCTATATAAACCCCACCCCCCTGGGGCTCCGCCCCTGGGGACCCGAGGATCATGATTTTAGCTATTTTGAAAGAGGTCAATATACTGATGCTTCATGCAAAATATCAAGGCTCTACGCCTTCTGGGTCAGGAGGAGAAGATTTTTAAAGATTATTTTAAAATTTCACTTTTGTTGCCATGGCAACAAGAGTTTTTAACGGATTTCAATTCTTTTAGCTATTTTTGAAGGGGACCACCTAAGGAACATTTCTGCCAAATTTGGTTCAAATTGGCCCAATGGTTTGGGAGGAGATGTCATTTAAAAAATCGTTCTTTATTTCTATATAAACCCCACCCCCCTGGGGCTCCGCCCCTGGGGACCCGAGGATCATGATTTTAGCTATTTTGAAAGAGGTCAATATACTGATGCTTCATGCAAAATATCAAGGCTCTACGCCTTCTGGGTCAGGAGAAGAAGATTTTTAAAGATTATTTTAAAATTTCACTTTTGTTGCCATGGCAACCAGAGTTTTCAACGGATTTCAATTCTTTTAGCTATTTTTGAAGGGGACCATCTAAGGAACATTTCTGCCAAATTTGGTTCAAATTGGCCCAGTGGTTTGGGAGGAGATGTCGTTTAAAGAAATTGTTGACGGACGACGCACGACGCACGACGGACGACGGACGGACGCCGGACGAAAGGTGATCACAATAGCTCACTTGAGCACTACGTGCTCAGGTGAGCTAAAAATCAAAGCTCTTGGCCTTACGGTTTAGGAGGAGAAGATTTTTTAATAATTGTTTACAAACGGGCAGGCGGATGCTGGACAATTACCGATTACAATAGCTCACCTTGAGCACGTTGTGCTCAGATTAGCTAATAACGCTTTGGAAACATTGTGGAAAATGAAGAAATAGCTTGTTACAAGCATTATTTTCACACTAACAATGTTTTCTACCCCTAAAGTAAAGAAAAAAAAATCAAGTCTTGCACATCTACCTGTCCTAATAAACACTCCTGCCAAGTATCAAGCAAACTGGACTGAAACAATAGGAGGAGTGTCTTCCACATCAAAAGTTTCTAAAGAACAATTTTGTGCCAAGTATCAAGTAAATTGGACTGAAACTGTAGGTAGGGTTGTCCAGACAAGATTTTTTGGACAGACCGGCCACCAGCCTGTCTAACCAACAGGTTAAATTAAATCCTTTTGCAGGGGTAAATAAGACTTCTCTTGACACTTTTTTCAGTCCAGTAACTTCTATTTGCCAAATAAACCTCGGCAGGCTGAACTTGGTAGGTGGTGAGGACAAAAATCAGCCTTCACCTGTTTGCCTATGTATAAAATATCCCGGAATATACTGATACACAACTAGTGTAACAAGTGCTTTAAGTCTGTTAATTTCAATGAAGAGGACTTTATTCAGCATGACAAGGGTTAGCTTTAATTCCTGGATATCATCAGTACTTGGCACTGGTTTTGAAGTGAATGATGCCCAAACACCTACTTTACCTTTACCCTATGCTTAATTTTAAACCAGTCTTAATTTCACAATGTTAAAATTAATAACAGTTTATTGTTTAAGAAATCTCAAAAATCTTTATGTTTCTGGGTAAAAACATTCTGAATAATGATATCTCTAAGTAATTGCTAGTTACAAATAATTTCTTCATTATGCACAATGTTTTCTACCCCAAAAGACTGGTTTTTGTGGGGTTTTTGTTGTCTGCAAATTTGGACCAGTTTTTTGTTTGTGGAAGGGGGTTAAAGGTCATTAAGATTCAAACCACTATTAATGGGCTTAGCACTATACTATACAGTAAATAATTAACCCTTGCCATGCTGAACCCAGAATATTTCTGATCAGAGGTAAAGTGTAAGATCAGCCTGCACATATGTGAAGACTGGTCTAAGTCTACTTAACCCATTAACAGATGGCACAATTTTTACTGATCCAAATTCAAAGAATTTGCAGATAGCAATTTAAAGCTGATTAAATTTTGGATTTTTTTTTTTACTTTAGGGGTAGAAATCATTGTTCATAATGAAAAAATTGCTTGTAACAAGCTATTTCTTCATTTTCCACAATGTTTCCAAAGCTTTATTTCCTGGCGTCATTGAGTGGGAATGGGTAAAAATTGTTGTCTTCAACTTCTTATAATTTGGTCCAGTTGAACATTTTATTGTCTAGTAATTGGTTAATGCAATTTTAAACAGCATGACAGGGGTTAATCCATTCCCACTCAGTGACGCTTTTAGACACTCCCAAGGAAAAAAGGATTAGAAAACATTGTGGAAAATGAAGAAATTGCTTATTACAAGCAATTTCTTCAAGTTCCACATTGTTTTCTACACAGAAAGTTGAAATAATCTAAAATTTCATAAACTTTGAATTGTCTTCTGCAACTTATTTCAGTTTGGACAGGTCTAAGATTTTGTTGTGTGGGAATGGGTTAATTAGGGACAGGTCTATGAAGGCTGTCAGCAGTTGGTTCTGTCCAGGGGGACATATTTACATACATATCCATTACATTGGCTCCTCAATTTACATACAACCTGAGTGAGATTAACAATCTTATCCTTTGATCTTTATTATAACATTATTAACCCTTGTCATGCTGTATAAATAACCTTACTGAATTGCTGTAAAATCAAAGGGCTGAAAGCACTGATAGAACTTGTTCAAAAATCAATTTCATAAACAACTCTGGCATGAAAAGTACAAGCAGGAGGTGTAGACAAAGATCAGACTGCATATATTGGTCTACACCTCCTGACAAAACTGGAATATTCCAGGTTCAGCATGACAAGGGTTAATCAACCCATTACCACATGACAAAATTTTAGACTTGTCCAAATACAAAGTTGTTGCACAACTTTTTGTTGGTAAAATATTAGTTGTGTTTGTTTAATGGGGTAGAAAAGCATTATGGATAATGAAGAAAATGCTTCTTACAAGTAATATCTTCATTTTCCACAATTTGTTCTAAAGCCTCTTTTGTTCAGGGGTATGAATATGTGGGAATAGGTTAAATGATTTGGTAATGGCCAAGATGCAGGTGCAAGGGCTGCTGTATTGATCTGAGAGAGGGTCAAATACAGCTAACCAAAGACCTGTAACTCAACAAATTCAGAGATAGACCAAATCACTTGATGAATGAGAATGCTATCAATTATTGTTTGACAGGATTATTGTTTGACAGGATTCTGTTAGAAGTTACAAGAGCATGGCATGCTGTTGCCGAAACTCAGCTGTTCAGGTGTTTGATAATGTTAAAAGTTTCCAAGTCAAAATAGGGGCATGATTCATTCAAAAATGCATATAGAGTTATCCCACTTGTTGGTATAGATTGCTGTTTTGATGAAAATATATTCTGAGTTTTAAGTGAATGTGATCAAATTTTCTCTAATGTGTCTTTGTGACTTGTCACACAGCTTGGAACCATCCAGGAATAGAGTGTGCAGTCTGAAAAAGGTTAATACATTTCTAAGGGGGGTCCTCTTTTGTGCAGTGGGTCAAATTTAGTTTTGTATTTGATGAAATTTATAGAATCCTGTTTTAGGTGAAAGATATTAACCCTTTAGACCTTGTCACGCTGAACCCAGAATAGTACAGTTTATACAGGAGGCATAGACAAAGAGCAGCCTGAAAATATGACATTATGGAATCTGACCTTAGTCTACACACCCAGTTTGTCTATGTCAAGCCTGAGTTGTCTACCATTTCAATTGGCAAAACACATATCTACACAGAATTAGTGCTTCCATTGCTTTCAACCCTTTGATTTTTAAGCAATTTCTAAAGAGGATTTTATTCGGCATGACCATGGTAAACTCAATGTCAACCTAATTAGTTTGCTGTCTGGTAATAGGTTAAAAACAACATCGCCTGACAATGACAACACATGATGATTGTATCCAATAGGAAATAATTTAATTGTTAGTTTCGTCTATCAAAAACGAGCGATCTGATTGGTCGAAAAATTTAATTCATACCTCCATGAACAAAATTTTGAGTACGCAGCTATTTTGAATGCTTCCGCACAAAATAGTTCACAACAAAAAGGTATCAAAATTTGTTAAGTTGTTGCATTTTTCGCTCGATGCTATTAAATTATAAGAAATGAAGATAATATTTTTTGATTTCATGGAGGTATGGACCGAAAAAACCTAATCACACAATGTATGAATCCGCTTCGCGTATTCATTCAGTGTGATTAGGTTTTTCTGTTCATACCTCCATGAAAACAAAAATATTCTCTTCGTCGCTTAAATGCAATTATATTATTGGTATTGCTTTTAACCCATTCCAACACAGTGTTGCTTTTAAACGCCCCTCATTGTACAAAGTTTTGAAAACATTGTGGAAAATGAAGAAATTGCTTGTTACAAGCAGTTTCTTCATTATCCACAATGTTTTCTATCCCAATGGTACAAAACCAAAATTTCATAAGTTTAGAATTGTCGTCTGCAACTCCTTTCAATTTGGACCAGTCTAAAATATTGCCATCTGGTAATGGGTTAAGCACAATAAATAACGGAGTAGGAAATATTTCTAGAAGTTTGGCTTTGATAGAAGACCAGAGGGGTGGACAGACAGAAAGGGGTAAAATGATATATCCCTACCATTTTTTGCTAGAAGACTTAATAATGTTGGTGAATACAATGCCTTCTCTGGATATCTTGACTCTTAACTCTTGCCATGCTGAATTAAATATTGTCTTAAATATTACATTTAAACCAAAGTGCTGAAAGCTCTGGAAGCCACAATGGTGTTTTAATATTTATTTCGAAAATTCATCATATAATCAACTCTTGCTTAAAAAGGACTAACAGGTGGTGTAGCCTAAGATAAGACTGCACACTTGTCTATACTTCCTGCAAAAGCAGGAATGTAACAGGTTCAAGACATGACAAGGGTAAAATATTTTCACATGAGCATTTCAAGCTTCATCCATTTTAATTACAAGTCTGGCCTTAATTTCAGTTCTGGATTTGCAGAGGAAACAAAGAAATTTCAAACAAAGTTTGTACCAAATAATCTTGTGAACCTTCCCTGAACATAACTTCAAAATTTGTCAGGAGAAATAGCACACCATGTTGCCTGCAGCCTTTTTAACCTCTGAATAATATGAGAAAATTCATTAGATCTTTATAATGTAAGAGAACAGAAAGTTTATTTCCTCTGTATTGTGTATTGGTTTATATAAGGTGTAATTAAATGCTTGCTAAAATGTTCATTGGCAATAAAGCCTTCTTGGCAAACTGTTAACCTCTCAATATGCTTCCCTCCCTTTGTTTAAAAACAACCAACCACTTAACGATGTGAAGAGCTAAAACAAATAATTTGGTCTTTGTTACTCTTTCTATTTTAAGTTGTTTGTTGAATTGGGTTTAATGCCATTTTACAATATTTCAGTCATATTGTGGCGACTGGAGCACCTAACAATGGGTTCCTGATATATCTTGCACCTGTACCACCATTACATCCTTTCCTAGCCTCCAGCTGCTATTCCACAAAGGTTTTTTTCTTAAATGCACAGAGCACAGAGTAGGTCAAAACTTCCCCTGCTAAAGACGGATTTTCTGCATATAGAATTTCAATGCTAATATTTTTGAAAAAACAAGAGATAAAATTGTCATAAATCCAGGTTTTCAATGGCTTCATCAAAATCTGTTAGGAATCATAGGAGTAATTGTGAACACCTGAATTTTGACAATAAATTTACTTTTCACATGATGCAGCAATGAATTACAAAATATTGATAATAAGCAGCATTGAATCACAAAACGCTGATAATATACACAAGGCTTGTAAAATTTGTAAGAATTGATCAAGTTGTTCCCTTTTCCCATGTTTTTAGATGGAACCATCTCACTTTCAAAAGGGTTCATTTCTGTAACCTAATGATAGTTCTGATCAAATTTCATCAACATTGGGTCCAAACTGTGTAAACAAAGAAGCTGTTATGAAGGCCCCTTTTCCCATGTTTTCCAATAGAACCTTCCATTTTCAATAGGGTTCATCCATATGACCTAACAATTATTCTGACCAAGTTCCATCAAGATTGAGATAAAACTGTGGCCTCTAGTGTGTAAACATGAAAACTGTTGACGAAAAACAACTCACAACAGATATTTTAATATCACAAAAGCTTGCCTTAGGCACATTCTTCTCAGGTGAGCTAAACATGACCTCTGCAGCATCTACTCTTTTTTTAAAATCCTAGTTTAACCCTTGTCATGCTGAATAAGATTTTTATCAGAATCGCATGAAAATCGAAGGGCTGAAATCACTAGTAGTACTTGTATGATTAGTAAAACTTCTTTTGAAAATTCAATTTTATAAGCATCTCTTGTTTGGAAAGGACAGGCAGGAGGTGTACACTAAGATCAGACTGCACTTATGTGCAGGCTGATCTTTGTCTATACCTCCTCCAAAAAATATTCCGGTTTAAGAATGACAAGGATTAATGTTATTTCATGTTGGCTTCTTGTATGATATATCTCAACCGTACTCACAAATGGGCACATGCATTAGATATCAATAAATTGTACAGATTGCATGAAAGGCAAACAGCTTGATCCTTCAACAGTAGTCAGAATATTTGCTTATCTGTCTAACGAAACTTTTGGTGTTTAATTCCCTTGCCCAATTTGTTCGACATGAAGAATACCATGTCAAAACTTGGAATGGTACAATATAGATCTCGAAGATAATTCATTATTTATTAAAAAATTATCATCATTATATATTGAAGGGTAGAAGACATTGTGGTCAATGAAGAAATTTAACATCGATACTTTCTCAAAATTGATCTCTTCACTTTTTTGTAGGACAATTTCAATTTGGCCCTTGTCATGCTGAACACGGAATACTCCTGTTTTTGCAGGAGGTATAGATAAAGATCAGGCTGCACATAAGTGCAGACTGATCTTTTTCTACACCTCCTGTTTGTCCGCTTTAAGCCAGGGCTGTATAAATAATCAATTTTTAAAAGGAATATTGACCCTCATTAAGGCCTTCTAGTGCTGTCCGTCCGTTGATTTTAAAGCTGTTATGTTTAGAATTTTAATTCAGCATGACAAGGGTTAATTCTAGACAAGAGGGCCAGTGGCCCTGGCACTCACCTGAGATAAGGATCTTTTTTTCTTCAAGGCCTAATACTAACTGGGTCAGGAGAAGACCTTCTTTAAAAATTAACTATAATAAACTTATGTTGCTATACCAACCAACGCTTTCAACAGATTTCAAATCTTTTAGTAATTATTAAAAGGGGGCAATCTAACGTAAATTTGTGCCAAATTTGGTTAAATTGGCCAAATAGTTTTGAAAGGGTTGCCTTCTTTGTTTCTTTTTAAGCCCAATCGCCCTGTAGCTCTGAAATTTTATTAATTTTGAAAGAGGTCGATGTACTGATGCTTCAAACAAAATTCAAGATTCTTCAACTTCTGGGTCAGGAGGAGATGTATTTTTTATTAATTTTTTTTTTTAATTTCATTTTTGTTGTCATAGCAATTAGAGTTTACAGCTGATTTAAATTTGTTGGTTGAAATCGTCCCAGTGATTTGAGAGAAGATGTTGTTTTCTATATAAGCCCGATCCCCCTGGGTTTCCGCCCCTAGGGACCCGAGGGTGATGATTTTAGCAATGCTGAAAGAGGTAAATGTAATGATGCTTCATGCAAAATATCAAGGCTCTTTGCCTTCTGGGTCAGGAGGAGATATTTTTTAAAAATTATTTTTAAAGATTTTATTAAAATTTCAGTTTTGTTGCCATGGCAACCAGAGTTTTTAACGGATTTCAATTATTTTAGGAATTTTCAAGGGCACCACCCAAGGAACATTCCTGCCTAATTTGGTTGAAATCCACCCAGCAGTTTGGGAGGAGATGTCATTTTAAAATTGTTGACACACAACGCACACCACACAACGCATGCCAGACAGAGGAGGCTCAATATACCTCACCATGAGCACTCCATGCTCAGGTGAGCTAACAAGTAGAAAATTATGTCTTATTTGACTGGGGATCTATTTTTCCACACAACTGGTACCTCTACAGATTCACAAGCTGATCTGAGTCTTTACTTCGTGCACACATGAAATTGATGGAAACATCATCCAAAGGCTAAAATATTTTCGATGTCCTTTTCCACAGAAATGTCAATTTTCTACACTGTCAAGCAAAGGATTAAGAGCCCAGGGATAATCAATCAATTCTTCACAGAAATCAGTCAGAAAAGTATTCCAAGAATTTAGTGTATCTTTACTTGATAACTTATCCACTTTTTTTTTTTTTTTTTTCAAACACAGTCTTAATTGCTTAATCTGAGAATTATGAAACAAGATAAATTTTGCAATTGCCATGGAAACAGGCAGAGCTCCAGTTATTCCAACATTAAATTTGAAAGTATTAATCCATTACCAGCTGGCAAAATTTAGACTGGTCCAAATTGAAAGGAGTTGGAGACGACAATTTAAAGTTAATGAAATTTTAGATTTATTCAACTTTCTGGGAAGAAAACATTGTGTAAAACAAATAAATTGCTTGTGACAAGCAAATTCTTCATTTTACACAATGTTTTCCAAAGCTCTTTTTCTTGGGGGCATCTAAAAGCATCACTGGGTGGGAATGGGTTAATGACTTTAAACCTGTATTTTAAGTAACAAGTAATATTATATCAAGCACTAGGGTTCTAGTCTGACAACAACAAAGAGGGGTCCCTTGGACTTGACTATCAGTCCCCTAACTAAGGGTCCTTACTATGTGTTAGGAGTCCTGAATAAAATGTTCAAATTTCTATTTAACTATGGATATGTTCATGATATAAACATCAAATCTATAGTTATAGACCAACAAAATGTTAGACAGTGCTTAACTCCAGTAAAGAATTGAACACTTCATGTCTTTAATAATTTGATTATTTAGTTTCGTCTATCAAAACAAGTGTTCCTATTGGTCAAAAAAAATTATTCATAACTCCATGAACAAAATTTTGATCACGCAGCGATTTTGTATGCTTCTGCACAAAATAGTCCCATACAAAAAGGTATCAAAATTTGTACAGCTTTTGTTTTTTTTCGCTTTATGCTATTAAATTATAAGAGATGAAGAGAATATATTTTGTTTTCATGGAGGTATGAACCGAAAAACCTAATCACACGATGTATGAATCCGCTTCGCGTATTCATACAGTGTGATTAGGTTTTTCTGTTCATACCTCCATGAAAACAAAAATATTCTCTTCATCTCTTAAATGATTTTAGATCCAAGATGGTCCACAAAACTCTCCTCAAACAATTTTGAGGGTTCTGGCTACTTATTTGCTAGTCTCAAGCTCACATAACATGTATCCATCAACCTATCCACCCTCCTCAAACAACAACATTTATTAGGAGTACCCAAAACAGGGTTTCAATAAGAATTTAAAAAGTACTATTTCAGACAAGATATTTGTGAAATGCTTATGTACCTGTAACTACAAATTTATGGAAATATGACCTTGATGAATGACATTGACCTTTATTTGACCTCGATAAAAGGAGACAAGCATTTGTGAAAAGTCACTTCATAACAAACATATACATTGTACTTTTCATAAATTCAAGTAAAAGGGAAACAATGGAAAACAGTCTTTACCTTTGCCATGCTGAACAATATCCTATCTAAAATTGCTTGAAAATCAAAGGTCTGAAAGCACCGAAAGTACTAGTTTTGGGTCATTATTCATTTTGACCCAAGCTTCCCAGAGCACATAAACCCTAAAGGGGCTTGTCAGTGAAAAAACAATGTAAGTTAAAGCTATTTTGCTAAGTCGTAATTCTGAAACGGCTTGAGTGATCATAATAATTCTCACACACGCCATCAAAGAGATCCAGTGTTGTAAATTCTGTTTCTTTTAATCGAATGTACGAGGGTTTGCACACACAAAAACATTGCAACTTTAAGTTATTTCATAAGTCAAAGGAAGATCATTGGGAAACAGTTTTCTACCCCAAAAGACTAAGATTTAAAAGATTTCACCTACTTAAAATTGTTGTCTGCAACATCTTTGAATTCGGACTGATCTAAATTTCATTGTGGTGGAAAGGGTTATGGGATCAAAATAATTTTTGTCTCATGCACAACTAGACCTAACAAAGATTCATTGCAGTAAGATTCAGTTCAAATGAAACCATAGGAGGAGTTATGCACATAAAAAAACTGCAGACAGACAGACTGACAACTAGAGCCATAACATAATAAAACCATCTGGCTTTTAGTTAAATTTTGATTTCATTAATAACTCATACTTGAAAGGGACAAGCAGGTGGTGCAGAATATGATCAGACTGCATTTATAATTGATCTCTGTGTATATTACCATATAATACCATATAAAAAATAATAGACCCATCAAATTTGAAAGATTCATGCAGACAATAATTTAAAGTTAAAGAAATTAACCCTTGTCATACTGAACCCGGAATATTCCGGTTTTGGCAGGAGGTGTAGACCAAGATCAGCCTGCACATAAGTGAAGTCTGATCTTGATCTACACCTCCTGCCTGTACTTTTCCTTCAAGAGCTGGTTATGAAATTTATTTCTAAAAGAAACAACAAGTTCTATCAGTGCTTTCAGCCCTTTGATTTTACAGCAATTTAGTAAGGTAATTTATACAGCATGACAAGGGTTAAGATAAACTTTGCCTTTTAGAGTAGAAAACATAGTTCATATTGAAGAAATTGATTCTTCATTGTTCACAATGTTTTCCAAAGCATTTTTCTTGGGAGGCATTAAATAGCAGGAATGTTTGGCAATAGGTTAAAGGGTTTGGACATGGTTCTACTGGGTAGACAGATATTAGTTATTTGTACAAAATATTGCTTTTTGAAACCCTGAAGAAATATGACTAAGGAAAAATGTGAGAAAAGGAGGAACTGCTTGCAACAAACAATTTATCCTCTTCTCACAATTATTTGGAAATGGGCACTTACAACAGTTTTGCACTAATCCCTCACAATTTACACCTACCTTCAACCTCCAGAAAGGGTAGTTGCTATCTGTGTTCTCACGAATAAAAAATCGGGTTGTTTTTGTAGCATTACTCAACATGTGCTCTGCCGGTAAGCCTTGTGTTTGGGATATATAGCGAATCTGAAAGAGAAAAAATTAGGAAGATAATAATCAGTAGCGTAATATCAAGCAATTCCTTTGTTCAATACTATTATGTAACCCCATTTTACATAACCCTTTCCCATTTCTATTTTAATTTTAGACTGATCCAAATTGAAGGAGGTTGCAAACCACAATGGAAATTGGATAGAATTTGAAATCTTATGTGGTGGAAAATATTGTGGGAAAAGAATAAATAGCATCTTGCAAGGACAGGAAAGGGTTAACCTTACAGAGTTCAAGATAGGATGCTGTAACAATCTAAAATTTCATTCTATTTTTTTTTTTTTTTTTTAATCTAAACCACTCAATGAAGTTTTACATCAGTCCCAATTCAAAGAAGACAACACTTTTGAGTCTATGAAGCTTAAAGAATCTTTCCTTTTTGGGGAATAGAAACATTGTGGATAATGAAGGAATTGCTATTTACAAACAATTTCTATATTTTTCCACGATTTTTTTCCAAAGCTTTTATCTTAATGCAATCCCATTCCCATTCAATTCCAATTTATTGATGTCATGGGTGCGATCCCCGGCTGTGGCACATATCCTTTCCAACATTTGTCTCCAACCATTGGGTGGATAATCGTAAGCCTAAGTGGGATAGCAGCTGGAGGCTAGGAAAGGATCTAGTGGTAATACTTGTGTGAGAAATACCAGAAATCCACTGTTAGGTGCTCCTGCCTCCACGATATGATTGAAATATTGCGGCAGCTGGAGTACCTAACAATGAATGGAATTTGAAATCCTATTGCAGTCTGATCATGGTCTACACCTTCTGCTTATTCCCTTTCAGTCAGAGTTGTTTTAATTATCAATTTTCTAAAGAAATATTGATTCTCATTCAGACCTTCCAGTGCTGTCAGCCCTTTGATTTTAAAGCAAATCTGTATGGAATTTTAATTAAGCATGACAAGCTTCCCCAGTATCACCAAAACTTAGCCAAAACCCATGCAACCTTTTGAGTGGCTTGTATTCAAACTAACATCTCCTAACCAACCCATTATGAGCATGTAAAAGAATGTAGCTGAGAAGTGGCTTGATTCAGCATAAAACATTATTCTATTTTTTTTTTACCATAACCTTCATTCCCTAGTAAGTATTTAGCTTTGCCCCTAAAACCAAAGATTAATCATTCATTTGAAATATTAATCTTTCGATTCCTGCTCATCGAGCTTTATTAGTGTACAAAGTTTATATATCCAAATTAGCATCTGATGGGATTCTTTTCATCAGGGTCAATTGGAGGTCATTTCATTGTCCAATAGCTTATATTCATGCATATTAATGAAGGTTTGAACAATTAATCTCAAAACCACGTCAGGGGTGTGGAATTCCCATACCAGACTACGTGTGGACGAGTATATCTTTCAAGGCCACTTTGTCTGGGAACAGGGAAATGCCAGGGCAAGTCTTGGAATGGCACAAAATAGATCTGAAAGATAACTTAAAATCATATTGGAACATAATCATTATGTTTATATAGAAGGGTAGAAAATAGTGTTGTTAATGGAGAAAATGCTGTTTTCCAGCACTTTCCTCATCAACAGTATTTTCTCACAATGTATCTTTTCACTTTATTGCAAACAAGTTCATTTTAATTCTAGAAAAGTAAAAAATTATTTTTCAACTTGTCTGCAGCCAAAGAGAAAATCTGTATTTCTACACCACTGACTATGTGACCATAATTCTAAAAGTAATTCATTTGGAGGTCTTTAGCTTCAGGACTGACCCTTTTAAGGCTCGGCCCACCAAGCTTGGTTGAAACTTTGTGCTGTGCAGCTCATTTTATGCAGAATGTGAATTCTTCCTTTATTTAAAATAAACATTCTGGTTGTTGTAGTTTTTGTTCCATCCAAAATTGAAAGTCAGTATTAGACTTGTCCAAATTGGCTTCAAACAACAATTTACAATTTGTTCAAACTGACAACAAGAGCCATGTCAGACATGGCCATCCCAGCCGTAAAAGTTTGATAGTAAACTGAAGCCAGTAAGATTTAGGCTTCTTGTGCACTGCATTTCTGCTCAATGAGTTCGATAATAGCTATTATACTTTCAGAGAAATACTCAGGACAAAATCTAAGTCTTTAAAACAACAAAGGGTAATAACTCCAAAATCATGCAAGCAAGAGTTGTGGTTCTTGTGCACTGCACTTCTCCTCAACGAGATCTGTCCACCTATGAAGTTTCAAGGTAATAGCTATTATACTTTCAGAGATATGCCCTGGACAAAATCTTATTCTTTAAAACAACAAAGGGCAATAACTCCAAAATTATGCAAGCAAGAGTTGTGGTTCTTGTGTACTGTAGATCTATCGACCTTTGAAGTTTCAAGTTGATAGCAGTTATACTTTCAGAGATATGCTCCGGACAAGTTTAGTAACGGAATGACGGAGGGACGGACAGAGACCATTACTATATCCCCTTTGCCGAAACGGCGGGGGATAATAAAGGGGCATAAGTAGAAAGGTAGAAAACAGTGAGAAAAGGACAACTTGCTTGTTATAAGCATTTCTTTTCACATAGTTTGCTAGAGGTATTTTTATTTGTTGCATAAAATGCTGGGCTGTGTGGTAATGGGTTAAGTGTTAACATTGTGTTATACAAGAGTTTTGTGACCAATCCCCTCCTACCAGAGAAATAATCAATGACAATATTACAGAAATGGTCTCTCAAGTATTCATTGCCAATAAACTAGAACTGGTCAACAGGAAATCTTATATAGCTCACAGTTCTTAAAACAAATCCATACAAAAACTAGAAGTCTAAATCTTGGCCAGATTAGCAACTCACGCAATTTCCACGACCTACTCAATTAGCACACCAGTGTAAAACAGGACCTGGCGCTTAAAATATACAGCTACAGTCTTTAACCCTTTCCTGTTTGGCAAATTCTAGACCAGTCCAAATTCAATGGTTTTGCAGATGAAAATTTAAAGGGGATTTAATTTAAAAAATAACCATTCAGTAGGGCAGAAAATATTGTAGAAAAAGAAGAAATTGCGTGTTTTCTCAAGTATAAAAGCATAGGGACGTAAAAACCAGGGATTAAACAGGAAAGGGTTAAAAAGTGAAGCACCGTGTCTGTCCTATTAAGTATGCAATTCCCTATGTAAAAATGCTCAAGTAGGACAACATAGCAGAACTGAAAAGGATATGGAGAAACTTCTTGTTACAAGTAATTTCTCTTTTATATCCAAGTAAGCTCATTTTTCTTTCCAATTTTTCTTATGATTTGTTGCATGCAACCCTTTTTGACTCAGACCTTTCTACAGGGTTTGTCTTCTGGTAATTGATAACAAGCCCACTCCATCAAAATGATTAAAAGAGCACAATTATGATGTGTTAGCAATACATGATTTTCAATGTTTGGTTATAATAATCATATGATTGTAATTTTATTCTTAACACTATTTCGAAGATGTTTGCTATGAATTCTTAGGTTTCTATGCCTAACAATACTACTCATCAATGTGTTTCTATTCTCACTTCCTTATAACAAAAAGAAAAAGAAAATAACCCAAGAAAAAAAATGACAGTAAAATGCATGCAGGAAGAAAAATGCAAATAGAAAATTGATACTTTATTTTGACTATCATTTGGGAAAACAAGAGGACCATGATGGTCCTAGATTGCTCACCTGAACTGTCTGCTGTTAAAAAAATGCAATTAGAGACAAATAACTATAATCAGTTTCATGATAGAGGCAAAACTGTGACTTCTATATTGTAAACAAAGAAATTGTCATTATGGCCCCTTTTCCTGTGTTATCCTATAGAACCTTCCCATAATCTATAAGATTCATCTTTATGACCTTACAAGTATCCTGACCAAGTAACATGATAATTGAGCCAAAATGATGACCTCTAGAGCATTAAAAAAGAAATTGTTATTAAGGCCCCTTTTCCTGTGTTTTCAAAAAGTACCTTTCTATAATCAATAGGGTTCATCCATGTGATTAAACAATTATTCTGGTCAATTTTCATGAAAATTAAGCCAAAATTGTGGTCTCTAGAGTGTACAAGAAGAAATTGTCATAAAGGCCCCTTTTCCTGTGTTTTCCAAAAGATCCTTCCCATAATCAATAGGCTTCATCCTCATGCCCTAATAATCATTCTGGCCTAGTTTCATGAATATTGAGCCTAAATTGTGGCCTCTAGACTTAAAACAAATAAATTGTCATTAAAGCCCCTTTTCAACTGTTTTTTTCCTATAGAACCTTTCCATAATCAATAGGGTTTATCCTTATGACCTAACAATTATTCTGACCATGTTTCATGAAGATTGAGCCAAAATTGTGGTCTCTAGAGTGTAAATAAAGAAATTATCATTAAGGCCCCTTTTCCTGTGTTTTCCAATAGAAACCTCCAATAATCAATAGGGTTCATCCCCATGATCAAACAATTATTCTGATCAAGTTTCATGAAGATTGGGCCAAAATTGTGGCCTCTAGAGTGTAAACAAAGAAATTGTCATTAAGGCCCCTTTTCCTGTGTTTTCGGAAAGATCCTTCTAATAATCAATAGGGTTCATCTCTATGACCCAATAAATATTCTGGCAAAGTTTCATGAAGAGCCATATTTGTGGCCTCTAGAGTGTAAACAAAGAAACTGTCATTAAGGCCCCTTTTCCTGTGTTTTCAAATAGAACCCTCCAATAATCAATTGGGTTCATCCTCATGACGCCGCACGATGGACGACAGACATTCAACGATCACAAAAGCTCACCATGAGCACGTTGTGCTCTGGTGAGCTAAAAAGTAATGGAGCTTTGTGGATTTAGGAGCTGCAGATATCTTTTATTAGTGACAACACTCCCATGGACTACCTTGCGATATAATTCTGAAAAGTAACCTTAATTCTTTCCTTATTTAGTTTTCTTGCATCAGTGTTTACAGAAAACAACCTGGCAAGCTGTAATCACACAACTATCCAGCATATCGTTGGTGTAATTGTAAAACCTAATAACTACGCTTTGATTCAACCTGTAGCTACTTGGTTCTGAATCAAGGTGTAGTTACCAGTACAAGGTTTTAGAGACTTGACCCAGAAATAATTATTTCTAAGATTTGACCTTGTAAATTACTTTTTTACCCCACTTGGCCCAATATACAACTTGTCCTAGATATAATGCAGACAAACATTCTGACCAAGTTTGAAGACATTTAAGCCAAAATTGTGGCCTTTTGAGTACACACAAGATGTTAACACATGTACAACAATGGACAATGCACACACACCTGCACACAGCCAGTTCTCTTTGTGCTCAGGTGAGCTAAAAAAAAGTCAATATTGTATAATGCTGTATAGTTCAGCATAAAAGAGTTGATAGGTAATGTAATATATGGAAACACAACTGGCATAATTTATGGGCAACACTTTGATGAAGATTCACAATGCTATGTAGAAAAGCTGTTGAGTTAGAGAAAGCAAATTGATTTTAAACTACCGGCAAGAAATCTCAGACATTGACGATATTATCCAAACCTACGGGTCTCTCCCCTGGATCAATAGCAACTGTGACTTGAGGAAAGTTTTAGAGGCCCAGGTTGAATATTAAGTACAGAAAAATGTTTTCTAAAAAGATTCATCTGTGGCCTTAACCTTTCAGCTATGAGACCTAAATGGCACATTTGAAGGCTATGATCATGGTAATGAGCTGTGTAAAGTTTCGAAGGGCTCCTACAACAAAATGCAACCACATTACAGAAATTACTAGGAAATAAAGAATTTTTTTAAAGAACTTAATATTAACAGGAGCATTGTCATTCAACACATTACCAGACGGCAAAATATGGTCCTTATTGGAAGGAGTTGCAGATGACAATTTCAGGATTATGAAATTTTCAATTTTTTCAACATTTTGGGAATAAAACTTGTAAAATGAAGAAAATGCTTAAGCAAGCGATTTCTTCATTGTACATAAAAATTGTTTTTCTTGCTGGTTAATATGGGCCACACAGTAATTCAGCGCAATCGACAATTTCAAGGGGAGATAATTTGGCAACCAATGATAGTAGGATCATGAAAATTGAACATACAGTTTCATAACCAATTTGTCAATTGAAAAGGGTTTAACACCACTTTTAACAGTATTTCATTTATATAACAATGGCTGGAGCACCTAACTATGGATTTCCTGGGATTTCTGGCATCTGTACTACCACTACATCCTTTGTGAGCCTCCAGCTGCTCATCCCACTTAGATTTACAAGTTTCGTATTCAAGGG
Source organism: Fragum fragum (assembly GCA_946902895.1). NCBI lineage: Eukaryota > Metazoa > Mollusca > Bivalvia > Cardiida > Cardiidae > Fragum > Fragum fragum. The sequence goes on along the minus strand of OX336375.1, from coordinate 35,406,726 downwards.
TTAAGAGCAAAATCATAGTATGGCTCTATGACGTTGTATAGACCCAATTGTAATTTTTTGCTACAAGTCCTCAATATGTACATGCACATTACGTGTAAACTTAGGAACAAGAACTGCAACACTGCTCAAGAAAGAAAAGTTCTTAACAATATTGTGTCTACAGACAGTTACTGTTGGATGGACAGCTATGGCAATTCCAGTATATCCCTCCCTCCACTTCATTGTAATGGGTATAACAAAGAAGCCTTTCAGAGAAAAAGAAACATGCCAAGTGGCATGGTATTCAGTAGGTGTAACAATATTCCAACCCATACATGACACTCAATTACAAATCAGCTTACAGTTACTCTTTACAAGTCTCCATGAACAAAACAAAAATCTAGAATTACTAAGCCTTACCATTCAATCTAATTTAACATTGGGTAGCTTCAAGGTTTTGTAAATAACACTATTCAATCAAGATTGAACTTAGGTGACCTTACTTTTCTTTTGACTCTTTTCACAGAACATAATTTGGGAACCTGATCATCTGATGCTGTGTGCGATATGTCAAATTCAGGTGTGCACCAAGTGAATTTGACTTTGAATGGGGTTTAACGCCGCTTTGACCAATATTTCAATTATTTCAATTGTTCACTTATCCATGTTCTTCTTGGGTACCACTAGTACTAAGGCTGGGGTTCTGAAATGACTTTCCCAAAGATATACACATGTGACCAGCAGCTTGGTGGGAATTCAAATCAGCAACCCTTAACTTCTCTTAGAAAACAAGTCTGCAGCCCTAACCACTGAGCCATGCAGGATCGTATGCACCGAGTGAAGACTCAGATGAAACTGCACAACCACACAGTCTGATTCTGTAGATGCCTCTGCATATGGTCTCATTGCTTTCTTACTCAATCTACAATTCACGATGCAAAGTATAGATAACCAAGCTGCCTAATGTCATCATTTCAGACACATGTGAAATTGGTGCAAATGTCTGTACACACCCATAGGCTCATTAATTTTGTCCTATATGAAACTGGTCTAGGCTAATACATTTATGCTTTGATGCTTGTTGCTTAGCCCATTACCAGACAGCAAAATTTTGTAACAAGCAATTTCTCCATTATCCACATTTTTTCTATTAAAAAAAGACAGCGATTCCTATAATTCCATCAACTTAAAATTGTCATCTGCAACTTCTTTCAATTTGTACTGGTCTAAAATTTTGTTGTGTGATATCATGTTAACAAGAAATTTCATTTTCCACATTGTTTTCAAAAACTTATTCCTTGAAGGCGTTCAACAACAGAATTGTGTGTGAATTGGTTAGGGGGACATTGGATGAAAAACTGCATGATAGAATTTTACACTTTGGACTTTGATATGTTGCTAAATTTTAACCCTTGCCATGCTGAATAAAATCCTGTTCTGGAATGCTTTTGAGGTAAAGGGCAGAAAATACTAAAATTACTAGTTATCTGTCATTATTTCTTTTGATAATTTAACTTAAAAACAACACTGGCTTGGATAGACCAAACAGGTAATGTAAGCTTAGATCAGACAACACATATGTGACAAGCAATTTCTTCTTTTCTCAAAATGCTTTCTACCTCATAATTATGGCTCCCAATTTTTAATTCAAGCCCTCTTTCTTTTGTCATCTGCAATCTCTTTCAATTTTGACCACTTTACAGTTATCTTGTTTGAGAATTGGTTAACTATTTTTGAAGGTATAATATGTGGTCAAGTACAAGAAAGATTGAAATCTAGTGAATAAGAAGGGTTTGTAATAGCTTTGCACTTGAACATAAATGGTACTTTTAAGTGGCCAGACCATTTTCTACCTCAAATTAAAGTTTAATTTCAATGTGTTGAATAATTTTGATTGTGTGGAAATTGGATAGGTCATTTCTACTACAAGAAATTGTATTTAATTTGAAGAGAACAGAATAAATGGACAGACTGTGATGTGGTTATGATAAAATACTCAATTAGGTCACTTGAATCTAGATTAGCTGGAATGAATCTTTTTAATACCAGACTGGTTCAACATCTTGATAAATAATAGGGAAAAAATCCTCTTTCACCAGTAAAGATACTACTTTCATGACAACATTAGACAAGAGGAAAATTACACCTATCAATTTTAAGACTTTCCACAATGTTTTTCCGAACTATTTTCTTGAGGTGTATAAAAAGGCATCATTGCGTGGGAATGGGGTTAAAGGCAATTTCTTATTCAATTATAATATTTTCTACCCCAAAACCCAAAGATTTTAAAATTTCATCAACTAAGAATTGTTGTCTGCAACTTCTCTGAATTTGGACCAGTCTTAAATTTGGTTGTCTGATAAGCTTGAAAATTCAGACATGTACTGTATCTTGGCATTACCAGAAAATCAAACATGTCAAGTCTAATTTAGAGTCCCACCAACCCAAAACTACTTACCGGTATATTGCTACTAAAACTAGCTTGCAATTAGTTATTGGTCATGCTTTACCACTTTACAGTTAAGATTAGATTCATCAACAAATACTTAGGATTTCATTTGCTGATATGACACATAAATTACATAATATAACAAGGTGCCAAATTGTCACAAGATACGCCAATCACACTGCTTAATATTAACTGGGGGTTTGAATAGAACTGAGGTTATTTGAATGAATATTTTTGTCAAATAAAGTATGAAAAACAACAAAGGACAATAACTCAAAATATACGCTACTTAGAGTTATGGTTCTTGTACACTGCACTCCAACTTGGTGAGCTCTATCCATCCATGAAGTTTCATGATTCTAGCTATTATACTTTTAGAGATATACTCCGGACAAGATTCAAGTATGAAAAACAACAAAGGGCAATAACTCAAAAAAAGGCTAGGTAGAGTTATGGTTCTTGTACACTGCACTCCCACTGAAGTTTCATGATCCTAGCTATAATACTTTTACAGATATACTCCGGACAATGTCAGCCCGATTAGCTCAGTTGGTAGAGCACTTGACTTCAAACCTCAAGATCACGGGTTCGAGCCCTGGGCTGACCATATCAACTAACTTACTAAATTTCTTTCGGATGAGACGTTAAACCGAGGCCCCGTGTGACGATGCTATCCATCGAGCACGTTAAAGAACCAGGCGGGACTCTCAGTGGTTTCGTCCTGTATCCTTGCACTATCCCCCGTAACAACTAACCGTCTTCTGGGGGCGTCTCTCATATGGGCATGTGCTACGGTAGCGACGATAAATAAACGGAAATACACACACACTCCGGACAAGATTCAAGTATGAAAAACAACAAAGGGCAATAACTCAAAAAATAGGCTAGGTAGACTTATGGTTCTTGTACACTGCACTACCACTTGGTGAGCTCTATCCATCCATGAAGTTTCATGATTCTAGCTATTATTCTTTTAGAGATATACTCCGGACAAGATTCAAGTATGAAAAACAACAAAGGGCAATAGCTCAAAAAATAGGCCAGATAGAGTTATGCTTCTTGTGCACTGCACTCCCCCTTGGTGAGATCTATACACCCATGAAGTTTCATGATCCTAGCTATAATACTTTTGGAGATATACTCCAGACAAGATTCTAGTATGAAAAACAACAAAGGGCAATAACTCAAAAAATAGACCAGGTAGAGTTATGGTTATTGAGCACTGCACTCCCCCTTGGTGAGCTCTATCCATCCATGAAATTTCATAATTCTAGCTATTATACTTTTAGAGATATACTCCGGACAAGATTCAAGTATGAGAAACAACAAATAACTCAAAAAAAATAGGCCAGGTAGAGTTATGGTTATTGTGCACTGCACTCCCCCTTGGTGAGATCTATACACCCATGAAGTTTCATGATCCTAGCTATAATACTTTTAGAGATATACTTCAGACAAGATTCAAGTATGAAAAACAACAAAGGGCAATAACTCAAAAAATAGACCAGGTAGAGATATGGTTATTGAGCACTGCACTCCCTATTGATAAGAAGAATATAACTGCCAAGTTTAAAGTCAATAGGACTTACGGTGACAGAGTTATGCTCCGGACAAAGAAGTGGACACCACCCGGACAACCGGACACCCGGACGCCACGTGTGATCCCATAATACGTCCCGTCTTTGACGGGCGTATAATAATATATAATATATATATAATTTTGCAATTAACCAGATATTGCCATTAAAAGGACCTATTCGTTCTTTACTGTTTGTGCACAAAGTTGCAATAAAGCAGTAAATTGCTATTATCAGGGTTGCAATTTAGAAGATTTTTCTGTAACATTTTTCATGAGGGGCAGTAAAAAAAGTGGAATCAACTCGATCAAAATGAAACTTAATAATGAACTACACCCCTTATCATTGGTGGGCAAGCAAAATAACGTACAGTTTTATTAAAGATGTTTTTAGGACATTCTGCTTGCCTACCTAGGATAAAGGGTATGATACAGTAAAAGGCAATACCTTAACCCTTGTCATGCTGAATAAATGGCTTTCTCAGGATTGAATAGAAATCAAAGGACTTAAAGCACTGGAGTACTTGATTATGGGTCAATATTTATTTTGAAAATTTATTTCTTTAAATAATTTTGGCTTCATTTGGATAGACAGGTCATGTAGACATATTTGCAGTCTGATCTTAGTCTATACCTCCTGTCAAAAAAGGAATATTCCTGGTTCAGCATGACAAGGGTTAAAAAGGACAGTAATATTGACTGCATATCTGGAGCTTCCAGACACTGACAATACCATTGGTTTACAATAAGTAACTTGAGACCAGAGTTAGATGTTTACAGTGTTGCTCTAGGGTCAAACAATTAAAGTACAACAGAAATCAATCACTTATCTGAAAATCCATTATTTGATATCAAACTGTAAAATCCCTGAGCCAAAATATCCTTTATATTTCGTTATAGACAGATTTAACAAGAAAAAAGCTCAATTAGTGTTTGAATAAAGAAAACTTGGATAATAAGTTTGAAATAAGCTAGAAATACTTCTTCTTCTCCTTTATAAAATGTTATTAAAAAGTCGAATGACAAAATAACTCAGATATTTATGCCATAATTCCTTTATAGAACTGTTGCAAACTTTTCAAATCTCAAAATCCCACTCGAAAATAGAATCTTTTGAGCGCCTGTATCACTAGACAGATCTAAATTTACTGATTAACCCATTCCCACAGAACCCCTCCTTTGTATGCCCCTCAAGAAAAAAGCTTTGGAAAATATTGTGGAACGTGAAGAAATTGCTTGGATCAAGCAATTTCTTCATTATCCACATGTTTTGTATCCCAAAAGATGAAAAAAAAAAAATTATGGAAAATGAAATATGTCTTCAAGCATGCAATTGATTGTAGCCAATGTCTCCTACCTTTCATAATTTTAAGGATATTAAAAATTTTTATCTTTCATGCTTAAAATTGGGATATTTTTTCAAATTATTCTGTTAAGAGTCCCTCAAGGATAATTTTTGTGAAGTTAAGCAATAATCTAAGCACATCTTTTTCGTCCGATCAAAATACTTTGAAAGAATCTGATAAATGGTCACCTAAGGATCATTTCTGTGAAATTTGGTTGAATTCTGTTCAATACTTTCTGAGAAGATTTTTAAGGTAAAAGTTTACGGACACACACACATACACACACACAAGAACACAACACCATGACAATAGCTCGCTGGGTTTCAGCCAGTGGAGCTAAAAATAGATAGATATGAAGGAAATGGTTTATGAACATTTTGAACTTTGATCATACATAGTAACATCGATCTGTCAAAGGCTATATTGGCTGACATTTTAACAAAGTTTACCTATGATTTGAATGTCAAACCCTTACTACCTGATTCCTAATTTATTGAATAAAAGGTTTCTTTTTGACAATAACTTTAACCCTTTTTCCAAAATGGGCCCTTCAAATTGCATTACATTTTCATGTTTTAATATATGAATATTTAGGATAAAGCTACGACAGAACAAATAATTTTGATTTCAAAACATGAAATTTCATTATACAACAAAACCCTCGCCTATGTTGTGGGCATACTTGTAATAGCTGATGGAATGCTGGCCTCACCCACGGACTCTACTAGCTGCACCTACTGACTCTGACAGGAAGTTCCACCTCTATATTAACCCATTCCAACACAGTGATGCTTTTAAACGCCCCTCAAGAAAAACAATTGAGAAAACATTGTGGAAAATGAAGAAATTGCTTGTGACAAGCATTTTCTTAATTTCCCACAATGTTTTCTACCAATAAAGTTGAAAAGATCTAAAATTTCATAAACATGAAATTGTCGTCTGCAACTCCTTTCAATTTGGACCAGTCTAAAATGTTGCCGTCTGGTAATGGGTTTAACAATATCATTTTACAAAAATTATAGCCAGAAACATGTAGCAAAATGTAAAATAGTTGGCTGGTGGCCTACATGTTGCACCTACAGCTTAAATAAGCTGTTCATTAGATGTTTAAGTCACCAAATGAACAAATATGCTTCAAATAAATGTCAACCAATGCCGGGGTACAAAGTTCACTTTCAGTCTAAATGAATGCATTTGATTGGTCGATTGATCCTTTGATTAAACAGCCATGATTGGTCAAGTCCAACAAGTTTGAATGAGAATAAACATTATCTTGATTGTCTGGCATGTAAACTAGAGCTCTGAGAGGACATTTCAAGTAAAAAAATATTCAAGTGCCATTACTCCCATCTATCTTCTAAGAGTTACAAGCATATATCCCATGACCAGACAAAAAAGTTTTAGACTGGTCCAGAATGAAAGAATTTGAGGAGGACAATTTGACACCTTTTTAAATCTGCAGTTTCAAAGTGCTTTAGAATTGGAAAAAAAAGTAGTAAATAGGTTAGAAGACATTGTAAGAAAGAAGAAATTGCTAGCTCTCCATTTCAAACAAAGTTTTGTCTATGATCATATAATGTGGTAATGATAAATACAGTTTACAACCTTACCTGATCATACTCTGAGGAACCTGGGTATAGGGGCCAGCCCAAAAACAATTCTGCTATCACACAGCCCAGGGACCACATGTCAATCGCTTCACAAAATGGCAAACCAAGCAAAATTTCAGGAGCTCTGTAAAATCAAAATAGCATAACTATAACAATAAATACAAACTAGTCTACATTGAATGTGATGAACCCTTGTCATGCTGAACTCGGAATATTTCTGTTTTGACAGGAGGTATATACAAAGGTTCACATTTGTGCAGTCTTGGAATACACCACCTACTTGTCCAATTCAAATCAGAATTGTTTATCAATTCATTTGTCAAAAAAATATTGACCCACAATTAAAGCCTTACAGTGCTTTCAGTCCTTTGAATTTCATGTAATTCCAAATAAATATTTCATTAACCCATTCCTACACAGTGACTCTTTTAAATGCCTCCCCAAAATAAAGCTTTAGAAAACATTGTGGAAAATGAAGAAATTGCTTGTCGATTGTTTGTTTGTTTGAATGGGGTTTTACGCCGCTTTCAACAATCTTTCAGTTATATCGCGGCGGCTGGAGCACCTAACAATGGATTCCTGGTATTTCTCACACCAATACTACCATTACATCCTTTCCTAGCCTCCAGCTGCTATCCCACATAGGTCTACGATTATCGACCCATTGGTGAGAGACAAATAGTCGGAAAGGTTGAGTGCCGCCGTCGGGGATCGAACCCGGGACCTCTAGATTGACAGTCCGACGCGCTACCAACTGCGCTATGACGGCGGCTAAAATTGCTTGTCGAAAGCAATTTCTTCATTGTCCACAATGTTTTCTATCCAAATCTACGAAAGAATTTAAGATTCCCACAACATGAAATTGTCCTCTTCAACTTCTTCGAATTTGGACCAGTCTAAAATTTTGCCGTGTGGGAATGGGTTAATGCAGGTTGTTCTGTCAAGTTCATGGCCGGAATTTTGTATAAACAAGGATTGAAAGGCTGGAAAGTGTTCATATGAATTCATGGTAAATGATAAACAAGAAAACAGCTCATTCAAACCTTTTCATTTAAGGTTTGGTAAGAATACTCGTGGGGCCAAATGCTAATGGCTCATGAAGAGATTAACGATTCAAATTCAAAAGATTAGTAGACAGGCTGTCATGGCAAACACATGTATATGAAAAATTCATATCTAAAAAAATCACTAAATAAAGAAAAGGAACAGTTGTGATTATTATTTGCAAACATTGAACAATTGACATAATACCGGCTGGTCAGTAAATTTTCAGTCTGCTCGTCAAGTTTGATTATTGTGTAAAAACACTATTTTCCAATCAACTACCATTACACTTTGGACAGATTTAGTCCTTGAGCCAGTTTGTTTACTCATTTCTCACCTCTAAAACTGCTAACAAACCTAACTATGTCATTATGTTTTGATTGAGAACTAAACTAGATGATATTCTGAGCACAGTAATTTCGATCATCATACTCAATTTATCTTGAATCTCAAATTAACAGCGTTTGTAACAAAACAAAACATTTTGATGAAAACATTGTTATATGCAAAACACCTGTTTATCTTATTTTGACACTTGAACAGATAATCTTGAAATAATGCTGTGCCGCAAAATGGCCGCAAACACAGGTTATGTCAAAGAATGGGACACCATTATGACGGCCGTGCAACGCGTTTCAAAGGTGCTTGTTGAATACTGGTTAGAATAAGTGTAAAAACAATCCTGAGGACAGGTGCACGCTGAAAGGAGATGACTAGATGACCAGGTTTGACTGTATCAGTTAAGTTTGAAGCAAATCAATGCAATAGTTGCTAAGAAATTGAGCTGACAAAGAAAAAACTACAAACAGACTGACTGGCAAACAACCAACAGACTGTCATGATGACTCTGATCTATCCCACCACCCCTAAACCCATTCCCACAGTGACGCTTTTAGATGCCCACAAGAACAAGACTGCAATAATCACAATATACGCCGCCACTTTGCTGCTGTTTCACGAAAATAATCCTAGACACTACTTATTTTGACAGAACCAGTTTAAAAACATTTGCAAGTTTCATTTAAATCAAAACAAAAAGTTAGGAGGAGTTGCGTTCACAATTCTGCAATTTCAATAAGCCCCAGATACTAAGTTTCAAGGGGGCATAATTCAGGGAAATTAATGGCCCATAAAATCCTAGATCTATGTTCATCTACAAATTATGGTGATGACATTGACCATTTAAGGTGATATCATTGACCAAGATTCAAAAAGAACCCACCAGAAACTTAGTAGGACTTAGGACGGATGGACAGATGGATGGACAGACAGACGGAGAAGATGGCGCCAATATACGACTGCCTCTGGTAGCATATAAAAAAGCTTTTGTCAGATTAGAAAACATTGTATAAAATGAAGAAATTGTCTACATCTCCTTTGAATTTGGACCATTCTAAAATTTTGTTGTCTGGTAGAGTCTAAAATTTTGTTGTCTGGTAATTGGTTAAAAGAGTATTCCAGGTGTAACAAGAGAACCACAAGTCAGGCAGATACCACGTCTTCTGCTGGTTCTGGATAGTGAGAAATTTTGTCAAAAAGGGTGATAAATCTTACAAAATGTATGCATTTGGAGTAATCTCATTCGATAATTATTTTTTTTGGATACTGAAAGAACATACAATTTTTACATAAAGTTAATGCGAATTAGAATTCTATTAATTGCTACAATAGTTTGTCAACATCATTGTAATCAGCATCAACATTATTTCAGCTGGTGCACCTGACAAAACTGCCTAATATTCTATCTCAATTCAGTACATATTCTGACAAAAGAGTGAGGTAACCCATTCCCAAACAATCCCTCCTTTTAAGGCCCCTCAAGAAGAAAACTTATGAAAACATTGTGGAAATTTAAGAAATTGCTTGTCACAAGCAATTTTTTCATCATATATTATGTTTTTTTTCCCTAAAAGACAAAGATTTTAAAAATTCAACAACTTAAACTTGTTGTCTACAGCCTTTTCAATTTGGACCAGTCTAAAACTCATTTGTGCGGGAATGGGTCAGACCTTGGTAATAAAATGCATGCAGAAGAGAACATGACTGTATAATACATAACCCATTACCACAAAATCCAGCAATTTGATAACAAGAAGCATATTTTCTGCATGAGTTATAAGAAAAGAAGAAACTGCTTATAACAAGTCATTTCTTCTTTTCTCATAATTTTCTCTACCCAAATTTATTTTGTTTTGTTTTTTGGTTTTCTTTTTTTTAAATTTAAGCCTACATTGAAATCTTACGAAAATTTTGTCCTCTGGTAATTGCTTACAGAATGAGAGTCAGACTAGATTTTTTCCTCAAAATTCAACTCATTACAAAATGCTGCAGCAGTAATCTTACACTGATAAAGCTTTAACAGCCTAATTCGAAATTTCCAATTTAGAACATGGTTATTTCACAACCAATTAAACGAAACCATTTTCCTGGAGAATACAACCTAATTGATCCTTTCTTCCAAAGACATTCCAAATGAAGTTTTTGCTATTTATGGTTACTCAAATCTGAATGGTTGCAAACAAATAACTAGTGTCAATTCTGAAAATAAATTGCCTTCAAACCTGACCTTGACCTTTGGCAAAAATAAAGTTTCAAATGGCACACCTGCTCATGATGAAGAATAGAATTGCTCATTCTGAAAGTAATTAGCAATAGGAGAATTGCAGTTCACTGAAGTAATAACTATATAGCTTACTAGATACTAAAGTTATTTCCCTTTATGTTTTCAGTAGAATCAGGGTTCTGTCATTCTTATACCATGTTCATCTGCTCATGATGAAGAAAAAAATTGTTCATTCTGATAGTTATTAGAAATAGGAGAATTGCAGTTCACTAAAATAATAACTATATGGCTTCATAGATACTAAAGTTATTTCCCTTCATGTTTTCAATAGAATCAGGCTTCTGTCATTCTTATACGATGTACATACTAACTTAACTCTTGTCATGCTGAATTAAATCCACTACAGAATTGCATTAAAATCAAAGGGATAAAAGCAGTGGAAGTAATCCTTTGTGGATTAAAATTTATTTTGAAAATGTATCATATAAAAACTCTGGATTAAAAGGGAAATGCAGGCTGTGTTGACTAAGAGCAGACTACACATATGTGCAAGCTGATCTTTGTTTATACTCCGGGTTTAGCATGACAAGGGTTAACATTTTCTTTCCCTTTATATTAAGTTTTGCCATTTTTATTCATAGTTTTGCCAGGCCATGTTGGCATATATCTTCTTTGTACTTAATTTATAGTCCAAAGAATCTAAAATATTCATACATAGCAGTACTAACACGAAGGACCAATTTCAGGAATTTTCAAAAGTCCAATGTTTATATTAGGAAAGTTATACAAAATTTAGCATTTTTTCTATAGCCCCCCACCCCTTCCTGAAAAACATAAAGAATGAAAATAAATGGATAAAGTGCATTCTTTTCCAACCTTTACTTTATAGGCCCTAAATATAGGTCTTACGATTGGCATACTGCTACCTGGGAAGTAAATGACATATTTTACTTCCTTTTCATGCTTACAAATTACTAGATTTTTTCCCTCTTATTTCTTTCCTTGATTAATCTTGAATTAGTTTCCTTGTACTGTATATGCATTTGGAATAATAACTTAAATAAGTTTCCAGCAAGAGGACCATGATGGTCCTTTATTGCTCCCCTGAATATGATACCTCAAGGCTTAATGATATTTACAAAATATCAAAGCTCCAGCCTAATTATTTTTGAGAAGAAGATTTTTAAAGATTTTCTCATTTAACCGTAGGTATATTGAAGATCCCTCCATATAGCACTAATTTCCACAGTGTGGTAATTCTTTGAAGTATTTTGGTAGATTGATGATTGAATGGGGTTTACTGCCACTTTTAACAGTATTTCAGTCATATCACAGCGGCTAGGGGACCTAACGATGGATTCCTGGTATTTCTCACAACAGTACTACCACTTCATCCTTTCCTAGCCTCCAACCGCTATCCCACTTAGGTTTATGATCATCCACCCATTTTCCAGAGACAAATGTCAGGAAAGGATATGTGCCGCCAGGGATCGATCCCATGACAACCAAATATTGAAGATTAGGAGTCTGATGGGCTACCTACTGCGCTATGACTGTGGCGTATTTTGGTAGAGGGTCAATAGGCATTGACATATACCAAATATCAAAGCTCTGAGCCTTTGGGAGGAGAAGACTTTCAAAGATTTCCATCTTTATTCATATCTAAAATCAGAGATTGAAAAATTATTTCAGAATATGGTAATTTTATGAAGTGGTTTGGTAGATGGTCAATAGGTATTGATACAAACCTAATATTAAATCTCTGGGCCTTATGGTTTTGAAGAAGAAGATTTTCAAAGATTTCCTTCCTTTTTACTTTGTAAAATCAGGGATCACTAAACAAGAAGACCATGATGGTCCTATATCGCTCCCCTGAGTATGATTGCTCAAGGCTTTATGATATAATATTCAAAATATCAAAGCCCTACACCTAATCATTTGGGAGAAGATTTTTTAAAGATTTTCTCCTTTAATCCTAGGTATAGTGAAAACCCAACCATGTTGAGCTAATTTCAAGAGTACTGTAATTCTTTGAAGTAATAAAGTAGAGGGTCAATAGGCATTAGTATATACCAAATATCAAAGCTCTAGGCCTAATGGTTTAGAAGGAGAACATTTCTATGATATGAAATGTTTTAGTACAGGGTCAATAGTTATTATTACACACCAAATATCAAAGCTCTCAGCTTAATGGTTTGGGAGAAGAAGATTTTTAAAGGATTCCTTCTTTAAATCTATGTAAAATCAGGAGTTGCACAGAAAAGGGCTAATTTTAAGAATACAGTAATTCTTTGAAGTATTTTGGTAGAGGGTCAATAGATGATGATTTATACAAGATATCAAAGCTCTAGGCCTTATGGTTTGGGAGAAGAAGATCTTTAGAATTTTCCTTCTTTATTTATATGTAAAATCAAGGATCACACATAAAAGGGCTAATTATCAGAATATGGTAATTCTTTGAAGTTATATGGTAGAGAGTCAAAAGATGATGATTTATACAAAATATCAAAGCTCTAGGCCTTATGGTTTGGGAGAAGAAGATTTATAAAGTTTTCCTTCTTTATTTCTATGTAAAATCAGGTTTCGCACAGAAACGGGCTTTTTTTCAGAATATGGTAATTCTTTCAAATATTTTGGTAGAGGGTTAATAGATGATGATTTGTACCAAATATCGAAGCTCTAGGCCTTACAGCTTGGGAGGAGAAGATTTTTTAAGTTTTCCTCCTTTATTTCAATGTAAAATCAGGGATCACACAGAGAAGGGCTGATTTTCAGAATACGGTAATTTTTTAAGTATTTTGGTAGAGGGTCAATAGATGATGATTTGTACCAAATATCAAAGCTATATCCCTTACGGCTTGGGAGAAGTCTTTTTCACTCAGTTGCCATAGCAACCAGAGTTCTTCATGGATTTCAATTCTTTGAAGTCTTTTGAAAGAGCATGACCTAAGGATCATTTCTGTGAAGTCTGGTTGAAATTCCATGGTGAGTTTAGGAGGAGAAGATTTTTTTGTAATTGTGAACGGACAGACAGACGCCGGACGATGACCGATCACAATAGCTCCCCTAGAGCACTCCGGAATACGAAAATTCTTTGAAGTATTTTGGTAGAGGGTCAATAGAGGATGATTTATACCAAATACCAAAGCTCTTAGCCTTATGGTTTGGGTGAAGAAGTTTTTCATAGATTTTCTTCCCTAGTAAAATCAAACTAAACCTTACAACCAACTGATGCCTATCAATGCAAGGAACCTACCCCCAAATATAAGCTATATATCATAAATAGTCTTAAATGTAAATGTTAAGCTTTTTGATTAAGTTTGGCAGACAACCAGAAAAAACGACCAATAGACTGACAGACAGGCACTGGTGAAACAATATGCCCCTGATCCTTCCATGTTAGGGCATTAAAAGATCAATATGAACCCCAGGATTTATAGAAGTAAGCCATATTACGATATGGGGTATAAATCATCATAGGGGAGAGTTTCTTGTCAAACAATACCCATTACTTCAGAACCACAACTTTTCACAATCTTTAGATGTGTCATGAGCTTACATCAACTTATTCCATCTTCAATTATCAAAAATACTCATTTTATACTGTTACTCTATCACTTTAATTAGGTCTGTAAGCTTTTTCATAAGATTTTTAAAAATATTTGTCATTTGGGGTAGATCACATTATAGATAATGAAGAAAGTGCTTGTACCAAGCAATTTCTGCATTTTCCACAATGTTTTTCTAACATTTTTCCTTTCTGCATCCAAAAGCATCATTGTGTGGGAATGAGTTTAACAAAACAACCAATTCCTTTCAGCTTACCTGTAGTATCTTGACTGGAGGTATGTAGAGCACACAGCCTTGGAGACATGACTGGCTGAACCGAAATCAATGACCTTGACCCTATACGGAAACCGTACAGGGTCCACAAGCATGATATTTTCTGGTTTAAGATCGGCATGGATTAATCCAAGATTTTTTAACTTAAGTAACGCTGTAAGCACTTGCTGTGTAATGGGACGGATGTATTTCAGAGGAAGCGGTTGAAACTTGTTCAGTTTGAGAAAATCATACAAGTTCTGTTCCAACATCTCAAACACCAGACAGGTGTGATTCTTGTGCTGAAAGCACTCATAGGCACGCACAAAGTTGAACTCATCTGCATTTTCTTGACTCAATCTTGACAATATGCTCACTTCAATTTGACCCTGACGAGCATATGACGGGTGGTTTTTCAAAATCTTTATGGCAACTATCTCATTAGTTCCTTTCTTCCAACATTTCACGACCTGTCCAAAAGTTCCTCTTCCAAGGAATTCCAACACTTCATAGGCGTTGGTCATTGAATACAAGACTTCATGTTGTACAAGTGTATAGTCTCCCTCGTTGTTAGAAGAACTAGTATTCTTTGATGTGGTAGTCGTGTTGTTTGTGTTGTCATCATCACTTGAGATCGTCGTCGTGTCTGTCAGTTGCAACTGCATCTGTAGATCTAGACTATTGAGATTGCCGCGCTTTCGTTTGATGCCACCACACCTTTTATATACACTTGTAGTGGAAGCGTTATTGTTATTGGCGTTGTCAAAGATAAGATTGAGGTTTGATGCTGATAAGTAGCTATTGTTACTTGAGTGCTTTGAAAACTGCTTAGAATCATTCCGGTTATGTGTGAAGATGTACGAATTTTTCTGTCCGTCTGCAAAGAGGGAAGGGCTGGCGTAGCGCTGGCTGACTACATAGTCATTTCCTGGTTCAAGTTTCACCTTTTTAAAGTTACTAAATGCACTGAGTTTAGACGTATGACACAGATCTTCTTGCATTGATCCCGTCAGGTCTGAAAGTGAGGAAATAAATAATATTAGACTGAAACATTACTTAACCATTTCCTGGTTTTTGAAATTTTAGACTGGTCCAAATTGAAAGAGGATGCAGACGACAATGAAAATTGGGTGCAATTCCAAATAAAACCATCCTATGTATTAGAAAACACTGTGGGAAAAAGGAGAAATTGCTTATTATAAGCAATTTCTCCTTTTCCCACAATGTTTTCTCAATTATAAAATCACAGTGACGTAAAATCCCGGGTTATCCAGGAAAGGGTTAACAACAAAATTTTAGACTAGTCTTAATTCAAAGAAAATGCAATTCAAACTTGATAAAATTTCAAAACCTCAGTCTTAAAACTCTTGTTGGAAATAATAAAATTGCTTGTTTCTTTAATTTGAGAGTGTAAAACCAGGCCCTTGATTGCCTATATTGCTCCACAGGCCTGATTTTATTGATAAAGCAAAATTTAATGGTGTTTTCAGGAATTGATATAAACTGATTTATATTCACCAAGTTTAGCAAATAATTCTTGTCAATGAAATAGTTTAATATTTCAATCTTTTTTCATTGTTTTACACAAGTCAATTCACTGACTTACTAAGTGACTTAGTCAGATGAAAAAGGTATTAACATTTCTTTAAAAAATTAACTGGATACCATATATGGACATAAGCGGCAACCATAAAAGCCATGTTTTCAACCAATCACAACCAATTTTTTTTCTATTTTCCACTTTGTTTTCCAAGGAATTTTTTCTTCATGGGCATCAAAAGCAGTGGGAATGGATTAAACCACAAGCTGAAAATCCTTGAATTCTGAACAGATACATAAGAATAGAGTTAGACTTTTGTATTTCATTTTTTCAATGAACAATGGGACTAATATTTGAATCAAATGATTCTTTTAACTGACATCCCAACATGGCAAATAAACTTAATAGGATTGACCATTCATTCAATATAAGTCTGACAAAAAGTTATTTTAACCCTTGTCATGCTGCATAAAATCCATTCCAAAATTGCATGAAAATCAAAGGGATGAAAGCATGGAAAGTACAAGCTTTGGTCACAAAGTGGTCTTACTGCACTTATGTGCTGGCTGATCTTTTGTTTATACCTCCTGCCAAAACAGGAATATTCCAGGATCTGCATGACAAGGGTTAAAACTAACAATGTTTAACCCATTACCAGCCAGCAAAATTTTAGACTGGTCCAAATTCAAAGGAGTTGCAGACGACAATTTAAAGTTTGTGAAATTCTAGATTTTTTTTCCACTTTCTCGGTAAAAAACTTTGTGGAAAATGAAGAAATTGCTTGCAACAAGCGTGGCAACCATCATAGGGCAGTTGGTAGAGCACAATACCTCCAATCTTCAATCATTGGGTGCCATGGGTTCGATCCCTGGCTGCAGCGCATATCCTTTCCAACATTTTCCCTCACCAATGGGTGGATAATCATAAATCTAAGTGGGATAGCAGCTGGAGGTTAGGAAAGGATGAAGTGGTAGTACTGGTGTGAGAAAAACCAGGAATCCACTGTTATTTGCTCCAGCCTCTGTGATATCACTGAAATACTGTTGAAAGTGGTGTTAAACCCCATTCAATTAATCAATTCTTTTGAACATTGATTTCAATGAAGGGTAAGAACAGGTGGTGTAGACTAAAATCAGACTGCATATAATATGCACACTTATATTTGTCTATGCCTATTGTCAGAGCTGGAATAGACAAAGTTCAGCATTACAAGCATTGATCATATCACATAATTATAAATCATTTAATATCACTTAAAATATGGAACATAATACAGTATTTAACCCATTACCAGAGGGCAAAATTTTAGACTGGTCCAAACTGAAAGGACTTGCAGACGACAATTCAAAAGTCATAAAATTATAGATTTTTTCAAATTTCTGGGAAGAAAACATTGTGTAAATGGAAGAAAATACTTGTGACAAGCAATTTCTTCATTTTACGTATTTTTTTTCCAAGTGCTTTTCCTGAGGGGCGTCCAAAAGAGTCACTGTGTGGGAATGGGTTAAAAAAATGATGATACAAATGCTTATCCAAAGAGGAAATAACACTATATGAATATCCACAGAATCCTCATACACATTAAAAGGAAATTCAATAAAATTAACTTTTCAAAAAGCTGAAAGACTAGAGTGCTACTTGTTTACACCTCAACAAACTTTTTACCATTACACCTGCAGTTTTATCAGGATCTTTTCTATTTATATCCAGATTGCAAATAACACAAAGCTCAAGACATTGGGAGCATTTTTATCTGAACTCCTAAAACTCATTTACTTATACATTATCCCCTATGATGCAGGTGTCTGAAAGAATCATCTTTAATTAATTTCCACAACACAGGGTTTTATTGGGAGGAAGCAGGTTTGATTTTCATCACTTTCTTTTATCATTGAGCTTTGGATACACAAAGAAAGACTTCCCGCCTCTGCAGTCACTCAGCCATAAATATGAAAACAAAACATGATGTATTATAATTTTTACGTAATTACTGGCACGTGACCTATCATACAACGTGTGACTGAGAATTGAAATAGAAGTATCAGTTGAACTGGTCAGATCCAGGGGTAGACATTAACAGTGTCCCGGGATCCCGAAGATCCCTGAAAATTGGAAGGGACCCCAGCATTCTCAAGGATTCTGTCAGGATCCTTCAATATTTCTCCAGTACAATAGACCTTAATGTATCAACTAATGCTCCTGATTTTTTGTTTGCTTGTTTTCGTAGAAGACATTGTGGATAATGAAGAAATTGCTTGTAACAAGCAATTCCTTCATTTTCCACAATGTTTTCCTAAGCTTTTTTTCAAGTTGGGCTTATAAGGGTAGGATTGCGTGTGAAAAGTTAGTGTCAACCCCTGAGATCATGCTGACTGGTCACTGAAAACATTACTACTGGAGATTTCTGACTTTTCTATACAGTCATGTGACAAATCGAAGTTCAATGAAAAGTAAATCAGGTTTTATTTGCTGAGGTTTTATTTCCGCTCTAATTTGCAAATTGAAAAACCCACTGCAAAATTGATTAGACGTACCAATATCAGGGAAATAGAATTAACTGAAAGAAATGAACTTAGATTAAATATTACCAGAGCTTTTGTTACACAGCACTAGCCCTTCTGTCTTAATCCATTACCAGACAGCAAAGTTTTAGACTGGTCCAACTTCAAAGGAATTGCAGAGGAAAATTTAAAGTTCATGAAGTTTTCAAATCTTTTCCGCTTTCTGGGTAGAAAACATTGTGCAAGTTACTATTAATTTCTTCATTTTACACAATGTTTTCCCAATTGTTTTTCTTGCAGCCACAAAAAGTGTCATTGTGTGGGAATGGGTTTAAAGTCCTAAAATACTTGGGCTTAATAATGCTAACAGTAGATAACATTTGCAGTCAAATAAGGCTGTCCTATCAATTCAAAAACCTCATAACTACAGTTTAAAGAAAATTTATGAATCTTTTGAAGTCTGTTTTAATTCGTACAACTAGAGGCGCTTGAGCGCCTGATTCGGTTCAAAACCATCCTGCACATTGTTGGTTTTCACTGTTTACCATATATGGAAATAAGCCCAATCTATTAAAGCAATGTTTACAGCCAATTAATTCATTTTTTAGCAATCTAATGAGAGGTCACAAACGTATCATTCATTCCAGTGAAATCTGGTTGAATTCTATCAATTGATTCTGAGAAGAAGATTTTCAAAGCTTTCACCATTTATGGTATTAGCCCCCCCCCCATTAAAGCCATGTTTTCTGTCCTATCAAATTCTTTGAAGGAATCTGATAAAGGATCATCCAAGGGTCAATCCAGTGAAATTGGGTTGAAATCCATCCATTGGTTTCTGAGAAGAAGATTTTAAAAGTTTTCACCATATATGAAAATTAGCCCAACCCATTGACCCATTCCCACACAATGACGCTTTTAAACGCCCCTAAATATGAAAGATCTGGAAAACGTTGTGTAAAATGAAGAAATTGCTTGTTACAAGAAATTTCTTCATTATCCACAATTTTTTCTACCCCAAAAGGCAAAGGTTTTAAAGTTTTCATCAACTTAAAATTGTCGTCTGCAACTTCTTCGAAATTTGACTGGTCTAAAAATTTATTGTTTGGGAATGGGTTAAAGCCATGTTTTTCATCTGATCTTAATTCTTTGAAGAAATCTGTTAAAAAGACACCAAATGATCATTCCTGTAAAATTTGGTTTAAATCCATCCATTGGTTTCTGAGAAGAAGTTTTTTTCAATTTTTCACCACATATGGAAATTATCCCACGTATTAAGGCCATGTTTTACATCCAATCTTAATTCTTTGAAGGAATCTGATAAAGGGTCACCCAAGGATCATTCATGTAAAATTTGGTTGAAATCCATTCATCGGTTTCTGAGAAGAAGGTCTTTAAAGGTTTCTCCATATATGGAAATTAGCCCCGCCCATCAAAACCATGTTTTTCATCCGAACAAAATTCTTGGCAGAATAAAATTAGTATCAAGCAGAGATGTACTTATTCTATTTTGTTTACGGTCCATTCATTTTTGACGGAGTTATGACCCTCTGGTGAAAAATCGTGTCTGCTCAATTTCTCAGCAACCATTGGACGTATTTTATTCAAATTTCACAGAAAGACTTGGTATAAGTCAGACATGTGCATATCCAATTTTGATTATGGTCCTTTTATTTTTGACTGATTTATGGCCCTTTAAATAAAAAGCCCATTTTTTGCTACGTTCCTTTGGCGGATAGCACTTTTAAAAGGACAGCGCTGTTGAGGGGTATTAGTCCGCTTTGCGTCAATTTCTAGTTTTGCTTCAGTAAGAACCACTATTAAGCTACCACTTGTATTAGCTCTTGTCATCCTGAATTAAATCTTTGTTCGGAATTGATTGAATTATAGCCTGGAAAAACAGAGTTGTTGGTCAGTATTTCTTTTACAAATATGATTTCCTAAACAATTCTGGCTTGAATTGGCCAAACAGGATTGATTGAATGGGGTTTAACGCTGCTTTTAACAGTATATATTAGTTGTATTGCGCAGCTGGAGCACCTAACAATGGATTCCTGGTATTTCTCACACCAGTACTACCACTACCCTCTTTCCTAGCCTCCAGCTGTTATCCCACTTAGGTTTACCATTATCCCATTGGTGAGAGACAAATGTCGGAAAGAATGTGTGCCGCCACCGGGGATTGAACCCATGATATCATATGATTGAAGATTAGGAGTCTGACGCGCTACTGTTTGCGCTATGACGGCGGCTGACCAAACAGGAGGTGAAGACTAAGATCAGACTGCATATATGTGCAGGCTGATCTTTGTCTATACCTCCTGCAAAAACAAAAATAATCAGCATGATAAAGGTTTAGTGACCATAATCAAATTCAACTTCCAAAAGGATTAAGCTTCCGAGCAGTTG
This sequence comes from Fragum fragum, assembly GCA_946902895.1. Classification (NCBI taxonomy): domain Eukaryota; kingdom Metazoa; phylum Mollusca; class Bivalvia; order Cardiida; family Cardiidae; genus Fragum; species Fragum fragum. The sequence continues at coordinate 35,385,890 of OX336375.1, read as the reverse complement.
AAGAATCTACTTAAAATTATACCACATTTTTTTCATACATTATTTGAACTCATTAGAATCCTCTCAATGAGACCATTCTAATATGTTCAAACAACTAAGGAAAGAGTGAGAATTCTGCAATAATTCAAATTGATCTATCATAAGAATGTCATAAAAATATATTAAGCCACCATTCTCTTTAGCAACCAATTTTTTGGCCATCCCTTCAGTTGTCACTTAATATAAGTTTGGCTGTATATTCAAACTTAAAAAATTCAACAAAAAAGAAAAAACCTATCATACATGTTTAACAAAATAATTGACTGATTGCAGGCTCCGCCCACTGACTCCACTACCAAAATTCATCTTCTCTGACAGAAAGTTCCACTTAGATATTTAAACAGCAGCATTTAACCTAAACTGAACTACAGCTTATTCAAGGTGTAGTTATTACATTCAAGTCCCAAAACAAACTTAAATGCTTCTGTTCACAAAAATGTTGGCAAAATGTCATAGTTCAAAGTTGAATTTGCAATCTAACTAAATGATTTGATTGGTCGTTTTTTGTTGTTTTTTTTTGATAGACAGCTGAGATTGGTCAATTGTGTCATGACTCGTGTCAAGATATTTATGCCTAAAATATAATGACCAGAATGTCAATGGCAAGGAAGGCTATTATGAGATCTGCCATAGTGACCTTCCCTATTAAACCCGCACTTTTACAGATTTTCATGAAAATTAGATATAGGTAAATTATTTGCTTTTCAAATAGTTATGAATGTAATTTTCAAGATAAATATTCTTCTTATTGCTTTAAATCGACTAAATTCGGTTAAAATTCAATTAATGAGAATCATACTCAGCGCCCTACTTTGAAACATTGGAATTTATTGAGTGAGGTTGTTTCTCTTTGGGTAATATCAATAACAACTGTATTGCTAGCAGAAGCCAAGAAAAGTACAACTAAGGCAGTTTTTGGTGCAGTCGACAGAAAACATATTTAGCCAATGAATTCCTGTTCCATTCGGGTTGTATTTTGCTGGCTTTTTTAACCATCCCGTAACGCCAAATTTTTTTGTTTCTTTTATTACTTTTTTTAAAAATATGACCAGTCATGTTCATTACAAAGTCTGCTTAGTCACTTTGTTACAAAGATCTGAAAGCATTATAGTTAGAAATTTGAAAATTGAGAGTCAAAACTTTACTTTTATAATCTGTCCAAGAGCCGCCTTAACCCATGTGACCCTATATTAAACGTGAAAGAGATCATGGAAACAAACATTCTGAACAAAAATAAAGACGTTTGATACTTAACATTCTGCCTTAGAGTGCACACAAAGTTTTTCTAAGGTTTGAACTTGTGACCTAGTTTTTAGTCTCATGTCAACCAATATATCTAAGTTGATCAATATATCATCGAGAAAAACTTTCTGACCAACTTTCAAAATATTTGAGCAAAAAATGTAGCCTCTAGAAAGCAAATTGTCTGTTTTAATGGGGTTTTACGCCGCTTTCAACAATCTTTCAGTTATATTGCAGCGGCTGGAGCACCTAACAATGGAATCCTGGTATTTCTCACACCAGTACTACCATTTATCCTTTCCTAGCCTCCAGCTGCTATCCCACATAGGTCTAAGATTATCAACCCATTGGTGAGAGACAAATAGTCGGTAGGATGAGTGCGTCCGTCAGGGATCAAAACCTGGGACCTCTAGATTGACAGTCCGACACGCTACCAACTGCGCTATGATGGCTGCTCTAGAAAGCAAACATTGGTTTTCTACGATTTGATATTGTGGCGTAGTTTTTTACCTCATGTGAACCAGTAATCTGCCAAGGCTGTGTTTAAGCACCATTGTATCCAAAAACTCTAAAATATCTGCAGTATTAAATTTAAAACCATTGTCCCTTGGTTCCAATGTCCTGTTAGTAAGATAGATAGTGTGACCAATCAATTTTGAAAAATGTTCCTACTTCTCTTTAGGCTATGGGGACATTGTCCCCTCACTTCCAAAACCTCGGTAGATCACTGTATGAAGTGATGTCCAACTTGACCAAGATATCTTACAGACTAACATTCCAAGAAAGTATCACAATATTTGAGCTAAAAATCTAGCATCTAGACTGCACACAAGGCATTTCTCAATTTTGACCTAGTGACCTAGTTTTTGTCCCCCATAGGACATAATGTTGAACTTGACCAAGCAAACATTCTGACAAAAAAATTAAGACATCTGGGCTAAATATATGTCCTCTAGATGGCAAAGATGTTCAGGGCCTTTGATTGCGATGGTCATTGTCGCAAATTCCAGAATAAAGGTAAAGTAGCAAAAAGAAATTAGAACTGCTGCCTGTAAGGGCTGACGAATATCCCTCACTGCCGCCTCTTCTAAAATGAGGCCAAATTGTAACCATTGAAATGTTGGCCATTCATGATTTATCAACTTTCAAGTGGACAATTTTGTCAATAAGTGGCAATGACTGTGTAAAAAAAATAGGGATTTTGTTCAACATTGAAGATGGAAATTGTGGATTTCGTGCATCGTCAAACATGGCGTTTATGTTCTGGAAAAAACATGTGAACCACTTTTATTTCTTTCATCTGTCAACCTGTTCAGGATTTATGATTTGTTCTCTATATATTGTATAAAAGAAAATAAATCAACGGGTTATAACTCCTGAGACATTTTACCAATAAATTGACTTCTTAGAGCACTCAAAGTTTTCTAGTTACTTAGTTTTTGAACCCACATTACCAATTTCCAAGTTATCTGAAATCTCATGCAGACAAACGTTTTGACCAAATATTATGACATTTTACCAAAAAAGTGACCTCTTAACCTTTTCCTGTTTTTCAAAAATTTAGTCCGGTCCAATTTGAAAGAAGTTGTAGACAAAATTTAAAAGTGGGTGCAATACTAAAAGTAAGCAACCTATAGTTTAGAAAATATTGTGAGAAAAGAAGAAATTGGTTGAAACAAGCAATTTCTTCTTTTCTCACAATATTTTCTCAAGTCCAAGAGGACCATGATGGTCCTAAATCACTCACCTGAGGCATCTGCAAATTACAGTACTTTTTTGTATAAAAAAGACACAACTTGAGCAAAATGAATAAAACAAATATAAGATTTTGGCTTTGTACAAAACAATCCAGTAATGCTTTAAAATGAAAATGAATGCCTTTGGCTTCATAGTTTAATCGATTACCAAACTATCCCAGAATTTGTCACCCTCAGGGAAAAAGGTTTAAAAAAGCATGGTGAGAAAGCAAGCAATTTCTCCATTTCTATTTAAGAAGAATCCTTTCAATGCGATTATGCAATTTTCAATCCCAGGAGCAGAGACATTTTTTATCCTAAGAGCATATTTTCCTGTAACATAGTACAAAATTATTTAGTCATGCTACATACCAATTATGAATGCCCTTCATCTTAATATATTTAAGAAGGAGAAGACTTTGAAGTTGCTCTAATTGGGTGTTTTCCAAAAGTTTTGACCTCTGGGGCAGTGCCATGTTTTATCCCAGGGCTAAGATTTTAGCTAACATAGTAGAGAACCATCTGGTTATGCTATAAATCAAATATGAATGCCTTAGACTTTGTAGATTGTGAGGAGAAGACTGTTTAACATTGTCTAATTGAGCATTTTTACGAACTTTGGACACCCAGGGAAGGGGTGTTTTTTAACCAACAGGCATAATTTAATCAAAATTGATAGATAACAGCCAGGCTATGCTACACTCAAAATATAAATGCCCTCCGCCTTAAAATGAAAAAAAAATTTCAACATACTCAAATTTTGCGTTTTTCCAAATTTTTGGACCCCTAGTCAGATCCGTTTTTGACCCTTGGATGAAAACTTTTTGTGATATAGTACAAAACCATCTAGTTATGCTTCATACCAAATATGAATATCCTAGACCTTATAGTTTAAGAGGAGAAGCCTTTTGAAATTGCTCTTATTAAAAATTTTCCAAACTTCGGACCTCAGGGGCGGGGCCATTTTTGACCCCAGAGATTAAATATTTAAAACCTTGGTATAGAACCATATGATTAAGCTCTTTACAAAATATAAAGGCCTTTGGCCTTGTAGTCTATAAAAAAACAACATCAAAGATTTACTAAAATTTCCAATTTTCATATGCCGCGGTTACAAGAGTTTTGACGGAATTAAATTCTTTTAACAACTTTTGAAGAGCTTCACCCAAGGAACATCCCTGCAAAGTTTCAGTTTTATTGGCCTTATGGCTTATTAGGAGAAGATTTTTAAAGATATTTAAAGAATTACTAAAGATTCCAATTTTCAAATGCCGCGGCAACCAGAGTTTTAGACAAAGTTAAATTCTTTAAACATCTTTTGAAGAGCTTCACCCAATGAACATCCCTGCAAAGTTTCAGCTTGATTGGCCTACTGGTTTAGGAGAAGAAGATTTTTAAAGATATTTAAAGAATTACTAAAGATTCCCATTTTCATATGCCGCGGCAACCAGAGTTTTTGACGAAATTAAATTCTTTTAACAACTTTTGAAGAGCTTCACCAAATGAACATCCCTGCAAAGTTTCAGCTTGATTGGCCTACTGGTTTAGGAGAAGAAGATTTTTTAAGATATTTAAAGAATTACTAAAGATTCCCATTTTCAAATGCCGCAGCAACCAGAGTTTTTGACGGAATTAAATTCTTTTAACAACTTTTGAAGAACTTCAACCAAGGAACATCCCTGCAAAGTTTCAGCTTGATTGGCCTACTGGTTTAGGAGGAGAAGATTTTTTAAAGAAATTGTGGACGGACAGACGGACGGACGACGGACAACGACCGATCACAATAGCTCACCTCACACTTTGTGCTCAGGTGAGCTAATAAAAGCACTGGGACATGAAAACAAGGGATTGTGCAGGAAAGGATTAAAGAGCACACAAGATATTACCTAGTGATCTAGTTTTTGACCCCATGTGACACATTTTGTATTTGTTCGAGATATCATGTAGATTATCATTCTGTCCAAGTTTCAAGACATTTGAGCCAAAAAATGACCTCTAGAGTACACCCAAAGTTTTTCTAAGATTTGACCTAGTGAGCTAATTTTGACCCCATGTGATCCAATTTTTAACTGTCTGAGATATCATGACGAAGTTTCAAGACATACCTGAAGAGTGCACACAAGGTAAAAGTTGATGACAGGCACAGCACAAGCACATTAGCTCACTATGACCAATTTGTTTAATTTTTAGCACATTGAACAGAAAAAGTAAAAAAGTATACTACTAGATAAGGGTTTTTTTCTGTGCATTTGTCCTGTAGAACTTGACGGAATCATCAAGCCCTGCGAGGGTTTTATTACCATATGCCATCCAAAACATTTATTTGGTGCCACATAATTTCTATAATGATCACACATTATCATGATCCAAAATAAATAGCTATGGAAAACTGTGTTGGAACAAAAGAAATTGCTTAATAATCTTTTGCTAATCAGTAACATAACCTTTAGAATATTGTATTAAGTTCAAAGTCTAGTTTCCATCTTGATATTGTGATTTCCTACCCAGAAGCAGTAATATGGTAGGTAATTACACTATATTACTGTATACAGAGACATTCTGAATGCATAATTACATTCACTGACCTGTAGTTAACTTATGTCTTAACCTGGTCAAATTGCTCATTATCCTATTACCAAACGACAAAAGTTTAGACCGCTCCAAATTCAAAGAAGTTGCGGATGGCAATTTGCAGTTGATGGAATCTTCAGGATTTTTTTAGCTATTGGGTTGGGTTTGAGGCGTTGTCAGGCAATGAAGAAACTTCTTGCTTTTTTCCTACGATCACAAAAATGTGCAACTGTATAGGAATGGGTTAAACCTATCCAAAATTGCGAACCTGAGTATCAATTACAGACTGACATTAACCCTTGTCATGCTGTATAAATTACCTTACTAAAATTGCTGTAAATCACAAGGCTGGAAGCACTGATAGAACTTGTTGTCCAAAAATAAAAATATTTCTTTTAGAAATCAATTTTATAAACACCTCTGGCAGGAAAAGTACATGCAGAAGGTGTGAACCTAGATCAGATTGCACTTATGTGCAGGCTGATCTTGGTCTTCACCTCCTGCCAAAACCAGAATATTCCAGGTCCAGCATGACAAGGATTAAAGTAACAGTACGGAACATTCTATTTGCATAGCCCATTTTCCTAGTTTCAGTTTGATGATTGATTGATTCAGGCCTAAAATTTACCTGAAAATTTGACCCGCAATTTTTTGCAAGTGGCTTTTGAAACAACTCGCAAAAAGTCAAATTCACTTGAAATTCTTGTAATTAGTTATTAAACAGGTTTATCTATAGAAAAATAAAATCATACATTTAATGAGATAATTTTTATTGTGAAAAAACTTTAAAGATAAACTGAGTTGATTTACCATAATTTTATGTCCAGACAACACAATTCTAGACTAGTACATATTAAAAGAGGTCTCTTACATCTGCTCTTCCTGCAATTTCAACCCTTTGATTTTAATGCAATTATGAAAAGGTCTTCATCCAGCATGACAAAGGTTAAAACCTACTAACATAATTATAGAGAGAGCAGTTGGTGAACACGAAAATCTTGAAAATTTACTTTTCTGGCAAAGATCGATATTTAGATCTCAAAGAAGCATCCAATTACCTATGCCTTCTTTTCACTGGCCAAGATGGTTGACTTGTTAAAATGTTTGAATGGGTGGAGGTCTGGAGGATTGTAAACTTTTTCATTTGAAGGCTCAGTTTCTGTTCGACATGCAGATGATACAGTTACACAAAACATTAAGCTTTGGAATCTAACACTAAAATACGGGACATTTTTGTCGGTATCTTGCAGGAGTTGATAAAGTGATTACAAACCTTTTTTTTCTGGTTTAGCCAGAGACCAATGACAATTTTTTTCATTCCTTAAAAATATTTAGCAATATAAATTGACTTTTTTGTATTTTATTTAAAAATTGATGAGTTAACAAATGCCTACAGTATACTGGAATTTACCGGTATTCTGATCCTGGGAAATAAGGTTGCATCTAGACTTCCTGTTTGGGAAAAATGTAATCAAAAACAAGATCCAACGGCAAAAGCATAATTCATGATAATCACCTCGATGTTTAAGCATAATCATAATGCTAAAAAGAATGAAAAAATAATATGACATCTTTTTCTGCTGATTTATTTCACTTGCAAAAAAAATCGGGTTGCAGAAAAAATTACTTGCAATCTCAATTTTTAACTCGAAAATTGCAAGTATCCAAGCTGAATTTCGAGCCCTGCGATTGAATGGGGTTTAAAGCCTCTTTTAACAGTATTTCAGTCGTATCGCGGCAGCTGGAGCACCTAACAATGGATTCCTGGTATTTCTCACACCAGTACTACCCCACTTAGGTTTACGATTATCCAACCACTCAGTTTGACAAGTCTATGCTTACAGGCAGTAGGTGTAACATAATCAAAAGGGGGAAAACTCTATAAATTACAGAGGAATAGCAACTTCCTTTTCATAAAACATGTAAGTGATATACAAAGGACGTTTTTTCTGTAATAGCAGATAATGTTTCTACATCAGGATCAAAAGATTTTTTTTTACTCTCTGAGCATAGTGCAGGGTTCTCCCCAGGCCATTATGGCGTATCAGCCCCGATACGCCTTCATTAATTAAGAGAGTTTGCCGATACTCCTTCAGATCGCCGATACGCTTAAATTTGGTCACCGATACGGCTTAATTTCCAGCAGAAGAAAGGGTCAAGCAAACCATTAGAATTGGCTGCAGAAGCGCATACACGACAGGCTCTTTATCTATAGTGTTGTATACCACGTATTACATAACATCTCTATTGATAAGACCCTTACACTCTTACTAATTGGTGATTATCGATTTTTTCTCGCGTTTCCCACTGGTACCTCGCTATCAGTCACCAAGCATGATAGGTACCAATATGTAAACAATGAATTCAAAATGGCGACCCGGTTCCGGAAAATTGTCACTTCGGCTGAGATTGGTCTGGTTAAAAGTAAACAAGAGGGCCGTTGGCCCTGGGGCGCTCACCTGAGATAAAGGCTTTTTTTCTTTCAACAGTCTTATTTCATGTTAAGGTTAGGATTATGAAACAAGTGGGCCACAATTTCATATAAAGACTATGAACCTGGGGATCAAAAAGTCTAAATTACAAATTCCAAGGCTTAATTGCTGATTTGAAAGAAGGAAAGAACTTTTTCCATGGGTTATAATTTCAGAAATAAGAAAGAAGTCTGTGAACTGATGCTTCATGCCTATACGCCCCCCCCCCTGGGGCTCCGCCCCTGGGGACCCAAGGATCATGATTTTAGCTATTTTGAAAGAGGCCAATATTCTGATGCTTCATGCAAAATATCAAGGCTCTACGCCTTCTGGGTGAGGAGGAGAAGATTTTTAAAGATTTTTTTAAAATTTCACTTTTGTTGCCATGGCAACCAGAGTTTTTAACGGATTTCAATTCTTTTAGCTATTTCTAAAGGGGACCACCTAAGGAACATTTCTGCCAAATTTGGTTCAAATCAGCCCAGTGGTTTGGGAGGAGATGTAATTTAAAAAAAACGTTCTTTATTTCTATATAACCCCCCCCCCCCTGGGGCTCCGCCCCTGGGGACCCGTGGATCATGATTTTAGCTATTTTGAAAGAGGTCAATATACTGATGCTTCATGCAAAATATCAAGGCTCTATGCCTTCTGGGTCAGGAGGAGAAGATTTTTAAAGATTTTTTTTAAAATTTCACTTTTGTTGCCATGGCAACCAGAGTTTTTAATGGATTTCAATTCTTTTGGCTATTTTTGAAGGGGACCACCTAAGGAACATTTCTGCCAAATTTGGTTCAAATTGGCCCAGTGGTTTGGGAGGAGATGTCATTTAAAAAAAACGTTCTTTATTTCTATATAAACCCCACCCCCCTGGGGCTCCGCCCCTGGGGTACCGAGGGTCATCATTTTAGCTATTCTGAAAGAGGTCAATATACTGATGCTTCATGCAAAATATCAAGGCTCTACGCCTTCTGGGTCAGGAGGAGAAGATTTTTAAAGATTTTTTTAAAATTTCACTTTTGTTGCCATGGCAACCAGAGTTTTGAACGGATTTCAATTCTTTTAGCTATTTTCGAAGGGGACCACCTAAGGAACATTTCTGCCAAATTTGGTTCAAATTGGCCCAGTGGTTTGGGAGGAGATGTCATTTAAAAAATCGTTTTTTATTTCTATATAACCCCCCCCCCCCCCGGGGCTCCGCCCCTGGGGACCCGAGGATCATGATTTTAGCTATTTTGAAAGAGGTCAATATACTGATGCTTCATGCAAAATATCAAGGCTCTATGCCTTCTGGGTCAGGAGGAGAAGATTTTTAAAGATTTTTTTAAAATTTCACATTTGTTGCCATGGCAACCAGAGTTTTGAACGGATTTCAATTCTTTTAGCTATTTTTGAAGGGGACCACCTAAGGAACATTTCTTCCAAATTTGGTTTAAATTGGCCCAGTGGTTTGGGAGGAGATGTTGTTTAAAGAAATTGTTGACGGACGACGCACGACGCACGACACACGACGCACGACGCACGACGGACGACGGACGGACGCCGGACAAAAGGGGATCACAATAGCTCACTTGAGCACTACGTGCTCAGGTGAGCTAAAAATGTGGTTATTTGATGTGACAACTATCAAACTAAAGCCACAGTGGTTTAAAATTTATTTTTTTGAAGAAAAGACTTATTGGGTCAGTTTATTTCATACATTGATCGCTGAAAACATAACCTTTCGCGATCTTTTTTCCTTACGAGAATTTGCCAAAATAGTAAAGATAGATTTGTATAGAAGCCATCCTAGTTACACTAAGCTCTTGTTTTCAACTCAGTTTAATAATTACACACATGTATCTTCTGGAATAAGTCCATTTATTTTTTATCCAACATGGAGGGCATTATCTCAAACATTCGTATCCTGGTTTGTTCAATCCATTTTTTCAATAAATTTGTTTTAAAAGTTTGATGAAAAAAAATATTATACTTTTAGTAATCATCTAATAATATCTCATCCTCTCATGTTTTTTACCCAAAAAGAAATAATACCCCCATAAAAATCAAAGTGCTGAAAGCACTTTAAGAAAAGAATGCCTTAGACCAATTAGGGATTTCTTTTTATAAAAAGTAATGGTTTAATAATTATTTAGAATCAGGAAAAGATCATTCACGCTATAATATTTGGAAAACAAAATCCTCTTTTGAAAATCAAAGTGCTGAAATCACTTAAAGAAGAGAAGAGTAAAGACACTTGTTTAATAAATTTGATCAAGTTTCATTTTTTAATTTGAGAAATAAGGTTGGACACTGCTGATATATTATACATTTTTTATTAACTTATTGAAATCAAATAGCTGAAAGTACTGTTAGAAGAATAATTATAGTGTCAGACAGTCAAAGGCTTCTGAATGGGCAAATAATGAGCATTTCAAATTTTACACAGAGAATCTAATGGAGCTCTTTAAGATGAAAAATTTGAAAATGAAACCAGGTATTTCACACAGGAACCTTATAAATACATTTTTGAAATTACTGATAATTTCTTTTTTCTGATGAAGGGCATTTTTAGTCAATCCAACACTCCATGCTTTTTTAAAGAGTCCTCAAAGATATGATTTTTGGACAGATTTGATAAAATGGCCAAGCATGAAAAGCTAATCCTATCTAATAGACAAGCAGTTGACACTTTTTTTTACTCATGACACTTTTGGGTATATTCTTTAATTATATTTCCTTTTCACATCCTTTTTATGAGACAATTTAGTGCCCTTGGCTTTCCAACAAATAGGATAGAGAGTTGAAGTAAGCTGAGTAATGTCACAATTGGCTGGTATCAAAATAAGCCTCAGAATAGATTAATCAACTTATAATAATTAAAAAGTTGAAGAATATAATTCAAGAATAACTCTCAATAAAACAACAAGATTTCAATAATGTCAAGCTAAAAAGCACTTTTAATGACCTTTATTATGTATAGTCATACCAAGATGTTAACAGACAACACGCCGCGCATTTGCCACTACGCCTTCAAAAATTTCTAGGGAGAACCCTGTAGTGTAACCACAAAGAACCAATGGTAGCATACGATTACCTAAAGGATTATGTCAAAATAAGTTTCTGTTTGGAAGAAGAATTAGCTGGCTAATACTCAACTTCTAAGTAAATTAACCACAAGAAATTTAATAAGTCAAATTTCGCATGAAAAAGGTCGAAAAGTCTGACAACCTGACAAAAAAATCGCCAATCAGAATAAATGAGGCCAATTGTCAAGCGCTTAAAATACACAATGAATTTATGGAGAATCCATACAGTAATACTTCTTCAGCAACTTTCCAGTAAGAAAGAACCATTTGTTGTCAATTATCAAAATATATTTTGAAAAAAATTCTGAGCCGTTTATGCATGATTTTAATTCACTTACTCATCATTGCCATAGAATGGCTAGTCCCAGAAAATTTAGGGAAGGAGGTTTCCCCAGATGTAACATGGTTTCTAGCCCTTACGAGCTCACCTGAGTTGATGAATACAGAAGAAATAAAAGTGCAAATGACCCAATTTCTGCCGAAAGCCAACCTTTATCAAAATCTTACATTAGAAATCAGAAACGAAAAGACACTCTTGTGGATGCACGCATGTTGCACAAAGATGCCGAACAGAGCTAGATTACAAAAGCTAATCTTGGGCATGTTGTGCTTAGGTGTGCAAAACATATATTTTCTAGTAAAACCCAAGAGTGTTTACAAGTTCCCATTATCTTCGAATCATAAACAGCTTTAGAAATTTTCAAGATGTAATCTCATTTGATCTTATGAATTAAAGGACCAGGGTTTTCGTTTGACCCGAGACCTCAGGTTTTGACGCACAGAAATTCTAAAAGAAGCAATACTCTCATAAATTTGCCACTGTGCGACAAATTGACTCTCAAAAATTTGTAGCCATGCATCAAGTCTATAAGACATTGCTAATTTTGGATGGATTTACCCTTGTCCCACTAAATATTTTTCCGCTTTTCACTACATTTGAAAACTTTGACATAATAAAATAAATCTTATGTTCAAAGATTTCTCTCAAAACAACAATAATCATGTAGTTTACCCATGTCTGTTCAGGCTGATCTGTTCTATAAACCTGCCAAATGGTTTGTCAAAGCAGGAATATTCTGGGATTAGAATGACAAGGATTTATCTTGTGCAAAAGGGGAATTGGGTAAAAGGGCATTATTGGACAGAATATGGAATATATCTTGATTCTCTTAATATTTTTCCATAGCTAAATTTGACTGGTTGGTATGAATCATTGTAAGATTTCATAGTGATCCGAGGAAAGCAATACAAGCTGTCAAAGACTGATAGTATGAAATTATTGTGTTGAGCAAAAATTGGTGCTCTGTGGATATGTCAGTGTACAGTTGTTTAGGCAGTAGTGGATTTTGGGCTAAAGCAAAGAGGCTGTTATTGTAGTCTCATTAAGTTTTTTACCCGTAATTTTCAACAAAATTAATTTTACTTACCATTACAAATACAAACTATTATATAATATGCGTAATTCTTTAGCCACATATACTTTCATTTACATGTGTACTGACACATTTATCACGCTATAACCAAAATGATGCAACAGTTACTGGCAGTTGTTTTTTCTCCAAAATAGAATAGCGGAAGCTTCAAGTTGAATTTTTGAGGTATAGAACACAAGAGTAGACAAGTTTGAGGTATCATTTCATATTTAAATATATTCTCTGTTACCTACAGTACTGGCCCAATTATCGAACCGGCAAACCCTATGATTAAATATCATCAAAATATAATAACACGCAATAAAGGTAGTACCAGATCAGGGCTCCGGAAATTTGGAAATTAAAATCGGTCCGGGACAACGCCCCCCCCCCTCCCGGCAAAAACGATTACCACCCCCCCCCCCCCCGCCGACAAAAACGAAAACCACCACCCCCTCGGCAAAAACGAATGCCCCCCTCCCCCGGCAAAAACTAATACCCCGCGTTTTTTCATCTTTCCCGTATGTAAAAGGGTTCATCATTCACGCGGTAGTTGCATTCTTTTTCAAATTTTCCGAAGATGATTATAATCTTCAACGAGTGGAAGTTAGATGAAAACAACTGACAATCCTACTTTCATTTTGTTTTTGAAATTCGGTTATTCCGGCAATGTACGGCAGTCCACGAAATTCCAATAAATTGTAAAATTAGATAGACAAATAAATTATATTATCAAAATTCATTTCCGTGACGTACCCCCCCCCCCCCCCCCCCCCGAGTACCGCCGATTTCATTATAGTAATGATGTACTTTTTCATAAGCTAGTTATCCAAAGTTCTGTAAATTTAACACAGTCATAGCGATTTTATCTCAAAACGAGCATCTGATGATGGAAAAACACAGCTGACGTCACAAAAATGTCGGGTAAGTCTATTCTATCCCATGGGATCGCAGAGTCGTGACGTACATCAAAAAGACCGACGAGACAAACTCGAGTGGGTCGCCCACGTGTTGCACTATTTTCTCAGAGTAGAATTTGTGCACAAATCTCGGTCATCTTATTAATTGTCGTTAATTTGCGATTTATAATTCGGACGTTTTCCACCCCTGAAGTAAGATTTCATGATTCGTTGTTTCTTTAATTTTATTGACGGAACTAGCGATATCATTAAACGACGTTTTCGTTTATATTCAAATTATCGGCATTTTGCAAACCTATTGTTTGAATTCTAAAGGTTACGTTTCTTACCTCGAATGAAAATTAATATAACAATATTAACGAAATCGCTTTTTTATACAAACTTCAAACTAGATCTTACGCGCTTACTTTTGATAAATTAATTTCATAAAAGCGTTGTGCTGAACTTTTCCAAATTCAAACGAACAGCAACTGAAGCCTTTTTCATGTCTCGTATTATAGTAAAGAAATTTGTTTCGTCGGTAATTGCAATATAAATTGACACAGTTTTAGATTAGCATTTTGGTAAGACCTCGAACAGGCGTAAGTCAAACCGATTTTCTATTGCAAATACTCGATACCCGAAGTTCGGTCAAGCGCGAAACTGGCTAACTGCTAATTAAGTCCAAGTGCGGATGGGCACTTGACTGGCCGGCGGGTAAATTAATTATCGATTTTTGGCACTTTTGTTAAACTCTTAATCTGCAGTTAAGGTGTGAAACCCTTGATTTATTTCGGTTTTAAAGTTGATTTTGATAGATAATGAGCGAGTTTACCAAAATTTCAATGAAAATTTCGGACCAATTTTGGTTTTATTTTTTGGGATTCCAATCGGTCTGGCAATTCAAAATTCGGTCCAGACCGGCAATTTATCGGATTTCCGGAGCCCTGTACCAGATTATTGGTGTGAAGCAACAGTGCTTCTAGGGGCTGTTTCAAAATAATCTTTTTACTGAATGTGCAAGAGAGAAAATGGTTAATACACAGAAATAGTACTGTGTCATGTTAAAAGGGTCATTCTGACCATTTTTCAACTGAAGATATGCAAAGCTTTTTTAAATACAGGCGATTGATCTGTCAAAATCATTTCTTTTAACGTCCCTTTAAATCGATCATGCCATGTGGTTGCAATCCCATTCCAGAATTATCACTGATTTAAGGAAGCAAATTTAGGCAGTTATCTTAGCCAGTAAATATTCAGAAAGTAGCCCAAAAAAACAAGTTAAATGAATTCTGACATCAGATCACCATTATGTATTTTTATTTTATTCATGAATAAAGCAGGGCTCTGCAGATTCTCAGAATTTGAGGAGAAGTTACTTCTCCCTGGTCTGAGAATTGGGAGAAATTTTTCATAGTAGGGAGAAGTGGTGAGACTTTAAGGAGAAGTGGATTGCCTTAAATAAGGGCACTACATAGTGGGCGACTCAGGCAAAGAAGTTGCCTTGTTTCATAAATTGCTGATCAAAGCGAAATCGCAATTGCCTGGAAAGGTGTCTAATACAAGACCATTTTCTGCTTTCTCCCAATGCATTCTGAATTTTTTATACAGAGTGTAAATCATGTTTTTGATTGGCTCTGCGTATTCTAAGCCCCATCAATTGCTTCTTCTAGATCAAACTTCTATCCAACTAATAAGCCTTCTGATTAATTGAAGAATTACTGCCCCTGATAGTTTTGAGACGCTCCCTCAATTACCAATCTGTTACTACCTGAGGCTATCTGCTACCGACATAATTAGTGCTGTCTGCAAAAAAAGTCTATCTTGAAAATAACAAATGTTTCAGTTTCAATGCAAATTTTCATAGAAAGAAAACAGGTTTGTCTACCGAATGATGCCATCTGACACAAAATATCTTGGCTATAAAAACCCTAAGCAACAGAAAGCTATCCCTACTGCCTAAACAACTGTATACTTCTTCTTGTTGAAAGCAAGTGACGCTGTGCTTTTACAAATCAAAACCTTTTTACAATAATCACATCATTCTCTTGTTTACAGGTAAATAGTAAGGCTATAATTACAGCAGTTGCTAACGTGCTTTAGCAAGTTCACTTATTTAGAATTACAGTATTCAAAAGCCTTGACCTAATTTCAAGGAGAAAAAGAAATATACACGATTTTGTTTTCGTTTGTTTACCAAGTGGTTTTGTTGGGGAATAGAGGGTTTCAACGTCAAAATTGACACGTGAAATATGTGAAAATACACGTTACCTAAACGTAGAAAATGATTTTATGCGTCAGCTCTATAAAAACATCCCCTTTCCTTGTTTTTATCACCAATGTTGGTTAAAAAATCCGAATATCATGCTGTCTAAATATGGTCCACTTCGAAGCTCCGTTTTGTGATAAAATCGTAAATACGTGTGTTAAATTTCCTCAGTTTCGTCTTAAGCCACACAAACTGTATATTTTCACTTCATATCAATTCTTATTTCCCGAAAGCAAAGCCACATTTGCCATTATTTTCATCGAATAAATATTGTCTAGTTCTTTCATGGGAGATCGTCAAAAGTTCAGTATAGTGGGCTGACGGGAAAAACTTAGCGAGCTCGTTTCCGAAATTATAGAACCAAAAACACAGCTTTGAAAACGGTTTTTGAAATTTCTTTATTTTGTGTATTATAATATATTTCTTATCATTCTAAAATTTTGTTTTCAATAAATGAAATATGTTTCAAACACTGAATTTACTTTTGATTGCAATGAAAGTGAAAATTATTTCCTTCCTAGTTTTGGACGTCATGTGACGTCATGGATACCTGTCCCAAAATAGTAGCCAATGCGTATCAAGCTACAGTGCGCCAAATATGATCAATGATTAATTAACATAACTAAGGTGGGAAGAGGAGTACTTACTGTAAAGGGAATGATCACGGTAACACTTAATACGTTCAAGTTTACGATTTGAATGTAAAGGGGGTCAAACTCAGATCGTTTCAGAATATATGAAAGGACCGGAATTCCAAAGATACATGCAATATTATGTAGACGTATGCCAACCTGCACACAGTAGGCCATAATCTGGGTGTTGTTTTTTTCTAGGCAAGCGACAAAATTCTTATCCCAAATTATCTAATATTTATCTTTGTCAATGACTATAACTTACGGTCTACGGACAGATGGTAAGCGTTTAGCTTCCTGGGATCCTCCTATTTCACGATTCTTAGTGTCGAATGTTGCTTGCACATACCAGCTTGGGATGAACTCGAGTGTGTGACTTTTCCACCGTTTGTTCTGTATGTCGTATAGTTATAGAGGCCAGATGCAACTTCTATGCATAAGTGCGAGTTTCTTTTGCCCCCCCCCTTTTCAAGTTTTAAGTGTTTGTCATTTGATAACGGGTATATGCACAAGGAATGACCTCCGATATCTTCTCCAACATCTTGAATGTGTTTAGTTCTGTATATGTAGGATGACTTTTTCTCACAGCACTTTAGTCACTAGTCACTACTAACTATTGTGTTCCGTTCACGTAAGGATCTACTGTATCACGTTTACACAGTTTTGTTTTGTTTTGGGTTTGTTTTTGTTTTTGTCCGTGATGGCACTGTTCCGGGCACTAGTCGCAACTCCCCTCTCACGAATATGACACTTCGTGTATTTCCATTTATTTATCGTCGCTACCGTAGTACATGCCCATATGACCGACGCCCCCAGAAGACGGTTAGTTGTTACGGGGGATAGTGCAAGGATACAGGACGAAACTGCTGAGAGCTCCGCCTGGTTCTTTAACGTGCTCGATGGATAGCATCGTCACACGGGGCCTCGGTTTAACGTCTCATCCGCAAGACAATTAGTTTGTTAGTTGATATGGTCAGCCCAGGGCTCGAACCCGTGATCTTGAGGTTTAAAGTCAAGTGCTCTACCAACTGACACTTCGGGTGTCGCGTAGGCTATATAGCGGCTTACTAGTGCTATGACTTCCTTACTTGTTTAAAATCAATACAGTTGTATACATTCATGTATACGTTGCAGTTTTCAAGTCACGCCACGGGTGGTGGTGGCTGTCTGGTCTACTGACAGGCTTGGTCAAGCCGGGCTGTTTTGAATGCCTCGACAGTTTTGGCTTGAACTATATTCTCAGTTGGTTTAATTGCAACCACTTGCACAAAGAATGATTGTTGATATTGTTTAGTCTTTGCATGGGCTATTTCGAAAGACTTTTTGTATTTTTCTTTATTTGGTTTGCCAGTACGGTTTTGGAAGGTTTTCAATTTGATGTTTCGTTTTGGTTTAGTAGGTTTTAGAAAGTCATTAAGCGATATAGGCTAGACAAGGGACCAACCCCTCAACCACCCGAAACATCATGATCTGTCGCAGGCTTTTTCTTCTCGATTTCAATGGTTTGTAGTCCGAGTTTAGAAGCTATAGTAGTAATGTAGTTTTGGTCTCTGGTTTTGAAGTATTGTATTATGAACCGGACTATTTAGACGGCATTTATACTTGTCGACACAACCGTATTTAATTCCTTGTTTCCACTGATCTCGTACAAAAAATGGTTTTCCTTATTTGGGTGTTTGACTGACGTTTGAATAATTTTAACCTGTTGCTCTGGTTCTACACGAAGAATGTTTTTATCTGCGTTTTTTCCATACTATTATATTGTGAAAACTTTTGAATGTCTACTCTTTGGCATCCGTGTATTCCAATGATGGTAGTCTTAGGTGTAGTAACTTGTCTTTGTAGTTGAAATTGCTAATATTTGGTTGTAATATAGTGGTCCGTCTCTGTACATTTGTGATGGCAATCTGATGTTTCTTTAAATATGGTAACTATACGGGAATTGCGTATTAGGAGTCTGGTCTCACTAATGATTTGTATAGTTGTAGAAACATTCTATCTAAATACATATACGGTAAAAGTTCCCGATCTGTTTCCTATTTCAGGTTGCTTTTATCGTTGAGTTTACTGATATGCGAGTCGAAACTTTTTTTATTTTGTACGACTTAATCTTTTTTTCTTCTTCTTCTTTTTCTTCTATATTTTCTATTTGTTCTCTTGGCGTATTTTCTTTCTTTATGAAATACTTAAAATTGATTCATTGGAATCTATGTGAATACCGCTTTTACATATTTTTTTATCATTGAAGTCCAAATCCCATTTATGTGACCAGTCGCAGAAATTGTTTGTGGTTCGTTGAAGTATTTCTCGGTCCTAGGTTTAATTTATGACACTAAATGTTTTAGTTTCATATGAAAATATCATTTTACAGTACTTTGCAGGCGACATCTGGTAGGTCATTGAGGAATATTATGAATGAGGTCGTACCCAGAACAATTTTTTCAGTCTTAGTTCGACTCTGCTTGGTTTTGAGTTGTTTATGATGACTTGATGACCTCTGCTATTTCGAAGATCGTCAGTACTAGTCATCAAATTTTGTGTTTTGCCAACAATACCATATGCCTTTGGGTTTTTAAAAAAAAGTTTAAGTTGGGATAGGGTATCAAACGCCTTTTGAAAGGTAAGATATCATGACAATGTCTTTCCAACAGTCTATAGCAGCATTCCAATGCTCTAGAGATTCTAACTTGAATTGAAGCCCCCCCCCCTTCTTAAATACATATCGGCTTTCTGATGCAAGACTGTTTCCTGTTCAGTGCCTTTAAGTTTGTTTCTAATGAATTTTTGCATCAAGTTTAAGCAAAGGGGACTTATACATGTACATGTAGGCCTATAATTTTGCGGTTAATGTTTATTTCCCGTTTTGTAAACTGGAGTAACAGGCGTTTTTTTTCCATTCCGATGGAACACACGATGTTGCCCATGATCGGTTGAATAATTTTGTAAATGGAGCCACTAGATTGTCCATTCATTCTTTAACGAGTTTAAGATGTATTTGGCGTGGTCTGCTAGTTGTTATGATTTAGTTCCTTGCTTGATTTCCGTACTTCATCTGATGTCAAAGTCGTGTAATTTTACATTTTTTACTGCTGTACTCTGATATCTTTGAACCCGTGCCCATCTTATATACGCTCGCGAGGCATGTATTTGATAGATCTGATTTCTCCGAGTCATTTGTTAGTGTCCCACCATTTTCATCAACCAGCGAACCGAATTTTGTTTTTAGTTTTGCTGTCATCTCGAACGCAGAGTTAATGTGAAAACATACAACGCATTTGATACAATTTTCTACCGCATGATAAGTAGTTCGCATCGGATTGCACGACTTCGGGTATTTAGCAATTTGCTCGAATGAAAGGAGGCGATTGACGCTGGATTTCAATATATGGATTTTCATGGGAGGAGGCATCTTTTATGAAAGTACTGATGATGGACGTTCGTGTTGGCATAGTAGAGTGATATGCCCTTTTTGGTGTACAAAGTGACATTTTTCATATAGACAATCTTATTTAAGCATAATAGCCTGTTTGTTTAATAGGTGATACAGTATGTTTTCTATTCTAGAGTCCTGAGCACGATCACAAGTTATGGAAAAAAATGCCATTGTTACACACGTCATTTGTCTTTCACCGATGGAAATATGATAAGTAATTGGTTGAGTTGGCTGAGCAGATTCACATGTAATGGCCCAAATTGAAGTTGTACATGTTACTGGTGTGAAAATTGACAG
Source organism: Fragum fragum (assembly GCA_946902895.1). Lineage (NCBI taxonomy): Eukaryota > Metazoa > Mollusca > Bivalvia > Cardiida > Cardiidae > Fragum > Fragum fragum. The sequence continues at coordinate 35,365,824 of OX336375.1, read as the reverse complement.
GAAGCCATGGTTGGGTGCACCTTCCAACCGCGGTTTCACTGAAATACTACTGAAAGTGACGTTAAACCAAATTAACTTGATCGCAGTCTAACTAGCTTTCGACATTTTTTTTTACTCTTCCGACATTATCCTTTTCCGATGACAGCCCACAAATTATTAAGATATAATTTAGTAAACTTATTAGTAATATTCGTTGAGGATTATTACCAATAAGAAACAGATGAGACATTCTGTATATCTTTTAAACCTCCTGCAATCCAGTAGAAGCTTAACCCATTCCCACACAATCACGATTTTTACGCCCTTGAAGAATTGCATTAAAGAAAACATTGTGAGAAAAGGAGAAACTATTTCTTGTTTCACAATGTTTTCTACCCCATTTGGGCCTTAGTTTTCAATTTCAAAGCGATATGAATTGTCGTCTGTAATTGTCGTTTGGAAATGGATTGAAAAGGCTAATTCAAAATAATAATAAACATCTTTGAACATATGTAACTCTATAGCTTATCACTACCATTGTATACAGCTGGCATGCTAGAAGGCAACTACCGTCTTCGAAAGGCTACGAAACCGTGACCGCGTATACGCTAAGCGGATTATTGGTAAGTGTTTTCGTATTTAGGAGGAGTCATTACGCGTTCTACGAATAATTTAGAATCCTCTTATTACGCTTTTTTCAAAATGTACAACTGTTTCGGGGAGACAGATTTTGTGAAATTAATAAATCGAATCTAACTGGGAACTACTTCTCTTCTAACCTAGTAACATCCTACCGGGTTTTCCAAACCGGGCAACACTGATGGATGCCTTCGGAGTCCATCATAAATGCTGCGTCTAACCATGTACCAATAGATAATACTTTTCTCTTGGAGGTGTCAAAAAGCCTCATCGTGTGGGAATGGGTCACACATCTACCAGTGTGTGTGTGTATTTACGTTTATTTATTGTCGCTACTGTAGCATATGTCCATATGAGCGACGCCCACAGAAGACGGCTAGTTGTTACAGAGGATAGTGCAAGAATACAGGACGAAAATGTTGAGAGCTCCGCCTGGTTCTTTAACGTGCTCGATGGATATCATCGTCAAACGGGGCCTCGGTTTAACGTCTCATCCGAAAGACAACTAGTTGTGTTAGTTGATATGGTGAGATTTGAAGTCAAGTGCTCTACCAACCGAGCCTTTACCAATTTTACAGTAGGAGAAATATCGATAACTTTCAATTTTATCACTTCAACGAGTCTGTGCCAATGTAATTTCAGCGTAGCAATACAATCTTCATGAAGATGTTTTTTAACCCTTTCCTGTTCAGTCAATTGTTTTAACGTCGCTGTAATTTTAAAATTGAGAAAACATTGTAGAAAAAGAAGAAATTGCTTGTAAAAAGCACTTCCTTCTTTTCCACAATATTTCCTACTCTACTGAATGGTTGTTTTTCAAATTTAATCAACTTTATTTTTTCGTCTGCAAAACCTTTGAATTTTGACAGGTGATATTTTTTTTAACAGGAAATGGTTAAGAGCTAGGATGCAGCGTGTTGAGAAGATTTACGCGTACAGACAAGACCAAGCGAACTTTTTGTAGCTTTAACCCATTCCAACACAGCAAAATTTTAGACTGGTCGAAATTGAAAGAAGCTACAGACGACAATTTCAAGTTGGTGGAATTTTGAATTGTTCCATCTTTTTGGATAGAAAACATTGTGGATAATGAAGAAATTGCTTGATACAAGCAATTTCTTCATTTTCCACAATGTTTTCCAAAACTTTTTTCTCGAGGGGCGTAAAAAGGAGGGATTGAGTGGGAATGGGTTAAAGTTTGCATAGAAACGTATTCTCTACGTTTATTTCACGCCAGAGATATTAGAAGGATACAGCCGAAGACCGTACGTGTGCCTACTTTGGGTTCTAATGTGGCATTCGACAGGTTTGAAATCTCTCCGAAAACCAAGAAATAATTCCCCAAAACGACTCTTGCACAGATGTCCATGAGAATTTGATAAAAATGAGAATTTGCTGCGTACCAAATATCAATGGGGCATCATTTGAATCAGGTTTTAGGTTTGATTTCAATTGATTGAACAATTTTGAAAGAACTTCACCGAAGGGACATTCCCGACGAAGTTTCATCACGATTGGTCAGCTGGTTCAGGAGGAGAAGACGTCGACCGGACGCCGGATACTGGGCGATCATAATAGCTCACTTAGAGCACATTTTGCTCAGGTGACCTAAAAAGTGAAATAGCTGGTTGGCGACCTGAACGTCATAATAACAGCTTGAATAAGTTATAGAATCGACGTTTAGGTCATCAAACCAACAATCATTCTGAACACAAATATCGGTCAATGTTGGAGTTCAAAGGCCATTTCCGGTCTCAATGAATGATTTTATTGGATTATCGATCTTTGATTGACTATCACGATCCGTCAATTGGAAATACTGGTAACAAATCACTTCAGGAAGTTATCGACACGCTAAACCCACAGAAAATCAAAGTAATGAAAGTACTGTAAGCTAGCACATCATCGTTTTCTTTGTCAAAGGTTATCATCATAAATAAACGAAGTTAAAGTAACCACTACAACATGACAAAATCTTAGACTGGTTCAAATTGAAAGAAGTTGCAGGCAACAATTTAAGTTTTGTGGAATTTAGAAAATATTTGCCCTGTAGAGTAGAAAACATTGTGGGCATGGAAGAAATTGCCTGTTACAAGCAATTGCTTCATAGTCCACAATGATTTCCGAAGTCTTTTTCTTGAGATGCTTAAAAATTGGAATTAAGTGGGAATGTGTTAAATAGCATGCTTTTAAAGGAGTACCCGATGATAATGAATAAAGTTAACTCATGTGGCCATAAAAAGCAGTGCGCACAGTGAAGACTCTGATCTGACTCATTTTTAAAGCAATATGCTCAAATGAGATAAAAAAGAATATCTAGAAGATGAATTTGTAGGCAGATTTTGCAATATTCCCGAAATACACAAGAACTACTTTTTTTATGGCGAAGGCGTTCAATAGATATAATAGTCAAGCCCCCCTTGGCAGTTTGCACTCGTTGAACTCTGACACTGCCTCGAAATTGTGTCTGTTAACTTAAGCTATCATAGCTGACACTTCGCTAGCTAAAAATGTATGAGCGTTGGATGCTGGCACTGTCTTATACACGCTGTGTACCGAAATATTGTTTACGCGGGAAATGATGGATCGCGGCTATTTATCAAACATTCGATTGACAAATCAAATAATTCAATTAGATCGTTAGTGATCTTTAAAACCGGACATTTTAAGTATCTAGTCGGTTTAGCGAGTTAAACGTCGGAACTGCAGCCGACCACGAATGATTTCGTTTTTGTTTACGGCAAGATAACGCCATTAAATATCTAAGACCAATTTCTGTCGGCGGTCAGTAGACATGGCCTGCGATCCGTCAGTCTTTCACGGCGATTTTCGTCAACTGGTCACGGATAGCCTTGTTTTTTTATGTGATGACTTCTAGTAATGCAAGATATATACTCTAATTTATTCTATAACCAGTGTAATTATACCTCTGCTGATCTGGTACTAAATAGATATATGTAATTGACCAATCGCTGGCTCCGTCCACTTACTCCTTTAGCCACGCCCACTGACGCCGTCAGGAACTTCCACTTCGATTTTTAACAGCGTTTTTTCGCATTTTTTGTCCAGTAACATGTAAGAAAAAAGGAAAATGGATGGTTGGCGATCTAAACGTCGTAGCTACAGATTGAATAAGCTGTAGTTACGACGTTTAGGTCGCCAACCCAACATTAACACTTCATATAAATGGCGGCCAATCAAATTTCACTTCCGACCAAAAAGAATCATTTGAATGGTCGCTTTCATCTCTGATTGAAAGCCGCGATTTGTCAATAACATAGGAACTTCTACAATGGACAAGATGGTGTACTTTAGGTCTAAGGGAAGTAAATCATTTTCCCGTCATCTGTCAGGTAGTGGCCTCGATCTGATTGGACAATAACATTGATAATATCAAAATCAATGAATTTTTTCAAGACCTTTTATGTTCCTTTGAAAAAATACAAACCCAAAATAACGGTTTTGAATCATTTTGGCAATTTAATAGCGTGTTTTAAAAATGGGTACATTTTTTTCAATGCCCGTTGAAACAGCTGTACAGGGAGGGTCATCTCAAAAATGGTGTCAAAAGTCATAGAGAAAAGGGATCATGCCATACTTTTTTTTTAAGTATGAATGGATGTCCTTTAATTTAAAGTAGGTCTGGTCATTCTCGCAAACTCTTGGACTGAGCTATTAGCGAATATGCTATAATGGTCGTCTAAAATGACCTAAAATGCTAGGACAGATTTAGGAGAGATATGCATCTGATATGCAGCTCGCTGTAATACAGAAATGATTGAATGGAGTTTTACGCATCTTTTAACAGTATTAATACAGAAACGACGTCACAACGTTCGAAGTCGACTCGAGAAACTGTAATAGATACAAAAAACAAAACAACAACAAAAAAAAAACACACACACACACACAAAAACCCCAAAAACAAAACAATTCTCTTCAAGATACTTGAATACCTGACTTCTCTCCGAAACGGTCAAGATCTCACCAAAAGGCACCACCTCGAACATTAAAAGAAAGAAAATGGAAAAACCGAACTGCTATTCTGTTTGAACCGTTATCAAAACCTAAACCACTGTCACTCGGATTAGAAAACAAATTTTAAAACAAAATGGTATGAATTTTGTGACTCTATCTTGACTGGTAAACTTTTTATGACTTAAGTCTACGATATTTCAAAACATGACTCGCATTAGGTGAAAATGTCACAGCATCTGCGAGCGTTTAACCCATTCCAACTCAATCCCTCCTTTTTACGCCCCTCAAGAAAAAAACTTTGGAAAACATTGTGGAAAATGAAGAAATTGCTTGTATCAAGCAATTTCTTCATTATCCACAATGTTTTCTATCCAAAAAGACAAAAAAAATCAAAATAACATCAACTTGAAATTGTCGTCTGCAGCTTCTTTCAATTTGGACCAGTCTAAAATTTTCTTGTGTTGGAATGGGTTAAAATCCAGCATGACCATGAATAACATTTTTGTTTTTAAAGGTAGATAATTGATCTGGATTTTGGCTAAATTCCACATTTTGTTACTTCCCTTCCCTCCTTTTTTACAAACACTGAAACGATACCAGGCACGTTTTGTTTCTCCATGTTTTGGTTGTCCTGGTAATGGTTTGAATACAGCCTTGGAGACAACATTGTTTTTCTCATTCATATAAAAAAGCCTAGGTTGTTGGTTCTGAATGGTTCGGATAAATACGACCAACAACATGTTTGTGTTTTATATTGTCAATCCATCTTATCGGGGAGCTTTGTTATTTGTTATTAATTACTTGTAAAGGGTCTAACACATTTTTCAACCATATTTCTTGGCAGCTGAAGCAACTAGGCATGAGTTTGTGTCATTTCTCGTAAAAGCAATTTCTTCTTTTCCCACCATATTTTCTCAAGGATATAAACACTAGGACGTAAAAAACAAGGGATTGCGCATGCAATCGTCGGAAAATAAACATAGAATCAGTTTTTTATTACAAAGAACCTCATAACGAACTATATATTTTGTTTAAAAAAAAAGTGATGTTCGATTTAATACGAGTCACACGCAAAAATAACAGCGTAAATTTGACCAAAAGGTATGATTAGGAGTTAATTTTCACAATCCAGAAAATAAAAATAAAATAATTATAAAATGCCTGTAATATTATTAAGCGAGTTAGAAATTTCAAGTATAAATTCGCGGAACAGCAGCTACTTTCTTGGTATCTGTGAAATCCTACAATCAGTGATATCAATTCTACAACTAGGATCATACTTCCGATCGGTCTCGACAAGATACGATTAACATATTCAACGTCTACAGGGCTCTTGTTTGACTCTTAACCCTTTCCCGTTTTTGGAAATTTTAGACTGGTCCAAATTGAAAAAGGTTGCAGACGACAATGAAAACTGGATGCTATTTGAAATGAAACTATCCTATGTGGTAGAAAATATTGTGGAAAAAGAAGAAACTGCTTGGTACAAGCAATTTCTTCTTTTTCCACAATGTTTTTCTCGAGTATAAAATCACAGGAACGTAAAATTCCGTATTTGAACGGGAAATGGTTGAACCAGGGTTTTGACCCCCCAAAAATTGAATATATCCCATTTTGACCCATAGAAAATTTTCCGAATGGAGTCATTTTGACCCAATTGAGAGAAAATTTTAAGGGTCAAAACATGGTTTTTGATCCTCAATTTTTTTCATGATGTATCTCTTGTACTATTGAAAATAGAAATAAATTGCTTACTTCATATATCAACAACAACAACAAAAAAGTCTTTTGGCACTTAAGCCTTCATCTTTTTACTCGTAATTCACATTTTTGTTGTTTTGACCCCTTCAAAATCATTTCTTTTGACCCCTTCAAATGAATTATATGTTCAAGGAATCAGTGACTCCCCAATTTAAAATGATAGCACGAGCCCTGGTGTATTTAGCCCATTCCAACTCAATCCCTCCTTTGTATGCCCCTCAAGAAAAAAGCTTTGGAAAATATTGTGGGAAAATGAAGAAATTGCTTGTATCAAGCAATTTCTTCATTATCCACAATGTTTTCTATCCAAAAAGGTGAAAAAATTTAAAATTCCATCAACTTGAAATTTGTCGTCTGCATCGATCTTCTTTCAATTTGAACCAGTCTAAAATTTTGTCAAGTGGGAATGGGTTAATATAAGTGTAACGCAAACCAAGGCCTGAATTTCTAGCTGCAGAACTTGTAACTATTGTGACACATGTGGAGTTGAGCAAAGAGTTTCACCTTTTCGCACACAAACTATCATAACTTTGATATTTCCGGAGGCAAAGAACATGAGTTTTGGTGATAGGAGACAAAATAGGTTAATGACCTTTCCATGGTGCTTTCCCCTTCATCCATTACAGCCGTTTGTTTCAACATAAACTTTACACCGGGTTATGATACGTTTTATTGTATATGGTGAAACATAGATCATAGACAATATCTATCTATCTATCTATCAATCTATCTATCAATCAATCTATCTATCTATCTATCTATCTATCTATCTATCTATCTATCTATCTATCTATCTATCTATCTATCTATCTATCTATCTATCTATCTATCTATCTATCTATCTATCTATCTATCTATCTTCCTACCTATCTATCTATCTATCTATCTATCCATCCATCCATCCATCCATCCATCCATCAATCCATCCATCTATCTATCTATCTTTTGGTAGACTATTTAAGCGACCTGTCTATCAGTCAATCAGACTATTAAATCACACTAAACAATCAACTAACCAATCAATCAAACAGCCGATCAATTAATCAATCGACCGAACAATCAATCAATTAATCAATCAACAAACCAACCAAACCAAACAACCAATCAAATCAATCAATAAATCAACTATTAATAATCCAATCAATCAACCAACCAATCAAGCTTCCACTATAAGAGTGCAGACCTATTATAGGAGACCGCTTGTCAGCCCGATTTGCTCAGTTGGTAGAGCACTTGACTTCAAACCTCAAGATCACGGGTTCGAGCCCTGGGCTGACCATATCTACTAACAAACTAATTGTCTTTCGGATGAGACGTTAAACCGAGGCCCCGTGTGACGATGCTATCCATCGAGCACGTTAAAGAACCAGGCGGAGCTCTCAGCAGTTTCGTCCTGTATCCTTGCACTATCCCCCGTAACAACTAACCGTCTTCTGGGGGCGTCGCTCATATGGGCATGTGCTACGGTAGCGACGATAAATAAACGGAAATACACACACATAGGAGACCGCTCGTAGCTCTAGCATTATATGCGAGTAAAATATTTGTAAAGAGTCTGTAACAGCTGACCGATATTAGAATCATACAAGATGTCTACTTAAACAGTGCAGGAATAGGATTTGTTTTTGAAATGTAACATGCGAGTAAAATATTTGTAAAGAGTCTGTAACAGCTGACCGATATTTGAATCATACGAGATGTCTACTTAAACAGTGCAGGAATAGGATTTGTTTTTGAAATGTTATTAGGTAGTGGAATATTGATTGATTTGTAACTGTCGTTAAAAAGTTGGTAAGTAAGAATATTTCTTTTTATCTTTAAAAAAATCAATTTAAACCCATTTGATATTTGAATAACATTTTCTCAAAACCACAATGAAATCGGTGAACATCGGTACATTGTATATGTAAATAACTTTTACATGAAATTCGTGTGTTCCAGGCATCTAGGACAAAGATCGGCCTGCGTATACATCCAGTCTAATCCTTGTCTACGTTACTTGCTCGCGATCATATGAGGAGTCTCATTTGCAATAATGTTTTTCAGTGTATCATTACGGATGAAAGGTTCTTTAGTTAAGAGATGAAGAGAATATTTTTTGTTTTCATGGAGGTATGAACCGAAAAAACTAATCACACTGTATGAATACGCGAAGCGGATTCATACAGTGTGTGATTAGGTTTTTCGGTTCATACCTCCATGAAAACAAAAATTATTCTCTTCATTTCTTATGATTTAATAGCATCGAGCGAAAAATGCAACAACTTTACAAATATTGATACCTTTTGTATGGAACTATTTTGTGCGGAAGCATATAAAATGGCTGCGTGCTCAAAATTTTGTTCATGGAGGTATGAATTAAATTTTTCGACCAATCAGATCGCTCGTTTTTGATAGACAAAACTAACAATTAAATCATTATCGAATGACATAAAACGCCGTCTGCCTTTAATTAACGCCAGTTTTTGTAATATGATCAGTCGGAGGATGGGTTAGTCTACACACTGATCTGAATCGATACTGACCATATGCTTAATCTATTTCGAACCACGATCTATTCAACATACATATAATAACATCCAATTTATGTACTCTAGAGGCTTAGTCAGTGGTCATTGATTGTTTACAAAGAGAACCTAGATTTGGGTGACCTCTCGCTTGAAATGCGGCCAATTTATTTTTTGTGCGCAAAATATTTATTTGTTTGTCTCGTAGAAAGATTCTCGACGTGTAAACTGTAATCCGTTTCGTTATTGTGCGTGCAAAATGTCGTAACTCGTAAGATTTTTTCAAGCTGTAGTAACGATATTTGCACGCCACACGACTGTTTGTTTCCTTGTGACAGGATGGCATGATTCAATACGCAATAAGGTACCAATTGGACACCTCAAAGGTGGATTGTCGGTTTTAGATTGATTGATTGATTTAATTGGGTTTAACGCCACTTTTAACAGTATTTCAGTCATATCGCGGCGGCTGGAGCACCTAACAATGGATTCCTGGTATTTCTCACACCAGTACTACCACTATATTACTTTCCTAGCCTCCAGCTGCTATTCCACTTAGGCTTACGATTATCCACCCATTGGTGAGAGACAAATGCCGGAAAGGATATGTGCCGTCGCCGGGGATCGAACCCATGACATGATTGAAGATAAGGAGTCTGGTGCGCTACCGACTGCGCTATGACGCGGCAATGCACAGCAGAACATCAAAACGTTAAGGTTAGTAATGATCAATGATAATAATATTTGGTAAGATAGAATGATCATACTACATAAAGGATTATCTCACTCCCCGAGAAGTACTTTCGTACGTCTGCTATGTCACGGCGACAGAGTACGTCACGATACATAGTACGGCGATAACGTACACCATCATGTTACATAGTACGGCGATATTTAACACCATCCTGATACATGTTAAAGCTATAAAGTACGTCAGCACCATTCATGCTACATCGATAAAGTACGCCAGCTTAATACATGCTACATCGATAAAGTACGTCAGCACGATACATGATACGTCGATAAAGTACGTCAGCACGATACATGTTACCGCGATAAATAACGTCAGCACGATACATGTTACAGCGATAAAGTACGTCAGCACGATACATCGCTAAATACGTCAGCACCATACATGTAACATTGATAATGAAGTCAGCTCGACACATGTTATATCGATAAAGTACGTCAGCACGATACATGTTACAGCGATAAATACGTCAGCACCATACATGATACATCGATAAAGTACGTCAGCATGATACATAGTTCGTCGATAAATTACGTCAGGATGATACATAGTACGTCTATAAAGTGCGTCAGCACGATACTTGTTATATCGATAAAGTGCATCTGCAGGATACATATTACATCGATAAACTACGTCAATACGATACATGTTATATTGATAAATTACGTCAGCACGATGCATGTTTCATCGATAAAGTACGTCAACACCATACATGTTTCATTGATAAAGTTGGTCAGCACAATACATGTTATATCGCTAAGTACGTCATCGCGATGCATAGTACCGCGATTAAGTAAACCATCATGATACATAACGGCGATAAGGTACGTCAGCACGGTGCATGTTAAAACTACAAAGTTCGTCAGCACGATACGTGTTATATCGATACAGTGCGTCAGCACGATACATAGTACAGCAATAAAGTATACCATCATGATACAAAGTTCATCGATAAAGAAAACCATCAAGATACATGTTAAAGCTATAAAGTATGTCAGCACGATACATGCTACATCGATATAGTACTTCAGTTCGATACATGATACATCGATAAAGTACTCCAGCTCGATACATGTTAAAGCTATAAAGTACGTCAGCACAATACATAGCACGTCGATAAAGTTCGTCAGCACGATGCATAGTACGTCGATAAAGCACGTCAGCACGATACATATTGCACCGATAAAGTACGTCAGAAAGATACACACATCATACCACCATCATGAAACTCGTTAAAGTGAAAAAAAAGCTCGTGCCAGATGTTAATCCGTCTACAGATTCGGCATTCAACTATATACGGGAAGAACAAAGGTCTTTTTAGGAAATCATCTCGCGTTTGGGATCTTAACTCTTGTCATGCTGAACCCGGAATATTCCAGTTTAGGCAGGAGGTGTAGACTAAGATCAGACTGCACTTATGTGCAGGCTGATCTTAGTCTACACCTCCTGCTTGTACTTTTACTGCCAGAGTTGTTTATGAAGTTGATTTCAAAAAGAAATATTGAGTTTTGAACAACAAGTTCTATCAGTTTTTTCAGCCCTTTGATTTGACAGTATTTCAGTAAGGAAATTTATTCAGCATGACAAGGGTTAAAAGAGAGAAAAGCTTTGACTATTTCGATTGCGATTCAAATCGACACTACCCTCTTGGGCAGTGCCGATTTGCATGACGCATGGGTCGCATAGATTGGTGGATCTTCCGTAATCGTTTTTACACGAGAACTACGTTACGCATTAGCAAGAATTGTTTCTGAGCGATATCCTTGTTTTTTCGTAATATAGTTTTCATGCAGAAACTCTTAAGGCTAATTCTCTGACCCCCCCCCCCAAGCAGATGAAGTGTAATGCCGTATCAATGGTATCGTCCAGATGCACTCTCTTACTCGGTGTAACGTGGCAGAAGCAGGTATTTACTTCTTAGATTTATGAATCGACACAGACCATCCCGTATTATCTTCAACCTTATATTTTGTTCAAAAAGTTTAAATTTTCTAAAATAGTGATTTTTTTAAAAAAATAGATACTCTTTAACCAAATCGCTCATAATCCGGCCCTTTTTGCGCCCCAAGAAAAAAAAATGCAACAAGCAATTTCATCATTATCCACAATGTTCCCAACCCAAAAAGACGGAGATTTATAGAAAAAATATCAATTGAAAATTGGCGTCTGCAACAACTTCTTTGAGATTGGTCCAGTCTAAAATGTGCATGTCTGTGAATAGTTTGAGCTAGAATCAAACCACAACCTCAAGACAAAATGAGCTTAAAATGATCGATCACTGGCCTTGCCTACTGACTCCGAGGACCGCGCCCATTGACTCTGACAGGAAGTTGCACTTCGATATCAAAAGACGTTATATTGCAAAATTAATGGCTAGTAACATGCTACAAAATGTTAAATGGTTGGTTAGCGACTTAAACTTCGAAACTACAGCCTTTTTTAAAACTGTAAATACGACATTTAAGTCGCCAAACCAACCTAAATGCTTCCGAAAAATGTCAGCCGATGTTGGAGTACAAAATTCATTTCTTGTCAAGATTGATTATTAGATTGTTCGGTTGATTCTTTGACTAACAGCTGCCATTGTTCAATTTCTTCCTATCAACCGAAGCAAGTTATACATGACAAGGTTCGATTGAATAACACTTGTAACACGTATTCACTTCAGGGCTGAGCAAATTGAACTGTTGTTCAAAAGGCAAGAACAAATTAACAACCTTTGATCTGGTCATACTAAATAGGGTTATAGACCAATACATACACATTTAGTTTCTCTGACTTTTCTCTGACTCATTACGTTTACCTTATTTTTGGTGGTCATTCTACCTTAGTGAAAACGCTTCTCAAATTCATTGACCCGTACCTGGTATTTAAAGTTTCAGTTCGAACTCACGAATCGCCGCTGTCAATCATATATCGATAGACCATTCAAATGTCTAACTTAGTCCGGAAGTGAAAAGTGGACAGTAGACATGTATGTCAAACATTTTTATGGGAGGGTAATTTAAAAGTCGTTTTTACAGCTTACTCAATATGTAGTTATGATGTTTAGATCCCAACCACCGATTCGCTTTTCCGAGTTAAGCCCCGACCACATTTTTTTAAAAAAAAAAATTCTTACAAACTGCTTGTGGTAGTGTCACTGGGCGTATTTATCAAGCAGCAAATTGACCAATCGCTGGCCCCGCAAAATCACTCCCTAGGCCCAGCATATTAACTCCAAACAGGAAGTTCCGCTTCGATTTTTAACGGCGTTATTTTGCAAAATATATTGCCAGTAGCATGTAACAGACTAAAGTAAAATGGTTGGTTGGTTACCTATATTTCGTAACTACAGCTTGAATAAGCTGTAGTTACGACGTTTAAGTCGCGAAAATAATAGTAAATGTTAACAAGAATAGCGGCCAATAACGGAGTTGATAAGCTCAGGTCCGGGCTGAATGAATTATTTGATTGGTCGGCTTATTCCTTGAATGACAGCCACGATTGGAGCTGGCCCCACCTATAGACTCCGAAAGGAAGGTCCACTTCGATTTTAAACAACGTTATTTTGCAAGTTCATTGGAAGTAGTGTGTATTCAATAGGTTAAATGGTTGGTAGGCGACGTAAACGTCGTAACTGCAGCTTGAGTAAGTTGTAATTACGGTAATTAAGTCGCCAAACCAACATAATGTTCAAAAAATGGCAGTCAATATCGAAGTTCAAAACTCAATACTGGGCTGAATGAATGATTTGATTGGTCGGTCTATTGATTCTTTGACTGACACCCGCGATTGGTCCTCTCTGGTAAGGTCATGTTTCAAAGTTGATGATTTATTTCAGATTAATGTATTCGGATTAAATGTAGAAGAAGGGTGTTTTTTTTTCATTCAGTGATAGGTAAAAAGCACTTAGTTTTCGTCAAGGTCCTACAGTACATAGCGGAGTTGGCAGCGCACCAGACTCCTAATCTTCAATCATGGGATGTCATGGGTTCGATCCCCGGAGGCGGCACATATCCTTCCGACATTTGTCTCTCACCAATCGGTGGATAATCTTAAACCTAAGTGGGATAGCAGCTGCGGGCTAGGAAAGGATGTAGTGATAGTACTGGCGTGAGATATACCAGGAATCCATTGTTAGGTGCTCTATCCGCCGCGGTATGAATGAAATACTGTGTTAAAAGTGGCGTTAAACCCCATTCAACAACAACAACAACAACAACATCTTGTAAAGTCAGATCAGGGTTGCGTAATCCGAGATTGGTCATTTTTTCGAGACAGTTTTATGGATTGGAATAGTTATTTCATTATTACACCTTCTAGTGTGAGATTTCTTAACAAAGACCTTACAGGCCATTAGTTTTGATCTACTGACTTAATTTCGAGTGATAAATACCAGCACTTTGATCTATTACCACACAACAAAGCTTTTTGACGCCCTGAAGAAGAAGGAGAAGAAAACTTAACAAAAACTTTGGAAAATGAAGCAATATGGAAATTGCTTGTTAATAGTAATCGCTTCATTATCCACAACCTTTTCCAATCTTAAAGAACAAAAAATAAGTTTTTATAAAATATCAATTGTCGCCTGCTTATTCTTTGAGTAAGGACCAGTCTAAATATGTTAAATGTTAGACCTAGTCAACAGAAAACCATGTAAGCTTTCTACTGTGAATGAAGAATATAGAAAACGGAAAACGCTTGAAAGCAATTTCCTTCTTTTACCGAATATCTTCTTCATGTTTCCAAGATGATCGAATTTCACAGAAAACTTCTCATTGCATGCGAAGAGCTTTTGATTACCAAATTTTAAATTAAGACTTTATGTAATTGTATTTATCTGTTTGTTTGAATTGGGTTTTAAGCCGCTTTCAACAATCTTTCAGTTATATCGCGGCGGCTGGAGCACCTTACAATGGAATCCTGGTATTTCTCAAATCAGTGCTACCATTACATCCTTTCCTAGCCTCCAGCTGCTATCCCACATAGGTCTACGATTATCGATCCATTGGTGAGATACAAATAGTCGGAAAGGATGAGTGCCGCCGTCGGGGATCGAACCCGGGACCTCTAGATTGACAGTCCGAGGCGCTATCAACTGCGCTATGACGGCGGCTAATTGTATTTATAGCCCTATACTTATTAAAACAGCGTGGTTATACCCATAGGCTAGTATATGGACATTATATGCGATCCGTCTTGCTTAAAGAGCTCATTCGATGATCACTTACAACAAATACTTTAAAAAAAAGATCAGCTACATCACAAGTCAATCATCGTTGGTATTTAAAAATGAGTTAGTTAAGGATCACAACTCCACATTGAGAAAATCAATCAACTGCGAAAAGGATCCCACCTGATCAGTCTGCGCAATTTGCGCAGACTGATCAGGGTGGATCCTTTTCGCACTTCCGAGATGACTCCATTTCGTGCGACAGAGTGTAGATCTAAGAAGTCTGTAATGACTCACAAAGGGAATCGGCAATGTACGAGGCAGCAGGAAATGTAGCTTACGTAACCAATTGATTTCGTAATTTACTGGATGCACGAGGGTAACAATGGAATATTAAATAATGTGAATTCAATAACGTTGGTGTAAAACGATATATTCTGGACAGTTCTGACAAGTTATTGAATCAGTGAGAAATAACGGGAACAAAATTTAGGAATTAGTTGGAAATTTGGCTGGATTTTCGTAATTTGGTGAGTCCAGCTGTTATGTAAGTTTCCAATATATCGGTGATCGTTCAAAATCCTTTTCGAACAGAAAGATATTAATGAACAGGATGGAGACTGTAACTTCCGAGTGGCTGCGAATTTAACTCATTCCCACACAATCCCGCCTTTTATACGTCCTTCCAGAAAATTATCATGGGAAAACGTTATGGACAATGAAGAAATTGCCTGTTAACACCCAAAATATTTTCCAACAAAAATAAGCAAAGATCTTTTAAATTCCGCCAATTTGAAAATGTCTTCTGCAAACATTTTTTAAAATTTGGACTAGTCTAAAATAGTGTCATGCGGTAACGACTTAAAAGAAAACTAGTTGATGATATATTCATCGAAAAGATGACATTGTGCATCCCCCTCGATTATTAGCTCACCTGAGCACAAAGTGCGAGTCGAGCTATTGCTATCGGTCATTGACCGTCGTCCGTTCGCCAATCTGTCCGTCTGTCCACAAAATATCCTCCTCCAATACCAGTGGGCTAATCAAGCTGGAACATTGCAGGGATGTGCCTTGGGTGAAGCTCTACAAATTTTTTGTTGAAAGAATTTAATTCTCTTGTTGACGCGGCATTTGAAAATGGGAAATTTTTGTAAATCTTTGATTTTCCCCCTAAAAACAACAAGGCAAAAGGCATTTATATCTAACATATAGCTTAAACAAAAGTCGTTAAAAGAATTTCATGCTGTGAAAAACTCTGGTTGTCGCGGTATTTGGAAATGGTAAATTTTAGTAAGTCTTTAAAAATCTTCTCCTCCAAAATCTGTCGGCCAATCAAGCTGAAACTTTACAGGAATGTTCCTTTGGTGAATCTCTACAAAATTTGTTAAAAGAATTTAATTCCGTCAAAAACTCTGGTTGCCGCGGAAAATGGGAAGTTACGGCAAATGTTTGATTTTCCCCAAAAAACTACAAGGCAAAAGACATTTATATTTTATATATAGCTTAATCACATGGTTCTCTACCAAGTTTTCAAAAATTTAATCCCTGGGGTAAAAAATTTACCCGCCCCTGAGGTCTGATGTTAGGAAAATGCTTAATCAAAGCAAGTGAAAAAGTCTTCTCCTTAAAAACTATGAGACCTAGGACATTCATATTCGGTATTTTGCGGTAGGTGGTTTAAGGCTACTTTACCTAAAATTGTGCTCCAAGGGTCAAAGGTGGTCCTGCAATAGGTGACCAAAATAGGGAAAATTTGGAAATGTTAGTTAAAATGTCTTCACTTTAAAGCCGATGGCATTTATATTTGGAATGTAGCATAGCCAGGCTGTTATCTATCAATTTTGATTAAATTATACCTGTAAGGTAAAAATGCCCCTTCCCTGGGTGTCCAAAGTTCATAAAAATGCTCAATTAGACCATGTTCAACAGTCTTCTCCTAATTTGCAAAGTTTAAGGAATTCGTGTTTTGTATATATAGCATAGCCAAATGGTTCTCTACCACGTTTGCGAAATCATAGCCCTGGGATAATATATGGCCCTGTCCCAGAGGTCCAAAATTTTGAATAACACCCAATTAGAACAAGAGAGAGAGAGAGAGAGAGAGAGAGAGAGAGAGAGAGAGAGAGAGAGAGAGAGAGAGAGAGAGAGAGAGAGAGAGAGAGAGAGAGAGAGAGAGAGAGAGAGAGAGAAACAACTTCTTCTTAGATATAGGGCCTAAAGCATTTATATTAAAACATAGCATAACATTATTGTTATATACCATGTTTCTCGAAGCTTACCCCTTTGGACAAAAAATGGCCCTTCCCAAGGCATCCAAAGGGATGAAAAACGCTCAATAAGAGCATGTTCAAATATTTTCCTCTCCCAATATATATGTTATAACGCATTCATATTTGGTTTATCGTTCATCCAGATTGTTCTCTACCAAGTTGCTAAAATAATACCCATTAGGTCAAAATGGCCACGCCCTACAGGCCCCAAGTTTGGAAAAAAGCTCAATTAGAGTAATTTCAAAGTCTTCTCCTCTTAACACTTGTCGAAATTAAAAGAAGTTTAACACTTGTCCACATTAAAAGAAGCTGCAGATGGTAATTAAAGTTTGATTGAAATTCAAATACAAGGAGTAGTCAGGGTAGACATCATTGTGATAAATGGAGAAATAGCTTGTAACTACTAGGTTCTCCCTTTCTCACAATGTTTTGTAAAACTTTTTTCCTTGAGGGTGTCAAACTGCTGGATAGTTTGGTAATGGATTAAACTATAAAGCTATAGTCATTAACAATTATTGTTTGGCATTACTCGATAGTTTCGCACTATGCCCAAAATCTTATATTTTTAATTTGGCTCAAACTGTGTCTTTTTTATACAAAAAGTGCTGACATTTGCAGACGTCCCAGGTGAGCGTTTTCGGACCATCATGGTCCTCTTGTTAATTCTAAGGGTTTGCGAGAGGGTACGATGGCAAAATTCTCCGAAATAGAAAAAGAGTAAAGAAAACCCACTTCTTGATAGTACTTTCTAATACCCCCGAACCATCTTATCAGTGCTTATAAACCGCCCCCCCCCCCAAAAAAAAACAACAACAACAAACAAACCAAGACAAGCAACAACAACAATACTGCAGTATTTTAGTCATATTTCGGCGACTGGAGCATCTATTCACGGTTTTCTGTTAGTTCACACACCAGTACTAAAAAAATATCCATTCTAAGCCTCCAGCTGCTCATCCCAATTAGGTTGAAGAATATCTGTATATGGTTGAACGTTAATCACTTAACATCTTTTTTATGGTGTCTGAAAAAGAAAATGAATGAATAAATAAATAAAAATGTGTGAGCCTTTTCCCCCATTGAAGTACATGTATGCAAGTAAACAAAATACCTTTATTTCTTTGTTGATAATATGCCACATCAAAATACGCCATTAGTTTAAAACCCACTCCCATACAATCCCGCTTGTTCGCGCGACCCCCTCCCCCCAACAACAACAACAAAACGTTTATTTTTTTCCAAAAATGAAGAAATTGCTTGCTACAAGCAAGTTCTTCATTACCCACAATGTTTTCTACATCGGGGGACAAGGATCCTTAAAAATTTCATAAACTTAAAATTGTCGTCTGCAACTGCTTTGAATTTAGAACATTCTTAAATTTTGTCGTCTGCTGGTAATGTGTTGAAGATTGAAACTTTTGTCCTTGAGATGAAGTTCTTTTGTTTTTCAAGAGTATTGTAAGGTTGTGCAAACTTGAGGAACATAATTATAAAGTTATCTTCATTTCGGAATAAATTGATTTTAGTTTCGTCTATCAGCATTTCGATTGACTGTTGTTTTTTTCCTTCATATTTCTATGAACAATGTTATTATGCGCTCAAAAAAGACCCATAAAAATACTTAAAACTTGTAAAATATTTGATTTGTTTTGCTTGATGACACGAAATTATATGAAATAAAGAGAATAATTTTGCTTGCATTGAGATATGAACCTAAAAACTTAATAACACTAATATATGAAGCCTCTTCGTGTATCCATACAGTGAGATTACATTTTAAGGTTCATACCTCGATGAAACAAAAACCCCCACATTTTGTCATTTCTTAAATAGTTCAATATTGTCACATCACAAAGAAAAGATGTAAAATAAGAAAACAATTTGACTGTCCAAGAATGTTTATCTATCGTTCTTATTTTTCGTAATCAAACTTTTTTTTTCGTGTAAGAGTTCGGTCAATCAGAAATCATCAATTTGGTTTGTTTGTTTGCTTGAATAGGGTTTTACACCGCTTTCAAGAATTTTTCAGTTCTATCGCGTAGGCTGGAGCACCTAACAATGGATTCCTGGTATTTCTCACACTGGTACCACCATAACATCCTTTCCTAGCCTCTAGCTGCTACACCACATAGGTCTACAATTATCGACCCATTGGTGAGAGACAAATAGTCGGGAAGGATGAGTGCCGCCATCGGGGATCGAACCCGGGACCTTTAGATTGGCAGTCCGACGCGCTACCAGCCGCGCTATGACGGCGGCATCACCAATTTGGAAAAAAAAAAACACATCTGATATTGAATAACCAATGTTATGTGTAAAGAAAAATATAAAATGCTGCTATTAAAAAGGGAAATAACCCAAACATTCGACTATTGAAGTACTGTTTTTCAACGAAATAAAAGCATAATCACATGATAAGTAATATGTAATTATATTAGAAAAATAGAGAAATATTTAATCTAATTGAAAATTATCTTTCCAAATATTTTCAGTTCTACCAATGTTTAAAGTTAGTTATTGGAAGTATTTTCCAATTATTTTAGTTCTATCATCTTGAGGTAACATATCAATTAAATTTTACTTGACGGAGCCAGGATTAATTGACGGATCGCGTATAGTGATCTTCGAACTTCAACGTTGGACAACATTTATGGTTGGCAATTTTGTGGTTTGGCCACTAAAACATCGTAAATATATCCTTTTCAAGCTGCAGTCACGAAGGTTAGGTTGCCATCCAACCTTATAACATCTTTAGTACATGTTATTGACCATTAGTTTTTTGCAAAATAATACCAAAGCCCGATGGGCGTAGCCAGCGATCCGACAATTATGTGACTGTTCACTTATCGAAAACTGAGTCGAGAGTGTACTGTAAATCTAGAAATCATTTGGCACGTTTAAAGTTAGCGATATTCGCGATCCAAATCGTCGTCAACATGTCATCGCCCACTGTCCATCCATGAAACTAGATAGCTTTATGTATAAACGAGAACAGATGAGATCAATACGTTTCCTTCAGAGTTGGTAAGACTTGATCAGATATGTTTTGTCGAAAATTATCTTAGACCGTTTGTGTAGATGAAAGGCTAAGTTAAAAAAGGTGAATTTGGCATTGATATTAACACAAAAGGAGAATAGTAATGCGTGAACAATTTTTGGCTCCACTGGCTTGTAAGATAGTGATAAATTGTTTTCATAATAAGTTTTGACTACTGTAGAATATCTTTAAACTTGCTTTGTCCAAACTGTTTGACGAACTTAACCCTTGTTATGCTGAATCCGGAATATTTCGGTTTTGGCAGGAGATGTAGACCAAGATCAGCCTGCACATAGGTGCAGTCTGATCTTGGGCTACACCCCCTGCTTGTACTTTTCATGTCAGAGCTGTTTATGAAATTGATTTCTTAATGAAATATTGATTTTGAACAACGAGTTCTATAAGTACTTTCAGCCCTTTCTTTTTACAGCAATTCAGTAAGGTCATTTATACAGCATGACAAGGGTTAAAATATCTATTACTTTAGACTTTCAGCTGTACTTGATTGCTGAACTAGCGCAATTGAAGCTAATTACACGGAGATTAGGGGTCAGAAAAAGTGTACATCTTAGATAACCAGTTGTCCTTTGATTGTATATCCACAAACGAGACAACGAAACTTTACATTGGTCCAAATTCAAAGAAGTTGCAGACAACAATTTCAAGTTGACAGAATTCAAAGAACATGTATCTCTGGCATTCTGGGAAGAAAATGTTTTCCTAAACTACTTTTTAGAGGACGTAAAAGAGTTGGATTATTTGGAAATGGATTAATTCATTGCGAGACGTCATTACTAAGCTTAGAAGAAGCTTCAGACGACAAATGGAAGTAATGAATATTATTCTTCGCGAGCCCGTGATCAAAATTTAGGGATTAGGGATTGTACGGTAATGGATGAACAATCTGAATTCAGTACAGCTCTTTTCTCCATTAAAAGAGTTATACATTCTCTTGCTGTTTGATGCTTTCTTCAAGATAGAAGCTGATAAAAAGAAAAATAATTTGTACATACCAATTACTTCTTTTTTACGGTGATCTTGAAGCGGTAGAATTTCATTTCGTAAGTCAAAATTCGAATATAATTAGCAATAACTTTTTTAAATTTATTTCAAGTAACTAGAAAAATTAATTTCTTACCTTAAACTATTTACGAAGCCTTCATATATTCGTTAATAATAAAGTCTCAGAAAAGCGCAAATTGCTTGCCATTGGGTTTATTTTGTTTCTGTGAAAGTATTGTTGTTTTTTTCAGTGGTGGCGGGATGCTGAGAGAATTTGCGATTTCAGTCCTATGATTTTGCTTCAATTCTAAACAGGATTTTTATTCTGTATGACAAGGGTAGAGAAAGATCTTGGCTGTTAAAGCTCGGGATCTGTTAATGTGCACCCAGTAAAACAAAACCATTTTAACATAGATTGTCAACTGACGGATCGCTGGTTCCGCCTTTTGACTCCGCTGGCTCCGCCTACTGACGCTAACAGGAAGTTCGACTTCGATATCAAACGGCGATTATTTTAAAGAACTTTATGATCAGTAACAAATAGTTGATTGGCGACCTATAGAGTAAGCTGTCGTAAGGACGCTTAAGTCGTCAACCCAACAAATATGCTTCTCTTAAATGTCGATAAATTGGGAGTTCGAATTTCACTTTCGGTCTGAATGAATATCTATCTATCTATCTATCTATCTATCTATCTATCTATCTATCTATCTATCTATCTATCTATCTATCTATCTATCTATCTATCTATCTATCTATCTATCTATCTATCTATCTATCTATCTATCTATCTATCTATCTATCTATCTATCTATCTATCTATCTATCTATCTATCTATCTATCTATCTATCTATCTTTCTATCTTTCTATCTATCTATCTATCTATCTATCTATCTATCTATCTATCTATCTATCTATCTATCTATCTATCTATCTATCTATCCATCTATCTATCTATCCATCTATCTATCTATCTATCTATCTATCTATCTATCTATCTATCTATACTGCCCAACTCCCCTTTAAGGTATTACTGGCAGGTGCGCGTCTGTGCTTGAATGAAAATTGTTAGTCATTGGTTAGGGTGCAAAAAAGCTGATCAAACATACTTTGGTCATTCAGGGACGGCTCACTATCTGAAAAGAATCGAGACTCTTTTTGAACCCTGCAATATCAGGTTGATGTACAATTGTTTCTGGTAGGCTGTTCCATAGTATCACTGTGTAGGGAAAAAAAGAATATTTAAAGTAGGCTGCATTTGAATGGATCTGTCTGAAAGATGCTGTGTGCATATATGTCTGGTAGTGAATGATTTGATTGGTCGATTGTTTCTTTGATAGACATCGAGGAAACATTTCTGTACACGTGAATTTGGACAAATTCAAAACCAATAAACAAGTGTGTTATAAAACGTGACCTTTTTTAAAATTGTAATTAGGTTCATGGCAGAAAGGGTACGGGTGTCTTACTAGCCTTGTATTCGCTGTGCTTGAATAAGCTGTAGTTACAACGTTTAAGTCGCCAAGCCAACAAAACACAAATGGCGACCAATGTTGGAGTTCAAATCTCAATTCCGGGCTGAATGAATGATTTGATTGGTCGAAATCTTCCTTTGTTTGACAGCTGTTATTGGTAAATTGCGATCTAACGCAAATTTTTGTGAACCAAGTGCAATCCTTGGATTCTAAGCTTTCTATCAGATATCACCCAGTTTGAGTTCCAGGCATTGCCAGTCTTGTTTAGCCGAAAAAGACTGCGATCACCAGCCTTTCGTTTGAACAGGAAGAGTGGCAACAGTTTTGCAGAAGTGTAATGTTACTGTGTAAAATCTTAAAATTTCGAGGTACCGGCAACCTATCGGGGGCTTCCCAAAACAGAGGGAAAGAAAATAAGATATCTTTCTGGAAAAAAGATATGATTGAAAGCAAGACTCATGCTAGTATTTGAAATTGAAGTGTCATTGTCTCCTTGACATTGAAATTCTACTGGTCAAAACTGATTTTGAATGATCTATGCTCAAAACTGATTTTGAATGATCTATGGGCAAAACTGGTTCTGAATGATCTATGGGCAAAACTGATTTTGAATGATCTATGGGCAAAACTGATTTTGAAGGTGTCAGAACAACAAAAAGAGCGAACCAAGTGTATAATTTTTAAGGTTGAAGTGGAAACCGACCTTTATTGCAAAGTTAACCCTTTCCTGACCTGTCCAAATTCAAAGGTTTTGAAGACGAAAATTTAAAGTGGTTTTAATTTGAAAAATAACCATTCAGTATGGTAGAAAATATTGTGGAAAAAGAAGAAATTGCTTTGTAGCAATTAATTTGTACGATTTTCAGTTACTCTCAAGATACATCATTGAAAATCGATGTATAAAACTCAGTTTGACCCTCAGAAATTTCTCACACGGGGGTCAAAATGACTCCCTTGGGAGAAATTTTTACGTGTCAAAATAAAATGATTTTTAGATTTATTGAAGGTCGAAGCCTTGGTTTACGCTTCCAACTCGAGCCCTGGAAAGCTTGGTATGCCACAGTCATGTCTTAACTAAAGACGGAATAACCTTTTCGGTATGAATATATATGTCATGTTTGATGAACGCTAGATAATTTTCATAACGATGAAGTCGTTCATGGTCGTGATCAATTTGTGCGTAACTTACGACGTTTACGCTCCAGTAAAGCTCAACTAGCGATTTATGTAATTAGTTACTGATCTAATGGTGTTCTAATCGTATCGTCACAGATCTTTGTGAAGGGGGTAGCCTTCGACGATCTGTTATATATTTTAGCGATTTCTTTGCTCTTTATCTCGATCTATGACGCTCTCGCAAGATCGTTGTAGATGGTCGCCGAGTGGAATGGGAGCATAAATGATATTGTCAGAGAGAAAAATGTGCTATACATTTATATATTGTAGAAATTAATCCTTGTCGAGCTGAACTCGGAATATTCCCGCTTTGGATCACAGGATAGACAAAGATCAGCCTGCATAATGTGCAGTGTGATCTTAGACTACACCACCTTCTTGTCCTTTTAACACAGACTTATTCGTAACATCATTTTTCCGTACTAAATATCGAGCTTTACAATCAGACAGTGTCTCCAGCCGTTTAATTTCAATGCATTTCTAAACAAGGATTTTTTACATCATGACAGGGTTTCTGTTTCTGTATTCCTTAACAGAAAAGAAAAAGAGGGAAACTTCAAAAAATTCAATTATATTACCTTGGTACTAGAATGTTTGATACACTAGATATTAAAATATGTTAAAAGTAATATTAGAAAGAGAACCAATTTTTTCGATACTTCTCAAATTATCGGTGACCTTTACCAGACTACAAAATTTAGTCTGATTCAAATTCATTGAAGCTTGTGACGACAAATCTTTTAAGAGATGAAGAGATTTTTTTTGTTTTCATGGAGGTATGAACCGAAAAACCTAATCACACTGTATGAATACGCGAAGCGGATTCATACATTGTGTGATAAGGGTTTTCGGTTCATACCTCCATGAAAACAAAAAAAAATCTCTTCATTTCTTATAATTTAATAGCATCGAGCGAAAAATGCAACAACTTAACAAATTTTGATACCTTTTTGTAGTGAACTATTTTGTGCGGAAGCATTCAAAATGGCTGCGTACTCAAAATTTTGTTCATGGAGGTATGAATTAAATTATTCGACCAATCAGATCGCTCGTTTTTGATAGACGAAACTAACAATTAAATTATTGGCAAATATCTCTAAAAATTCATTATCTTTTGATATAGAGAATATTGCGGCTAATGTAGAAATTGCATGTAATTAGCAATTTTCAACAAGGTTTTCTAAAGTTTACTACTTAAGGGACGTAAAAAGCGGAATTGTGTGAAAATGGGTTGAGAACTACAGTTAAAAATAAATGAATTATACAAGAAGCTCATACTTGTGCCAAGTTGAAGTAACGATGTTTTTGAAGCAAACCTTGGAGCATCTATTCATAACGTGAAAATATCTCACATAACATATTAATAAACTACATATATATATATAATGTATTTGTTATATAGCGTCGTTGGGCGTGCAAAATGTCGTAACTACAGCTTGAATAAAGCTGTAGTTACGACATTTTGCACGCACAACGACGAAAGTTGAAATATCTAGATTTGTGATAGTTTTGTGTTTGTTTATTGAACTGTGGAATATTGCTTATTATGAGTCTGAAATATAACAAGAGTATCCTAGACATAGTATGTATCAAATGAAGCTGTATTTACGACATTTTGTCCGCCTAACCACGATACATGTATATTTGTCTCCTGAAATTAAATAAATATATTTATATCAACCCCTATCCGTGAAACTGAAGGGGCATTTAGGTTTCTACTCTGTCCGTCTATCAGTCTTTCTGTCTTTCCGTCTTTATATCTGTCTGTCAGTCCGATAAATCAATTCTCCGCGTGTTAGTCCGCAATAATATGTAAAAGATGACCTGGGAGTTTTGTTCTGAACTTTTTTTTCGAAAATATGGATGTTTCACTTGGATAGATTAAAAAATGAATAATAATAAAAACAAAACAAAAACAAAAACGACAAACAGGGGTCAAGCAGGTGGTGTAGACTAAGATTATACTGCACACGTGCTTATGTTTGTTAATATCTCCTGCCAAAACATGAATATTTCGGGATCAGCAAACAACAATAATATGACCAAAATCACTATCTGTTAACTCTATGAGACTATTTGTTGTATTGCCAATAATTTAAAGCATGATTAAAGCACATAGACTGTGCTATCTCGGCAGCAACACGAAACATTTAAAACATTCGTCTTAACGAGGTCTGTGTCAGTTTTTATCTGTAGAGCGCATAGTGAAGACTCTGATCAGACTGTGCAGATGCACAGACTGATCTGAGTCTTTATTTGGATGACAAGTATGTTTGATGGAAGTACCTAATACAGGCTCAAATGCACAATTATGTCATATATTTTATTATTTAGGCTGCGAAAAGGTACACGCGCAAATAAACGAGTGGTAGGGTAGCAGACGAAAATATCCCTATCACTTTGAATGCGATTTATCTAACCTTGAAATTAGTTAATGTGCGTCTGTCTGTGTGGGGTTCTGGGTTATATTCTTTACTAAAAGTAGGTCGATCTGATAATAAATTATGCCGGAGGCTGTAGTCGAGATTGTGTCCTCCATTCGTCCTTAATACGTGAGACGAGACACTCGTATCTGTTTCGATATCGCACAATGTTATTCATACAGGAATGGTGACTCCATTTGAATGCTTTGATTGATTCAATTAATTGGTTTAAAGCCTCTTTTTACAGTATTTCAGCCATATCAAGGCTATAGCACCTACCCATGATTCCTGGTATTTCGTGTACCAGTTATATCACAACATGCTTTCCAAGCCTCCAGCTGCTCATACCACTTAGTTTAACGGTTATCCACCCATCGGTGGCAGACAAATATCGGAAAGGATATTAGCCGCGGCCGGGGATCGAACCGGGGACCCATGATTAGTAGTCCTATGTAATACTCCTGCGCTATTGCTGCGGCCTAGAATGTTATGACTCGGTAAATCTAAAACGATAGGACAGAATGACCAAGAGCACCAGGTCTCGCAAAAAAAGTATTTGAAAATGTTCTTCAAAGTGAATTTAAAAACCAATACAAACAATGGTCAAAGCCACAGAATTCAACCCCAATTAACAACAACAACCAAAGCACACACGGACACGCTCGCGCATACACACGCCAAAACTCATTAACTCATTTCCACACAATAACGCTTTTAGACCCCCCTTAATAAAAACAATTGGGAAATATTTCGTGAAATGAATGAATTGCTTGTAACAAGCAATTACTTCATTTTACACAATGATTTCTATCCAGAAAGTTGTATAATCTAAAAATTCATCAATTTTAAATTATCGTCTGCAACTCCTTTCAAATTGGACCAGTCTAAAATTTTGCCGTCTGTTAATGGGTTAATGTAAAGAGTGTCGACCCGTATGCGCTTTTTGTGCAATCTTTCAAGGATCGAGACTTTCACACTTCCGATTACGTGACGCACTACAAATGAATTATCCCTGATATAGTGGGTAAGCGCAGAACTGTTGAAATCACATATATTGAAGCACTTACAAATTGAACTAAACCTTCGAATAAGTTTATTTGATTTTTATATGAGTCACGTGTAGTCTGTGCGAGGGTCTTTATAATGACACAGACGAAGACGCATGGAATAAAAAACCAAATGAATTATGACTAACAATTTGCTTGTACAGCCCTGTAATTGTAAATCAGTGTGTCTGTCCGTAGACAATTTTATCTCCTCGTTATATTGTTGGTTTCATTTTCGTGATTTATTTTTACATCATTCATAATCGTTCATTAATGGATCGAGAGAGAGGGACAGACAGACAGACAGATAGAGAGAGAGAGAGAGTGAAAGAGAGGGGGAGAATGGAGAGGGAGAGGGAGGGAGGGGGGAGAGAAAGAAAGAGAAAGGATGTGAGAGAGATGAGAGAGAGAGAAGGCTTTGTTTGTTTGAATGGGGTTTTACGCCGCTTTTAACAATCTTTCAGTTATATCGCGGCGGCTGGAGCACCTAACAATGGATTCCTGGTATTTCTCACACCAGTACTACCATTACATCCTTTCCTAGCCTCCAGCTGCTATCCCACATAGGTCTACGATTATCGACCCATTGGTGGGAGACAAATAGTCGGAAAGGATGAGTGCCGCCGTCGGGAATCGAACCCGGGACCTCTAGATTGAGAGTCCGACGCGCTACCAACTGCGCTATGAGAGAGAAGGCAACATTGTAAAAAAGACATGTTTTATTCATTGTAAATTGAAAATACTGTCTTAATATTTTACCTTCTTAAAATAAAGTTATTATTATACACGGTGGATTATCCGACGTCACTCGAACAGGACAAATAGTTTCCGCCCCGTCTGTGTGTTAATCTAAAAAAAAAAATAAGCCTGTGCGTGACATTTCCAACAATTTCGCATGTGCGTGACTCGCACACATTGAGCACCCTGTACAGCCATTCGGGGCAATTAGAACATTCGCTGATTGTTTTAAAGAAGCTTTGGGTCAGTATCTTTCTACAGAGCGCAGAGTTAAGACTCTGATCAGACTGTGCGGATGCACAGACTGATCTGAGTCTTTACTTGGCGCACATGTGTAATGGTTGGAAATGTCACGCATAGGCTCAAATGATAATAATAAAATATTTATTTAAAGAATGTAGCTCATTAAGCTTTCATCATACGAAACAATGCAACGAGGAACTTATTTACAATGAGGCCCTCTGCAACAAATAAGTTATGATGAACAAGAGGCTATGGTAATTATCATAACCTTACAGTTTAACCTTACATTCTGATTGTAAACAATAAAAATGGTGATGATCATGGTCATTATGCAATTACTTAGTAATGTCAAAACATGAGAAAGGCTCTTATAAAGGCAACAGCCTTACTGTAAAACCCAAAAATCGTGAATTAGTGATTAATGGTATTCTGAAATGGTGATGATAATGATGAGAAATGATAATGTTAGTTAACATAAAGGTAATCTCACTTGACTTACACAATCCCGAGTGAAGTAATTGTAACTATAACCCGTTACTAGTGATCAAAGGTTTTTTAGGGAGCTTTTAAAGTAAGATAAATTTGTAATTGTTCGAAGGTTTGTTGGTGTGGCATTCCAGCATTTCATACCGGTGTAAGAAAAGGTTTTCTTCAAAAATTCAGTTCTGGGAACCCATTTGTGAGATAACTGGTTACCGGAACCTGATCTTGAATTATGAAATTGGTTGACACTATAATGGTCGAAGACCCACTTCTTAGTCTATCTAGTACCAGTTTTTAGTTTGTATGCCAAAATAACACGGATGAGACACTTCTGGTACCGAATTTATATTCGTATATAAGTTAACTCTAAAAGAGACATTTCGGGAACCAACTTCTTGCTATTATGCAACGGTAACACCAAAGTGACATTTCAGGCACGGAATATTAGTTCATGATATACCAAGGTAACAATAAAGGAAAAAAACTTCTTGTGCCACTTTAAGGCCGTTTACCACGGTAACACTTACAGAAAGAATCGATAGAAAACCAACAACAACAAAACAAAACAAACAAACAAACAAAAAAGTACACCCCAGAGGTTCATGCATACAGTTTCTTTATACAGAACTTTCTTTTCAGCTCAAATTATTAGCGTAAAGCCTTTTTAGTATGCGTTTGACCGAGGAATTAATCAAGAATTGACAAATGGCTTGCCCCGCCCACTGACTCTGCTGACCACGCCCACTATCTCTGACAAGAAATTCTTCTTCCATTTTAAACGGAGTTATTTTGTAAATTCATGGTCTAATACTTGTAACTCAAGAGTAAAATTACTGATTTGCGACCTAAAAGTCGTAACTACAGTGTAGAAAAGATGTCGTTTAGGTGGCCAAACCAACAAATTTTCTGCAGATAATTATCAGCCAATGTCGCAGTTTGAATGTCGCTTTCAGTTTATTTGATTGGCCAATTTACTGTTTGATGATCAGACGCGATCGCGCAATTAACTAGGTAGTAACGCAAATCACTAACCCAAAAGGCATTGTGCCAGTAAATTGTACTTTTAGTACTTTGGATAAGTTAATCTTTTCGTAAGTCCATGTGTGCTGACCGACTGCCCAGATGTTGGACGAATATCTTATCACCCTTGCTTCACTTCTAAAGCATCGCAACTACAGCTTATACCAAACAGTAGTTAGTGTGCTTTAGAAGTAAAATCGATAAGCTATATATATATATCGTCGTTGTCATTCTAAAATGTCGTAACTACAGCTTGACTCAAGCTGTAGTTACGACATTTTAGAATGACAACGACGATATAGAGTATAGAAAATTTTACTTAGCGTGATCAATGATTAAAAGTTGTTGACACAGTTAGTGTTTCAGCCTTGATCTTGAACCTAATTACCTACAGCGTAGATAATAATGAAGTAGTGGAAAATTTCACCTGAAATTAAATTTGATAGAAAGAAAATTAATTCTTTTAAATTGACGGATCACCGAAAAAAAACCGGACTTACCAATCAAATTATTCATTTACATCGGAAGAGAACTTTGAAAATTTATGTTAAGCTTAATGTTGGTTTGGCGACTTCAGAACTACAGCTTATTCAAACTATAGGTACGACGATTAAGTCGCAAATAAACAACAAGCCATTTTTTTTGTCCTAGAAAACGCATTTTCCTAATATCAATAACTTAATTCCTCTTCTTGAGGCAAAGTTAATTTAATAGTAAATAATCACAAGCTTTCAGCGGCACAGCCGCCTTCCTCATGTGTTATCATATGACATATTTGTTTACGTAACGTCAAAGAAATGCTGACTTCACCGATAGTAATACGCTAAAGCCAGCAAAGAGTACAGCGGTTCAGAATTAATGAACATAGTAGGAGACTAAGCGATTCTTTAGCCTCCTACTGTGTCCATTAATTCTGAACCGCTGTAGTCCTGCCTGGCTGTAGCGTATTACTATCGATTTAATCCCCGACGGACCGGATAACCATGATGTTATCCCGGGTCGTTGTATCGTTTCAAGTGACGTCAGCGTTACCTTGACGTTACGTAAACAAACATGTTCAGTCATAGGATTACAACTGAGGAAGGCGGCTGTGCCTTTGGTCTAAAATAATCTTGTTAATTACCTAAGTCGAAATGACTATTAAATGTAGGAGGTGATTAGGTATGTAGCGAGTGGTCCGTCAATTAGGTGAACTAATTGTAAAATGATTTGAGACCCATCACGAGACCCATCGCGAGGTATTAGGCCTATTCAGATTGTGGTGGTTTAAATTTCATTTTAAAAACAGAGAAAGCCATTGAGTTTATTCTAATTAAAATTTCACCCGGTCTGCCTATGTTTTAGCTATACTAGCAAACTATTTATGTATGTAGACATGTAGTGGGCATATAAATCTTATGACTATCTAACCCTTTACCAGACGGCAAAATTTTAGACTGGTCCAAATTGAAAGGAATTGCAGGCGACAATTTAAAATCTATTAATTGTTAGATATTTTAAACTGTCTGGATGGAAAACATTGTGACAAGCAATTTCTTCATTTTACACAATGTTTGCCCAATTGTTTTTCTCGAGTGGTGTCAAAAAGCGTCATCATGGGGTCAATGGGTTTAATCTGCATAATAACCCTCCCCTTTTTTTTCAATGATTCAATATTGTCAGATAATGTTAGGACGTAAACGAAAATTTTTTTATCCATTAAATACGCATCCGTTACCAGTTATATTTGAAACGAACACAAACTTGACAACCTAATCCATTACCAGACGACAACATTTTAGACTGGTCCAAATTCAAAGAAGTTGCAAATTACAATTCTTTAGTGGTGTTTTTTTTTTTTTTTTTTTTTTTTGTATTTTTTGTATCTAGGATTAGAAAACAATTTGAAAATGAAGAAATTACGTGTAACAAACAATTTCTTCATTTACACAATGTTTTCGCATCATTTTTTCTTGAGAGACGTTTAACCAAAGTATTATATGACTTCAGATAAAATATTCCTTCCAAAGAATATAGAAATTTACGCGTGTAAAATCTATGAATTGCAATGTTGATACCCCAACCATTCATGCTATTGTTGTGAAACGTCAATTTGCACAAACTTTAGATTCCTCTCTTTAACCTATTACCAAACGAGAAAATTTTAAACTGGTCCAAATTCAAAGAAGTTACAGACGACATTTTATTAGTGATGAAATTTTGGATTTTTGTATTTAGGGTTAGAAAACATATGGAAAATAAAGGAATTGCTTGTAAAAAGAAATTCCTTTATATTCCACAAATTTTCTAAAGCGTTTTTACTTGAGGAGCGTTCAAAAGCGTCATTGTGTGGGAATTGGTTAATTCATGTAACCCAAGTATTTTATGACTGTAGATATAATATTCCTTCTGAAGAATATAAATATTAACGTGTGCATAGTCTGTGAAATGTAAAGTTGATACCATAAAAATAAGGTTTATTGCGAAACGACAATAAATTGCACGTAATTCATATTTAATGCACTAGTTAATGTATGCGGTCTTTTATTTCGCAGATGTTTTCATTCGTGTTTTTGCCCAACGCACAGTTTTAGGTCATTTGTAAGATAATGAGAAGAAAATCGCTTCACTAAAGACCAACTCGTCTTAAGGCGTGCAAAATGTAAGAACAGCTAAAATAAAGTTGTAGTTACGACATGTTGCATGCCAAATGACGAAATACCATATTCAACATTTTGAAATGCGCGTAGTAAAACTAGTATAGTATTCGGTTTTGGAACTGTGAAAAGGTTTCTACTCAAAGTATTAGTGAATATATGCTCTGTGTTGATTTCCGAGCCGCCGTCATAGTGCAGTTGTTAACGCACCGGACTCCAAATCTTCAATCATGGGGTGTCATGTTCGATCCCCGGCGGCGGCACAATTCCTCTCTCACCACTGGGTGGTTAACCGTAAACCTAAGTGGGATAGCAGCTGAAGGCTAGGATAAGATGTAATGGTAGTACCGGTGCGAGATATACCAGGAATCCAATGTTAGGTGCTCCAGCCGCCGCGATACGACTGAAAAATTGTTAAAAGCGGCGTTAAACCCCGCACAAACAAATGTGGATATTCCGGCTAGCCAGTTGATTCGCTTTTTGCCCATGCATCTGTTCATTTTATTTTCCGCATGTTGCTGTTTATCACAAATTGAACCAGCACTTTATAAGCTCACATGAGCACATAATGAGCTATTGTTATAGCCGGGCCCTCCACAATCCGCCCGTCCAGAATTTCTTTAAAAATCTTCTCCCCCTAGAACACCGAGCCAATTTTGATGAAATTTTGTGGGGCGTTTCTTTGGTGAATCTTTACTAAGATTGTTAAAAAAGATAAATTTCGTACAAAAACTCTGGTTTCCATGGCAACAAAAAAAAAAAAAAAACTAGATACCCATTTAACACATACTCACACATAAAAGTTTAAGACTAGTCTTAATTGCAGACGATCATTACAAGTTGATGTAATTTAAAAACATGTTTTCCTTTTAGAGTAGAAAACATTGT
This sequence comes from Fragum fragum, assembly GCA_946902895.1. Classification (NCBI taxonomy): domain Eukaryota; kingdom Metazoa; phylum Mollusca; class Bivalvia; order Cardiida; family Cardiidae; genus Fragum; species Fragum fragum. The sequence continues at coordinate 35,332,616 of OX336375.1, read as the reverse complement.
GGACATTAAAGAAATTGCATGTAACAAGCAATTTCTTAATTGTCCACAAGAAGAAGAAAAATTTCCCACGGCATATTACCACCCTATCCTTCACTATAGGAAATATCTACAGAGAAAAGAAAATACATCCGTTTCCTTTACAATCCCTGAAATTTTGAAAACCTGTCACCAGAAAAGGTTAAGACGAAACGAGCTATGTGAAGTTGTTTTAGATTAACAAAGAATCTAATTTTGGTCAGGGAAAAATCATAGACGCGGCGGCTGGAGCATCTAACAATAGATTCTTGGTATTTCTCAAACTAGTTCTACCACTACATCCTTTCCTAGCCTCAAGCTGCTATCCCACTTCGGTTTACGAAGGTAATTTTGAAACTAATACCTAGAAGGTAGTTTTGAAACTAACCCCTTGAAGGTTTTGAAACTAATACATTGAAGGTAGTTTTGAAACTGAAACCTTGGAGGTTTTGAAACTAATACCTTGAAGGTATTTTTGAATCCAAAACACTGAATGTAGTTTTGAAATTAATACCTTGAGTGTAGCTTTGAAACCAAAACACTGAAGGTAGTTTTGAAACTAATACATTGAAGGTAGTTTTTAAATTAATACATTGAAGGTAGTTTTGAAACCAATGTTTTGAAACTAATACCTTGAAGGTAATTTTTAAACTAATACATTGAAGGTAATTTTGAAACTAATACATTTAAGGTAATTTTGAAACTAATACATTGAAGGTAATTTTGAAACTAATACATTGAAGGTACATTCGATCATGAGAGAAACTAGTTGACGATAAACAGATTCAGTTTTTTTGCTATCGTTGTATTGGAATGACCACCCTCGGGGACGAAAGGGTTTGTTAAAGTAGATTAAATGAATACCTGTTATATATATATAAGGTCATGTCATGACCTGACTAGACCAGGGTCATTTATTTGGGCTTCGACTGTCCGGGTCAACTGATCAGTCGACTAGGTCTAACCTGGAGTACCAAATAAAAGAATAAACACTCCAACCCTTAGAAGTATATAGACTTTTAATTTTCCCAAGGTCTACATATTTTATTCTAAATATAGTTACCTATCTTTATCCGTAACCTCACGATAGAATTATAGACTGGCCCAAATTCACATGAAATTCCGGATGTCGAATTCGAAAAGAATATCTGTAAAAATAAAAAAGGGATAAATGAAGAAATGCTTGTTATAAATAGTTTCTTTATTTTCCCCAATGTTTTGCAAATTTTATTTCTATCTTGGGGCAATAGAAAAGTGGAATTGTGTGTGTGTGTGTGGGGGGGGGGAATAAATGATCAAAAAGAAAGTATTCGATGTAGCTTTCTTCTTAATCAAAAAGCCATTTACACAGTAGCAATTTTAGGTTGTGTGGAAAGCTTCACAATCAATGATGGAACCATCATTGATTGTGAAGCTTTCCACACCCCATTTCTTTTACTTTTGAAGAATCCACGTTCGTTTCATCGCAAGTGTAACCGTATCGTAATCTCCGGTCTTTCCTATTCGTTTCAGACATGGCCTTATTAACTGAAGTATGGTGCAGCCTGGTTAACCTGTTCTTGTTCAATCCCTGTTTTTTTACGTCCTTGTGTTTTCACACCTTCTTCTTTTTCAACAAAATTTTCTACCCTACTGAATGATTAATTTTCAATTAACATGTTTTTTTGTCGACACAGTAAAGGGTTAACCCATGACGCTTTTAAACACCCCTAATTATGAAGTTTTGGGAAAAAGTTGTGGAAAAAATATTATTGTGTGGAAAAGGGTTAAGAGTGTATTCACATTAACCCACCCCCGTAATTTGAGACGGTTTCAACTCTAGATTTTACAATATATAGCTTCTTTCCATTTTCTTGTAGAGCCCATTATTTTTAGCTCGGCTGTTTTCGGAGAAAACCCGAGGTATTGCTATAGCCTTGGTGTTGTCGTCGTCTTTGTCGTCGTTGTTGTCGTCGTCGTGCGACAACTTTGACATTTTGCGATATCTCTGGTTCTGCTAAAGGCATTCACTTGAAACTTGGCACACTTGTTGACTATCGAAAGAGCAACTAATACTATCAAGGGAGATAACTCTAGATGCTTTTATCCACTATCCAGCACCCAATAGCCGAGCGTAGGCATCCGTAGGCGGTGTTCTTGTTTAATCTTTCTTCCTTCACTCCTAGTACTAACTCGCTTGCTTCACCATTTTGTCTCGTTGTATATTGTTTCTTTATATATGTATGCAATCTTAAAAATGTATATTAGAACAAATATACCATATCACACATATACCCCACCCTAAATTCAAAGAACTGAAAGTAATGTAAGCTAGTAAAGAATGGTTTTGTTAAGTAATCTTCTTTGTCAAAGATTATCATGATAAATAAACGAGGTTAAAGTAACCAAGGAGTTAATCCATTCCCACACACTCCCCCGTTTTTACGCCAGTTAAGAAAAAAGATCTGGAAAACAATGTGGAAAATGAAGAAATTGCTTGCTACAAGCAATTTATCCATTTTCCCCATTGTTTTCTACCCAGAGAGATAAACATTTTTAGAATTTTTAACAATTTGAAATTGTCGTCTGAAACTTCCTTAAAGGCTCTAATCAGAGTCATTTTGAACACGATGTGCTCAGATGAGCTAAAAATAACTCGGAAATGAATTTTCATGCAGGGTTTGCAATATTCCTGAAATACATTAGAACTACTTTTTATGGCGTATGCATTCAATGGATTTAGAGGAGAGGCCTCCAGTGGCAGTTTACACTCTGAGAAGACCTCAAATTTTATCTGTCAACTTAAGCTATCAAAGCTGGCGCTTTCATTGCTAAAAATGATTAATAAAAATGTTAAGAATTGCAAAAACCGTTATAGTCAATATACTTAATCCATTGCCAGACGACAAAATTTAAGACCGGGCAAAATTTAAAGATGTTGCAGATGACAAATTAGGTTTATGAAATTTTGGATTTATTTTTACTTTTGGGGTAGAAAAAATGTAGGTAATAAAAGAAATGTATTCATTTCAAGGTTTTCCATACCTTTTTTCTTGAGGGGCGTTTGAAATGTAGGTAATAAAAGAAATGTATTCATTTCAAGGTTTTCCATACCTTTTTTCTTGAGGGGCGTTTGAAAGCGGCATTGTGTGGGAAAGGGTTGGGGTGTAAGCCATATTGCGCAAAACTGTGGCACGTACTTATCCCGATCAAGTGGGGAAGAAGTCGCACAGTGACCTTAAACTGTGCCAGTAAACTCTTCTTAACTTTTCCTCTTATCACGGTCAAGCCGCCCAAATGACCTCAATTTTCTTATGCTGTGGTCAACAGAATTCCTTAAACGTCATGGAAAATATGGAAACGGGACGACAGCACGAATTACTTGCAATCGACATGTTCCATTTAAACCCATTCCCACACAAGCCCTTCTTTTTACGCCCCCAAAGGAAAAATCTGTGGAAAACATTGTGGAAAACGAAGAAATTGCTTGCATCAAACAATTTCTTCATTATTTACAATGCCTTCTATACAAAAATACAATAAATGAATAGATAGATAAAATTACATCAATTTAAAATTGTCGTCTGCAACTTCTTTCTGTTTGGACCAGTCTAAAAAATTGTGTAGAGATGAGTTAAGTGAAGTAAGATGCAGTTTGGTGCAACTGTCTTGTCCAAACAGTTTTCGGTTAATATAGTTCAGTTAAAATACATGAAAGAGATTAGAAACGCGTGATCTACGCATGTCTGATTTACCCTAGCAACTGATCAATGCAAAAATCCTTAAGTCTTTGGAAAGGCGTTTATACCCTGGATTCCGTTAAAATGCCTTTAATTGTATCTTTGACCCATTACCAGATGGCTAAATTTTACAATTGTCCAAATTGAAAGAAGCTGTAAATGATAATATTACATTGGTGACATTTTTAAAATCTTCGTGTTTCGGGTTAGAAAAAAATGTTAATAATGAAGAAATTACTTGTAACAAGCAATTTCTTATTTTTCGACAATGTTTTCCAAAGCATTCTTCTTGATTGGCGTCAAAAAGTGTCACTGTGTGGGAATGGGTGAACCTTGCGGGTGTTGACTTTGAATTGAGAATTTCCTATCAAGTTTGATGATCGCGATTACCTATTCTTAGATGACTAAATGTTAAACACTTGAAAAAAGATGCAGGCGACATAAATGCAGGGTAGAATATGTTGAGGAAAGGAGAAATTGCTTGTTACAAAAGATTTTCACGATTTCTTGGTGTTTTCCGTTATTATATTTCTTTAAATCGCCAAATAGCAGTATTATGTCGTGAAGGGTTCAATCAGAAAATGTCAAAATGGGAAAAGAAGTTGCCAGTGAAAACCTGACCAAATTCAAAGGTTTGCAGACAAAACTTTTAAGAGGATTTTATTGAAAAATAACGATTAGGCAGATTTTTACAAGCAATTTCTTCTTTTTCTACAATGTTTTCTCAAATATTAAATTAGAGAGACGTAAAAACCGAAAAGTGATTAAACAGAAAAGTGTTAAGTAATAACAGTTTGACTCACTCGATATTTCTTTCACCAAAATCATTTACCGACAACTGATATATCAGCGCATTCAGCGCTTTGAATTGCGATCGCTGACAATACATGAAGCTATGGAGTGTAAAAGAACATGCCATGTTTATTAAACAAGTCCTTGCCAATGACTGCAAACAATGCATGATCAAATGTCAAATTGTTAAAACATACATATCAATTTCTATCGCTGATAGACCTTTAACGTTTGGTTGACGGTAACCAAAATACGGACATATTTCAACTATTACGCAAAAAAGAAAAAAATCATATACACTGTTACACAAGAGTTAATTTAATAATACAGTCGATGGGAGCGTTTCCAGCGTGCAATGGCAAGACCAAACTTAAGCATTGCATATAAATAACCTCTATCGAGTATGCAAGATAATGCATGACTCACAAATCATTGACCGGCGAACAAAATACGATAACTTAAATTTTGATAAGTGGTAGTTACGATGTTCTTGTCGCATAAGGACGGAATAGTTTTGTAACTAATAATCTGAATATACACCAAGATATGAGTATTTGGGTTAGTGAAATTTAATTTTGTAATTTACCTACTTTTTTGTGTGTGAATCACGTAGTTTCTCGCTAGTGATTCAAAATTGTTTGGAAGCTTTTAAATTAATGGATCGCATTTGTAAATCAAAAGTATCTATAGACCAATCAAATCAGACATTTAGACCGGAAGTGAACTTTAAACTCTAACATTGGCCGCTATTTATGTGAAGCATTTTGTTGTTAGGCAACTTAAAACGTCGTAACTACAGCTTACTTTAGCTGTAGTTACGACATTAAAATTGCCAACCAATCATCAGATTTTATGTAACAAATAATTGTGATTTTGCGAAAAAAAAGCTCTTGCATTTATCAGTAGAACCTCATATCCCTTAATATCGTCTCACAAGTATGAACCTGTCTCCGGTTTAATCGCTTACAAAGAAAGAGGAATGGGCGTAAAGTTCTTGATGGCTCGAGACCTATCATCTCCTTCATGTGTTCATGGTATAGATACTTCGCAAAAATAGGTGGCAGTGGATTTAAGTAACTCCCTCTTTCTCTGGGACGGGAGACCTGGGTGTTCCAGGGCGTCTCTATAGGCTTAACCCATTCAAACACAAGCCCTCCTCTTAACGTCCCTCAAGAAAAAGTCTTTGGAAAGCATTGTGATAAATGAACAATTCCTTGTATAAAGCAATTTCTTGATTATCCACTATGTTTTCTACCCAAAATGACGAAAAACATATGATTCCATCAACATGAAAAAGTCGTCTGCAGCTTCTTTCATTTTGGACCAGTCTAAAATTTTGTTGTGTTGGAATGGCTTAAAGCGTTCGTCGTAATGCTTCGTCGCGATGAGAAACTTGGAAGTGACAAACTTTGCACATTAGCATACCACCCCGCATTTGAAGCACCGAAGAAAAAATGTTTCGGAAAAACTCTCTGACAAAAGGAGAAATTGCTTATTTTGTATTTTCGTTCAATGTTTTTATCTTATCGGTAGTACCTTTATAATCTTAAATACTTCAACCTTTTTTCAATCTGGACCATTTAAAATTCGTCGGCTGGTTTTGAGTAAGCTTATATTTTCAACCAATCTTTGTAATGGGAGTTCATAACTGGACCTCGTACTTAACGCCCATTGTTAAACACTTCCTGTTAAGTCCATTCATTTTACATCTTTGTGATTTCATAAATGAGAAAACATTGTAGAAAAAGAAGAAATTGCTTGTGACAAGCAATTTCTTCTTTTTTGCAGAATATTTCCTACCCTAATGAATAGTTCACTTTTAAAAATTAAATCCACTTTAATTTTTTGTCTGTGAAACCTTTGAAATTAGATAGGTTTACAATTCTTTATAAAAAGAACTGACCCTGGTCATATTGCACAGGGAAGTATCGTTTCACGCTAGGTAGATTTTCTGGATCCAGAAAGGTCATTTCTACCTAACTTGATTATAATTACTCTGCCTAACTGGCCTCTTCTTGATTATGCGTTTGTTGTTCACTAGGGGTTTCTCGTTCCCTTTTGCTCGACATGTCACATGTCCACTTAGCCCTAACAGAAACTTCCAAGAATTTATATCCTGTTCCATGTAACAAAAATGTAAAATGAATACAGCTGTAGTTACGACATTTAAGTCGCCAAACTAAAAAAAATTTCACATAAATATCATCCAATGTAGGAGTTCAAAGTTCATCTCTGGTTTAATTGGACGATTTAATTGGTCGATTGATTTGTTGATTGAACTGCGATCCGTCAATTGTCAAAACCCATGATACTGCTATGAGTTCACTAACTGGCGACAATGGCTTTAGGAAAGTGAATTGACACACTGTGCAGATATTGAATTAACCCTTTCCTGTTTCTCGGAATTTTAGACTGTCCCAATTTGGACATGTTGCAGACGACAATGAAATGTGAGTGCAATTTGAAACAAAACCATTCTATGTGGAAGAAAATATTGTGATATAAGAAGAAATTGCTTGTATCAAGCAATTTCTTTTTTTATCAAAATATTTTCTTAAGTATTGATATTGCATGGACGTAAAAAAAGTGATTATACAGGAAAGAGTTAAAGAAAATAAATAATTATCATTTCTTCATCTCATCATTGATTTGATTACAATCAAATACCAACAGCATAGGGCGTGAATGAGTTATAAAAGCATTTATAAGTATTGGTACACTGTTATCTATTAGATTGTTTCGGTTGTTCGCCCACGACAGATATGTATTGGAGTTATATCTAGTTTATTGTAAAGGAAGTTTTAGATCGTTATTGACGGATTGTTTTTCTTTGTACTTTATAGATAGTGAGTTGAACAAATAAACAATGGAATTTTGTACGATGGAAAAATACGAGTGATTTGTTTATAACATCGCAGAAAAAAGATAAAATGGTTAACTAAATTTTGATTGCTGCTCGACCAATCTTCAATTAAGGTGAGTGTTCTTTCGATGTTTTACCCACACCTCATTATGTGGTACCATGTGATTCGCTTAATTGGTGGATATATTTTTTTACTGTTTAAGTTTAATCCGTTCCCAGACGGTAAAATTGAAAAGAGTTACAGACGACAGTCTGAAGTTGATGAAAATTTATATTTCTTTTACTTTCGGTGTAGAAAATATTGTTTAAAATGAAGAAATTGCTTGTTGCAGGCAATTTCTTCATTTTACACAATGTTTTCCTAATTATTTTTCTTGAGGGGCATCGAAAAGCCTCATTGTGTGAAAATGGGTTAACAATGGAATAAAATAAAAAGAATTCGCACATCAAAATTTTACGGATCTCGAGACTGAATTTCGAAAGCATATTGTGGAAAAAGGAGAGATTTCCAGTAACAAGTAAATCACTGTTTTCCACAATAATGTATTTTATAACGATACTTATTTTAAAATATATGTTTTCTTCGACATTTCGTCTGCAACTCCCTTTCCCTGTAGAATATTCAAGAATTCGATCATCATCTTAACCCATTCCTATACAATCCCGCTTTGGACGTCCCCACCCCCGTCCCAAAAAGCTTCGGAAAATATTCTAGAAATGAAGAAATTGCATATTACTAGGAATTCATTAATTATCCACAATGTTTTCTATCCCTAAAGGCAAATGTAAATTTAAAATATCATCAACTGAAAATTGTCGACTGCAATTTGGACTTGTCGGAAATTTGTCCCCTGGTACTGGGTTAACACGATTTCGATATTTTCAGCGTGGTTTAACATTATTTGCAATGTTCCACAATTACGGGTAGTAAGTTACCCCAAACTTTGTCTGTTATTGGAAATTGTAGTTGATCTTGCTCAAACGAACAACGCCTTAACCCATTCCCAAACAATAACGCTTTTTGAAGCCCACAAGAAAATTAATTGAGAAAACATTGTGGAAAATGAAGATATTGTTTGAACCAATTTGAATTATTTGAATTTCATAAACGGAATTGGTCTAGTCATCGGCACATTTGTGCGCAACCTGATCAGGATTAATACTTAACTGATGCATACATGTTCCGAAACGGAGGCCACTTCGACTCTAATTTCATCGCTGTGTTAGATCGTCGTTGAGCGTGCAAAATGTCGTAACTATAGCTTGATTCAAGTTGTAGTTACGACATTTTGCCCGCCTAACGACGATATACATGGAGCAGACTTTTATATAGTCCAAGCTGATATGTGGTGGTTAGATAATTGAATGACTTACTGACCAGTTAGAATCGTTGACCCTATTTTACAATGATAACTGCTGTTTCATTCTAGCTTACATTAAACCTGTCGACTAACCCTTTTCATACCGATTCCGGAATATTCCTGCTTTTGCAGTCTGATCTTAGTCTAATCCACCTGTTTGTCCTTTTCAAGCCAGAATTGTCCGTAAGATCAATTTCCAAACTAAATATTGATCCCAACTACCAGACCTACAGTGCCATCAGCCCTTTGATTTTGATACATTTTTGAAAAAAAAAAATTATCCAGCGTGACAATAAGGGGTTTATTTCTGAACTGCAACGATTTGTGTTAGACTGTCCAGGATGCTCTTATCCAAACCATTCGGTTTGCCTACATTTTGATTTTCGTTCAAGAGAAATAGAAACTCTACCTGATTTTCCAGACGCTAAAATGAGATAGACAAACTGCTTCGTCTCATCATTTAACTTGTCCTTTGGCCTCCATAACAACACAATTGTCGCTGGTATAAATTGTAGTCACGACGCTTTATGTCGCCCACATACGACAAACCGAGTTCCCAACGCGTCTATGTAAACTAACGCAAGTGGACTAGACTGCATTTTGAACTGTTAGCAAAATTTTCTTTTCACAATTCATTCAGTGAGATCGGTCTACAAACCATAATTATGGTACTGCTTTAGCAGAGTTTATACTTAAACCGTTTTCCACCGGGAATGCGTAAAAAGTAAAGGCAATATGTGGCTGCAAATTTCACGACAATAGAGTCTCGGTTTTTTAGTGTGTTTTTTTTCCGTGATAATTTTAGATTGTTTTATATCAATTATCTGTTGTTCTCTAATATGGCAATATTTCTTTTTCCCATAATCAGTTCGTAAATTGATTTATCAAGCATAGGTTACCTTAGCTGCGATGAAGTTGGAGTGAAGGTTATGAAGTGTTGCTAGTGATTCGTCATTAACCCATTCCAACTCAACAAAATTTTAGACTGGTCCAAATTGAAAGAAGCTGCAGACTATATTTTCAAGTTGGTGGAATTTAAATTTTCTTTGTCTTTTTGGATAGAAAACATTGTGGATGATGAAGAAATTGCTTGATACAAGCAATTTCTTCATTTCCACAATGTTTTCCAAAGCTTTTTTCTTGGGGGCGTAAAAAGGAGGGCTTGAGTGGGAATGGGTTAAGTTAGTTCGGAAATTGTATTCACAATTTCTTAACTGACACAAACAAGAATTGCCGATAACCAGAGCTCGTACTAGCATTTCATTGACTCCTTGACCATGAAATTCTAGGGGCCAAAATAGATTTAGGGTCAAAACATAAAAGGAGCATGAGTAGAAAATTGAGGGTTTAAGTGCCAACTGTCTTTTTCTGAAAAACGTGCAGAAAGAAATCAATTTGTACAATTTTAAATAGTATGTAAGCTACATAATTGAAAAACCCGAGAAATAAACCCCGCTTTTGACCCATAGACATTTCTGTCAATGGGGTCAAAGTAACCCCCTAGAGAGAAATTTCTAAGGGTCAAAATAGGATTTGATCCGATATTTCAGGGTCAAATTCCTGGTTTACGAGCTAAACGCGAGTCCTGATATACCCAGTATTAACTACCACCAACACTATGCAATTGACAAATTCGGCTGGCAATAAAGGAATCAAGCGACCAATCAAATCATTTATTCAGCCCGGGCCTAAGCTTTCAAATCAATATTGGCCGCCATTTTTTGTTTGCCCTTTTCGTTGGTTTTTTTGCGACTTAAACGTCGTAACTACAGCTTGAATAGGGTTAAGGACACCAACGAACTATTCTTTTTCTTTTGTTAGATGCTGCTGGCCATAATATTTTCAAAACAACGCCGTCAAAAATCGAACCCATCGACTTCGTGTTGGAGTCGATGGGCGTGGCCAACGAAATAAGTTGGCGGGGCCAGAGATTGGTCAATTTCCCTACCAGAAGGTTGTCATAATTCTAGACCTGCCGGTTGGTAACGACTTGTTTCCATTTTTCCTCTTTCCTTCTTTTTATTAACCCACTTTGTTCGAAGTTAAGAGTACACAGCTGTTCGAAATTTCGCTATTAAATGATATTGTTCTCGCGCCATATGGGTGGAGGCCACTATGTATGCTTTAATGGGTTGCGTTAAAATAACACGCATCTATATACTCTATTATATTCAACCTTGCGAAAATGAAACGACTGAAAAAAAGAGGAAAGAAAAATACGTAGAAAGAAAATCATTGAGGTGAATAAGGGACATAATGCCTAGGCATGAAGATAGAACAATAAAAAATATTACAAACAAATTAGAGAAAAAAATTGAAACCCGAGGCTTTGCCTATTTCTACGTCACGAGTTGGTGCCCCGAAGAAAGAATTAACCCTTAACCAGGTGTTAACAAATTTCCCAAACAATTCATATTTTTTAAGCCCTTAAGAAAAAGGCTTAGACAAATAATGTGGATAATGAAGAAATTGAACAATTCAATAGGGTAGAAAATTGTGGGAAAAGAAGGTATTGCTTGTGACAAACAATTTCTTCTTTTTCTACAATGTTTTCTCAATTGTTTATTCACAGGGACGTAAATACCAGGGATTGAACAGGAAAGGGTTTAGCTTTTACTTACAATCAAACTCCACGTATTTTTATGAAAAGCACTAATCGATGTTACTTTTATTTTTGTTTAATGAAAAAAGGCCTTCATCTTTTATTAATTGACCAAATTCAGAAGTCATTCAAAGAATATATGAAAGAATCAATCGACAAATCAAATCATTCATTTAGACCGGAAGTGATATTTGAACTCCAACATTGTCCTACATTTATATGAAGCATCCTCGTTGGTTTGGCGGCTTGAACACCGTAACTACAGGTTGTTCAAGCTGTAATTTCGACGTTTAGGCCACCGATCAACTATTTTTCATTTTTTGTTACACGTGACTAAACATGAATCTTGCAAAATGGCGCCGTATAATAACAAATTAGAACTTCAAATCGGAATCAGTGGACGTGGCGGGACCAACGTTACGCCATTTTTTCACATAGGAACACTCGGTTTTGAGCTAGCAAAGCGTCAGCTTTGATAGCCTTAGTAAACAGACAAAATTTTGAGGTGATCTAAAAGTTCAACGAGTGCAAACTGCCAATGGAGGCTTAACCACTAAATCCATTGAATGCCCACACCATAAAAACTAGTTCTGGTGTATTTTAAGAATATTATAATCTTTTATCGAATTATAGTGAACTCTTTCAAAAGAATGCTATCTAACCCATTTCCACTCAATTCCGCTTTTAAGCATCTCAAGAAAAATGCTTTGGAAAACATTGTGGACATTGGAGAAATTGCTTGTAACAAGCAATTTCTTCAATGTCCACAATGTTTTCTACCAAATTCCACCATCTTGAAATTGTCGTCTGCAACTTCTTTCAATTTGAACCAGCCTAAGTCTAAGATTTTGTTATGCAGTAATGGGTTAACTCATGTGTTACTTTAATCTTGTTTATTTATCATGACCTTTGAAAAAGTGGACCATGCTTTGCTAGCTTACAATACTTTCAGTCCTTTGTTTTTATCATGACGCTTTCGACATGTTTTGTTCGTATACTGGCTCGGCAATGGTCGCGTAAGATTCTCAGACTACCCCAGTGTAAGGTCAAGACATGAAATGTCTTGCTATAAGATTACCGACATAGCTAGTGACTGAGTAGTTTTCGGTTAAAGCCTTTCAGCTTTGTTAAAGCCAATGCATGACTCGATGCAAATAGCAATTAGATAAGAAGGGGTGGAAATCGACTTATTAACTTTACTGTAAAAAGGTCGTGGCTACATCAAGGATAGATTGTACATATAGATACCGTCTTGTATAACGTTAGTATGAATGGAATTTAGATCACGTTTAACCTATTCCTACACGACAAATTTTAGACTGGTCCAAATGTAAATGTCACGAGCAATTTCTTTATTTCCCACGATGTTTTCCAAAACGTATTTCTTTAGGAGCGTGAAAATGGGTAAGAATGCGTTAAACCTTATCCTCAGCCTCCACCCCCCCCCCCCACCCCCCCGAGTTTACATGGTCTAGGTCTAGGGCACGAGGACTGGATATTCTTTCTTTTGGAATATAGATAATTAGAGACCACGAGCTCCCTTCTCTACCAATTCAGACACCTGTTTTAACAGTTCATTCATAATGTCGTCTGCGACTTTTTATTTTTTAATTATAACCAGTTTGAAACCGTTTTTTTCTTTCGTATTGAAATAGATGCCTAATATATAATCTCTCTGGAGTAGACATATTTTTACCTTAATTGAATACCTTGACCAAATAAAATAGAAATTTGACCGCTTTTCTTTCGGATGAGTAATTTGTCAATAAGTGAACAAACAGTCCCGATTCATTCCGATCTCAACCTATTTCTTGTTTTATACTCGATCACGATACAAAGTTGACACTTTGCAGTTTTCGGAATCACGTGTAACTCGTCAAGCGAGAAGTGACCTACTGGAAAGTACGTAAAAACATCGACTCTGGTCCGACTGCAGAGAAAGTTAGAAAATGATCTAGAATAGCCATTCTACCTTACTACGTACTGGTTTTGGAATGTATCGCCTGGTTGACCTCTGCTCGATCAAATTTCATTTTAAAGTATTTGTTTTATCGAACGAGCAGCAAGTTCCCTTTTGCCTTGCTGGTCATATATTAACGATTGTCATGCTGAACCCGAGGTATTCCTGTTTAGGCAGTACGTATTGACTAAGATAGGACTGAACATAAGAACTGTCTGATCTTAGTCTACACCTCCTTTTTTTCTCCTTTAACCCATAGTTATTTATAAAATTAATTTTCAAAATTAATTTTTACCCTGAACTTATACTCCCCATGCTTTCAGGCCTTTGATTTAGTGCAAATTCAGATAAGGATTTTATTCATCATGACATGGGTTAAATGGTCATGATATCGAGCACTTACTGAACGTGTGAAAAATGCCGAGCAGTCTACAGGCACGGGAGGGGGGAAAGCTAGCAATAACATTTACAAGAATCGAAAAAACTTTGTTAATGATTTGCTCTTACCCACAAGTCCCCAAAATCTTGAAAGGTTCAAAATAAACCCTCAAAATCTTGAAATGTTTCCTGTGGTACTGGTCTTGACAACCATACAAAACAGTTACAATATTCGCTAATGATTAAAAACGGCTGTTCTGATTGGCCGGAAAAATTATTCATATCTCCATAAACAAAATCATCGAGGCTTGAACGCGCAGCTGTTTTGTATGCTTCTGCACAAAATAGTCCCACACAAAAGTACCAAAATGTGTAAAGATTTTTAATTTTTCGCTCGATGCTATTGAATTATAGGAAATGAATAGAATATTTTTTGTTTTAATGGAGGTATGAACCGAAAAACTTAAACACACTTATGTATGATTCCGCTTCTATACAATGTGGTTAGTTTTTTCGGCTGATACGTTCATGGAAACAAAAATATTCTCTTCGTCTCTTAATTGGATTAAAGAAACCTTTAGTAGGAACTCATCAACAAAGCATAAAGTGGAGACTCTGATCAGATTGCGAGGTCGCGCCGGCCGATCTTCGTCTTGACTTGGCCCTATCCGTAATTGTTGGGGATTCTATTTGTATGCAAATCGTGTTGACACAACAAGAGATGAAATATTTGTTTAACAGATAAAGAGAATATTTTTTGTTTTCATTGAGGTATGAACCGAAATCTACCCACACTGTATGGATTCATACATTAGGTGATTAGGTTTTTCGGTTCATACCTCCATGAAAACAAAAAAAAAAAAATTCTATACATTTCTTATAGTTTAATAGCATCGGGCGGGAAAGCAAACACTTGACAAATTTTGATACTTTTATGTATGGAACTATTTTGTGCGGTTGCATACAAAATGGCTTCGTGCTCAAGTTTTGTTTATGGAGGCATTTCGACCAAACTAAGAATTAAATTATAATTCCGTAACCTTAAAGAGCTACAATCCCGGAAAAAACCTCGAATTCATGGGATCACATTATCGCCGAAAATCTTTCCCATTATTTCTGAAAGTGTGTAAGTTACCTATTCTGCATCCTGGACAATACACCAGTACTCGCGTCGATAATGTAAGCCAATGACAGAACCGAGATCGATAGCCGATCCCTAGCTGGAACCGAACTTGGGACCTTCTGGTAGAGAAGCCAACGCTCTACCTCTCGACCATGGACATCACACTAGCTTTTGACTGTCTATTATGAACCGTTTATTCTAAAGTTATTCACCTATTCTTACACAATGACGCTTTTTGACTCCCATTAACCCTTTCCTGTTTTGCCAAATTTTAGACTTGTCCAAAGTCAAATGTTTTGCTGACGAGAATTTAAAGTGGATTTAATTTGAATGATAATCTTTCATTAGGGTAGAAAATATTGTGGAAAAGAAGAAATTGCTTGTTACAAGCTATTTCTTCTTTTTCGACAATGTTTATCAATTATAATATCAAAGGGAACTTTGGATTGAACAGGAAAGGGTTAAGTAAGGGCTAGGAAAAACTTTGTATAAAATGTAGAAATTGCTTGTTACAAGCAATTTCTTCATTTTACCTAATCTTTCCTACCAAAATACTTTTTTTTAAAATTTCATCAACTAAAAATTGTCGACTGCAACTTCAAATTGAACAAGTCTAAAATTTTGTCCTAGGGTAATGGGTAAGGTAAACGATTATATAGAATTAACTACACAGCTAGTTCAATTAGGGTACACTTTGTCTATTTCGAACACAATTCTCCTCATTTCCTCTGTTTAAAATCATTCGTTCGTCTTCAAACCTTGGTGTACAGACCCTTGGTCGGTATATTGCATCGCCAATTCTGAATAATCACTAAGCTATAAAACTAAAACTATTCAACAGGTGCAATAAGATAATCTTCAAAGAAAATTGAAGAGTTTGCTATGCTATGGTGGCAAATAATCGTCTTGTTATAAAAGATTTAATTGTTTGTAAAAGGGTATATATATATATAAATATATAAATATCCTTACTTCTGTGAACTTATGAACTCGACCTGTTACTCCACTGCTAAACCCTTATCATGCTGACCCCGGAATATCCCTGCTTTGGCAGAGGGTATAGACAAAGATCAGCCTGCACAAATGTGCAGTCTGATCTTAGTCTGCACCACCTGCCTGTCCCTTTAAAGTCAGGTTGTTGTACATTTCGAAATCAATATTAGTCAACAATAAGTTTTCCAATGCTTTCAGGCCTTTGATTTTAACGCAGTTCGTCATTGGATATATAATTCAGCATGATGCAACAACTCGTATGTGACCCATGGGAGATGAACGGACCTCTAATGAACTCCTCAAAAACAATTATTTCCAAAAGATACAGGATCTAGCAGAGGCCATCTGTAAATATATATTGAAACATGTCATCGTTGTCGTTCTAAAACGTCGTAACTACAGCTTGATTTAAGCTGTAGTTACGACGTTTTAGAACGACAACGACGATATGCAAGGCTATAATGACCATACTTGACCAAGAATATCTAAAAGGACGGAAAATTTGAACCCAGGTCGCCAACCTGAGGCGTCCTCGCTGTCTGGCTAGGGCGACTTTGTTCGTACTTTTAAGATGGTCTCTTTTGGCTTGATGGATGATATATTAAAAAAAAAAAAAAAAAAAAAACAACAGCAAAACCATACGGGACAATCCGGCATACCTGTCTATGTTTACTTAGAAGATCGTCCATTTAATAATCGAACATGTCTTAACAGATTTTCAAATAAACATTATCACAATTTTGCTATTATTGTACGAAATTGTCATATTTTGGAACGAAATAACCAAATATATTGTACAATATAAACATAAAAAATATTGGCACGATTTTTGAAAGTAACAAATATAACTTTTTTTTTGTCAATCGAGTATGCGAAAATCACAAAAAATAACTTTTTTTGTCAATCGCGTTTGCGAAAATCACAAAATCATCCGTTCTAAGAGTGACTTGAATTCAAAATTAAGCACTGTTCCACGCAGTTTCTTCATTATCAACAATGTTTTCTAACAAGAAAAAGAAAAAAGAAAATCAACTGAAATTATTCGTGTGCAACATCTTTCCATTTGGACCAGTTTAAAGTTCTGTCACCTGGTAATGGGATAAAATCATCAGCAAACAGTCTTAACCCTTTCCTGTTTAATCCCTGGTTTTTACGTCCCAGTGTTTTTCATACTTGAGAAAACATTTTTGGAAAAGAAGAAATTGCTTGTTACAAGCAATTTCTTCTTTTCCCACAATGTTTTCTTCCCAATTGAGTGATATTTTTTCCAGTAAAATCAACATCAAATTGTCGTCCTCAAAGCCTTTGAATTTTTGCAAAACAAGAAAGGGTTAATGAACTGCGTGGCTGTCCAGGCTGCTCCGTTTCTGCATTTCACACTAATCTTGAATGGATGGACATTTAGTACAAGGGCTCGTTTAGATAAGACTGGTAAGTGAACACAACACGTTATAAATGACCAATCGCTGCCCCCACCGACTTACTTCTTTGGCCTCGCCCTTTGACTCCAACAGGAAGTCCTGCTACGATTTTAAACGGCGTTATTTTGAAAATTTATGGCCAGTAGCATGTGACAAAAAAATTGGTTGACGACCTAAACGACCAAAAAAATAACAATTTATTTTTTAACAAATGGCGGTCAATTTCGGAGTGCAAATCTCAATTCCGGTATGAATAAATGATTTGATTGGTCGATATATTCCTTGATTGATAGCTGTTATTGGTCAATTCAGGATCTCATAAAGATAGATAACGTTGAAAGAAAAAAAAATGGACATAGATGAGACCGCAAGTCTACAGCATATGATAAGGCCTGACTCTCTTTTGAAATCACTAAACGTGCTGAAGATATTGAGTTTGATACTGGTTTCTGTAACGATGAAAGGCGAAACTGAACATTTGTCCGTTTTAGAAAAGTGTTAAATATCCATTGGTCTGTAGAAAAGTATTTGTGTCAATAATATTACAGTTTTAAATCCGTCCCTGAACTCGATCTTAATTTTAAAAAAATCTGACTGGTTCATTGTTTGTATAAGGATAGGAAAATTTAGAAATGGGTAATTTCTTGGTACTTTTTTATTACATACCGTAATTTATTAACTTCCATGTTCACTTTTTGTTCCCATCTGTTCGTTTCTAAACGTAAATGTATTATTTATGTTTTTCAAATTGCAATTTTAGAGCAGAAATCACCCCCCAAAACCGGGAAAATGTTCAAAGAGGTTTAACGAAGTCTATGTGTGGTTAGACTGCACTGGGTGCACAGGATGATCAGAATCTAAACTGTTCGTTCTTTATAGATTTTCTGAATATTGATCGGTCATTCCATCTCATTATATATATACTCCAATAATAATGTTTGTTATAGACCTCCACTGGATACTGTTCTTGTTAGACGAATACGGTTAAAAGTACGGATCAAATGTATAATATAAATAGCTCAATTGATTGAAACCTGCTGATTCGAACATGGCACAGGAGCAAATTGAACATGATTATATATGTATTTCAACATTTATCGCTCGATCTATAGAAGGTCTTCTTTTCGTTCCGGGGACAATTTTCAAAGATGGATTTGTGTTTTTTTATTTGATAGAGTATGTTTCATAATGGATTCTGGCAAGATACCTTATTGTAAACCGGCGATGTTTTGGTTGCAAAATATCTCTCGCAAACCGGCGGTGTTTCGGTGGTTAACATAACTCCAGTAAATATTCGTTGTTTCGTTAGTAAAATACCTTTTAAGTAATACGGCGGTGTTTCGGTGATAAAGTGCCTCCTAGTAAATCGGTGGCATTCCATGGGAATGAATGTTTATATAATTGTCAATAATTGTCAATATGCGTAGGATGCCAAACAATAATCACAATCTATTCTTTACAACTTGGCGAATTGACGGTTTTTTCATACGCAAAGTTTAGTAGATTTTGTACTATAATTGTGCCTTAATCCCTTATCACATTAGACAATCTTAAGGTAGTCCAAATCTAAAGATCTTGCAGACGAATTGAATTTGTTTAACCAATTCCCTCGCAATCCCGCTTTTGACGCCTAAGCTTTTGAAAGCATTGTCGAAAATGATGAAATTGCACGTGACAATGTTTTCTATCCCAAAGGACCTTTTAAAAAATCATAAGCTGAAAATTGATGTCTGCATCTTCTTTGAATTTGGACCAGTCTAGAGTTTTGTCGTCTGGTAATGCTTAACTTGTTACACAAAGAGTCGTTGCTGAACTATGATTACCCTAGAACGAAGTAGACCTATTGGACCCTATCAGATCCTTAGTAAGAGCAAAAACCGTGTTTAACCCATTCCCACACAGTGACGCTTTTAAACGCCTCCCAATATAAAGGTTTTGGAAAACATTGTGGAAAATGAAGAAATTGCTTGTCACAAGCAACTTCTTCATTATCCACAATGTTATCTACCACAATAGACTAAGATTTTAAAGATTTCATCAACTTTAAATTGTCGTCTGCAACTTCTTTGAATTTGGACTGGTCTAAAATTTTATCGTTTGGGAATGGGTTAACATATCTGGATATACAATGTAGATATATTTTCTTCGGCACGTGAAGTATCGGTATAACTTTTGTTTACCGTTATACATGTACTTTTTATGTAATTTCAGAAAGTCATAACCGCCATTTTCCAATTTTAAAATGTGTCAATTTTATCGTCTGGTTAAGAATTCAAATGGCGACGACTTGTGTAAATTGTCGACTTGACGATATGTGAAAGTTATCATAAAGATTGATATCAATTTTGTCAAGTCATCTAGCCAAGCACGCCAAGTAATATTTCATATATAGCGTCATCTTTTATCCCTTTCTTGTTTTAAATTTTTTAGACCTGTCCAATTTCAAAGGTTTTGCAGACGACAATTTATAGTGGAATTAAGTAGAAAAATAACCATTCAGTAGGGTAGAAAATATTGTGGGAAAAGAAGAAATTGCTTGTCACAAGCAATTTCTTCTTTTCCCATAATGTTTTTTCAAGTGTAAACCCACAAGGACGTAAAAACCAGTGATTGTACAGTAAAGGGTTATCTAATGACATAACTGTACTACCCATAAGGTATAAAGTATATTGAAACGTGACTGGAAATAGTTGCGTTGTAGCATCTTCTGCATCATGAAGCCATTTTGGAAAACGTCTCGCTTATTCAAATCCCACACAATCACACTTGTTGACCCCCCTTTGAAAACATCGTGGAAACTGAAGAAATTGCTTTTTACCAGCAACTTCATTTCTATCAACGATGTTTTCAACCCAAACAGACACAGCTTTTTTTTCAAAATCAAAATTTTGTAATTCTTCAACTGAAATTTACTGCCTGTAACTCCTTTCAATTTGGACCAGTCTAAAATGCTGTTGTAAGGTTATGGGTCAAAACAGATTAAAAATACCCCCACCCACACACAAATCCCCCCCCCCCAACAAAAACAAACAAACAACCAACCAACCAACCAACAAACAAACAAACAAACAAAACACAATAACAACAACAACAACAACAACAACAAAAAAAATAAATAAATAAATAAACCCCAAAAAAACCCGGCAACATAAGTTGCCTGTTTTGATCAATTTCATCATCTTCATTTTTACCAATTATTGTCATTGTTAATATTATTGACAACGGTAAAAGAACTCCGGAAAATAAACTGTACTAATCAAACGGAGAATGTCTTCATGTTTTTTACTATGTTTTCAGATATGGGAAATCCAAAGAAAGATCGGTCATTAAAGATGCCCCAGAACGATGATAGTTATTACAAACAGTTTACAGACCTGGACCACGGCTGGGCCTGGGTAGTCATGTTGGCGAGCTTTGGCACATTCTTCGTGGAGGGCGGTATGATCTACGCTGTCGGAGTCAGTCACACGACCCTACTAGAGAGGTTTAACCAAAGCGTGTCTTTGACCTCGTGGGCTGGGGCTCTCCATAGCGCGCTTCTGTCGTTAGGAGGTAAGGCATGGTATTGCACGTGTCCTTGGGTCTTATCTAACGAACTTTTTTGTTGTTGCGTAAGCGAAAAAAAAAAGTTCACTGTGAGTTTCACGATAAAAGTGGGCACAATAAAAGAGCGTATTCTGTGCTTAACAATCCCTGCCCACAAAGTACTTTTTAGGAATCTTGTGTAACTAAGCATTATCTCATTGAACAACAAAGGAAACTTACTTTAGCCTATATCGTCGTTGCGCCAGCAAAATGACGTAACTACAGCTTTGTAAAAGCTGTAGTTACGGCATTTTGCTCGCGCACTGACCATTTTTTGTTCATAACTTGGTTGGATTAGAATATCTATTAATTCAGAGTAAAAAAAAATAATACTCTAATTCAATACATTATAAAGACAGCGATATATGTGAAGAAGGACAACTATACTGAGATGTATGTTGTGAGTACCCATTGAAATCGTCTCGTCGATGAATAATGAATTTAGACTGGCGATACCCTCTCTCATCCAGTTCTTTGCAAAGACAAGTACAATTTACGGATCGCCGCTGTCAATCACTAGACATTGACCAATCAAATTACTCATTTAAATCGGAAGCGAGCTTTCAACTCTAATATTTATCATTTTTGTTAGTTTTAGCTAGTTAAACGTCGTAACTATTATTATCTAATTCATTTTAAGTCCCAGATATCATAAATTGCAAAAATAACACCGTTTGATACCTTTGTACGAGGGCAGGGGGCTTTGCCAGCGACACGTTAATTATATACAGTACTATACTGAAAATGCTATCCCTATATTCCCTGTATGTGCAGGTCCAATTTCCCCCCCCCTCCCAAATGAAAGTGTACTCGTCATAATCATGACGGTTGGTAGGTGTGCAAAGTGTATTAACTAAAGCTTAAATTTTGTTCGGCCACAAACAATGTGAAACATTGATGTCCGATTTTTAGGTAGCAAAGCGTCAGCTTCGATAGCTTAAGTTAGCGGAAAAATTTTGAGGTCTTCTCAGAGTTCAAACAAGTGCAAATTGCCACTGGAGGCTTAACCACTAAATCTACTGAATGTCTACGCCAGAAAAGTAGTTCTTGTGTATACTCGAGCATATTGTATTCCAAATGATTCTGCCCCCTCCCCGATCAGCACATGCCCAGGCAGAATGTTGTTGCATGAATGATCTGTTAGATCCCAGCCAGAGAAGACTTTTAAAAATGTTATCAAAACCCTATGCCGTGCGTGCTCATTAGAATAGACCGGCTATAAGTTTTATAGAGTATCTGGAAAATAGAGCTAAAATCAAAATTAACCCATTCCCTTTTAATCTCGCCATCCCGCTTCTTGACGCCAATAGAGAAAGGACTAGGAAAACATGGTTGAAAATGACGAAATTGCTTGTTATAAGCAATTTCTTCTTTTTAAACCTTGTTTTCTCAACAAAACGGCCTAAACTTACAAAATTCTCTCAACTTATAAATGCTGTCTGTAACTTCTTTGAGTTTGGAGCAGTCTACTATTTAGCTGTCTGGTAATGGGTAAATGTACAGTTTCAACTATGAAATAAAAGATCATTACCCCATCTGCTATATTATATCACGAATATTATTGAGAAACAAGATTGCTTTCATGTAAAGAGCCATCAAAATACGTTCGTATGTTAGCAATATTATTATTGCCATTTACGAGGTAGAAACGTAATAAATCCATATCTCTATAATTAAACGTTTTTTATTGACTTTTTGTTCGTGAAGCAAAGAATTTCACAAGTTACGCAAATGTGTGGAACCGTGTTGTGTTAAAATCGGGTACATTTCACCCGCAAAGTTTAGGCTTTGTATCATGAATTTCGCAAGATACGCAAATTTGTGGAGCCGTGTTTTGTTTAAATCGCATACAATTCACCCACAAATTATAGACTTTGTATCATGAAAATTACTTCAATTATATTAGATTGTTTAACATTCACAAATTTAAAAATATACGCCAAGTTCTAAAAAAAAGTCTATTTGTACAAGTTTGATAAGGCTTTCTTACAATTTTTCAAAACAGTTCAAAACCCGAAAAGATACATATCCATAATTCCCTGATTAACGATCTGTACTATTATTAATAGACTTAAATATTTGATTTATTTCTATTCAGCGCTGGTCCCGCCTACTAACTCCGCTGGCCCCGCCCATCTACTCTAACAGAAAGTTCCACTTCGATATTGAACGGCGATATTTTGCAATACATGTATATGTGGCTTGTTACATGTCACAAAAAAGTAAAATGGCTGGTTGGCGACCCAAAAGTCGTAACTACAGCTTGAATAAGCTGCAGTAACGACGTTTAAGTTTCCAAACGAACAGCATTTGCTTAACAAAATTGTCGGCCAATATAAGAGTTTCATAGTTCACTTCCGAACAAGAACGTTTCGACTGGTCGATTGATTCTTTGATTGACAGCCGTCATTAGTCTATTGCAAATTCCCGGATTTTTTTTTTTTCGTAAAATACATGGACAAATGCATATTTTTTGTTTGTTTGTTTTCCTTCTGAAAGTTCAGACAAATATCATCTTTCCTTCTTTATTGGTGAGCAGCATGCTGTTAAAATTCCAAGACGGCAATTTGAATCAAACGCATTAGCTAATCACTCAAATTAACATACAACTTGTGGCCCTTTGCAAGAGACACGTCCTCGAATCGATATCCCTGTACATATTCTAGGCTCACTCTCAACTCATTACCAGACGAAAAAACTTTAGACTGATCCAAATTCGAAGAAGTTGCAGACGTCATTTTTTTGGTCGTGAAATTTAACAAATTCTTGTCTTTTGGGATAGAAAACATTGTGGACAATGAAGAAATTGCTTGTAACAAGCAATTTCTTCATTTTCCACATTCTTTTACGGACATTTTTTTTCTTGAGGGGGGGGGGTGCGTCAAAATGTTGGATTGTGTTGGAATGTGATAATCATTTTTGGTCCGAGTTCCGTTTTACAATCATTTTAATGGTATAAGGAAACAGAATCTGTCAAGTTTTGTAGCGGAGACCGTATTTAGATTTCGATCACTTTTAGGTACATAGTTGAAACAAACTCAACTAGATCATAATCGCATAGAACGCAAATATTCTCTTCATATCATAACAGTCGTGTAGAGCAGAAACACTCTCTTCTATTTATTTTCTAGGTCCACTGTCCAGTGCTATAGTCGACCGATACAGCTGTCGGATAGCCATTGTGATATCTGGATTCTGTTACATATTTGGGTTCCTCGCAACAGCGTTTGTTCCTAATATCGAGTTTGCCATTTTCACATTCGGGATTCTTGCAGGTATGTTGAATTCTCCCACTCAACTTAACCCTTGTCATGCTGTATAAATCCATTTTGGAATTGCGCAAAAATCAAAGGGCTGAAAGCACTTGCAGTACTTGTTGTTCAATAATCAAACTTACATTTGAAAATTAATTTCATAAACAACTCTGGTAGGAAAAGTTCAAACAGGAGGTGTAGACTTAGATCAGACTGCACTTATGTGCAGGCTGATCTTAGCCTACACCTGCAATAACCGTAAAATTCTGGATTCGGCATGATAAGGATTAATAAATTAAACGTGTATCAAGCGAACTTTCAATGGACCACTAATAAGAGGCCACATTTCACGGGAAATGTTCCCTGAATACACTTTTTTCGTGACATACAAGATTGATTTTGGCTGCTTTATGGAACTATTTTCTTGTTCTATTCTAACTCTCTGTCTTTTGAGAAGGTTCTAATGAGTTCAAACAACAAATACTTAATTACGATTTGTTTTAAAAGAGATTCGTCCATTTCAATGAGTTTCATAGTTGGGCGAGCAAAATGTCGTATATACAGCTTTATTCAGGCTGTATTTGAGACATTTTGCACGCCCAACGACGTTTTGCTTTTAAAGGGAAAAATCAATTCAGGGGGGCTTTAGAAAGGTAGTCGCTTGCTAGTGATGATCGCAAGTGTGTTTTCGTTTATTTTTTCGTCGCTACCGTAGCACTTGTCTATATGAGCGATGCCAACGGAAGATATTTAGTTTTTACTTGGAAAACTGCTGAGAGCCCTGTCTGGTTCTGTAACGTGCTCTATGCAAAGCAACGTCACACGGGTCCTCGGTTTAATTAGTTTGTTAAATGGTCAGCCCTAATTTCAAACTCGTGATATTGAGATTTAAAGTAAGGTACTCTATTAACTAAGTTAATCGGACCGCTCGAGAGAGATTATACTGACTCCAACAGGAAGTTTTACTTCGACAAGAAACGGCGTTAATTTTCAAATATATGGCCAGTAAAATATAACAAAAAACTAAAATGGTTGAATGGCGGCCTAAACGTCATGACAACGGCTTGATTAAGCTTTGCTCACGATGTTTAAGTCGCAAAAACAACAGAAAGTTCTATATAAATGTCGGATAATGACGGGGTTCAAAGTTCACTTCCAGTCTAAATGAATAATTTAGTTGGTCCATTGATTCTTAGATCGTCAGACACAATAACCCTGTCATCAACAAGTTAGAAAGGTAAAAAAAAAATCGAAATACTATTAAATTTATAGAGCGGAAATGAAATAAATCAGAATCACTAAGCGTAATATACCATTAACTTAACCCATTCCCCAGATGACAAAACTTTAGCCAGGTCGAAATTTTTAGTTGATGAAATTTGAGATTTTTTTCTTTTATATTTTAGGACAGAAATAACTGAGGATAATGAAGAACTGTTTTCACACTATTTTCCAGGATCCTTTTTTTCTTTGGGGCTTTAAAAAGCGTCATTGAGTGTGAATGGTTTAAGCCTTTCCTTTTGTGGGGGAAATTTTAACCTCGTCCAATTTGAAAAGCGCTGGAGAGGACAATGAAAAAAGGTGCAATTTGAAATGAAATCATCCTATGTGTAAGAAAAAAGTGTGAAAAGAGAAGAAATTTCTTGTTACAAGCAATTTCTCTTTTTTTCACAATAATTCTAAGTATAAAATCACGTGGACGTAAAAAACAGGAATTGTACGGAAAAAGGTAAAGAGGATTCAACAGACATTTGTTTCGAGTGAAAAAAAATCAAGTTATGACTATGTTCTGGTTATGTACATAAATTTTCACAGTGATGTCGAAAAATAAATGCTCTTTAAACACTTTGAACACACTTCATTTAACCTATTCCAACAAAATACCTCCCTTTTACACCCATCAAGTAAAAAGCTTCGGAAAACATTGTGGAAAATGAAGAAATTGCTTCCAACAAGCAATGTCTCCATTTTCCACAATATTTTCCATTAAAAAGAGACGGAAAAAAAATCCCTCAAGTTGAAAATGTCGTCTGTAGCTTCTTTCAATTTAGACCAGTCTCAAATTTTGTTATGTGGGACTGGGTTAATTAAGGGGATTTACTTTCGGATAAATGCATAATATACTAACATAATTATATGTCCTTTGTGTTTTGAACAATTTAGAGATATTTTCAATGCAAACCAATTTTGCATGCACATGTTAATTTTTGGTTTTTACTATTAGTTTGAAAGTCAGCAAAACAATTTCTTCATTTAAAATAGGCCGACATTTCTACTCTTTTGTACCCTTAATATCTGGCCCCGCATAGTGATTTCCAACAGAATTTTCGACTTGAATATTAAACGGTTTTATTTTGAAAATATTATGGCCAGTAATATATAACAAAATAGAATGGTTGGTTGGCGACAAAAACATCGTAACTATAGCTTGAATAAGCTATAGTTACGACATTTAAGTCGCAAAACCGACGACATGCTACGCTTCAAAATAGCGTCAACCAATGTTGGAGTCCAAATTTCATTGCTCGCTCCTTGATTTCATTTACGCAAGACAAAAACTGCTTACGTCATAAGGTTGTCATAAAATTCACGTGCGAAAATGGCATATTTTGTCTCTTTTTGCATTAATGGAATATAATAACCGTTTATTTCCGTGTAAGATTGATTTACATTTCATTTTAAAAAGAATATGTTCACTCATGGCCCGAGCACTCGTGAAAATAAAGCATTTGTTGTTTACTCAATGAAAGATAAATCGATCTTACACTGAAACAAACAATCGACCAATCGCTGGCCCCGCCCACTGATACCATAGGCCACGCCAATTAACCTCGACAGAAAGTTCCGCTACAATTTTTAACGGCGATATTTTTCCATTAATTTATGGCCAGTAGCATGTAACATAAAAGTAAAATGGTTGGTTGGTGACCTAAACTCGTAACTACAGCTTTAACAAGCTGTAGTTACGACGTTAAGTTCGCCCCCCCCCCCCCCAAAAAAAAAGTTTAGCAAAAATGACGTCGAAAGTCGGAGTTGAACGCTTAGGTCCGGGATGAATAAATGACTTGATTGGTCGGATAACTCTTTGATTGACAGCTGCGATCGGTCAATTATCATATATTTAATCAATCGTTTCTTGTTGTTTCCAGGTTGCGGAGGTGCTATAGGATACACGGCCAATGTCATCATCGCTGGATTTAATTTTTACGAAAAAAGAAGCATAGCCTTGGCAATAGCATGTTCCGGTATTGGACTTGGTGTTTTCGCCATGACACCCATCATGCAACTGTCACGTGACTATTACGGAAGTGTGGGATTCTTTATCATCCTGGCTGCGTTATCCGCTAACGTCATTACGTTCGGGACGTTATGCTTTCCTAGTCAATTAGAAAAAAACGCTAAACACAGGCGACGCCAGGCCGCTATGGAGAACGCAAAAATGAAATCCGGTTTTGCTCAACAGATTTATAGCTACAAAAGAGCGTTATCAAACAAAGCTGTACTGTGTTTGTGTTTTTGTATGCTGAACTACGGTGTGGGTCCATTTATAATATACCTACATCTGCCTGCTTATATAGAAAATTCAGGTTTCACCGACATCCAAGCAGCTTTTGTCTTGTCAATATCTGGTGTGTTATCTGTGTTTTCT
This sequence comes from Fragum fragum, assembly GCA_946902895.1. Classification (NCBI taxonomy): domain Eukaryota; kingdom Metazoa; phylum Mollusca; class Bivalvia; order Cardiida; family Cardiidae; genus Fragum; species Fragum fragum. The sequence goes on along the minus strand of OX336375.1, from coordinate 35,304,901 downwards.
AGAATTGCGACAGGATTTTTATCGAGTCTACGGATAGTCGACGATATATTCTTATTTTCTGGTTCCATGATGATATTGTCGATTTCAACTATTTTGTTACCATTATTCGCAAGCAATTATCTTGGATATTTAATCTACGGTGTACTATTAGGGCTTTCATACGGTGCATGTTACGTTGTTTATACTAGTGTAAATATTAGCATAATCGGTGTGAACTATATGTCGGCTGCGATAGGGATAGAGTTCTTCTTTTGTGGTGTGGGCTCTATCATTGGACCCGTATTAGCTGGTAGGTACTTTACTCATATCTATTTTATGGAATATTTTTGAGATAATCAATCTTACATTTGTTGTTTGCTAGCATTTATCATATTGGGAACCATTTGACGAACCACAGCTAAAATGATTGATTTAAATGTCTGAATACTCAAAGCATATTGATGAAAAAGAGAAATTAATAGGAACGAGTATATCACCGGTTTCCGCAAGCAATGGTTGAGTTGGAATGGGTTAAATAACATACTTTTGAAGGAGTTTTCTAGAATTTAAATAAAGCTAATTTATATGGCCATACAAAGCAGAGCGCATACTGAAGACTACGAAGACTCATTTTGTACACAATATGCCCAAGTGAGCTAAAAAGACCTAAGAGATGAACCTGCAGGCAGAATTTGCAAATGTTCCTGAAATACATAAGAACTACATTATATGGCGGTTATTTATATTGCAGTTAGCACTCGTTGAACTCTGAGAAGACCTCATAATTTTGTCTGTTAACTTAAGCTATATCAAAGCTAACGCTTTGCTATCCGAAAATACAAATTCGGACTGATTTAAACTCGAATCGTTTAGAGCGGGTTAGTGTGGCTTAAATCTTTCCTTAGTTGGACAAGGATATCAGTTACACCCCTTGTCTCAGAAGAAACACAGCACCAGCCACAAACATAGAATTAGATTAAAGAGACATACACAAGGGAAAATATTATACATTAACCTATCCCCTCTCAGTTTCGTTTTAAACGCCCCTCAGTAAAAATCACTTGGCAAAACATTGGGTGAAATGTAGAAATTGCTTATAACAAGCAATTTCTTTATTTTACACAATGTTTTCTACCCAGAAAGTTGAAATAATCTAAAATTTCATAAATTTGAAATTGTCGTCTGCAACTCCTTTCAATTTGGACCAGTCTAAAATATCATCGTCTGATAACGGATCAGCGGTGCAAACAAAAAGGACAGCGGCCAGACTAAAAGCGGATGTAAACTGAGCTCCGCATTTTGTCTGTATAGGCCAAGTTTGGCCAAAAATAAAACATGCCTACTGTGTAACCTCTTCCCATACAGAACATCTAAATTACAAGCTAAAATGCAGCAGTGATCATATCAATGAAAATATCGAATCAAATACATACGTTCAGTGCGTTCAGCACTTTGATAGTTGTGACCATTCAGTCGCAACAGAATCTCCTGAGTAGAACGATAAGTATCGATACTAGCCAGACTGCGCATTCTTCTCGATCTCCGATGGTTTTTTTAAATCTAGAACGAAAAATGACAGATCGCTGGCCCAAACTACTGACCCCGCCGGCCACGCTCACTTACTCCTGCGGGTGGTTCCACTTCGATATTAAATGGCAGTATTTGGTAAAAGTCATAGCAAGAAACACGTAACCAAAAGTAAAAAGGTTGTTTGGTGATTCAAACGCAGTAACAATAGCTTTTTCATGCTGTAGTTGCGACTTTATGTCGCCAAACCAATAAAAATGCTTCACATACATGTCGGCCAATGTCGGAGTTTAACTTTCACTTCCGATCCAAATGAATTATTGGATTTGTCGTTTGATTCTTTGATTGACAGCCGTGATTGGTCACTTGTATTCTACTTTCTTTTAATTTTCCGAGTCTCTGCAAATATCCTTTCCGACGTTTATCTTCTTCCAATGGGTGGATAATTGTAGACTAAAAGGCAGCCTGGTACTCGGAAATGATGCAGGGGTAGTACCTTTGTGAGAAATACCAGTAATCCTTGTTTAGGTATTCCAGTCGCAAAACAACTAAAATATCGTTAAAAGTGGCATTTGACCCATTGCAAAACAAAAATTAAAAAACAAAAAACAAAAACAAAAACAAAAAAAAAAAAAAACACGAAACACCAGGGACGACCCTTGACGCCAGCCGTATCACTCAATCATGGGAACACTGTTGTGTGTTTAACCAATTCCCACTCTCCGACGCTTTTAAACGCCCCCATGGCAAAAAAGCTTTGGAAAACATTGTGGAAATGAAGAAATTGCTTGTTACAAGCATTTTTTTCATTATCCACAATGTTTTCTATCCAGTAAAGTTGAAAAATTAAAAAAAAAAAAAAAAAAATCATAAACTTTAAATTGTCGTCTGCAACTTCTTTCAATTTGGACCAGTCTAAAATGTTGCTGTTTGGTAATGGGTTAAGACAATCTTTAGATAATTAATAACAGCTTTCGCCAGTTGACAACAGTTGGGAGAATTTTATTTGTCATGATTTTAATGGGTGACCTGTCACTAGAACAAATGGATTTCCTGGGTGTTTCGTAAAACTGCAAAAGAGATAGTATCCAGCATAGGTCAGTTAGATGCACTTTTATAAAATAGACATGTGATAAGGTAAAATGACCTCCCTAAATTAACAAAGATCTATCAATACTTTGTTGGGAGAGTAAAATGTCGTAAATACAGCTTGAAAAAAGCTGTATTTACGACGTTTTGCTCTCCCAGCGACGAGTTGTCCAAAGTTTTGACTCTGGTCAGTCTGAGGTCGATACTGTTCGCACCACCGAGGAGGTCCCGTTTTACTTCACATGTCACAAACAAGGTCCCCTTTACTATCTAGAACGCTATGTTCTTCTTTGGTCAAAAAGCAAGGAGGTACTTTGCAATTTTTGGTAAGTACGAATACTATCGACCCTGTTCAGAGGCTGCCCGAACTGCAAGGGTTGCCCAGAAGCGAAACGTCTCTCTATTAGACGATTTTCTAAATTGAGAATGACTACTCTACCTGACTTTATAATTCTTTCCAAAATGCGACCTCTAGTTGGCCACTTATTGATCCAATCTGTTTTTCAAGTAATTGTTGTTTCTGTCTCTCTCTCTCTCTCTGTCTTTCTCTCCCTCCCTTCCTATGCCTTCGTCTCTCTTTCTCCCCTGCCTCTCTCTGTCTCTCACTTTGTCTCCCTTTCTGTCCGTCTGTCTGCCTCTCTCTCTCACTTTTAGAATGGCTCGTTCAAAAAAAAACCCCAAAAAACAATAACCAATGAACATTTATTTAGTATTCTGTAGTCCTGGTGAACATTTTGATGTCCCCGTGCTAAAGAAAGGTCAAAGGGAAATTTCGTCTATGGGCACCTAAAATCCCGCAATTACTACTTTATTCAATCTGTAGTTACGAAGTTTTTGTCGCCTATAGACGATACATACCTTGTATAGGCACATACTAGCTTTTAGCAATTTGCCATGGATCTATTATAATAATTTGTGCAATTTCTATTTCAGGCATTATCGTGGATTCAGGCGGAACATACGGGGTTTCCTTTGTTGTAGCAGGTGTGTATATTATAAACGAAATAACAGAGCTATACCACATTAACCCATTCCCACACAATGACGCTTTTCGAAGCCTTTCAAAAAAAAAAAAAAAAAAAAAAAAAAAAAACAGTTGGGAAAAAATTGTTTAAAATGAAGAAATTGCCTGTAACAGGCAATTTCTTCCATTTCTACCATGTTTTCAAACCAGAAAGTTGATATATGAAAATTTCATAAACCCCTAAACTGTCGTCTGCAACTCCTTTCGATAAGAACCAGTCTAAAATATCGCCGTCTAGTAATGGGTTAAAAAGTAAAGATTATTCATGGGAAATTCGCAAGAAGATCGTTACTGCCTGTCTGTTCATTTAATTGTGTTATTTTTCGTTTCCTTTGTCCTCACACAGTGCAGTATCTGTGTTCTAACTAGCCAAACATGGCCGTTATCTCAGGGCGTCACACCGTATTCAAATCTTACCCATTTTGAATTGGTCGCAAGAAGTCATGGTGAACATTTTCATGTCCCCGTGCTAAAGAAAGGTCAAAGGGAAATTTCGTCTATGGGCACCTAAAATCCCGCAATTACAGCTTTATTCAATCTGTAGTTACGAAGTTTTGGTCGCCCATAGACGGTACATACCATGACCGTTTAACTCAGGGCGTCACACCGTTTTCAAATCTTACCCATTTTGAATTGGTCGCAAGGCCAATTAGTGTTACTAGATTTTCGAAATTTGTTTTGTTCCAATATCCCAAAACTACCTTTAGTCCAACGGGACGCATACAGTAAAGACGAATGTTTAAACAAACTGTTTCGATTATTGCTACTATCTGAATTTCTTTGAAGATTTAGTGAAACTTTCAACTTCATCTTGTTCAATAAAGGATATAGCAGCCGATGCTATAGTGTAAACAGCAAAATATCATCGCATTTTACAAGTTAAGAATTATCAAAGGGGAGGGGGGGGTTAAAGTAAAACAGAACGGTCACATGATTTAAACAGGCTTCAATGAGCCAACTAAAATTTTCCATTCGTGTTGTACGCTTTGACAATTCTTATTACCAACCCATTCGCCGAATTAATCAGATGGTGTAAAGTGAACGAACATTCATTATAGATGATACTGCCACAAAACTATTTCCTAGGCTTAAGTCGAAAGAGTTCTCCCAACGTATTACAAATGAGGCTTATCTTTATCGCCGTTAGAGAATGTGTATTGTCACAGTGTTAAAAGCGCTCGCTTACTATGCGAGAGGACCTGGTTCGAATCCGTCTGTCGTTCCTATTAATTTTTTAACCCTACCATTCATTTGTTTTCAGGGCTTATATTAAAAAAAGTGACCCTACCATTCATTTGTTTTCAGGGCTTATATCAAAAATATTTTTTAACCCTACCATTCATTTGTTTTCAGGGCTTCTAATAAAATCCGTGGTACTTTTATACCGCGTCATTTTTTATACATTATAATCAATTGTTTTCACCCTAATTTAAAGCTGAGATGCAATCGTCTGTCCAAATTTTCAGTGACGACCAATTACAGTGCTCACAGCACTTTGATTCAATTAGGGGCATAGTATCTAAGGTTTACTTGACCTAAACTAAAGTCCAGAAACAATGAAATAACTCAAGTTTTGTTGGATAGCAACAGTTTACTAAGAAAGCCGATTATTGTCGAAAACTTTTCGCCTGTGTATGTTCTAAGATGATTGGTTGATTGACTTCATTGTCTCTCGATTAGTTGTTTGAAGGATTGATCGATTGATTGATTAATTGACCTATTGATTGATAAATTGGTTCATTGATTGATTGGTTGGTTGATTGGTTGATTGATTAATTGATTGATTGATGGAAAGATGGATCGATAGATGGATGTCCATTTCTTTGCTAAATATGGGGTTAGGGACGTACGTAAAATTTAAATCGTTGATTTATTATCTTAACGTCGTAACTACTGCTTAATCAAGCTGTACTTACCACGTTCAATTCGAAAAACAATCAAAAATTTCTTTACATAAATGTCGGAGTTCAAAGTTCACTTCAGGTCTAAATGGAAGAATTCTGCCAATTGATAGTTGATGTCGTATACGAGCCCTGACTCTTTTGCGAATATTTGTTCTACGGGTGAGTTCGATCCCTTTTCAGCTTGGGTCATATTTGATTTTTTTGCAGGATCCTGCATCATGTTATCGGCAATATCGAGTGCTATGACCGTGTGTTTTAGAAAAGAAGCTTCTGAAACCAAAGAACTTACAGTGATTCCACAGGAAGACGAACAAAAATTAGCTCCGGTGTGATGACAAATTGTTTACTTTTCACAAAGAACGAAATGTCAATTTTTGTTGTTATATTACAATTCATTTGAAGTTATTCTAATTGATCCGGAAAAAGTTCATGAGACAGAGTTGCGAATGTCTGCGGTTGTAAACAGAAAGGCAACTTTACCTATTACTACTATTTCACCATTACGGGAGCAGAATTTATGATTTAAGAGATGAAGAGAATATTATTTGTTTCATGGAGGCATGAAACGAAAACCTAAAGCGGATTCATACATTAGTGTGATTAGTTTTTTTGTTTCATACCTCCATGAAAACGAAAAGAATATTCTCTTCATTTCTTATGATTTGATGACTTTGGGCGTAAAAAGGCTATTATTTTGGAACATTTTAATGGGTCTATTTTGAGGGCAGGCATACAAAATAGCTGCGTGCTCAAAATTCGTTCATGGAGGTATAAATAATTATTTGGCCAATCAGAACGCTCGTTTTTGATAGACGAAACTAATAATTGAATTATGTCAAGTTATGTCAAAATGAGATTGATCGGTTATCCAAGAAAACCATCCAAAGTGACGAAAATTGATTTCCCCTCAAAATTTTAGAAAATTCTTCTTTTCTGGAAAAAATGAAACAAAAAGCCCATTTCTTAAAAATCTGACGATATTACCGATTGTATAATAACCCATTTCCAGAATTTCCCAAAATTTTTGCTCGAGCAGCGTTGCAATAAGCAGATAATTGTGAGGTCACCAAAACCACGTCAAAAAATTCACCATTTAGACTCGTTTTCCTGTGGAACGGATCAATTAACCCTCTCCTGTTTAATCCCCGTTTTTACGTCCCTGTGATTTTATACTTGAGAAAACATTGTGGGAAAAGAAGAAACTGCTTGTAACGAATTGCATTCAATTTGAATTGTCGCCTGCAACCTCTTTCAAATTGGAGCAGTCTAAAATTTTGTTGAGTTTGAATGGGTTGAGATGAATATTTGATGCGTACAAAAGAACTAGTTCTATAGAAAGTGCCGTAGACTGTTTATCATCGGAAGACTCTTGATAAATAAGGACCGATTTCAAATTTCTTCATTTCAAATAGGCGAACATTTCTACTCTCTTTTACTTTTAACCCATTCCAACGTGAGCCTCCTTTTTACGCCCCTCAAGAAAAAAGCTTTTGAAAACATTGTGGGAAATGAAGAAATTGCTTGAAATAGTTTATTTTGTATCTTAAATTTTGTCCGGTATGCCTTTTTCATCAAGATGGTTTATAATGCATTCCAGTGGGTTATTGAGATTTCTCAATTGTAAATGGATTAAAAACATGCCGAGAAATTCGTAGCTTGCCATAGCAAAACTTTGTAACAACAGCCCAGCTAACACATTACTGAGCGACAAAATACTAAATTACAGCAGTTGTAGACAGTCAAGTAGATGTGTTGATAATTCCTGCATCTGTAAATACTTAAGATCTTAGGTAATATGATTTTTTGTCGTATATTTATGATGTATTTGGATCTTTTTATATATAAAAATCTTGGTGGTTACATAAAACGAAACGTTCTACATTCAACATGTGTAGCACATGAGCGAGTATGAGACATAACGTCGTTGGGCGTGCAAAATGCCGTAACTACAGCTTGAATAAAGCTGTATGTACGACATTTTGCACGCCAAACGACGATAAATGATCTGACAGGTGTTCTTAAGACAAACTGAGCTTGATCGAGTGACTAAGGAAATAAAATGCGAGCTTTGATGATATAAAATAAAATTCAGCTTGTCAGTTTGTCTTTACAAACCCTTAACTGCTTTTCGCAATTTTAGACTTGTCCAAATTCAAAAGGGTAGCAGAGGAAGTTATAAAGTAAGTACCTTTCAAAAATTACATCATATATGATAGAAAAAATCTTGAAAAAGAACTAATTGCTTGTTACAAGCAATTTCTTCTTTTAGCACAATGTTTGCTACAGTATGATATCACAGAAAGGTGAAAAGCAGGGATTGCACTGGGAAAAAAGGTTACATTAGATTGAATGACAGATTCTTCTTATAACATAAACTAAAACGTTCGTCGCATTACAGGACGCCCTATATCTTGCGAATAGACGAGGTCCATGAAAATGACATTCTTCATATGTGCAAGGCAAGCATAATTGACCTCTCGCGGCTTTCAATCATAGGATCAATCGACCAATCAAATCATTCATTTAGACAAAAGGTGAAGTTTCAAATCCTACATTGGCCGATATCTATGGGAAGCATTTTGTTGGTTTTGCGACTAAAACGTCGTAACTACAGCTTGAATAAGCTGTAGTTGCGACATTTAGGTCGCCTACAAACCACTTTACTTTTTGAGGCACATTTAACTGGTCATGAATTTTGCACAACATATCAAAGTGAAACTCTCTTTCGGAGTCGGAGAGGGCGGAGCAAGCGATTGTGATGGTAGACGTTTAAGATAACAAGAGCAGTTAGAAAGAAAGTTTGCTCTTAAACATATATCCTTGAATTATTCAAATTTTATGCTTAAATAAGTTTGTAAAATAGTGTTATTATGTAGTAAGAATAACATTTATATTTACATTTTCTTTTCTTTTGAAAACAATATTGCTGTTCAGAGTCATTTTTTTTAAACTGCATATAGTTGAAATTTAAATCAAAATGACAAATAAATCCGTATTTTTATAAGATGCGCTGTTTTAATAGTTCTTTCTGATATTTCCAGGATGTTTACGACCCCCCCTCCAAAAAAAAAAAAAAAAAAAAAAAAGAAAATACAAAAACAAACCTCAATGTATATTTCTCTCATCATACGATTATTTCCACGTTCCAAAATCAGATTCTTTAGAAAAAATAACGTGTCAACCATTATAAAAATTCTGACCGTATCGCCACTACGACCGGCTGTTATGAAAATATTATTGACTCATATATAGGTACAGAGTTTCGATTTTCTCGTTTGCTATTGCAAATTTCGCGGATACATAGTTTTGTGACACTTCCAGAAAATCTTGAATTTTTTTAACAACAATAATATCAACAACAAAAACAACTACGTTGAACTGGGAGCCCCGCCAAAATGGTCGTTTCCAGTGCCGTAGGGCCTATGCCTTTTAATGTTTAGCTCCCTTTGCTGAAAGCCACCGGGCATTTGTCATTGCATTTGTGTCCATCGTGATTAAGTTTGTCCGTCCGTACACTCTTTCTTGAAAAAAGCCTCTCCTAAAAATGTACTGCGTAGATTCAACCTAGGAATTGTCCCACTGAATTCCTTCAAAGAATTTCGAATGGAAAAAAAACAACCCAAAAATGGCTTTTATGATAGGGCTTATTTCTGTTAATGATATACTGTAAATTTTAAAAAGTCTTCTTAGAAAACAGTTGATGGATTCGAACCACATTTTACGTGAATGATTCTTTGGTGTTCATTTCATAGATTCCATAAAATAATTATGAATAAATATATATTAAGACTTTTATTACCGTGGCTATTATTTGGCGACTCTTTGGAATTGTGCTTATTGAGCATTCTTCCGAACTTTGGACTTCTTGGGCAGGGCCATTTGACACATTTGGTATAATTGTGGCATCCTTGGTAGAGAACCATCTGAAGATACATGTACCATATACCAAAACTGAATACACTACATCTTATACCGCCGCTAGGGAGATTTATTTTACTCTATGGGCATAATTTCTCACAACATAGTACAAAATCGTCTAGTAATTATACATAGCAAATATTAATGCCTTAGGAAGAGGGACAAGACTTTTGAACTTTTCATCTATTGGGAGGAGTAGTTTCTGACCTCAGGAGTATAATTTTGGATATCTTGGTAGAAAACCACGAGGACATAATATGTATGAAATATGAATGCATTATACCATCATGCATTGGCAGGAACAGATATTTGTAATTGAGCATCTTTCCAAATATTATACCCCAGGAGTAATGCTGTTTTTAACCCCAGGGGCAATATGCGTACAAACATGGTAGATAACTATTTGGTTATGCTACATTCCAAATATGAATGATTACGGCCTTATATCTAAAAGGAAGATCTTTTTCACTTGCTCATGTTGAGCTAAATTCCAAACTTTTGATATCTGGGGACCATTTTTACCCCAGGGGCAAAATTTTTAATACAATCCCACAAACCATCTAGTTATGTTACAACCCAAATATGTATGGCCTCGGTCATATAGTTAAGAAGAAGAATACGTTTGAACTTGCTCGCATTGAGCGTTTTTTTTCAAACTTTGGACCTCAGGGTCGAGGCCATTTTTGACCCAAGGGGCATGATTTTTGATAAAATACTATAAAGCCATCTAGTTATAATACATGCCAAAAATGATTGTCCTATGCCATAGAAAGCTATAGTAAGGAGGAAGAGACTTTTGAACTTGTTCTAATTGAGAATTTTTCCAACTATGGACCTCAGGGGTGGCCATTTTTGACCTCAGGAGCATAATTTTTTAACATACTACAAAACAAACTAGTTATGTTACTTGTAAAATGTGGACTTTAGGCCACATAGTTAAGGAGGAAGAGACTTTTGAATTTGCTCTAATTGAGAATTTTCCCAAATATGTACCTCATGGGCGTGGCCATTTCTGACCAAAGGAGTATAAATGAAAACTTCGTGCAAAACTATGTGATGTGATATATGATATGTATGAGATATAGATTCCCTTGTCCTTGTAGTTTATGATAAAACGTTTTCCAAAGATTTACTAAATTTCCCATTTTCAAAAGACACGGCAACTAGAGATTTTCACTGATTGAAATTCTTTTAACAACTTTTGTAGAGCTTACTCAAGGAACATCCCTTTAAAGTTTCAGCTTGATTGTTCTGCTGGTTTTGGAGGAGAAGGTTTTTAAAGGAATTGTGGGCGGACAGACGGACAATGACCGGTCACATTAGCTTACCTCGCACTTTGTGCTCAGGTGAGCTAAAAGGTCGGTTAAAATATGACTTTTATGGGTGGTACTAATTCCTAAATGGTTTGTAATGAAACTGAAAATCTTCTGCTCAGAAACAATGGAATGGATTTCAACCAAGTTTTGCGGGAATAATCCTTTAGTGACGCTGTATCAGATTCATCGAAATACTCTTGATTAGTTAAAAACATGGCTTTTATTTGAGTAGCTAATTTCTATGTATGGTATTTAGCGAAAATCATCTCAGAGACTAGAGAATAGATTTCAACCAAATTTCACGAGAATTTTCATATCAGACCTTTGTAAGTTTTCTTTTCGGACATTCTAAAAGGTTTAGAAACACTGTTGTTGTTGGATGTTTGTTGTTTTTTTTTTGTTTTTTTTTTTGGGGGGGGGGCGTTGTTACTGGGCGTTGCAAGGGAAGTAACTAATACTGCTTGATTGAAGTTACCTGCATTCAGAGGGGCGACTCAGGCGCTTAAACGCCACTGGTTCCAAGAGGGAATACATTGCCAATTTATTCTGAAACGGACCATTGACCCGAAAGTGACAAGGCTTAGGACTATTTAACACGGGGCAATTTTTCAAGTAACTCACCATTTGTTAACTCCATACCTTCTATGAAACCGTTAAGCTTAATGACTTGTAGTAAGAAGATTTTTGAATAACATTTTCTTCGTTGTTTCTATAAAAGTTAAGATGTGCTAATGATGAATTCCAAAATTAAATTTACTATTATCATTTTCTTCTTAATTTCTATGCAAACAGGAAGGATCCATTGGCGGAATTCAAATATGGCCAAAAGGGCATCCAATAAACAGATTTTGTAGAAGTTAACTTTGAAAGTCTACATACCAAATATCAATTCTCAAAAGTTTCTGGTTTTGGACAAGATTTTTAAAAATTTCCTTCTTTCTTTACGCGGTTTAGTGATTTTATACAATGTTTTACGTTAAATAGGGTGCGCCCGGGCAGAGTCAAAATATGAACCAAGGGGCATCATTTGAACAAACTTGATAAATGTCCCCTAAAACCTACCTAAACAGCCTATCCAAAGCTGTCGGTCTTCTTATTTCAGAGAAACAGATTTGTCAAAGATTTCGTTTTTCAACCCGTTTTGTTGACATGGCAACCAGAGCTAAGGGGTGGACTTCAATTACAACAATTTTGGAAGAGCTTCAACCAAGGAATATCCGTGCTAGGTTTCATCAAGATTGGCTCAATGGTTCAGGAGGAAAAGATGTTGAAATAAAGTGTTGACAGACGCACGACGAAGCTGATTACATTGGACATTCACAAAAACTCACCTTGAGCACTCCTGCTCGGCTGAGTAAAAAGCTTGACCGAAAGACGTACATACTCAGGGACTGACACACGAATGACCGGTTATTACGCCACTCTCAACGTGTTTTCATGGACAGGACACTCAATAGCGGTCTCAGTCTACCAAGCTCTACAAGAGCCATGTCGGACATGGCCATCCCCCGCCGTAAAAGCTTGATGTGAACTGAAGCCAGTTAGATTTAGGCTTCTTGTGCACTGCATTTCTTCTCAATGAGTTCGATAATAGCTATTATACTTTCAGAGATATGCTCTGGACAAAATTTAAGTCTTAAAACAACAAAGGGCAATAACTTTTTTTACAAGTAAGAGTTGTGGCACTACACTTCTCCTCAACGAGATCTATCCACCTTTTGAAGTTTCAAGTTAATAGCTATTATACTTTCAGAGATATGCTCCGGGCAAAATCATAGTTAAAATAACAAAGGGCAACAACTCCAGAATTATGCAAGCAATAGTTGTTGTTCTTGTGCACTGCACTTTTCTTCAATGAGATCTATCCACCTATGAAGTGTCAAGTTGATAGCATTTATACTTTAGGAGATATGCTCCGGACAAGCCTAGTTACGGCATGACGGACGGAGACCGTTACTATATCCCTTTCGCCGAAACAGCGGGGAATAAAAAATGGGCAGCAGTGGGCTTAAGACACTGTCTCTCTCTCAGGGATGTGAAAACATCTTGAATGTGAGTGATCGAGAGCGACTCCATGAGCTTAAAGCTTTCGTCGCAATCGACCTTAAATACATTAGTATAGATTACCAGAGGACATCTGGTGTCCAGTCCCAAAGAATTAAATTTGATAAATTTAGTATTCATGGTCCTCACAAAAGTCTTGAATGACCTTCCAGATTTGTTCAAATCAGACATTTACTCTTGCTAGAATATAAGGCTGCCAGATAGTATTGCAATCCCCCTATGAATGTAGTAGCAATAAACTGGAATACTTTGACCCAGAGTTATGACCTTGACCTTAGATCAACCTGAAAAAATAAAACATCTGCACATGTGATAAAATAACAATTCCAAATTATCTATCCGTTTATATTAACAAATTTTGATACTTTTTGTATGGAACTATTTTGTGCGGAATGGCTGTGTGCTCAAAATGTTGTTCATATACGTATAAATCAGAACGCCCGTTTTTGATAGACGACACTAAAAATTAAGTTATCGTTGATCATCTAAAGAAACTTCCAGTCAGTAGATATCCATAGAGTGCTGTAGCGAGGACTGATCTAACAGTGTACAGTCTGATCTGAGTCTGTTGGATACGTCTGATGCTAAATAGAAGTTTGCAGCACAGAGTAACATTGCTTCTACGGATTCATACCGATGGCCTGATTGAAGAACACAATTTCAAGTCATTAAAAGTTTAATTACGACAGATGATTATGTACAAAATACAATAACAGTATAATCGGTCATAGAAATAATAATGATTTCAGTTCAGGAGATAAATGTCTGTCAAGAATCATTGTAAACTATTCAACAATTCAAGGGAGCTAACTACTCCTTCAATACTACCTGTCATACAGTAGAATTCAACACTATTTTTGCAGAATAGTCTTCGGGAAGAACTAAAATACTTTAAAAAAAATGTCACAGTAGAACAAAATTGAAATTTGTCATAACCTAAACTATGGCCCATTACTTAATAACGCAATTTTTAGACTGGTCCAAATTCATATTTCCTATTTCACATAACATATTTGTTAGTTATTTTTCAAGTTTAATTTTCATTTCTTTTTCAATTTGACAAGCCTTCAATTATGTTGCCTTGAAGAAAGTTACACAAATTTCTGTGAAAGGGTATGGTTTCATTAGATATCAACTTTCAAGCAATCAATATAGTTTCATACCCTTTACAAAATTATAGACTGGTCCAAATAGAAAGAAAATGCAGACGACAATTTTATGTTGATGAGATTCTAAAATTCTTTTTTTTTCTTTTGAGTAGAAAAAATTGTGGACATTGAAGATATTGCTTGAATCAAGCAATTTCTTCTATGTCCACAATGTTTTCCAAAACTTTCTTTTTGAGGGCGTAAAAAGGAAGGATGGTGTGGGAATGGGTTTACCAAATCCCACAAAATCCCGCTTTTTATGCCTTTCTGGAATTCACATTTGAGAAAACATTGTGGAACATGGAGAAATTGTTGGTAACAAACAATTCCCTCATTTCCCACAATATTCAGCAAAAAAAAAAAAAAAAAAAAAAAATCAACATTTTCCTCAGCTTGAAATTGTCGTTTCTTACAATTTTGACCAGTCTAATTTTTTATTGATTTGTATTTGGTAAATGACAATCAGTAAATAACTCTTCGCAGACCATTAACATGTTATCAAACAAGGAAATTTTATACTAGTCCAAATTTAAAGAAGTTGCAGTTGATGAAATTAAGAAATCTTTGGTTTTTAGGGTAGAAAACAATGTGGACTTTGTTGTTATTGCTTGTAAAAAGTGATTTCTTCATTGCCCACAATATTTTCCAAGACATTTTTTCTTGAGGGGAGTCAAAAAGCAGCATAAGTAGGAATGGATTATAGCATAAAGCACTTTAAAGTTTTATCAAACCATAAACAATAACAATAGAAAGTTTAGGCCAAAGAGCCCTTATATAATCTAGATACTTTACAAGTCTAGTGTGTATGTCATGAGTTTGACCATCTGATTTACAAATATTTAATGAACAGATCTGATCCAGCAGAGGTCAACCAGGACCTTTAATTCAAAAATGAATATATTTGGCAATCATTAACCCTTTCCTGTTTTGCAAAAATTTTAGACCTACCCAACTTCAAAGGATTTACAAACGACAAAATAAACTGATTAAATATGAAAAATAATCATTCAATAGGGTAGAAAATATTGTGGAAAATGAAGAAATTGCTTGTTACAAGCAATTTCTTCTTTTTCCACAATATTTTCTCAAGTATAAAATTCCGGGACATAAAAAACGGGGATTGTACCGGAAAGGGTTAAATGTTCAGAAAAATCTGCAAAAATTGAAAAGTTTTAACTCTTCTACTGCCACAGCCCTGTCACACAAATAGGGGCCATCTGGAATGAAATTAATCAACCACATTTAGACCGAGTAGGCTAACCAAGGCCTAAACTTTGTCCCTTTCCTGCACAATCCCTTGTTTTTAGGTACCTACAATTTTGTTCTTTAGAAAAAATTGTGGGAAAAGAAGAAATTGCTTGTCATGCAATATTTTCTAACCTTTAGGTTGGTTACTTCTCAAATTACTCTCACTTTTATTTGTCGTCTACAAATTTCCCACATTTTCACGTGTCAAAGAAATACAAGTATGAAAAACACTGTGAGAAATAAGAAATTGCTTGTAACAAGCAATTTCTCTTTTTCTCACAAAGTTTCCTACCTCATTTGGCCCTTATTATTTTAAATCTACACCAACTTTTGTAGTCTGCAGCCTCTTTGAACTCAGACCAGTCTTAGATTTTGGCATCTGGTAATGGGTTAATCTATGTTACTGTCTGTTTAATTTTGAAAAATTATCTCCAAATGACCTTTGCATGCACCAAAAAGTTTTTCAAATACAATATTTTTTCTAATAAATGCTCCCAAATAATTGTTACTTCGAAATGTGATATTTACAAATATGCTTTGCTAATTTGAGTATTATTTCCTCTAAACTTTCAATGAAATGAATTGGAATGATATAGAAATAAAGAGGTCTCTTTTTCCTATCGGTCACATTATCATAAATGTTTAGAATCAAGTTTTTCTTCCATGAAGGAATTCCTAATCAATTTGCCATTATGATTCAGAGAACACTCAAAAAAGATTCAATTACTTGTAAGAATATTCTGGAATCCTAGTTTGGAAAAAAATTATTTGAAACCCATCTTAAATTATTCCAATTACCAAATGACAATATTGAAGACTTGCCCAAATTCTAAGAAGTTGCAGATGACAACTTGAGTTGAATGAACTTCTTTTTGGGTAGAAAACAACTTGGAAAAAGAAGAAATCACTTGTAACGCTATATTTCTTCATTCTCCAAGTTGTTTTCCTGAAATTCTTCTCTTTAGGAACTTAAAAAGAGGGAATATCGTAGAAATGGGTTATACATTTAAAATTATGATAACTGGTAACAAAATCTCTTTGTCATGCTGAATAAAATTCTTTTCAGAGTTGCATAAAAATTTAAGGGCGGAAAGCACTGGTAATACTTGTTCAATTCTCAATACTTCTTTTCAAAATTAATTTCATGAGCAAGTCTGGTTTTAAAAGGATAGACAGGAGGTGTAGACTAAGATAAGATCGATCTTTTTCTGTACCTCCTTCTAAAATAGGAATATTCCTGGTTCAGCATGAGAAGGGTTAATCTCCCTTTTGAACAGGCCTTAGTACATTCCCATACAATCCTACTTTTTTTACGCCCCTCAAGAAAAAGTTTTGTTTGTTTGTTTGAAGTGGGTTTTACGCCGCTTTCAAATATCTTTCAGTTATATCGCGGTGGCTGGAGCACCTAACACTGGAATCCTGGTATTTGTCACACCAGTACTACCATTACATCCTTTCCTAGCCTCCAGCTGCTATCCCACATAGGTCTATGATTATTGACCAATTGGTGAGAGACAAATAGTCGAAAAGGATGAGTGCCACCGTCGGGGATCAAACCCAGGACCTATAGATTGACAGTCTGACGCGCTACCAACTGCGCTATGATGGAAAAAAGCTGAAGCAAACATCATGGAAAATGAAGATACTTCTTCTAACAAGCAATATCGTCATTAACTATTGTTGAAAATTCAATTGAGTAATCAAGGCTGTCAATCAAAGAATCAACCACCAATCAAATATTTCATTTAGACCAGAAGTGAACTCTAAATACAGATAATGGCCAACATTATATGCAGGAATTTTGGTTTGGCAACTTAATTGTGTAACTACAGCTTATTCAAGCTGCAATTAAGGTTAAGGTCACTATCCTACTAGTTAATTTTTTGGTTATGTGTTACAGACCATTTTTTTGCAAACCATTGATGTGGAACCTCCTGTCAGGGCCCCGTTGACGTGGCCAGTGGAGTGGGCAGGGCCAGCAATCCGTTAATTGGTGTATGGCAAAATAAGACGGAGATCTTTAATGTAAAGAGAAAGTGAAAAAGGGAAGAGTCTGCTATTCTTTTGTGAGGGAGCTTTTACTTGAAGAAATAGAGCATCTGCCTTATTGTCTGCTACACAAGTTCCAATGGTTCTTTAACTCATTACCAGATAACAAAATTTGAAACTGGTTGAAATTCAAAGTAGTTGCAAACGACACTTCAAAGTTTATGAAATTCTCAATTGTTTTAGCTTTGCGGGTAGAAAACATTGCGGAAAATGAAGAAATTGCTTGTTTCAAGCAATTTCTTCATTTTACACAATGTTTTCCCACTTGTTCGTCTTGAAAGGAGTCAAAAAGTGTCACTGTGCGGGAATGGGTCAAAGAACAAAGTATTGTGTCTCCTCAGAGACAGACACAGAATTGAAAACTGATCATGGATTCAAGGTTTCATGAACCTAATTAACCTTTTTTTTTCCCAAGCATTCATGTTACTATATTCTTAGTACCCCTTAAAATGTAAAGATGTTTAGCCTTTGAATACAATTACATTCTTCAAGTTATTTAGCACTTATTTCTTGAAATTAAGTTCTAAAAAAAAAACAATAAAAAACCAACAGTTTATGTACAAATTAAGTATTTAGCATTTGCACCCTTGTATAGTTTAATTTTTAGTTTTGTCTAACAAAAATGGGCATTTGATTGGTAAAAAAAAGTTCTTACCTCCATGAACAATATTTTGAGGAAGCAAACATTTTGTATGCTTCCACACAAAATAGTTCAATACAAAAAAGTATCAAACTTTGTAAATATTTGCTTTTTTCGCTCTATGCTATTAAATTATTAGAAATGAAGAGAATATTTTATGTTTTCATGGAGGTATGAACCCAGAAACCTAATCACACTTATGTATGCATCCGCTTCGCACATTCATACATTGTGATTAGACATTTCAGTTCATACCTCCATGAAAACAAAAATATTCTCTTCATCTCTTAAATGACATTTCCAGCCATTTCACATGAGCATGAAGTGCTGAGATTCAGCAGCCGCACAAGAGATTTCAAATATATCACTTATTGTATTTGGGAGTTAGTATTCATCTGTAGAAAGCATATTTAAGGCTTGGATCAGGCTATGGATGCACAGTCTGACCTGAGGCTTTATTTGGCACACATGTGTAATGGTAGGAAATGTAACATTAGGGCTAAAATCTTGTATATATGGAAAAAAACAACAACTGTATTTAAAAGATTAAGAAAGACATATTTGTGAAAAATGAATGCCCCTCTAATTATCAATTTTGAGATGAAAGAAAATGATGCCATCATCAGTGGATGTATTTCAGAGATACATATACCTTCAATAACAGAAATAGCTGTTAAAAAAGGCAACAAAATGTGTTCTTGAAATACTAATTCCCACAAAAACAACATTTTAATAACAAGTTTGACAATTGACCAATCATGGCTGTCAATCAAGAGATCAACCAACCAATCAAATCAATCATTCAGCCCAGAATTAAACTTTGAACCCTGACATTGGCCACCATTTATGTGAAACATTTTTGATGGTTTGATGGTTTGGCTACCCAAACATTGTAACTACAGCTTGTTCAAGCTGTAGTTACAACGTTTTGGTCACCAACCTACCATTTCACTTTCTTGTTACATTCTTCTGGCTATGAATTTTGCAAAATAATGCTGTTTAAAGTTGAAGCGGAACTCCCTGTCAAAGTAAATGGGTGGGGCTTACAAAGTTAGTTGGCGGAACCAACCAGAGACCTTGTCAGATGAACTTGACATGAAAAGATGCTTATGTACAAGAACTATTTTCAAACTAAATACCAGTGTTGCAACTACAGTTTAGTTTCATCTATCCAGATTCAAGTATTTTGGCTGAAATTTTCTTTTCATACTTCCATGAACAAAATTTTGAGCCTCCACCTTTTTTGTATGTTTGTGCACAAAGTACATGTAGATCCATATAAATTTTTACTTAAAACTAGTAAAATATTTTTTGTTTTCAAAGAGATATGAATCTTAAAACTAAATCACACTAATGTATGAATCAACTTCATGTTTTCATACATGGCAATTAATTTTTCAAAAATATTTTCATTTCTTAAAGATTTTCCGTTTTATAGCAAAGTATTAATTTAGCTGGTAAATTTTTGGGCAGACAGATGGACGCTAGCAAAGCAACATATCCAGAGTCTAATTGATGCTAAGGTAAACTAAGCATTTTACATCAAATCCTGTTCTTTGATAATCCTTGGAAGAAAAAGGTTTTAAAAAAAATGTAGGCAAAGCAGAAATTGATTGTAAAAAGCACTTTTTCTATTTCCATCTTTATTACATCCCATTAAATACTCCTTTTTTCCCACTTTATATTTTCTTTGTTTTTTCCATTTTTGAAGTCTGAAGATATTGTATGGTGAATTTTATAGTTTTTATAATGTCAAACTTGCAAGTTCACAAAACATACAGACAGACAGACAGATGGATGGACAAAAGTGAAACAATAACACTATAATCTTTCAATATAGGGCCATGAAAATGAAATGGAAACAGATTTAACAAAACATCTGACAGTAATAATGTATGACACAGTCAACAAAATATGTTAGAAAAACACCTTAACTGTTTTTCAGAAAAACAGATAAGCTATAAAAGGTCAATAAAAACAAGAATTTTCCCATATAGCTATGGAAAAACCCATACAAGACTGAACACTTTGTATTAACCCTTTCCTGTTTTCAAAATTTTAGACCGGTCTAAATTCAAAGGTATTGCTACAAAAATTTAAAGTGAATTTAATTTGAAATATAACCATAACCATTTTGTAGGGTAGAAAATATTGTGCAAAAAGAAGAAATTGATTGTTACAAGCAATTTCTTCTTTTTCTGCAATTTTTTCTTAGTTATGAAATCACAGGGGCGTAAAAAACAGGAATTGAACAGGAAAGGGTTAACAGTGTATAAAAATGTACCAACAATTGAAGCAAAAATAATAAGACCAACAAAAATTGAATAAATAAAGATGACACACAAAACCTTGACAATGCTCTAGTCTAGACTATTTCCAGTCTAATTTTCAGAGTTGAATGTAGAACTAATGTAAGTGCATATACCAGAGCTTAAGATACTAGACATGATTCCAATTTCAAAATAAAACATTTCATTATCTGTTTGTCAAACAATATGTTGTAGGTACTCATTGAAACTATCTCCTCTTCAGGAGAAAATTTCATTTATTACCGGAAACATAGTGTAAATTAGAAATAACAGATTTATGCCGTTTTCAGTCCCAATTATCTGCTTCTCTGAAATCATATTAACATTTACAGTAGTTTAGCATTAACTCCACAATTTCATAAACAACAATAATGTTCTAATAGTATTTAATCCATTACCAGACAACAAAATTTCAGACTGATCCAAATTCAAAGATGTTGCAATCAACAAATTCTTGTTAAAGAAACTTTATATATCTATTTTTTTTTGCCTTTTGAGATAGATTGTAGGGAATCAAAAAGGGAATCAAAAAGCATCTTTGTGTGGAAATGGGTCAAAACCCAGTAACAGTTGCATCGAAATTAACAAACAGCAACTATATATTCATAAAATCTACTGATCAATTGAATCATTGTGTTAGTCTCATTCAAACACATTGTAACTACAGCTTATTACTTATTGCAAGCTGCAGTTAAATCAGATTAAGAAGTAAATTGACAATTTCATTTGTCCAAACTTGTAATGGTTATCATAAAACTACTTCTTCAGATGGCAACCAAACATGGCATCGACAGCAAATCTGTACTAAATACATTAACCCATTCCCATACAACAAAAGTTTAGACTGGTCCAATTGAAAGATTTTGCAATTTAAGCTGGATGAAATTTTGGATTTTCTGGGTAGAAAACATTTTAGAAAATGAAGAAATTGCTTGTCACAAGTAATATCTTCATTTTCCACAAAGTTTTCACAACTGCTTTTCTTGAGGGGTTTCAAAAAGTGTCATTGTGAGGTTAAGGGTAAAAGTTGATCCTGTTGATATAAGATGCTGTTTATTTCATCAAGAAAATGTCACTAACAGGTACTATAAACTAGTATATAAAGTACTTCAGAAAAAGAGCACTTCGTGTGGATGAAGGACTCTCAGCTTGATATTGACAAAAATCTAGGTAAAAAAGGGGCATTATTCATAAAATTGAGAGATTTGTTATCCCCCTTTAATTGATATAAAGAGAAAACATATTCTCAGTTCAGATCAATACATATAAGAGAGTTTGTTTCTTTTAATTAGGTTTAATGCCACTTTTAAGAGTATTTCAGTCATATCCTGGCAGCTGAAGAACCTTACCATGAATTCCTGGTATTTCTCACTCCAGTACTACCTCAACATCCTTTCTAAGTCTCTAACTGCTCATCCCACTTAGGTTTATGATTTTTAACTCATTGGTTGGAGACAAATGTTGAAGGATATTCGCCACTATCAAGGATCAAATCCGGGACCCTGTGATTACGAATCTGATATGCTGCCACCTACACTATGGCCACTGCTAAAAGAAGAGAGATATCGCAAAGTTTTTGCATGTTAACAGACAAGATGGCATTCAGGCTATCAATACCTTGTTTTTTCTGCAAAAACAGGCAACCTTAAAACTGCTTGGTTGAGTGTTTTGTTATGACTTCGCTTTGAAAAGAATGTTGAACCAAACGTTGGCCCTGTCCACTAACTTTGTTGGCCTCACCCGGACTTCGACACGAAGTCCTGCATAGCTGTGTTATTTTGAAAAATTTGTGTCCAGTAGCATTTTACAAATAATAAGAATGGTTGGTAGGCGACCTAAACCCTAAACATGATAATTACAACTTGAATAAGCTTTAAGTACAACATTTAAGTCACCAAACCTACAAAAATGATTCACAAAAAAGGCAGCCAATGGTGGAGTTTAAACTGAACTTTCATTCCAAATGAATCATTTTATTGGTAAACTGATTGCTTAAGGCAATTGATAAATTGACCAATCAACGCTCTGAATCAGAACTGACCAATCAAATTGTTCATGAAAGGAAGTGAGCCGATATCTTTGATATTTACTGGAAGCATTTTTGTTGATTTAGGCTACTTAAATGTTGTTATTACAGCATATTTACAAACAAACCATTTTATCTCTTGTCACAAGCTACTGACTATAAATTTTGATTTCTGATATGAAAATTTTACTCTTTTCTACCAAAAAACCCCTCTTTTTGTATTGTTATTTTTAGGTACTCACTACAAAGGTTGTGCGATTAACCTCTCACATCTAGGACCCTAAGAATAGCCCTCATAGTTCACTTGGGTCAATTTTCACGGCAATGGACTAATAGCGCCTGTCAATCAAAGAATAAATAAATCAATCAAATGATTTGTTAACAACAGAAGAGAACTTTGGTCTCCTTCATTTGCCAGCATTTATGAGAAGAAATTTTTGCTGGTTTGGCAACTTAAACGTCGTCACTATAGCTTATTCAAAGTTGCAAACCAATGATTTTTCTTTTTTGTTACATGTGATTGGACATAAATTTTGCTATAATAACACCTTAACTATCAAAGTGGAACCAGTGGATATAGCCACCTGAGTCAGTCTGTGGGGTCAGTGATCCATTAATTCAAACCCCAACAAGAACATGATCCATTAATTCAAACTCCAACAAGAACAATCACAGGTATTCATGGCTCATAAAAATTGAAGAAATATTGGGAGAATATTGTCCTTAAAAAGCTTTTGTCCCAAAATCATAGGCTTGGGTTGATATATTTCACACCTCCCTTTGAAAAGGGCATTTTACTTCCTTAGTACCAGACACGTTTGTTTATATTCCCTGTTCAAGCCACCTTCAAGTGATACTGATGCAAAGTTTGCTGTGTTTAACCTATACTACACATAGGTCCCAAACACATTGCTGATGGACATACCATCTGATCAGTGACTCTGAAAGGAATATGACATCAAACACATTAACAACCCGATACATTTACTGCCCACAAAGACCCTTATAACGGAAAGAATTTTCATAAGATATAACATATTGGGTTTGTCTCTTAACCCATTCACCTATGACAAAATAGTGGACTGATCAAAATCTAAAAAGGTTGCATGTGACTTTTCCTAGTGACTTGAATTTGAAAATTGAATGAAACATAGATTAGAAAACTGAGTGCAACATTTTTCTTTCTTTCCATTTTTTTTATTGTTCAACCAAACAGTGTCTCTATTGCTTACAAATAATGTCAGGTATTAACCCATTCCCACTTGACAAAAGTTTAGACTAGTCCAAATTGAAAGAAAATGCAGACAGCAATTTCAGGTTGATGAAATTCAAGAATTCTGTCTTGTGGGGTAAGAAACATTGTGGACATTGAAGAAATTGCTTGAAACAAGCAATTTCTTCTATATTCACAATCTTTTCCAAAGCTTCCTTTTTGAGGGGCATATAAAGGAGGAATTATGTATGAACAGGTTAAATTACTCAAAAGTTACACACCAAATTGATAAAATCTTGACATTTTCAGCATTACTTTTTGAAAATATTACTCCATGAAGTGGCAAGCAGGAAGTTTAGACTACAATCAGACAGCATAAATGACAAGTCCGACCTTTGTTTCTATTGTCCTCTACTGGGAAATGGACAGGAGATCATTGTGAGATATGAAAATGTTTATATAAACAAGAGAGCCAAGATGGCCCCAGATCGCTCACCTGAATTTATTTTCTCAAGCTATAAACCCAATTCATAACAGTAAGATCTTTTTACAAATTTACATGCATATAAAGGCAAAAGGTTTTGATTTGATGAGCAAAAAACTGATATTGCCACCAAAGTTATCTTTTACTTTATATATTACATGGAATGTCACCCTTTTTGATGGGGTTCTTCTTTCACGACAATACAACATTTACAGTATGTTTGGGAAGAATTGAGTCAAATTAGAGACCTCTAAAGCGATAACAAGGTATATGTTAATGGCCAAAGGGCCCCTTTAGTCAAAATGTCACCATACTAAATAGGCTTCTTCCTTATGACTATACTATTATATTTAGCTAGTATACAGAATGAGCTCTACTTGAAACCTCTAGAGTGGCAAAAAGGAAATTGTCAATAAGGCCCCTTTTCCCTTAATATTGGTAAGAATGTCACCATATTCAATGGAGTTCTTCCTCATGACTAAACTAAAATTTTCAGTAAGTTTGAGAAAGATTAAGGCAAAATTGTGACCTCTAGAGTGGTGAAACTAAATTGTTGATGACTGACGACGACATTCAAGTATACCAAAACTCACCTTGAGCATCATGTGCTTGGCTGAGCTAAAGAAATAATGTCTCCTTTCAATTTCCCTCATGGTTTTCTTTCACACCAAATCCTTATTTCAAATTCATATATCTAACCCTTTCCCGTTTTTGGAAATTTTAGACTAGTCCATATTGAAAGAGGTTGCAGACGACAATGAAAACTAGCATCAATTTGAAATGAAACCATCCTATGTGGTAGAAAATATTGCGGAAAAAGGAGAAATTGCTTGTTACAAGCAATTTCTTCTTTTTCCACAATGTTTTCTCAAGTATAAAATCACAGGAACTTAAAATCCTGTGTTTGAACAGGAAAGGGTTAAGTATCCATTGTAACTTCTTTCAACTTTAATAGGCCTAATTTTAGGCATCTGGATGAAAACTTTTCACTTATGCTTCTCTACACACCTATGCAATGATAATACATCAAAATATAACTTGTTACTGAATGACAAAATTTTAGAATGGTCCAAAATGAAAGACTTGTAAACCACATTGTAACATACTATTTTTTTCAATGTTATAGTTCTTTGAAGGCGTAAAAAGTATACATTAATCCAATAACAGATGATAAATTATTTAGAATAGTCCAGATTGAAAGGCTTGCAGACAACAATTTAAAGCTTATGAAATTTTGAATTTTTTTACCTTTTGGGTAGAAAACATTGTGGATAATAAAGAAATTGCTTGTAACAAGCAATTTCTTCATTTTATACAATGATATCAAAAGGGTTTTCCACGTTTAAGGGGGGGGGAATATAAAAGCATTATTAAGTGGGAATGGGTTAAGTTGTAATTGGTGAATGAATGACTCAACTAATTGCCATGACTCAACCATTTAATCTTGAGTATTGATGTGTTATAGAAATGTAGCACGATTAAACTGTTGACACCCAATGGCCTCCAGTTTAACAGTTGAACTTTGATATCAAAAGATGTTAGTAGTTTGCATAAAACTATGGCCATGTACATAAAACAAAAGGTAAATTAACCTTTTCTGTTTAATTCCTGGTTTATATGTCCCAGTGATTTTATAATCGAGAAGATATTTTAGAAAAAGAAGAAATTGCTTGAGACATGCAATTTATTCTCTTTCCAACATACTTTTCCCCCCCACTGATTGGTTATTTTTTCCAAATTAGATCCACTCTAAGTTTTTCCTGCAAAACCTTTGAATTTGGACAGGTCTAAAATTCCGAAAAACAGGAAAGAGTTTATGGTTTGCAACTGTAAGTCATAACAACAGCTAGAATAATCTGTAGAAGCAATATGAGTGCATGCGTGACATTTCCAACCATTACGCATGTACGTCAAGTAAAGACTTGGATCAGCCTGTGCATCCGCACAGTCTGATCAGAGTCTTCACTCTGCGCTCTGTAGATAGATACTGACCCAAAGCTTCTTTAAACAATCAGCAAATGTTCTAATTGTCCCAAATGGCTGTCCAGGGTGCTCAATGTGTTCGAGTCACGCACATGCGCAAGGGTTGGAAATGTCACACATAGGCTCAGATTTAAATTTCCAAACCAGCATAATTAAAATATCGGAGGTCAATATACACTCCTGGTCTAAGTAAATGATTTATTATATACCTATAAAAGATATGGAGTAAAACCTGGCTATCTAATACAACTCGACAGATAAAAAATCAATACACGGCGTGTAGCAAAAAACCGTATTCGTCGAGTACCGCTAAACACAGACTTCTTTTTTTTGTATTGACAATCCAGGTTTTTCGGAAAGTTGGTTATTTCTTAGCCATTTAAATGTCATTTCCTAAAAGGTATATAATAAAAGGAATATTACAACAGTGTGTTTTTCTATTTGTTGTTATCGTGTTCTCGAATCGTGTGTAGGTATTTTTATTGGATTTGACCTTCGGTCTCATCCAATAAAAAATACCTATACACGATTCTGGAACACGATAATAACGCATAGAAAAAGACACTGTGGTAATATTCCCTATTTAATTAATGAATATTTTTTGATTTCACAGTGGTGATCAGACAATCCAGCTTCTTTCACTTTTCTGATTCATAATTGATTACACATTTTATGCTGTCTGCAACCTGTTCCGATTTGGATGGGCCTATAACTTTGTAGTCTTGTAAAGATTCGAGGCTTTCAACTCCAAATAATTAACTCTTAACTCTGTAAGAAAGTCTTGTCCATTATAAATCAGCGTAGAATTTTGGATATCACAAGCTCCTCTGTATCATAGTTGTAACACAATTGTGAAATAGTTTATCTGGAAAAAACCCTCACATACTGCAATACTGTCCATTCATTTTTAAAAACTGAAAGAGAAAATGTAGGCAATATTTATGTGATGCATTTTTGTTGGTATGGTGACTTAAACATCATAACTACATCTTTTTCAAGCTATATTTGCAATATCTAGGTTACCAATCAACCATTTTACTTGTCACATACAACTGACCCTAAATTTTGTAAAAATCAAGAAGTTTAACATTGAAATAAAACTTCCTTTCATAGCTAAGTGGGCAGGGCAAATCAACTGTTCATTCCTGGTGATCACAGAATCAATTTAACCCTTTCCAGTTTTTTGAAATTTAAGATATATCCAAATTGAAGATGATTATGAAAATTGGATGAAATTTTGAATGAAACCATCTTGTGATAGAAATTATTATGGGAAAAGGAGAAATGCTTGTTCCACAATATTTTCTCAGTCATAAAATCACAGTGAAGTAAAATCCCAGGTTTGTACAGGAAAGGGTTTGTCAATCAATCAAAAGCCTTACATCACTTAACCCTTTCCCTTTTTTTGAAATTTAAGACTGGTCTAAACTGAAAGAAGTTGCAGACAGCAATTAAAAATGGATGCAATCTGAAATGAAACCACCCTATGTGGTAGAAAATATTGTGAGAAAAGAAGAAATTGCTTGTTACAAGCAATTTCTTCTTTATCCACAATATTTTCACAATCATAAAATCAGTGATATAAAATCCCTGGTTTGTACAGGAAAGGGTTAAAGTATAAAATCAATACCAGTATAACCTAAAAAGTTTGGGTATAAAATTGCTCCTAAAACTAGAAATTTTAACACATACACAGGTGCCCCCTGATAAATTGCTTTTTAGTCATATGACCTCAAGTTGTGACCCTGACCTTGAGAGTATCAAATCCAATATTTACATAGACAGAGGTAACTCTGTATGCCTATGCCATGACATGGTGGGGCACAAAAATGGTATAAATCACTTTCAGACTTACTTGTATAACTAATGAAGGCCCCCTAGCTACTATTTCCGGGGGTAGTTGAGTAAGAGGACAGTTTTCAATGCTCATAATCTGTAGGTTATAACACAGGGCTAGTTCATATGGAAGGGAGTGAAGGTCTTTGTTGTCGTTGATATACAGCGATTCCAAACTTTCAAGAGCACCTATAATTTCAAGAAAACAATCTCCAGCTCGCAATTTAGTTATTTACCCCTTAATTATCATCCTCAATTGAGAAAATGAATAAAGCTGTAGATACGACATTTTGAAGGCCAAATGACAATATTGCTTTTCATCTCTATATCTTCTTCATTACCATATATTCCCTAGTCGACAAGAATAATATTATCAAATAGTAGAACAAGATGTGTTTGTGAAACACAATGCCCCGCAACAGGACTAAATGTTTGACCTTGGTATGTGACCTTGACCTTATCACATGACCTTGACATGAGGAGATGCGTATTGTGGAGATGTATCATCATGCCAAATATGAGTATTGTATCTTGAATAGGCTGGTAGTAATTGGCAATGCTAGTAAAGTTTGCAGACAGACAGATGGACAGACGGAAAGACTGACAGACAAGGGTACATCAATATGCCCCTGATCTTTCAATGTGGGCCTCTTCAGCTCTCCTAAGCACATAATTTCTCACAAAAAGGAATTCTGAAATCTTTGTTAAAACTGTTTACAAACGCCTCTACCAACAATATTACAATAGGTCATAAGCCTACTATGACAATTATTGTCAAACAAGAAATGAAGATAAATTTCAATATTATTTTATAATAGCAACATAAATTGTTTTTGAAATCTATTATTGTTTTTCTGTTCAGCAAATCTTTTCAAAGCCGGCTTGTGACCTATTCTGAAACTAATTTTAAAGGGTTCTGAATGCATTTTTAATGAAGGTTTCAGGATTCCTTTTGTAGGGAAATTTTGTCCCTACAAGAGCCTTCGATCCTTTAAAAATCATGTCTACAACTTCTTTTAACCCATTCCCACACAACAAAATTTTAGACCGGTCCAAATTGAAAGATGTTGCAGACGAGAATTTCAAGTTGGTGGAATTTAATTATTTTTGTCTTTTTTGGTAGAAAACATTGTGGATAATGAAGAAATTGCTTGAAACAAGCAATTTCTTCATTTTCCACAATGTTTTCCAAAGCTCTTTAATTGGGGGGCGTAAAAAGGAGGGCTTGAGTTGGAATGGTTTAATTTGAACCAATCTAAATTTATCTT
The DNA here is from genome assembly GCA_946902895.1 of Fragum fragum. Lineage (NCBI taxonomy): Eukaryota > Metazoa > Mollusca > Bivalvia > Cardiida > Cardiidae > Fragum > Fragum fragum. The sequence goes on along the minus strand of OX336375.1, from coordinate 35,275,876 downwards.
CTAGTAGTAACAGTAGCTCTCCATTCAGAACCTGTGTACACCATCTTATCTTTATGTAAGGGTACATCACATCATTGTCAATCTAAAACCTTGTAACTACAGCTTTAGAATGATAACCATGAAATACATATTATCAGCAGAACATGTGTTCTTATATATATTATTGGCTTAAAACAAAGGCCTTAATTAGAGAAAATGGTTTCTCTTAAAGATTCATGTCCAAAAATTCTTAACAGGAAAATATATAATAGGGTACTTGTTTATGTTTTACCTGAACACTCTGAAAAGGAATATGGCTTTGGAAGAATTTGTAGAAAGAAAAGACGGTTCTCCTTTTCCTGCAATCTTTTCCACCCTGTATGAAATTCACTTTTGTAATAAACACTCTGTTATAATCAACATCTGATATTTTCTAATAATATGATAGTATAAAATTTGGTTTTCTAATAATGGTTAAATCTAATCTTACCAATTTCAGCTGGTATCGACGTTAATTTGTTTTCCCCAGCACCCAAGTATTGAAGATTTTTTAAGCACCTAAAATAGAAATATAACATCATGTATTTGTTTAGAACTTCTCAAAAGCATTTTTCATACATAAACCCATAACACAATGATGCACAATAAAGAAATATCATAATGGAAAACTTTATGAGGAAAGGAGAATTGCTTGTAACAATCCTTTTGTCCCGTTATTGCAATGTTTTCTACCTTATGTGGCACTTATTTTCCAACTTTAGTGCTAATTGGAAGGCTGTCTGTAACTACTTTCAGCTTGGACCAGTCTAAAATTTTATTGTTGCCCCAAAACAATAGAGCACCTCCTTGTTTCACAGCTAATGTTTGTACAAAGTTTCAATGTCCTTAGTCAACTGGCTAATGAGCTAGTGCATGGAAACAGTTTACAATCAATTTTCAATTGTGACCTTGATCTACATGAACAAAAAATAATAGAACACATACTTTGATCACTGACAACAACTGTATAAAATTTCATGGTTGTAAGTCACTTGGGTCATGACTGATGAAAGAGGACTGATAGATGAACGGACAAACAGACAGATATGATGAAACCAATATACCCCCTCTGCTTCTTTAATAAAATATTCAGATTGAAGGTTAACTTTTAGACAGACAAATTGAGTGCCCTGAAAAACAGATGAACTCAAGTAAAACAAGCGCTCAAGATATTAATTGATACCTTATATAAACTTGCTTTTGAATGTTAGAAGATTGCTAAGGTAGATTTTACGTTGTTGTCAATAAAAAACCTCCATTAACCCTTCTCCTGTTTTTGAAATTTTAGACTGGTCCAAATTGGAAGGGGTTGCAGACGACAATGAAAATTCGATGCAATTTGAACTGAAACCATCCTATGTGGTAGAAAACATTGTGGGAAAAGGAGAAATTGCTTGCTACAAGCAATTTCTTCTTTTTCCACAATGTTTTCACAAGTACAAAATCACAGCAATGTAAAATCCCGGGTTTGTCCAGGAAAGCGTTAAAAAGGTTGTGTATCTCCAGTTCATCACAAGACATTCGCTTTTTGTTAGGATTACAAAGTCTTTTCCGTCCAAAATTAGATTGATTTACCATATCAAAGCATATCACTGTTAACAGGCACTTAATGAGTTTTAGGATCTGGGACAACCAAGTCTAGTGTTACAAAATCTGTCATCATGTACTGGATGAGAGATTGCACAGACAGATTTGGTAACACAAGAGAATTGAAACAAGAGCAACACCTACGGGTACCTACGTTCGGTGATGGATAGTGGATAAAAAATCTAAGTAAAAAAGGGGGCATAATTCGCACAAAATGTATTTAGAGTTATCCCCCTTGATAGTATAGGTTCCTCTTTTGATAGTGAACATGTGTGCCAAGTTTCAAGTGAATTCCTTCAGTAGAACCAGATATATCACAAAATGTCAAAGTTTTTGCATGACAACGACAACCAAGATGACATGTAGGCTATTGCAATACCTCAGGTTTTCTCTGAAAACAGCCAAGCTAAAAATTTAGGCACAAATTTAAAATCATAGCTCAAGATGCACAAACAAACACAATAAAGGTTTCATCCAAACCCTTGCATGCTGAACCATGAATATTCCTGTTTTGGCAGGAGGCATAGGCAAAGATCAGCCTGCACATGTCTGATCTTAGTCTACACCACATATTTGTCCCAGTTGAGCAGGAGTTATTCATAAAATTAATTGTGTAAAGAAATATTTGTTCTCTGTAAGAGCCTCCAGAGCTTAAAGTCCTTTGACTTATTTGTATCTTTTTTGAAACAGATTTTATTCAGCATGACAAGGGTTAATAAGATCAACTTTAAGAGCATAAAGTTTGAATAATCCCACTATTGCGTCTGTCATAAAAAGTTACTGACATGCATCATTTTTACATGAAGTGTTCAAAGCTTTATAGCCTATTACGATTGAACCCTACAACTGACTTTCTCTTTCTTAATACAGGTTTTAAAAAACTCACCCAATTGCTCTTGGTAATGAGGAAAGTTGATTTGTTTGGACTACTAATCTGTTTAGTTCTCGTAGTTGACCTACAAAATAAACAAAATTTGAATCAATCAGTCTTAACCCATTACCACACAATACAATTTTAGACTGATTCAAATTCAAAGAGCTGTAGACATGAAATTTTAGTTCATTAAAAGTAAAACTAATCTTTTCGGATTGAAAACAGTTTGGATGATGCAGGAATTACTTGACATTGATTTTAGCCCCATATGACCCAAATCTAAACTTGACTGAGGTATCATGCAGACCAACATTCTGACCAAATATAAAGACATTTGAGCCAAAAATGTGCCCTCTAGAGTGCAGGCAAGGTTTTCTAAGATTTGACCTAGTTTATTAATACCATATGACCCAAGAGATGCTTGACTTAGATATTGCAAAGACCAACATTCTGACAAAATATCAAGATATTTGACCCAACATGTACACATAGTTTTCTAAGATTTGACCTAGTGACCCCATGTGACCCAATTTTGAACTGGTTAAGATATCATGTAATCAAATATTCTGACCAAATATCAAGACATTTTGAGCCAATATGTGACCTCACACAATCTTTTTTTTTATTTGATCAGGTGACCTAGTTTTTGTTCTACATCAGCCTTTTTGAACTCTTTGAGATCTCACCCAGAAAAACATTCTGAACCATTTTCCAGACATTTGGGACCAAAATGTGACCTCTACATTCAACAAAAGATTTTTCTTACCTATTTTTGACCCTATGAGACCCTATTTTGAACTTATCCAAGAAATAAAAAATACTGAAATTTGAGCCAAAACGTGGCCTCTATAGTGAACACAAGGTAAAAGTTGATGCAAGCAGCCAGATAAGAGCCCCATCACAATAGCTAACCCTGACCCTTACATAGTCAGGAGAGCCAAAAAATTTGATCTTGAAAACAAATTCTTACCTATTTCTTGTGGGAGGGATTCCAATTTATTTTCTTCTAAATCTAAAACTTTCAATTTTTTGAGGTTCCCAATGCTAGCTGGCAGCCTCTGCAAATAGACATTCCAGTATCTATTTTAATCAGACGTACTGATACAGAAATACCAAATCTGTACCAAATACTAACATTGTCATAAAAGAAGAAAATGTTGGAACACATCATTTTCTTCAAAACCACATTTTCTATTTTTTCAGTATAAAGACAATTTTCAAGTGAGCTATTTTAAGGTCTATTTTATACGGTTCCAAGATTTGCCTGGTATTTAACCCATTCCCACACATTGATGCTTTTAGACGCCCCTCAATATAAAAGCTTTCAAAAACATTGTCGAGAATGACGAAATTGCTTGTTCAAAGAAATATAATAACTAATAAATTCTCAACCTCTCTTTTCTAGACCTCTGTATAACATTCCTGACAAGTAAAATTCAAAAATACTGCATACAAAATGAATTTCGTTTCAATAAAATCAATTTTACAAAAAATGAAGTTATTTGGAAAAAAGTATACAGCTAATTCAATTTGATTATACTATAGTTATTTCAATTAACTGAGATCCACCACCGATTTTTTGTTTGAATTTTGACAAGTCTAAATTCTTCTGGTAATGGATTAATTAAAAGAATCAAGAGCATGTTAGACACAATGTTATACCAATAGCTCATTTGGCCTTTATCCAGTATACCTATAGATATAGAATACTTGGAGTGAGAGGATGTGACACAACAACTTACCCTTAATAAATTATTACTAAGTATGAGTACTTCTAATTTCTCCAGATTTTGAATGTCGTCTGGAATACGAGTCAGCTGATTGGTACCTAAGTTTAATTCAACCATGTTTGTCCAATTTCCAATATCTGGAAGATAGAATATAAAAAATATCATGCTATTATACTTACATTTCCCCCACACAGCTTAATGTATTAATCCATTACCAGACAACTAAATTTTAGACCAGTCCAAATTGAAAGAAGTTGAAGACGGCAATTTTTAGTGGAATCTTAAAAACCTTTGTCTTTTGGGTAGAAACATTATGGATAATTAATAAATTGCTTGTGGCAAGAAATTTATTAATTTCGATAATGTTCTTTTTAAATTTTATTGTGCGGGAATTTTCAATGATAGGATACAACTGGACATAGAAAAAAAATGTCTTTCATATTAGTATACAATAATGCATAAGTATGGTCAAGTCTTTTTTCTTGACCCATACCAAAACAATGACACTTTTTTTACACCCCTCAAAGAAAAAAGCTTGGGAAAACATCATGGAAAATAAAGAAATTGCTCGTAATAAGCATTATCTGCAAAATTTTCTACCCAAAAAGATAAAGAATTTTAAAAGTTCATCAAATGAAAATTGTCTGTAACTTCTTTCAACTTTGACCAGTCTAAAATACTGTCATGTGGTAAATAGTCAATTAGATTTATCTCATTTTGATAATAACATGGTTATTATTCTTTGAAAGCAAGTGCATTCTAATCAAATTGTGTCAGCTTATCATTATCATTTTTTCTTTTTTTTTTCTTTTTTGAGAATCTCTTAGCAACAAAATGTAGAATAGAGATTTGACCTAGTAGAAGTCAATCATAGTTGATGTTCTAATTTGTCAATCTTGTATTAATTAACTGAATCATCTTTGCAATATCTGGCAAATAAATCACTGAAATCTTGAAAATAGTTCTAGAGAGCAATTATAAACTGTTCATTGTCTTAAGTCCAGTTATGTAAAATTTATTTACCAAGTCAATTGAAAAGGTATTAAGAGTTTCCAAATTTTCCCTTTATAACAAACATGGATATAAGCTATACCCATAAAAGCTATGTTTTTAACCGATCACAATTCTATGAAAGAATCTGACAAAAAAGCACCCAAGTATCATAATGGAATACAGCCCCTGTCAATAAAAGCTATGTTCTTCATCTGATCGAAATTCTTTAAAGGAATCTGATGACGGGTCACAAAAGATCATTCCTGTGAAATTTGGGTTATAGCCACCATTTTCTGAGAAAATGATTTCAAAGCTTTCACTATACATGGAAATAAGCCCAGCCCATAAAAGCATTGTTTTCAATCCGATCAAAACTCTTTGAAATATCTTATAAAGGGTCATCCATGGACCATTTCTGAGATATTTAATTGAAATTTGTGCACTGATTTCTAAGAAAAGAGAATTCTAAAGTTTTCACTATATATGGAAATAAGCCCCATCCATAAAGCCTTGTTTTTAATCAGACCAAAATTCTTTGAAGGAATCTGATAAGAGGGAATCCAAGGTTATTACAGTAAAATTTGGTTTAACTCTGTTAGGTTTTTCTGATGAGAAGATTTTTACTGTAAAAGTTTACAGAGCCACTTAGGACACCATATCATGACAATAGCCCACTGGTTTTAAGCCAGTGAAGCTAAAAATGGCTTGTATGTTATTGTCTGGTAATAGGTTAATTGGAATATTTGATACTATAAGAATCAGGCAAACATACCTAGAGGTAGTGATGTGAGCTGGTTATCCTTCATGTTCAACTTTGAGAGACATTTGGCTTGAGAAAATATTCCATAAGGAATTTTATTGATCTGGTTATGTTCCATATTTATTGACTGAAAATACATTTGTAACATTGCTTTCAGTTTTAAAACTATTAACCCTTGTCATGCTGAATCTGTAATGTAGTTTCAACAGGTGGTTTAGACAAAGATCAGGCTGCACATATGTGCAGCCTGATCTTTGTCTTGACCTCCTGCTTTTCCCTTTCGCCAGCATTGTTTATAACATTTATTTTCTAGATAATCACTAAACAAAAATGAGTATCTTCATTGCTCTCAGTCCTATAATTTTTACATAATTTTGTAGAGTATTTTTTCAGTACTACAAGGGTTAAAACATATACAAAATCATTCAAAATAGTTATTTATAAATAGAAGACAGATTCAACACCTTCAGAATTTTACTGATCTGGTTATGTTTCATATTTATTGACTTGAAATACATGTGCAACTTTGCTTTCATTTTTAAAACTTTCACATTTTAATACTGAAATTTTATAATCTGGTAATGGGTTAACCTTATCACAAGGAGTTGTGTATTGATACTTAGATGAAATAGAAGCACATGACAAATATTCTGTAAAAGAAATTCCTAAGAATCCCTTAACCAGGGCTCATGTTTGACTAATAAACCAGAAATCAACAAGATGTGTTTCTGAAACACTATGCCTCCAAAACAGGAATTCTTCAGAAACGTGTGATTTTTATTGTTTTTTTTTCTTTGTTTTAGGGAAAAGGGTTAAAATTTTGACCTTAACCTTGATAAAATAACCTTCCCCAGTTGTGCCTTGTTGAGACCTATCTACATACCAAATGTTAGCATTGTAACTTAATCAGGGTTGAAGTTATAGGAAAATGTTTAGTTGGCAGGTTAAGTTTTGCAGACAAACAGACGGACAGACAGACAGACGGACACCAGTAAAACAATGTGCTCGGCAATCTTATAGATGCAGGGGCATAAAAATCTGAAAATATCCTATTTTGACCCTTATAAATTTCTCGCAAGGGGTTCATCTTGACCCCCTAGGGTGACAATCATTAGAGTCAAAACAGGGTTTTATTCCTAAATTTTTTAACAATGTACCTAATACACTATAGAAAACTGTACTTATTAATTGCTTACTTCATATCTTTACAAGAGAAAAGGTCAGCTATGAATTTCTACTCATAATTCCCTCTGTTTGTTGACTTGACCCCCATCAAAATCAGTTTAGACTCCTAGATTTTATGTTGAAGGAGTTAATGACTCCCTAGCTTCAAACACTATCATGAGCCCTGTTAACATAAACAATGGTACATCATGAAAAACGTTCTGACATTGCTTCAGCAATAGAAAACCTATGGTAACTTACCTCCACAGAACAGAACTGTGAGGGTCCACCGGTTGGGTAAGACTGGAAATTATTTCGAGGGACTGTGATACTTTTTAAACTTGTCAAACTCGACAATAAACCTTCCTGTAAAAATAAATGAGAAAAAAAATTATATAGAAGAGGTCTTATTTTGACCACCTTCTGAGTGGCAATTTTTCAAACTATGAATAGCACAATCAGAATATATGATTTCAGGGTTATTTGTTAATGTTTTCTGCAATATAGAAATTTCTATTATCAACTTCTGTTGTTAAATGACACAGGAGTCGGGTTGTTTTGGTCAGCTAAATGAACCTGTTCCCGATTTTACTTGTACTCATTCACCAAGGAAACATCAGACCATCTCGCGCAAAAAAGCAAACTATTTCCCATCCCATTTTAAAAATCTAAATTAAAACAAGAAGACAATGATGGTCCAACAAAAATGCCACTCAAACCTACAGCAGTGTTTATAGGGGTATTTCATTGGTTAAATTAATAAATGTAAACACAAGTTTCATTACTGTCAGTGATGGTTGGCTGAACTGTTATCACTCAACGTTAACTCTTTCCTGTTTTTCAAAATTTTAGTCTTGTCGAATTTGAAAGAAGCTAAAAAGTGCTTGAAATTTGAAAAGTAGCCAACCTACAGGGTAGAAAATATTGTGGGAAAAAGAAGAAACTGCTTGTGACAATCAATTTCTTCTTTTCACACAATGTTTTCAAGTACTAAAAAGCACAGAGACATATAATCAAAGGATTGTGCAGATTGCAAGATAACCACAATATAAAGAAATTCTAAACTTTTTGTGAATGAATGCGCAAGAATTATGACCTCTTAGGTAATAACAATCTTTTCTAAGATAGAAATGATCTAGTCTGACCCATTTTTATCTTGACCTAGATATCATAATGATAAATATTCTCAACAATATTGAGAATGACTGACAAAAATTTTAACTTTTTATTGCAGTTGTTAGTAAAATCAGTAAATTAACCCATTACCACACCTTAAATTTTTAGACCAGTCCAAATTCAAAGAAGTTGCAGGTGACAATTATTATTAAGTAGATCAAATATACAAAATCTTTGTCTTTTCAGGTAGAAAACATTTTTGATAATGCAGAAATGTCTTCATTTTCCACAATGTTTCTTAAAGCTAATACATTGAAATTTTATTGTGTGGGAGAGGGTTAAACAGAAGGACACTATTCTGCCAGCTTACCCAATGTGTGCACTCTGTTTGCAAGATTTCTTTTCTCTTATAATGAATTGTAAATTACAAAACTATCAAAACTTTTGTTGTATGTCTTGACAATATACATTACAAACTAATGTTGTTTGACTCCACGTCAGGGTGTTAGAAACGAAGGAAGAATTTCTACACTCAGCCAGTATTCGTAGGAATAGTCTTGGACAACTGTTCCAATTAGTACCTGCGAAAAGTTGGACTTGGGAGCCTTTGTTGACCATTTTTGGTCTGCTGACTTATACACCACAAATACAGCTAATTCAATGGTTAACCCATTCCCATACAATGACAACTTTTGAAGCCCCTCAAGGAAAACAGTTGGGAAAACATTGTGTAAAATGAAGAAATTGCTTAAAACAAACAATTTCTTCATTTTCCACAATGTTTTCCTCCAAGATACCTGAAAAAATCTTAACCCTTGTCATGCTGAATTAAAATCCTAAACAGAATTGCTTTAAAATCAAAGGACTGACAGGATTGGAATACGTTAATGAGGGCCAATATTCCTCTTAAAAGTTGATTATTTAAACAGCTTTGGTTAAAGGTGACAAACAGGAGGTATAGACAAAGATCAGACTGCAATTATGTGCAGGCTGATCTTTGGCTTTACCCCTGCTAAAACAGGAATATTCCGGGTTCAGCATGACAATGGTTAAATGTTTTAAACTTTAAATTATCGTCTGCAACTCATTTAAATATGGAACAGTCTAACATTTTGCCTTTTGGTAATGGGTCAAGTCACCAAACAATAATTTACCTTACTTCTTTCCCCTGACCATACATTTTTCAAACTAATTTCAATTGATATCTGGGTCGAACTGTCATGTGGGGGGTCAGTCTTCCAGGCTAGCAATCTGTCAATCTCTATACAAAATATATCAAATAACTTACAGGTAACTGTGATATATTGTTTCCTTCTACATTAAACTCATCCATATACGTACAATTGGCCAGCGATGCAGGGACACACGTTAACCTATTATACCTGAAAGTAAGACAAAGGTGTTTCATAGTTATGACCGGTCATACGAAAACAGATCTTTGAAGTGGAAAAGTATCAACCTTGTCAGACAGTACAGGCTGCAAAGGCTAATGAGAATTGTTACTTATTGCCTTTTCAGATTGTTTAAAACGCTTTCCTGTATCATCCCTGGTTTTTACGTCCCTCTGATTTTATACTTATATTGTGGTAAAAGAAGAGATTGCTTGTAACTTCTTTTTTTTTCAAAATATTTTTTACTCTGTAGGTTGGTTATTTTTCAGATTGCAGTCCCTTTTCATTTTCATTTTTTTAAATTCGACAAGACTAAAAATTTTGAAAAAACGGAAAAGATTACAGATAAATAGGAATTCTCAATTACTGTTGCATTCATTATCTATGATAACAAACCTTGTCGCAATTTCTCAACAAAACGAAAGCTCTGTTTGTGCAATGACACATTACTGGACGACAAAATTTTAAACAGGTCCAAATGGAAAGAAGTTGCAGAAAACTATTTAAAGTTTATGCAACTTAAGATTTTTTCAACATTCTGGGTAGAAAACATTGTCCAAAATTTAGAAATTGCTTTCTACAAGCAATTTCTTCATTTTACACAATGTTTTCCCTATTGTTTTTCTTTAGGGGCGTCAAAAAGCATCTCTGTGTGGGAATGGGTTAAAGCTAACAACTTAGGAATACTTACTTCCACATGATGTCTATAATATCTACACAAATAAAAACATGCTTCATTAACTCTTGACCCATTACCAGATGACAAATTTTTAGGGTGGTCCAAATTCAGAGAAGTTGAAGAGAACATCTTTGTAAATGAAATTTTGAAAATCTTTGTCTTTTATCATGGAAAATATTGGAGACAGTGAAGATATTGCTTGTTACAAGCTATTTCTTTTCTGTCAAAAATGTTTTTCACAGCTATTTTTTGAGTGGTTTAAAATAGAGGATTTTGTAGGAACAGGTTAAAGGCTCGAAAAGAATAAATTGCTTGAATTTATCTTTCTCAAGGACAAAAAGTGTGTTCTTGTTAGAGTTAACTGACTCCCAGAGAATCACACTTTTTTAGACCCTCCCTCAACAATTTTTTTTTTTGAAAACAGTTAACAAGAAAGCCATAGTCACAATATAAGCCACAGCATATTTGTTTTTAGCTAGCAAAGCGTCAGCTTTGATAGATTAAGTTAACAGACAAAATTTTGAGGTTGTCTCAAAGTTCAACAAGTGCAAACTGCAAGTGGAGGCTTAACCACTAAATCTTTTAAATGCCAACACTATCAAAAGTAGTTCTAATGTATTTCAGGAATATTGCAAACTCTGCATGCTGGTTCATCTCTTACTTGAGCACATTGATATTCAAAGATGTTGCAGACGATAATTCAAAATTGTTGAAAATTCTAAAATATTTATCTCTTTAGGTAGAAAACAATTTCTTTACTTTCCACATTGTTTTCCACAACTATTTTTTTGAGGGGCGTAAAAAGGAGGGATTGTGTTAACTCCTTGGTTACTTTCATCTTGTTTCTTTATCATGATAACGTTTAACAAAGATTATTGAACAAAACAATGCTTTGCTTTCTTACAGTACTTTTCTGTACTTCCTAGATTAAGTAGGTAGCTCTAGAGGCATAAGGGTAAGAACTCATGAATACAATATGGAGAACAACTAGCAATGACAAGAAATTATGCATTAAGCCCCCTTTATCTGTGACACAGCAAACTAGAGGTGCTTGAGCGTCTGTAACGCTCTACAGGCATGAATGTACTGATTCAGCAAATTTTTGCATGAATTCAAAATAAACTGAATATAATTAAAATCTAAGTTATTGAAATCTTTGAAATAGTTCTAGAGAAACATTTCAAACTTTTCTTTGTTTCCCCATTGTCATAGGCATATTTTTCAACCAATCATTATTATATGAATGAATCTAACAAATAGTCATCTGAGAATCATTCCTGTGAAATTTGGTTGAAATCCATCAAAAGGTTTCTGAGAAATTTACAAAGTTTTAAGTATATACCATATATGGAAATTAGCCCTGCCCATTAAATCCTTATCTTTCATCAAAACAAAATTCTTTTTTAAAATCTGATAAAGGTTACTAAAGGATCATTTCTGTGAAAGGATTTAACCAATTCCAATACAACAAAATTTTAGACTGGTCCAAATTGAAGAGACTGCAGATGACAATTTCAAGTGCATGGAATATTATTATTTTTTCTTCTTTTAGGATAGTAAACATTGTGAAAATGAAGAAATTGCTTGATACATTAAATTTCTTCATTTTCCACCAAGTTTTCCAAAGTGTGTTTCTTGGGGATGTATAAAGGAGGGATTGTGTGGGAATAGGTTAACCCTTTCCTGTTCTTCAAAATTTTAGACTTGTCCAAATTCAAGTTGCAGACAACAACTAAAAGTGGGTGCAATATGAAAAGTAACCAACCTATAGGGTAGAAAATATTGTTGGAAAAGAAGAAATTGCTTAGTACAAGCAATTCCTTCTTTTCTCACAATGTTTTCTCCAGTAAAAAATCACAAGGACTTAAAAAACCAGGGATTGTACAGGAAAGGGTTAAAGTACAAAGTGTAACCGCTGAGCAATCTTAGTTCTTAGTGAGAGGTGTCTGTATCTCATATATGTTAATTAGTTGCCTTTCCCATGCCTAACCTAAAACTTCATTAACACCTATTCTTTATTGTGAATGAAGTCAGCAGCTTCCTTAATCAAAAATTAACAGCACAGGTAAAACTTTAGATTCTTATTAACAAATAGACCTGATAAAAAAAAGTAGCTTAAACATTAATGTGAATTTAAGTCATTGATTTTTCTCCATATGGACAGCAAATTGATATCATGAGCATTTGTAATCAAAGATAATTAAACCCATTACCATAAATTCCATATTTTGATGCAATGAAGGAAAATAATTTGGGGAAACAATTTGGAAAAAGAAAAAAAATCACTTTAACCCATTACCTGACAAGCAATTTCTCCTATTCCCACATTATGTTATGATCTTATTTCTTCGGGGCATCAGCAAGCATCATTGTGTGAAATAGGTTAAGCAAGTAATTCCTCATTATCTTGCAATGATTTCTACTATATTATTGCACTTTTATTAGGACAAGTCTTAACCCTTTCCTGTTTTATGAAATTTTAGACTGGTCCAAATTGAAAGAGGTTGCAGGCGACAATGAAAAATGCATGCAATTTGAAATCTGACTATCCTATGTGGTGGAAAATATTGTGGGAAAAGGAGAAATTGCTCGTTACAAGCAATTTCTCCTTTTTCCACAGACTTTTCTTAAGTATAAAATCACAAAGACGTAAAAACCCGATTTTGTCCAGGAAAGGGTTAAATGCTGTACTATGATGATGGGTTACAGTTAAAAAACAATGAAATTGACAATGAGTGGGGCATGAAATACCGGTAGGTTGAATGGAATGAGCAAAATTAGGATGGAATGATGCTACTTTACTTTTTCCTTAATAAATATAAATTATAGAATGATTGGAAGAATCCAAATGACATTACAGAAAGTTTTAACAAATTGATTAAATTATTTGAATGAAATGACTGGAATAAATATAAGAGGACCATGATGGTCCTATATCTCTCACCTGAATATGCGACTTCCAAGACTTTCTTCAATTTATCTATGACATATATGGGATCCAACGTTTAAAGAAGATTGGGCAAAAAATATGGCTGCTAGAGTGCTAGCAAAACAAGGGGGTTAAACAATGTGCTCAGGTGAGCTAAAAAAGCAATGCCGTATGAAATTGAATAGTGCTAGTGGAAATTTTCCTGATGTTTAAAGCTGTAAAGGTTACTATGTTATACTAACCGTAAGCCTAATCTAGTCAATGACTTCAAATTTCCTATGGATTCTGGAATGTCCAGTAGCTCATTATGCTGGAGATCCAGGGAACTGAGCATTACACAGTTACCGATTTCTGAAATATAACATGGAAATGAGTGGTTCAAGTACCAATCGAGGGATGACGGCTGTCAATCAAAGAATAAATCAACATTTATGTGAAGCATTTTTGTATGTATGGCAACTTAAATGTCGTAACTACAGCTTATTGAAGCTGTATTTACAACTTTTTGGTCATCAAACAAACTATTTTCCTTTTAGTTACACTTTACTAGCCATAAAATTGTAAGCAGTATAAAACCAGAAAGAAACTGTTGGTCTAGTTAAATAAGCTGTAGTTATGAATATTCTACTGATTCTGATACAATCTCACTTTTTTACATCACTAATCTTTTTTTTTTTTGGAAAATATTGTGGAAAATGAAGATATTGCTAGTAATAAACAATTACTCAATTTCCAATAATGTTTTCCATGCTTAAAGCCTGAGATTTTTGAAATTTTATTGACTAATATTGAAAAATAGTCATGTGCAACCAATGAATTTGGACAGGTCCAAAATTTTGTTGTCTTGTAATGGGTCAAGTGATTGAATCAATTGAAAATGCTTGACACAAATGTCTGAGGTTGCCATTCACTTCTGGTTTCAGTCAATGATTTGATTGGTCAATTGATTTTTGACAGACAGAAGCAATCCCTCCATTCCAAATATATCAGTTGCTGATTTCTATAACATCGCACTGAATGTAACACAGTTATCTTTTTTAATAAAATAGGGAAAAAGCATAACATAGTTACAGTTTCTGACATGATACAAACAATGGAGTATTACACAGTTACCATTTTTTTTCATTTACCAATTAAGACATTCCCTCTTTTTTACCCCCTCCCCAGCACTTTCTTTGAATTATGGCCAGTCTAAAATTGTGTCATGTGGTAATAGGTTGAAAATTAAGCATTACATAGCTATCTACTTCTGAAATTTAACATGGAACTTGCACACAATTAGGGATTTCCAACATGTAACAAGTTATCAAAATTATTGATCATGTTTGATTGTGATCTGAGACTGAAAAGTTAGGTCATAGTTTGGCACCCATATGAGCTCTAATTAAAACACAGCAACTAACCTATTAACACAGAACCCCACATTTTTACATACCATAGAAATGTAGCTTTAGAAAATATTTGAGAAAAGGAGAAATTGCTTGTGACAAGCAAATTCTTCTTTTCTAGCAATATTCTCTATCTCATATGGCCCTAATTTCTTCATTTAAACACTTTGTATTGTTGTCTGCAAACTCATTTTATTTGGACCAGTTTGAAAATTTTGCATTTGTGAATGGGTATTAAGTCTGACTTTGCAGTAAGCAGGTTAAACAGTTAAATTGCTCAATTTTCAGCCGAATTGCAGTTATTAAAAAACTCCAAGGAGGTGTGAAAAGTAAATCAGCACCTGTTTATTATTGTTATATATTTCATCAGGTTTTTTTTTTAAGGAAATAAAGCCAATCAACAAAAAGCATAAAGTCTTTTTAAAATATGTAGCAAGAGAACTATGATGGTCCCATATTACTCACCTGAGTATAATTGATTTAGCTTCACAGAATTTGACAAGTTTTAAAAGATTTCAATCTTCACCACAAAGAACAATATTGATTTTTGAATCAATTCTAATTCTGATCTTAGAGTGGTAGTTTATTTTGATGGACAAAACTGCATGCAAAAATATTTTCGAAAGCACTAGGCCTCATGTTTGGAGAGATGGAGATTTTCTTTTTATGTTTTTCTCCTTATATCGCTTTAAATTCTCAGATCCCAAAACATAGGATTTATTCTAATATTAGAGTTAAAGTTCAATGGTTAAGCTATCTTCACCATTATAAAGCAATTCTACATGCAACAGACTATAAGTCAAATGGACTGGAAGAAGAATCTTAACTCTATCCTGTCCCATCCCTGGTTTTTTACATCCTTGTGATTTCATAATTGAGAAAAGATTATAGAAAAAGAAGAAATTGCTTGAAATAAGCAATTTCTTCTTTTTCTGTAATATTTTCTACTTTATTGATTGATAATCTTTTCAAATTAAATCCACTTTAAACTTTTGTCTGTAAAACCTTTAAATTTGCACAGGTCTAAAATTTTGCAAAACAGGAAACGGTTAAGGAGTTTCTTTTTCAAGACCATTCAAAGTACAGGATCTGACAATATAGAACTTCAATTGATCTAAGAGCATTATTTTGAAGTATTTGATAGAGGACCATAAAATAATGTCACATGCAAGGTCTTCTAGATACTGCAGCTTGTGATATTTTAACCCATTCCTATTTTGCAAAATTTTAGACCTGTCTAAATTCAAAGGTTTTGCAGACAACAATTAAAAGTGCATGGAATTCTAGATTTTCTCAACTTTCTGAGGAAAAAAAAATCAGTGTTGGAAATGAAGAAATTGTTTGTTGCAAGCAATTTCTTCAATTTCCACAATGTTTTTCCAATTGTTTTTCTAGAGGGGCATCAGAAAGTATCACTGTGTGGAAATGGGTTTAAAGATTTCACCAATTATTTCTATGATAAATTCAGAATCCTTCATCATAGGGGCCGCCTCTGTCTCTGCCATTTCTTATCTGCAGTAAAGAATGTAACTTACCTACTGGTAAATGCTCCAAATGGTTGTGTGAAATATCAAAGGTACTCAGATGTACTAAATTACCAATACCCTTGGGCAGTTCACGAATTTTATTCTCCCGCAAGGTGAACATCGTTAAATTCTGAAAAAAATTAAAGAAAAATAAAACATTACCACCTTATCACTTAAAATATATATTGCCTCTTCCCAACACCTTTTTGTAAATTACTCAAATAACAGAGAGAGAGAGAAAGACAGAAAGACAGAGAGAGAGAAAGAGGAGACAGATGAGAGGGAGATAAAGAGAGAGAGGGAGGAGAGGGAGAGTGTGTGTGTGTGTGTATGAGTGAGAGAGAGGGGGGGGGAGTTGGGGAGGGGGAATGAGAGAGATCAACCCATTCCCACAGAATGACCCCTTTTGACACCCTTCAAGAAAAACAATTGGAATAACATTGTGTAAAATGAAGAAATTCCTTGTTACAAACAATTTCTTCATTTTACACCAAGAATTTACAAGTATGAAGAGTTAAAATTCCACTAAAATGAATGTCAGAGTAACGAAACTTTTTTTTGAAGGTGATATTATTGTAACTAAAACATGTGTAGTTTCAGAGCAATAGCATTTGTAGAAACTGAGATATGACACTTGCACGTAGGGTTCAACCAAACCATTACACTGATGCTGACGAATAGTCAAGCTAAAAATACTTACAGTTAAATTACGTATAGCATCATCTACAACTTTTATTCTATTAAATCGTATCAGCAATGTAACAAGCGATCTCATCTGATACACTACCTCTGGAATCTGTGGAATATGAAAACATACTTGTAAAGAACATGTGGGTAGGGAAGTGGGCTTAGCACCCTGAACGATTTTGAATTAATTGTAAAGTACAAATTTTTACAAATTTTGTTGTGTGGTCATGGGTTAAATACTTTTTTTTTTCATATCATCAACTAACTGTGCAAGTCAATATTGCCAAGTCTTTTTTACTACAATGATGTAAGATATAAGGGAGATCATTTACAAATTAAACTATTTTACAAAAATTTTGTGTTGTCTCCTTTCTACCATTATTTAAACTGCACATTTATGCTATTCCTAGAAAAAAGCTCCACGCATAATAGCCATTTTTCAAAGAATCAAAATAATGTTATAAAATTAGGTAGACCATGAGGCAAGGAACATTAAGACAAAAAGATTTTTCAAGGATTACTCCTTTGGTTATAATTGCAAACAGAGTGCTTCATGGAACATTCCTGTGAAGTTTTGTTGAGATTTGACCAGCAGTTTCTGAGGAGATTTTTAAAGGAAAAGTTTATGCACTAACACATGCACGCTTAATACAGCACCATGATAAAAGCTTGATGGCCTTTGGCCAGTGGAGCTACAATTGCTTGGAACATCACAATCCTGAATTGGTGGAAAAAGATTCAATGGCATACATTGTTTTAGGTATGTTTTGAGCCTTAGTGAATACATAACCTCTCACCTACCTCTGTTAGCCTATTATGTCGGAGATCAAGCAGCCGTAACTTCTCCAAGTTCACCATAGTGTCCGGCAGATTGGTCAATGAATTTTCATTTAACGCAAATGTCTCTAAATTCACTAAAAACCCTATTTCCATAGGCAATTGCACTATTTTATTTCCATATAAGTATAACTCTTGTAAATGTACAAGCTGAAACGTAAAAAAAAAATTTATTTCATAAATTAATTCAAACCGTTCCTACACAATCCAGCATTTTACTACCTTACAGAAAAAAGTTGATAAAAACAAAACAGAAATTGCTTGTGACATTTTTTTTTTCCTTTCCTACCATGATTTCTACCATAAGAGACAGAGATATTCAAAATTCTATTGACTTTAAGTTGACACTTGCAATTTCTTTGAATTTATACTGTTCTAAACTTGTCTGATATTTGGTTGATATCCTTTCCACCTAGCAAAGCAATCAGTTAAACATGTTTTCATTTAGGAATGGGTCCCTTAGGTCATTGAAATGACAACTTGATTTTAAACAATAGATATGAAATAATGTCTAAATTGTCCCCATGGTCAGAGAGATTTGAATGTTTTATTGATGCAAGTAGATACTTCCTTTTTATTGATTGATTGAATGAGTTTTAATGACATTTTTACAACAGTATTTCAAACATATTGCTGCTGGAACACCTTACCATAGATTCCTAGTACATCTCACACTAGTACTACCATAACATCCTTTCAGAACCTCCAGCTGCTGATCCAACTTAGGATTATAAATATCTACCCATTGGTGGAAGACAAACGTCAGAAAGGATATTTGGCACAACTGGGGGACAAATCTGGGCGGCCATGATTAGAAGTCCTATGTCTGACCAAATTTGCTAGGGCCTCAGCCTGTTTCCTTTTAACCCATTATCAGACGACAAAATTTTAGACTGGTCCGAATTGAAAGGAGTTGCAGATGACAATTTAAAGTTAATGAAATTTTAGGTATTTTCATCTTTCTGGTTAGAAAATATTGTGGATAATGGAGAAATTGTTTGTGACAAGCAATTTCTTCATTTTCCACAATGTTTTCCAAAGCTTTTTCTTCAGGGGCGTTTAAAAGTGGCATTGTGTGGGCTGGGTTAATCCAAGTAAATATGGATTTGGACCAAAAACAAAACATTGATGGATAGCATGAATGTAGTAACTACAATTTGAATAAGCTACATTTATGAAATTTATAGCAAAACATGATTGTAGAAAACTCTAAAAATGATAAATTTTGTGTTAGTACGAATCACAATTATTACCTCTGCTAAAACCTTCTGAATCTTTCGTCTGCAACTCCTTCCAATTTGGACCAGTTTAAGAATTTTCTTGTGTGGTAAAGGGTAAAGTCATCCAAAATGAAAATGTAGGATGTAAATATCTAAGGTCAACATTGCATTTCTATCTAAATGAATGATTTTGTTCATTTTATGATCGACAGTAGCAATCTTTCTACTGTAAATAAAAATAAATAATAATGATTTTCCATCATATTCTTTTGAGAGCTAACTTTCTATCATTTGCCCAAATGAGATCATTTGTCAGTTTAAAAAAAAAACAACAAAAAAAAAACCACTCACACATACCCCATAACTACAGCTCATTAAGCTGTAGGAACAATGTTTTATGTTGCCCATTGAAGACTTTCTCAACACTGTTTTTTTTTTCTCTACACTTGTTTTTTTCTTTTAAACTTATTTCCTATTAATCTATTCTCACACGGTGATGCTTTTTGACGCCCTTCATGAAAAACTATTAGGAAAACATTGTGTAAAGTGAACAAGCAATTTCTGCGTTTTTCACAATGTTTTCTATCCAGAAAAATCTAATATTTCATAAGCTTTAAATTGTTGTCTGCAACTTCTTTCAATTTGGACCCTACTAAGACTAACAAACACATCAGATAAATTTCAATGTTTCAAAGTAGGGCATAGAGAATATATATCATTATATCTATAATGAATTTAGTTTATTTAACACAAAGAAAAAATATTTCTTGTGAAAATGACATTAATAGCTATTGGAAAAGCAGATAATTTTCCTCCATCAAAATTTAATGAAAATCTAGTCAAGAGCCTCTTTAACCCTTTCCCGTTTTTGGAAATTTTAGACTAGTCCATATTGAAATAGTTTGCAGACGACAATGAAAACTGGATTCCATTTGAAATGAAAACACCCTATGTGGTAGAAAATATTGTGGAAAAGGGAGAAATTGCTTGTTACAAGCAATTTCTTCTTTTTCCACAATGTTTTCTCTAGTATAAAATCAAAGGATTGTAAAATCCCTTATTTTAACGGGAAAGGGTTAAATTGATCTATTTCCATTTTACATTCAGGGTCCTCCTGCGTCTTCATTCATTTTGGACTAGCCTAAATTCTATTGAAACAAAACATGAAATGATATGGTACTCACTTCTTTAACAGTTGGCGGTATCACAGTGATCTGCAAGGTAAAAAGACACATTATGGCATTTCTCCTAATAAATGCTCCCAAGAGCAATTCAATTTTGTACCTTACAACTCTTTCCCAGAAATGAAATAATGTCTTTGTTTTACGATACTTCCATCTTAACAATCATTTACCCTTTCCTGTTCTTTGAAATTTTAGACTAATCCAAATTGAAAGAGGTTGCAGACGACAATGACAACTGGATGTTATTTGAAATGAACCCATCCTATGTGGTAGAAATTATTGTGGAAAAAGGAGAAATTGCTTGTTACAAGCAATTTCTTCTTTTTCCACAATGTTTTCTCAGGTATAAAATCACAGGAACGTAAAATCCCGTATTTGAACGGGAAAGGGTTAAGGAAAAAATATCCTCAACCTAAAATAATTCTTAATTTTGTCAATGATATTATCCTCAAACTAGGGGAAGACCTCCATATATTCTTCATATTAAAGTTGGTTATTTAGATTGATTGCTGTCTGCTTTTCTCAGTTCATAGTGCTGGGAGAGCCACTTATAGGGAGTTCTTTCAAGGGGAAATACGGTATTACAGCAACTTAGCCCCATTTTTTTTTAAGTGAATTCTTTTGAAACAAGAGCACTGCCTACAGGGGCCTATGCTCGGCT
This sequence comes from Fragum fragum, assembly GCA_946902895.1. Taxonomy (NCBI): domain Eukaryota; kingdom Metazoa; phylum Mollusca; class Bivalvia; order Cardiida; family Cardiidae; genus Fragum; species Fragum fragum. Next base: position 35,255,132 of record OX336375.1, on the reverse strand, counting down.
GTTGGGTGCTGGATAGTGCACAAAATGCATCTAGAGTTATCTCCCTTGATAGCATAGGTTGCTCTTTTGACAGTGAACAAGTGTGCCAAGTGAATGCCTTTAGTAGAACCAGAGATATCACAAAATATCAAAGTTTTCACACGACATCAACAACGCAGACACCATTCCTATATAGCAATATCTCGGGTTCAAAAACAGCCACCCTAAAAGTTCTTACTCCCTGAATGATTGCAAAATAAGACATAATTTGATGGTAACTTTTTTATATCCTTCAAGGCTGATTGTTGAAATGTCATTTTGTAAACAACATGAGCTATATCTTTACTAGCTGCTTTGCCACTTGTAAATAATAGCTTTTGCTGTTCACTCGATGAAAGATAAATTGATCTGAAACAATCATCCACTGTGTATAATCACCCTGAAAATCAGTCCTGGTTCAGAATTGCCACTTCAAAAAATTCTAAAAAATAAAAATAAAAAAAGGAAAATGAAAAATTCTATTCAAATACAAGACATTACATTTTGTAATTTGTTTTACAAAGAATTACTCTGACATATTAACCCTTGTCATTCTGAATTGAAATCCTATACAGAATTGTTTTAAAATCAAAGGACTGACAGCACCGGAAGGTCTTAATGGGGGTCAATAATTCTTTTTAAAATTGATACAACTCAGACTGCACTTAAGTGCTGGCTGATCTTCATACCACATTCCAAAACAGGAATATTCCAGGTTCAGAATGACAAAGGTTAGTTTTTACTGCAACTTTAACAGTTGGATAAAATTACATTTGTACTTAAGATTCCTAGCAGCAATTGTAGGCAATATATACGTTGCATAAAACATAGTACACATATCTCAAAGATTTTAGGCTTAAGTTGCCATATCTATTATAACAAGAGCCGTTAGACAGACTATGCTCCCCAAATATAGCCCTGTCACAAAAAGTATCAAATAAACAGGGAAAAGGGTTCAAGCGTACCAACAGACCCATATGCGGGTATATGGTAGCCATATTCCAGACATACTAAATTCTAACAAATCCTTGAGTTGTGCATTGACTTTGGAGCTATCTGAAAATTTGTTCAAATTGCAAATCTGCTCATGATAGAGATGGTTATGGTTATTTCTAACATTTGACCTTGAGTTGTGACCTTGACCTTGGGGCGTTCCGATCAATTATGCTATGTAATATAAAATCCTTCTATAATTGAAGGAGTTATGCTCTAGATATGCCTAATTTTAACTTTGGACCTTGGGATGTGACCTTGACCTTGACCTTTGCAGATCTACTTGGGATAGAGAACAATAGTGCAAAGTAATTTCAAAATCAATACATGATTGAAGGAGCTATGCTCAAGAATACTTGTTATTCATGTTTGACCTTGAGCTGTTCCCTTGACATTGGGTTATCTGAAATTTTTTTTCATATTACACATCTACTCATGAAAGAGAACAATTGTGCAGTTATCTTGAAATCAATCGATAATAATAGGAGCTTTGCTTTTCCATGATCCGAGAGAAAGAATAAAAGCATTATGTGAAAATGAACAGACGACTTACAAAAAAGGTATGATCATGGTCTGCAATGTTTCCTATAACACAAAGATATTATAACTTCCCAAAATTTAGTAATTGAACTATGCAACTTCTTTCAATTAGTACTAATCTTAAATTTTGTGATATGGAAATGGGTTGAAGTAAAATAGTATGTTTTCATTCAAGACAAGGGAAGCATCTTGTTTTCATAAATTCTTTCATCTACAAAAGTTCCATTGAAGCAACCAATATACATCACAGTTTTTTTTTTCTCACCAAGTTTTCCACCACGATATGGCACTTATTTTAAATTTTAGCACAATTTGAAATTTTTCCACAACTTTTTTCAATTTGGATTAGTCTAAAATTTTGTCTTCTGGTAATGGGTTAAGGTCTGGCCACAAATTGAGACACGAAAGTGCAAAAGGATGGTGAAGGACTCAACTTTATGTATGTGCCACTATAAATGTACATTCAGATATCTTCTAGAACTTTTTCATTACCAATATTTACAAAAAATGTTTTTTGCTAAAAGGTCAAATTACTAAATTATACAAACAAAGACTACATGAACAGGCAATTTCTCCTTTTTCCACAACATTTTCTACAAAATAGGATGTTTATTATTTCGAATTGTATCCAATTTCCATTGCTGTCTCCTACCTCGTTCAATTTGGACCAGTCTAAAATTTAAAAGAAAACAACAACAAAAACAAGAGGCCCATGAGGGCCTGAGACACTCTACTGGTTATCAAGTTTTCCATTAAAGAAATCTGATATTTAAGGAAGTTAATTGCTCAAAGAAGAATACATAAAGAAAATAAAAGGGGCTTTATCCCCTTTATCATTTTAAGCAACAATCCTAAAGGCCCCTTTTCCCATGTTTCATGACGGATCCACTCCATTTCCAAAAGAAAGTTACCTTATGACCCTAAAATCATTCTGTGAATATTTCATCAGAATCTGACAATAATTGTGGACTTTATCACATAAACAGGATTATTTTGAATGAAAATCAATAAGGCCCCTTTTCCTGTGTTTTCTGATGGATCAATTTCATTCCAAAGGGAACTTTCCTTACAACCCGACAATTGTCCTGTGAAATTTAAAAGACAACTTGATAATGATTGTGATCTTCATCTCATACACAAGAATGTTTTGAATGATAATCTGTAAGGCCCCTTTTCCTGTGTTGCGAATGCCACAATTATTCCATGCATCTTTGAAGAGAATCCAATAAAACTGTTGACTTTATTGTGTTAACAAAGATATTAAATTCAAGTTCTCATAAGGCCCCTTTTCCCGTGATATTTTACTGTTGGTTTTATCATTCTGTGAAAGTTAAAAGTGAATCCGATGAAATATGTGGAATTCATTATGTTTACTAGAATATTGAAAAAAAAAAAAAAAATCATATGGCCCCTTTTTACATGATACTTGAGGATTTTTTAATTAAGTTTTAATTAGGCCCCTTTTCCCGTGTTTCTTGACGGATCTGACCCAATTTCGAAAGGAACAATTCTTATGATGGTACAATCATCCTGTGAAAGTTTGAAGGGAATCCGATGAAAACTGTGGACTCTATCGCATAAACAAGGAAAAGTTAATGACGGACGCCGGACGGACGCTTGGACGCCGGACGGGAAAGAGCCTTTGCTATAGCTCTAGTGGCCTTCGGCCAGTAGAGCTAAAAACAAAAAAAACGGTAACTGTTATCCCATTCCAACTTAATCCCTCCCCTTACTCCCCTCAAGAAAAAGGCTATGGAAAACTTGGTGGAAAATGAAGAAATTGCTTGTTTCAAGCAATTTCTTCATTTTCTCACCATGTTTTCTATCACAAAAGACATAAAAAACTAAATTCCATCCACTTGAAATTGTTGTCTGCAACTTCTTTGAATTTGGACCAGTCTAAAATTTTGTTGTTAGAATGGGTTAAACTCCTGATTGTTGTGGTAACATACCTGTGATTTACTTAAAGCCAGTCTTGTTGACTTTTCTTCTTTACATTTCTTGAAAACTTTGGCAACATCCTGAGAACAAAAATAATTTCAATTAACCCTTGTCATGCTGCATAAAAATACTTTTTTTATTTGCAATTCAATCAAAGGGCTGGAAGCAATGACAGACTCTGATACTAGGTTAACCCTTGTCATGCTGAACCAGGAATATTCTGGTTTTTGCAGGAGGTGTAGACAAAGATCAGCTTTCACATACGTACAGTCTGATCCTGGTCTACACCTCCTGCTTGTACTTTTCCTGCCCAAGTTGTTTATGAAATTTATTTTCTTAAAGAAATATTGATTTTTAAACAATAAGTTCTATCAGTGCTTTCAGCCCTTTGATCTTACAGCAATTCAGTACGGTGATTTATACAGCTTGACAAGGGTTAATACTCCTTTTGTAAATAAACCCTTGTCATGCTGCATAAATTACCTTACTGAATTGCCCAAAAATCAAAGGTCTGATAGCACTGATAGAACTTGTTGTTCAACAATCAATATTTCTTAAGAAACAATTTCGTAAACAACTCTAAAATATAGAAAAGTCACCATTGTCAAAGTTTGGGGTGGGCAATTATTAGAGGTTTATTTGGTACGGAGGTAGGTGATTAAAGTGGTATGTCGAATGAAGATGACCGGGGAATACAAAATAGTACGAAAATCATACATTTTATTTAGGGTGTATTTAAGATGTTTTAAAAGCCTACAGTCAATTTAGTTCTGCTCTTGGATCGGAATTTAAGCAGCCCAAAGATGGGGAATTAGAAATTCCACAACACAGCAACATAGTCGCAATGAACACATTGTATTCAAATGTCCACTAAGTTGCCTTCGCAATATCGCGTATCATCGTCATTTCTATATTCACAGGATAATTAAGATATACCTGTTACAAAATTCAAACCATTTTTGAAAGACATACTAAGGAAGTTCGACGTAAAGCTAGCTTCGATAACATTAGACTTGTACCCCTGTTGCTGTGGTCGATTGATGAAGCCGTGGCTTTGTTCAAGTAGTAAATAATCATAATTATAACGGAAACAAAAATTGGCAAATTCTAATACGACAAATTAGTTTTGGTAGTGTTGTGTCCCACACAGGGAAATTTTAGACTTGTCCAAATTGAAGGGAGTTGCTGACAACAATTCAAAGTTTATGACATTTTAGATTTTTTCAACTTTCTGGATAGAAAACATCGTGTAAAATGAAGAAATTGCTTGTTACAAGCAATTTCTTCATTTTACACAATGTTTCCCCAATTGTTTTTATTGAGGAGCGTCCAAAGGCGTCACTGAGTGGGAATGGGTTAACGTATGAGTAAGCGTGCCAGGTGTTCAACTCGACAATGTACAGACGTGTCGGTCACCAAGGAGATATGGAAGCTTTGGAATTTTCCCGACTCTTTCCATTTCCTTCATCATTGAAAATAGCAATCCTATTTCAGTGATAGAAAAGCACGAGGATAACTGTATATTTAAACCTATTAGCGTTAAAAACCTCGCACTTGATATGCATTTGTTAAATCTTTGGCCCTAAACAGGGAGTGTCCACGGCAAAGGTCCAGCTTTGCTCATTCTATGTTTCGTGTCTTTTTTACCTGAATCTCATAGGATTTCATTTAAATCTTTTCTTGGCTATTTCTCATGGCTGAGGTAAGAACTTGCAGACAATTTCTTTGTTATTATTAGCTCTCGGGATTTGTCCATTGAACATTAAACTTTTTGAATATAAATATGTTTATTGAATTAAAAATAACAATTCAATCTAAGAATTCCACGCCAGCAGACACGGACACAATTGGAGCTTTATGCACAACTATATTTCGGTGATATGGAAATAGATTGTTTGGTGTTTTTTTTGTTTTTTTTAGATCTACGAAATTCTTTATGACAGCCCTCAAATTTTTCTCTCCGTCCACAGCTAGTCTTTAATTGATCTTGACAAATTAAAATAACAGAGTTAAGCAATATATCAAAATTAGTCTAGGCAAAGCAAGTCGAATGACAGATAATTAAGAAGTCACGACGATGATTTTTTTTTATGTTTTGATAGGAATACATTGTTTACCTTATAGACTCAAAATCAGATATTATCTAAATTAATCCAAAAAATGTCAATTAATTATGGGTTAATTTTCGATCAAAGAAGGGGGTGAGCGATTATTAGAATCACCTACTGTTACTGAAAATCAGCGGAAAATGGCCACACTTTTTGCAGTATTTTAGGGGATGGGCGTTTATTAGAATATGGGCGACTATCAGAATAAATATGGTAATTCAAAGGGTATCACAAGAATACACTCTCTGCAGGTTCACTTGGAGATTCTAGATGCCAGATATCAATACTCTAGGCTTTCTGAATTCAAATAAGATGATTTTCAAAATTTTCATCTATTTTTCTATGTTAAAGAAGGATGCGCCAGGGCAGAACTCAAATATGACCCAAGGGGCATCATATGAACAAAATTGATAAAGGTCCTCTATGAGATTATGCATTTCAAACATCAATGTTCTTGGCTTTCTCATTTCAGAGGAAAAGCTTTGAAAAGTTTTTCTTATTAGTTTTATTATAAAATGGGGTGCACAAGGGCAGAGCCCAAAAATGAAACTTCATTTGAACAAATTGATAGATGTGCCCTAAGAGGTGCTGCATACAATATATCAAAACTTCAGTTGTCTGGTTTCAGAATTTTTCTTCTTTGTTTTAATTTAAGATGGGGTGCACCCTGGCGGAGCCCAAATATGACGCAAGGGGTATTATTTGAACAAACTTGATAGATAACCCATTGGAGGTGCTGCATACAAAATATCAAAGCTCTTGGAAAAGCTATATACCTCATGTTTATCACATGAAATATTAAAATTTCCTTTTCTACAATAACTTTGGTAGAGTTTTATCCAAGAAACATCACATCAAGTTTCAGCCTAATGAAGGAAAACTTTTTGTAAAGAAATTGTGGATGGACAGATTGTTGTGCATGATTACAAAAACTCACCTCGAGCATGTTAGATAAAAACTTAAATATGATTACCATAATGTCAGGATGATAAAATTTTAAATATCTCATTTTTCTTGGTAGAAAATGAATCAATGTGGAAAATTTTAACAAGCCATTTCTTCATTTGAAACATAGATTTCCTAGTCTCTTCTCTAGAGGTATGCAAGTATACACCCTTCTCTCCTCTTCCACCCCACCCCCCCCCCCAAAGAATGGAATAAAATATTTAATAAATTACCAGATCAGCTTTGAGAGGATTTTTACGATTTTTCAGTGGATTTTTTGGCTTTGGTTGCCCAGGCATCTGCAGAAATACTGATTTGACAACATTGCTTGGTTGTCCGGCAGCAGCATTTCCAGTACCCTGTACTGTACACTTGTCCTTTTTGTCCTGAAAATATACAAGAGGATATTCCATGAGTAGTCACGAAATACAATTTTGTTTCTATGGTTCATCTATATTTTCTAATAAAAGCAAGGCAATAACCTGAGTGTACACTAAATATTTCATTTGTTAAAAGTCATTGTTCAGAATTAAGATGATAAAAACAAGGCTTTGCATGGTATCATTGCAAAACCTTGAGTGGTTATTGAATTTTTGAATTCTGAAATGCCAAAAGCCAATGAAATATTTAAGTAAATGAAATATTACAATTAAAAAGATTTGAAAATACATGGTAGTGTATATAAAGTAAGTGCGATGCTTCTAGCCATCAGCTTTTTTGTTTATTGTGGTCAATTATCAATATGATACAACAAATGGGTGAAATACACACACATCAGCACAACTGCTTTGCAAAAGTCAACATATTGATTGCAGTGGGTCCATGCTCAGGGAAGATGTGATTACCATGAAAAGTTTATGTCTATCTAAAATAAAAAAGTATAGACCATGATAAGCCTACACATATATGCAATCTGACTAAGTCTAGCTAATCTACTCATCCATTTTAACCCTTTCCTGTTTTTCAAAATCTTAGACCAGTCAAAATTCAAAGATTTTGCAGATGACAATTTTTAGTTAATTTTATTTGAAAAATAATATATATGCATGGCAGAAAAAATTGTGTAAAAAGAAGAAATTGCTTGTTACAAGCAATTTCTTCTTTTTCCACAATGTTTTCTTAAGTATATAAACACAGGGACATAAAAACCAGGGTTTGAACAGGAAAGGGTTAAGCCAGAGTTATTTGTGAAATTGATTTTCAAAAGAAATAATGACCCACAACTAGAACTTTCATCCCATTAGTCTTATAGCAATTTTATTCAGTGTAGCATGCAGTACTTATAGACAAAGTCTATCCGTTCAGAGAAAAGGTTCTGAAACACTGAATGGGTTGACTTTGTCTATATATAACTACAAATAGTCACATGTCTGTCTGGAGGTTTCCTAATTTAAATATCACTAATAATTATCTCAACTGAAACGTCACATTACTCTCCCCTCGGAGAAGACTCCTCCCCAGACTGGCCTGGGAGATCTGTGGGTACGGCCATTCAAGTCTGGCAATTGCCTTGCTCCCACTGCTTCAAACAAATATAATGTGCAGAGCTGATGGACAAAGCCTATCCAATCAGAGAAAAGGTTCCTAAACCTTGAACGGGTTGACTTGGTCTATATACAGTAAAACTCCTCCTTACGACCACCCCCGAAATACAGGCACCCCCATATTACGACCAAATTTTGACAGAATTCAGTATCACCTATAGCTGATACACTATTTTGAACCCCACTTCAAATGACCAGTAACTTCACACCTGAGACCTACCACCCGAATATCACACTTGAAAAAAGCGATACTAATTATGCATCTTCAATACAATATTGGATTTTTGATTATGTGATATCGAGCCCTTATTATGTTAGGCGTTACTTTTATGAAAAAGATTAAAGAGGCTGATCACTTTTAGAAATTATAGCCTGTTGAATTTTCAATTGTTATTTGTATATGTCCAGTGTTTTGACTCGAGTAATGAAGTCGAAAGTGAAGAGGTAGGCTATCCTAGAAGTAATGATTGGTTTGTTTATGCTGTTCTGAGCAATTAATTAGCAATTTAAATTTGATTTCAGCTTTATTGATGTTTGCTTTTCGCATTATAGTAGATATGTATTGACATTTTGACACTTTGAACCTGTACCTACGAACAAATAATCTGAGGTTGGACTTCTGAATCAGATAAAAATGGAGAAGAGAGAAAGTAGAATATATCAAAGATTGTAAATTTGAAAATGATACAAGATTCTCTGTAATGAATATTTTAACAGTTTTATTTTTTATATACTTAAGTATAAATTAATTAAAATAATGAAGATAAACTAAATAGGAATTACTTGACAACAGTCAAACAAACAACCAAACCTCAGTATAACGACCAACCCACAATAAAGACCACTTCCAAAAAGTACCGCAAGTAGTCGTATTAGAGGGGTTTTACTGTATAACTACAAATAGTCACATGTCTCTCTGGAGGTTTCCTAATTTGCATATCAGTACAAATTACCTCCCCTGATGCATCAGATCATGACAAGGGTTAGACTACTTCCCTAAAATCTGAGCATTGGGTACTCAGTGGAATAATTTGACAAAACAATTCAAATACATACCAATGAAATAGAAATTTTATGAGAAATAATGATTTTAGAATCATGTAACCCCTCTTCTCTAGACCTCAGATATTTGTGGGTTATAAAACTACTATGAAATGATTGGATACTGATGACTATGGCTCATTCACTCATGTTTCCTGTGTCATCCACAAATACTTGAGAAATGAGAATGAAATCAAGCTTATACAGGAAACCAATCATTAAAGAAAACTATTTTTCTAAACACTTCAAAATGATAGTAAAGTAACAGGGAATCTTTTTTCAAACAAGAGCAAATCATCGGTATTCAAACTGTATTTACTAGGTTTTGAAGACCCACCAATGAAATGTATTATCAGTTTTGCATCTAATTCATGTGTTTTCTTATAATAGTGGGTAAATAAACGAAACAGTGGTTTATCCATGCAAAACTATCTCAAAGTTTTGCTAAAAATAGGGCCCTACTAATAAACATGCAATAATCTCAGTATTTGACAGCATTGCCAGTATTCAAGGGTTGATTATGCCTTTTTGGACAGCTAGACTCTTACTTTCCAGTCACTAGTTCTAAAATTCAAAGATGTATAGATAGTGAAACCACTCATTTTCTATCAGCCTATTTACTATCAAAACATTTCCTTTTCTATTTCAAGTTGAAACTTCAAATTTTTGAACACGTATTTTTTCTTTTTTGGTTATTTTTCTGGTCAGCAGAGTTGTTTACTTTGGATGTTCTGTCCAATTGAAATTTAACAAAACAGATTTCCTGATTGTCTGTGACTTAGGAGGGTGTCGAAGCTGTACTAGAGACATAAGAACTCAACCCGGGCCCAAAAATCTATGTCATCATTAATCTTCTCTTTTATTGCCAAGGACACAGTAAAAATGTTGAAAATAGTCTTACAATACCTTGCTTATAAACATGTACATGGGGTACATTTGCACAGTGTAACGCAGGGAACCGTAATTCCTTACAAGAAAGTCATGGAAGTCGGATTCTCCCCAACATCATTTTTAAAATCATAATAATAGGTTACTGGTACGTATTTGGGCCCACTCATTTAATTTTTTCTGTGCCATGGGCTATTTTGAGTACTAATGGCATAAGGGCGTGTCCAATCAGAACCCTTCACAGCCCCCAAAAATGACAAAAATTTCCACTTACAACCACTAGATTTTCAAAAAATTTTGTAGGTGGTTTATTCATGGCATTCTATGTGATCAGACCTTAACCCATTCCCACACAGCTAAATTTTAGACTGGTCCAAATTGAAAGAAGCTGCAGACGACAATTTCAAGCTTATGTAATTTTAATTTTTTTCGTCTTTTGGGGTAGAAAACAATGTGGATAATGAAGAAATTGCTTGATACAAGCAATTTCTTCATTTTCCACAATGTTTTCCAAAGATCTTTAATTGCGGGGCGTAAAAAGGAGGGCTTGAGTTGGAATGGGTTAAAAGACATTCAATATCAGATATATGCTTATTTCTCAAGAACAAAATGTCAAACAGTCAACTGACCATATTAGGAAATCATAATCAGGTATAAACCTTAAAAAGCATTTTCTGTGTAATTACTTCAAAATATAAAGTCTATATACAGAAGATGAAAAGAAATTACCTTCATATTTTGCACAGCAGTATAGGTATGAAAAAAATAAATTTGGCCTTTAAAAATATTTTGATTGGAATCGATATCAAGGGTAAGGTTCAAAGCTGTCTTTTTTAGATGGAAAAACTAAAAATACTTGATGTTCATTTGAAAGGAAAAAACTATCAACAATACTAATTATTCAACTGACAAACACAGAAAGAATATGACTATTTCTGGCCAATTTCTACAAAAAAATTCAAGTCACCCTGCAACTGTCATCCTCAGAAATTTAGGATATTAATTCAGGTTCATTCTTAATTCATCCAATCATTCAATACCTTTTATCTAAATTTGAAAAGTAACAAACCTAATTAGTTATCTCTTAATTTGGATACATGTTATCACTTTCATATAATTTGAGCTTTAAAAACAAGAGCCTTCAGAGACAGATTATGCTCCCCGAATACAGCCCAGTATGAAATAAATGGGGTAAAAGGGGTTCGGACAAACATACAGTGGATGCAGCTGCTATATGCTTTTCCTTTCAAAGACATGCTTTATCTTAGCATATAGCCTTGAGCTGTGACCTTGACCCTGAGGCTATCTGAAAATTGGTTTCAAATGGCATCAGGGGTTGAAAAATTTCTTCAAACCTACTAGTCCTGTAGGACTAGTAGCTCTGAATTTCTACTCGCCCTTAAGGCAACCCAACTCGCTCTAAAGATGAAGAAAATTACTACCCACTACTTTTACTTTGACTAATCTCCGGGGAATTAAGGCCAATGGCCAAATGTGTATAATTGCTCAAAGGCTTGTACATAGGGTTAATTATGTCATTGAGACTGACACATTGCCAAATTTAATTACAGTTCTGATTGACAGCAAATCAGATGAATGAAATGCACTCATTGGTTGGCGGGTCATATCAATTTTGTATTGAGGGCATGACTTGGTTTAGGGATGACTCGATCAAAATTCTTAAATGACGGCTATCAGTATATACATCAGTAGACCTCTTTCAACACACATAAATTGGCTCTCTATAACAAAAGTGTTATTAAACTTGCCACCATTTGCCTTTTCTTGATGAGTATAATTGCCGAATTTGTGCATATTTCCCTATACTTCTGTTGACAGTTTAAGTCAGTTTCTAATCCCTGAACCGCTACCCAAATCCTTGCTAAAACACTGAATCAGCATTTATGGGTAATAAGAAGGATATTCTGATGAGCTGTTGATGGTAACAGTGGTAGTTTGTCAAAATTTGACAGAAATTTCAAGAATTCTACTGTCCGAAAAGCAGACAAACTATTTCTTTTTTGTTCAATCATACTCAAGAATGTTCAACCTTAAACCAATTTTTTTAAAATTACAGATGTCTACATTATTCTTTTATCAAATCAAGCATATTATATAAGGCTTATTACTATTTCCTTCTCTCTTTTTTCCCATCAAAGTCTCACTTTTCTTATCAAAATACTGAAACCACTGATTGAAGACGAGTAAACACATTGTAGGTGTATAACTACATTCAGGGGTTGAAAAATTTCTTCAAACCTAGTAGTCCTGTAGGACTAGTAGCTCTGAATTTCTACTCGCCCTTAAGGCAACCCAACTCGCCCTTAAAGATGAAGAAAATTACTACCCAAAAAACGATCGGATGTCCGATGTTCCAGCGATGAGTTTTAAAACAGACGAATTTTATCTAGATCGACGTACTTTCGCTTTGCAATACACATTACAGTGATCAATCAAGCGTTTAAAGATACAGAATACTATGCAGGCTACACTGGAGATCCTGTCTATACATTATCGTGTATTTCGACATGGTCTCCAGTTTACAAATCAAGCGTCTATGAAGATTGATCAACATAAACAAAACATAAAATTTTACAGTGAATAATATTGTTTCCGACATGAAGTTGTTTGAAATAAATACTTTTTTTTTCGATCCTTTATTTTTTCCCTCATTCACCGTGATTCAAGTCCTAAATTTGCACTCGCCCCGTCGGACTAGTTCGTCCTCAAATCTACTCGCCCTACTGTATTTTCTACTCGCCAATGCGAGCGGGCGAGTGGATTTTTCAACCCCTGACATTCATTCATTCAAGACAAAATTATGAATGAATGACCATGTTTACAACCTGTTTAATATGTCTATTGTTTATTTTACAACAAATAAGTTAAGAAAATATATGTGCAGTGAAGAAATTGACCTTGGAGCTTTCTGAAAATTTGTTTAAAATGGATACATCTACTCATAATAGAGAACAATTGTGCAATGTTATTTCCAAATCAATCAAGAATTTCAGAAGCTATATACCGGACATGCTAAATTTCTTATATACACCGGACATGCCTAGTGTCTTAAAAACTATCTAATTTTTCAAATCAATCTTCTTACATTTAGAAATGCTTTAATGATATATTATTTCTGTCATTACTGTATTTTTAGAAAAAAATGTAAACCAAATATATGCAAGATTTGAACTGGTCTCATTTCCCTTGCAAAATGTCAGCTTTCATAGACTATTGCAAGAATTATATGATTTAACCCGTTCCAACACATTGCATTGCTTGCTATAAGCACTTTCTTCATTATCCACAATGTTTTCTACCCAAAAAACCAAGATTTTTAAAATCTTATCAACTATCAATTGTTGTCTGTAACTTCTTTCAATTTGGAACAGTCTAAAATTTTGTGGACTGGTAATGGGTCAATACATTGAATGATTATGAACTGATTATATTTAAGCATACTCTCCCTACAGAGGGTCTTACTGACTTGAACAAGAAACTCGTTCTATTGCAAAATCATATTTTGCAAGGCTGGAAGGGTTCACTTTTAAGATTGAGGAGTCACCTTTGCCATAGAATTTTAGGAGTCATTACAACAAAAAGAACCTGTTCTGACCCTCAATGAGACCCCTTTGGGAGAAATTTCTAAGGATCAAAATAGAAAATGTTCAGATTTTTGAGGGTCAAAACCCTGGTTTAAGAGTCAAACATGAGCCCTGAGCCTGGTAGGTGTGTAAAATTAAGAAGTGTTGTTATTTCAGTCACTTACCATAACAAGCAAATATGCTGATGTAAATTTTAGTGGACTTCGTAGGTGACCATCAGTGTTATCCTGTTTGGAAAACCCAGTAGGATGTTACTTTATTTAGAAAGAAGTAATGCCCAGTTAGGTTCAATTTATTATTTTTCAAAACCTGTCTCCACAAAACAACCAAAAATGGCGTAATACAAAGATTCTATTTAGTTCATAGAACATGTAAAGACTCCTCTTGAATACGAAAACACCTATCAATAACCCGCTTACAGCCCCGGGGGACCAGAGTATCATGATTTTAGCTATTTTGAATTTTTAGCTATTTTGAAAGAGTTCAATATACTGATGCTTCATGCAAAATATAAAGGCTCTATGCCTTCTGGGTCAGGAGGAGAAGATTTTAAAGATTATTTTAAAATTTCACTTTTGTTGCCATGGCAACCAGAAATTTTAACAGATTTCAATTCTTTGAGCTATTTTTAAAGGGGATCACCCAAAGAACATTTCTGTAAAAATTTGGTTCCAATTGGCCCAGCGGTATGGGAGGAGATGTTGTTTAAAATTTGTTCGTAATGTCTATATAAACCCACGCCTCCTTAAGCTCTGCCCCTGGGACCTGAGGATCATGATTTTAAAGGGGATGGCCTAAGAAACATTTCTGCCAAATTTGGTTCAAATTGGCCGAGCAGTTTGAGAGGAGATGTCGTTTAAAAACCGTTCTCTATGTCTATATAAACCCCTGCCTCCTTAGGCTTTGTCTCTGGGGACCAGAGGATCATGATTTTACCTATTTTGAAAGAGGTCAATATATTGATGCTTCATGCAAAATATAAAAGGCTCTATGCCTTCTGGGTCAGGAGGAGAAGATTTTTAAAGATTATTTTAAAATTTCACTTTTGTTGCCATGGCAACCAGAAATTTTAACAGATTTCAATTTATTGAGTTATTTTAAAGGGGACCACCAAAGGAACATTTCTGCCAAATTTGGTTCAAATTGGCCTAACAGAGTAGATGTCGTTTAAAAACCATTCTTTATTTCTAAATAAACCCCACCCCCTTTGGGCTCTGCACCTGGGGACCCAAGGATCATGATTTTAGCTATTTTGAAAGAGGTCTATATACTGATGCTTCATGCTAGATGTCAAAGCTCTTTGCTTTCTAGGTCAGGAGAAGAATTTTCAAGATTATTTAAAATTTCACTTTTGCTGCCATGGTAACCAGAGTTGTGAATGGATTTCAATTCTTTTAGCAATTTTAAAAGGAGACAACCTGAGAAACATTACTGCAAAATTTGGTTCAAATTGGCCCAGTGGTTAGGTAGGTGAATATTTTAAATCGTTCTTTATTTCTATATAAACCCCATCCCCACTTGGGCTCTGCACATGGGGCCCCAAGGACCATGATTTTAACTATTTTGAAAGAGGTCAATATACTGATACTTCATGCAAAAATCAAGGCTCTATGCCTTCTGGGTCAGTAGGTTAAGATTTTTTAAGATTATTTCAAAATTTCATTTTTGCTGCCAGGACAACCAGAGTTTTTAGCGGATTTCAATTCTTTTAGCTACTTTCAAAGGGGGCCACCTAAGAAACATTTCTGCAAAATTTGGTTCAAATTGGCCCTGTGGTTTGGGAGGAGATGTTGTTTTAAAAATATTCTTTGTATCTATATAAACCCAACCCCTTGAGGCTCCACCCCTGGGGCCCCAGAGATCATGATTTTAGCTGTTTTGAAAGAGGTCAATATACAGATGCTTCATGCAAAATATCAAGGCTCTACGCTTTCTGGGTCTGGAGAAGATTTTTTAAAGATGATTTTTAAATTTCACTTTTATTGCCATGGCAACCAGAGTATTCAAAGGATTTCAATTATTTTAGCTACTTTAATGGGGACTGCCTAAGGAACATTTCTGCCTAATTTAGTTCAAATTGGCCCAGTGGTTTAGGAGGAGATGTTGTTTCAAAAAATGTTGACGGACACCGGACCACGGTCAGACGCCGTACAAAAGGTGATCACAATAGCGCACTTCAGAATACTGTCAGATTGGAGAAATGTTCCAATCTAAGATCGAGTTTATTCTGAGGCACCATTGCCATTGGGGGGTGGGGGGAGTGCATAACATATTTTGACTCTTGGGATTTCAATTTTGACCCTTGAAAATTTTTGCCCACAGGTAAATGACTTTTGACTTTTGGGTACTAGTGAAAACTCTGATGTTAGAAGTAGAACTTATTTTACATTCAATGAAGACAAAATTACAAATTAATGAAGAGCATTATTCTGTTAGAATAATACTCGTCATTAATTTGTAATTTTGTCTTTATTGACGCGTTGTTGATTTTATAGTCGATACCTGTCGGTAGTTAGTCGGATCATGTGACTTTTTAAAAGGATATATATAAAGTGTAAATTTGACAATTAAAGGTGACCGCTGACCACATACGACAGATTACTACTATTCATAGTAATTCTAGAGAGCACATTGCATGGGCGGACCTGGGATGGCCATTATACGCAGATTGACCGATATTCTCAGCTGACCGCTAACACAGTTTTGACTGTATCTTGCAGAAAAATTGCTAAAAGTTAAGAACAAGTAATTTATTGCTGAGTGTGACATTTCCAATAATTTATGCAAGTTTAATTAAGAGGCAAAGGTTCAAACCTCTCTTTGCAATTGTCAGCCCGATTAGCTCAGTTGGTGGAACACTTGACTTCAAACCTCAAGATCACGGGTTCGAGCCCTGGGCTGACCATATCTACTAACAAACTAATTGTCTTTCGGATGAGACGTTAAACTGAGGCCCCATGTGATGTGCTATCCACGGAGCATGTTAAAGAACCAGCCGGAGCTCTATGCAGTTTCGTCCTGTATCCTTGCACTATCCCCTGTAACAACTAACTGTCTTCTGGGGGCGTCGCTCATATGGGCATGTGTTACGGTAGCTACGATAAATAAACGGAAATACACACAGTCTTAGCAAAAAATCCGAAAGCTACTTGCTCATAGCTTATGATGTTTAGATTTTATAAATGCATTAAGGATTCATGTTTCACTAATAAAAGTGCTCAAACAGCTTTCAATGAGTCAATTTGGCCCCTAAAATTCCCAGTAATGGCTAAAAAACTATGTAAGATACTGTAGTTGTTTTTTTAACAGTACATCATTGCTAGTGAATCAACATAAACATGGAATAGACTGTTAACAGTTTTAAACAATTTTCAATTTCATACTTATTATTTGCCATTTTTCATTTTTTACCCCTTCAAAAACAATTCTGACTCCTATAATTTCATTGTTGACCGTTGTCATGCTGAATAAAATCCTCTAAAGAATTGCATTAAATTCAAAGGAGTGACAGCAATGGATGCAAACAATGTGGGTTGACAATTCTTTTTAAAATTTACAAGAACTCTGGGTTAAAAGGGACAAGCTGGATATGTGCAGGCTGATCTTTGTCTTTACCTCCTGCCAAAACAGTAATATTAAGGGTTCAGTATGACAGGGGTTAAAGAGTTAATAACTCCTAAGTTTCATAGGCTAGCACAAGCCCTAGTACTAAACAGACATCAAGGATGCAATTCATGTATGTGAAGCTGTTGGAAATGAGATAGGTTAATAAACTAACCTTTCCAGAGTCCCTAAATCCAGCTGATTCCAAGGAATTTGAAAGTTCATCCATGCTTGGATCCATCTCATTTCCTGAATTAACATCATCTTGTTCTTGGGAGGACGTCATTCTGTTGGCTCCTTGTTCATGAACAGACATCTTACTGTGTCCTGCTATTGGAATTTCCTTTTCCCCTGTAAAGTCAGCTAATCTTGAGGCTACAGCATCATTTCCCTTTTTCAAACTTCTTTTAGAAATAGACATGTTCATTAACACATTCTGAGAGAACACTTGTCACTGTTTGCCAAAGTGGAGTTTGTCGAAAAAGATTCATTTGTCTGTGTTAATTTTCAACTCATACTTAGTTAAGAATTCTTAAATGAATAAATTAAAAGCAGATGCCAAGACACAAAATTGTTTATATTTAATTGTGAAAGACACTCTCACATCTAGAAATAGTCACATTATCAACATAGTAAGGTCACTAGAGATTAGATTACTAATGTATTAAAATGGTATATTACCCTCCTTGCTCTTGAAAAAGTAACAGCCTATGCTAAGTGTTTGTTTTCCACTTGTGATCAAGTGTCAAAATGTTTTGGTATATGTTTAGACCACTATGTAAAGTGTGATTGGCACAATATTATGTGTACTATCAATCAAGATTCCAGAGACACGAACTGTATAGAACATTTAATGAATATCTTATCAATTCATGGGGTCATAAATGTATAACAGGCTCTAGACTCAAGAGACCTTACTCTATATTCATTTGGTACAAGCGATCAAAGTGATAGGTGAGCGAAATGTAAAATATTTCTTGTAGTCAGCTGACCACACGTTTTAGTAGTAAGTTGACTTTTCTTCGTGTCCAAATCGAGGCTATGACACACTTATCAGCAGGGAATTCTACACGGTCATTTGATCTGAAAAGAAAAGTGATTTTGCGTGTAATGCGACCTCCGACGACGAAGAGCAATGTCATAGGAAATGAATAATAAATTAACTTTTTGCATGATTAGCTTGAATTACGATCAGCCTTTTGAAAGTTGCAAAAATCACTGATTTGTATCAATAACATTGATTACTTACTTTTAGTTTTTAACTGCGCATCTGGTCTGCGCAAGTGAATTAATCGGAAATGACGTAAAACCAATCGTTTACTGACAAGGATAAGTAAAGACATGTGCAAAAGTTATGCAAATATCGCAAATTTTTAAAATGACAATGTAAATGTTTTTTCTCTAAAGGCCAATAAGATGATAGCTTAACCTTTCGAAGTGAAAAACAATAATAGTAGACCAGGTTCTGTAGTTAAACAGTGGCAACAAAATACACCACATTTTTTAAACAATACATATAGAGTTGATACATATATATTATGGTTTCTATATGAATTCCTACATTCAAGACTGAGAAAATTGCAATATTTTGTTAACCTTTGTTTATATACAAAACACGATCACATTTTGTGAAGTCTATTTTCCAGAATTGATTTACCTTTCCAGTGGCGGATAAATGCGGATTCAACTGAATTCTCTCTCTTTCAGTTTCTTGGGTAAATTCAAGAGATATAACCAGAAAACGAACCTCAATTGGTAAGTTTGAACAACTTTGCAACACACTCTAATATATTCGAAAACATATTTGGAATCTCTACTCGGTCTACAATTCCGCACTTTCTGTCCTCTTGACCTAAGACCGAATGACAAACCGCGTGACCATTAAAGATCGAGAAATAGACAGAATGTGGAGAGAGAGAGAGAGAGAGAGAGAGAGAGAGAGAGAGAGAGAGAGAGAGAGAGAGAGAGAGAGAGAGAGAGAGAGAGAGAGAGAGAGAGCCCAGCTACTAGAATGTATAGAAGATTGAAATAAATCAATAGAAGATCACAATGAAATAGATATCATATATATATGCCCTATAAAGCGGCATTCGATAAAGTACCCCATAAAAGGCTGCTTAAAAAGTATGGAACGTAGGACTCGGGAGTAACATTTATAACTGGATGGAATTATTTCTGAAACACAGAAAACAAAGGGTAGTAGTTAAAAATTGCAAATCTCGGTGACAAGATGTCATCTGTCGAGTGCCGCTGGGAAGTATCCAAGGACATTTACTATCCTTGATATTCATAAATGACCTCCCCGGAAACATGAACTGTCCGACAAAATTATTCGCTGGCGATACGAAAATTTACAGGACACCTGAAGATGAGAACAATCTTCAAGACAAGATTTTCAATGCTTGTATTTGGCAAATAAGTGGAAGATATTCATAAAAAAAAATGAATTAATAAAATAAAAAATGTAAATTCCTACAAATAGGAAACAGAGAAGCCGGAAAGTTTTTCATGATAGACAAAAGCAATATAATAATTAAAATAGAATCAACTGCTTATGAAAAGGACCTAGGAGTAATTATAGATTTGTCTTCATCTTTTATCAACACATTAACACCAAAGTCACTACCCACAAACAGAAATCTCGGCATTATCAAAAGAACGTTTACATAAATTGATAAAATGATGTTCAAACATCAAAATAAAGCCATGGTACGTCCCCACTAAGAATATGCGTCTGTGATCTGGAACCCGGGGTACAAAAAACACACAATCTTGAATGAGAATGCTATGAATAGAGCTAACAGAATGATGAGGAATACTAGACACCTATCTTATTCTCAAAGATAGAAAAAAAAATAGGAAAACGAACATTAGAATTTAGACGTCAAAGAACTGGCATTATCCAAATTTATAAAATAGTCAACAAAATTGATGAAACCCCGACAGATATCTTAGAATGGGAAGATCCTCGCAAACCAGGGAAAATCGTTATAAGATATACAAGTATAGATTTACTAATGATGAACGGAAGTATTGTTTCAGCAATAGAGTAGCGAACATATGGAATAAACTTCCAGACTTGGTAGTTGACGCGCAACCAGTCTAAACTCATTTAAGTCTAAACTAAATTCTGAATGGAAACCCTCCAACAAATTCGCACAATACTGTTATGAATAGTAACGTAATACTACCAATAATGTTATGTTTCCATTCCTAGGCCTATACAAATATAAATATTAAATAACCAGTTACCACCCCAAATATTATCAATTATTAATGATATCAATATTTTATATGCCAAATTTCCTAGGTGTGACTGACTGCAGTGTATAGGACTAACATATAAGTTACTTGTTTCTGCTTTTGTAAAATATTGAACTATAGACAAGTCGAATTATGGAGGTATTAATAACAAAAATCTCAAGTAACAAAAATAGCCAATAAGTAGAGTAGAGGGCATTGTGGAGAAAGAAGATGTTGCTAGTCACATGGCAGTTTATCCTTTTCTACAACGTTTTTCCCAAAAATAATAAATGAAATATGAACTGAACTAACTTAATGATATTAATTATCTAGTTATCAATCTCTCCCATTGTATCTCTAAATGACAATAAATAAGAATAGTGCTTTTACTATAGTCACTAGGCCAACTTCAAGGCAAAGGGACAGATGCTTTTATTAAAATATTATATATGTGTAGAACAAATATATATATAGAAAACTATAACATAGAAAAAAAATCAATCAATGAACAATTATTAAAAAAACTATTAGTCATGTAAATATAAAGTATCAAGTATCAAGTTTTTAACACAACAGAAATAAATGTTGTTAATAAGTTATAACCTGGACACAGCAACGACTATACAGTAACTAACCAAGTCTAAACCTAGGATTAAGCTTAAGCTCAAAATTAGGACACTTAAGAGGTTAAAACGAACCATTCGTGTTACAACCATCAATATCGGATAACGGGCTAGATGCGATCGGTGTTAGAAATAAGTGCAAATGGACACAAGAATTTGTGATTACGAACTGTGAACCAGAGTGCCGATTTAGGATTAATACCCATACATCAAGTGACAGATAGACTTCCATAAGGACCAAAAGAAGCTAACGCTAATGTACTATGTGCACCAGGCCTCAAATACTTTATTTACTTTATGAACTAATATAACTTGAAAAAGATACCAGTTATCATCGAGTCAGCAACACTATAGGAACGGAAGAATGCCTTCGAATTCACGGCTTTTAAAAGCTTTAGCTTATCTATCATTTAATAGTTATCAATTCGTTCATTTATGTATTATCTTATTCGTTATTCTTATTCATTTATACCACCAAGAGACCATGACAACAGAAAGACCCGGCTACACCAACAACAATACGTAAATTAATAACTGAAATGACGCCATGTGCGCAGGAATAGCTGACATTCTATTTCCGAAGGGAATGACGTAGATAACACCGTTTTCGAAATGATCTCGTATTGATTGCGCCTGATTTTCATCATTATTTTTTTACAATACTTCTTTAAAAACGTTGGCCATTGACCCAAGATAGCTCAAATGAATAAAACACATTTAGACCGAATTGCGTCAGATGAGATTATACTTACCAAGCATTAGTGATCGAGACATTCTGGTTTGAGAAAAGAAAATAATTTAGAATTTATCTTACTTATTTCTATGTGAGATAGGAAGCGCCCAAACAAAGCAAAAATATGAGAAAAAGGGTATCACATAAACACATTTTGTAGAATTATCTGGGGTTATCAATGCTCTAGGCGCATTGCTTTTAGAAAAGAATTGAAAGATTTCCAGATATATGAACTTTGTAGAAGTCCACTCTCAGGTTTTAATATCACAAAGTAATAAATTGTTTCAGATTTTTAAGATTAAGATTTTTTTATTCCCTTTATGCCAGTTTTAGTGCAACTTGAAAAGTGTGTCCACGCGGTATCCAAATAGGCAACACACAAAGAAACTCACACACCAAACATCCTGTTTTATGAATTCTTGTTTAAAAGAAGATGATACTAAGCATTCGCTTCGTGGTTTTTATGTAAATTAATCTGTTCCCATGTGAAGCCAAAATATATCGATCTCTAACAATTCATCACCACAGAAACCATGTAGAATTTCTCTAGGAGATTATACAAACCAAAAATCCTTCTTGTTTCACAAACTTTGTAAAGCATTTAAAGGCCGAAAACAAAATGAAGTTATTGAGAACATTAAGCTGTGAATTAGACCTGCTTCAAACTATTACAAGATCACTTTCTATTTCTCTGTGGTACAACCTCTGACCATGAAACTGCCATACTCTGTAATGAAACGAGTCGCTTGTTCCCTTGATGATAGATGTACACTCTGCAAGCCACATGGCTTAAAATGAAATGACAATCGTTTGAGAAGAGAACATACAGCTAAAGTCGGCGTGTAAAGTTAGGGTGTCGTATTATCTATAATAGCCTTACAACACAATGTAGCCTGGCAAAATCTGTCAGCGTATGGACGTGTAGCTCGTATTTTTCTTTCTGGATTGATAACCGTCTTTGCATGACATGACCCTATACCATATTGAAGTGACAGCTGCAAATATAATTATAATAATGCTAAAATAATTATAAAGAAATGAAAATATAAAAAATGTGGCTCACAGTAACCATGCGGTCCTCACATGAAGTTGTTACATTCTTCAGGTTATGGATTGTCTGCATAGAGCAGCCAACCTGTCGAGCCACTTCAGAACTTCCAGTTCCGCACGAGTATACTATTGCACGACTGTAAAGCTTCTGTATCAGACGTGTTTTACGGTTAATAGCCCAAGATACAAGCAAACATACTACGTATAATTCTCTTGACACAAGTGAAAATGTTGACAGAATACGATAGATGTAAGATTGTCTACCAGACAGAAGTTTAATGAAAATATCAAACAGTAATTGTATAAACGTCATAATATACGTGTATATAAAATTGTTAAAAATAAATTAATAAAAGAAATGAATTCAAAAATAAAAGTATATAAATAACAATGAAAAAGAGAAGGAAAGATAGTCTTAATTTACAAAGAGTACATTACTATCTGTCAGTACTAGGACAAATGGATATGTAAATAATATATTAAGATAGTGAAAACAGCAACAACAATAAAAACAAAACAAAAACAACAACAACAACAACAAAAGAAGAAGAAAATTAGAAAAAAAAAAAACACACACACACACACACACACAAAAAAAAAAAAAAAAAAAAAATCAAACACAAACAATGGGGATATGTGCATATAACAAATGACAATAAAGTAATAGTATAAGAAAATAACCTTTTCTAAAAGTGGCATAGAAAAGACTTTTAGGTTACCTCCACTCCACAACAGAACTGGACATTCTATAACTAATCAATCATCTTTGCTTGTTCACAAAATATTTAGCTAATTTAGCTGTACTATACGCGCAAGTACCTCAAAAGGCAAAATTATTCTCCTTGAGTCCATAGTCATCTCGCATAATGTGGGACCTAAAAATACAAAGTCATCTTCAAATTAGCAGGATATCACAATAAAGGAGTTATGTTCAACTAAGAGACACAATTTGGAGTTTTTGGGAGATGATCATATGGGCACAAGCAAAATTTTAAACCTATGGACCAATTAGTTTTGGATATAAATGTTTGAACGATATACTTTTTTAACCTTTGTAAAATTCGGGATCCCACAATATAGGACTATTTTTCTAGTGAATTAGTTCTCTGAAGTTTTTTGTTAGAGGGTCATAAGTTGACGATCTATAACAAAAATGACAACTCTAGGCCTTGCTTATGGGAAAAAGAAGATTTTTAAAGATTTCCATCTCTATTTCTCTGTATACTCCAGGATCCCACAACATGGGCCTCATTTCATAGTAGAGTAATTCATCAAAACATTTTGTGGACAAAATGGATAATATATACCAAATATCAAATATCTAGTTTGTTTTGTTTTAATGGGGTTTTACGCCGCTTTCAACAATCTTTCAGTTATATCGCGGCGGCTGGAGCACCTAACAATGGAATCCTGGTATTTCTCACACCAGTACTACCATTACATCCTTTCCTAGCCTCCAGCTGCTATCCCACATAGGTCTACGATTATCGACCTATTGGTGAGAGACAAATAGTCGGAAAGGATGAGTGCCGCCGTCGGGGATCGAACCCGGGACCTCTAGATTGACAGTCCGACGCGCTACCAACTGCGCTATGACGGCGGCTATCAAATATCTAGCCCTTATGGTTTAGGAGAAGATTTTGAAACCGGAATTCTTCTTGGGTTTAATTCTTTAAAGTATTTTGAATGAGCTTTACCATATGGTTTGGTTAAGAATACATCGTAAGTTAAAGAGTAGAAAACATTTTTTGTTATTGTGAACGGATCGAAGGGTAGATGAACAGACCGCGGATGGAAGGACGGATAGCGGACGATGACCGATCAAAATAGCACTCCCTGCTCTAGTGAGCTAAAGATAATCCTTTGCAATTTCTTTTTTAAACGCCGTATTTATTCTAATTTGTGAGAAGTAATATTTTCGATATACATGTCCATAAAATTGTGTCTTCATTCCATTTCATTTTGTAATTTTTTTTGTTGACCTGAAACGGTTTTAAAAGTGAAAGATACCCAACAAGCTCCTATTATAATCATAGTAACACACACGCTTCTAATCGGTAACTGATTTCCCAAATAGTATTTGACCCGCCGTCATAGCGCAGTCGGTAGCGCGTCAGACTCCTAATCTTCAATCATGGGATGTCATGTGTCGAACCCCAGCTTGTCTCTCACCAATGGGTAGATACTCGTTAACCTAAGTGGGATAGCAGCTAGAGGCTAGGAAATGATGTAGTGGTAGTACTGGTGTGAGAAATACCAGGAATCCATTGTTAGGTGCGCCAATCGCCGCGATTTGACTGAAATACTGTTAAAAGTGACGTGAAACCACATTCATAGAATCAATCAATCCCAATAGTACGTGAGTGGTTTTCACCGGTTATATCCCATAATGAACGGTAAAAAGCCGACTGCTCATATGTAAGCTTTTGATCAGATGAAATGTGTCAAATTTTTGGAGGCATTTTTATCTTTTTGAGTATAGATAGTGTACTTATATGGACTGTAACTACTATGAGTCCAAAGGAATCAACTGGTCGAGCAGATAGGCTCTGTATATCGGCTGGGGCCATATAGAGTTTGCGGACAATTGTCATAAACTGGTACAGTTTAAATGTGTTAATCTGTTGTAGCACAGCAGAAAATATATGGGGCCATATAGAGTTTGCGGACAATTGTCATAAACTGGTACAGTTTAAATGTGTTAATCTGTTGTAGCACAGCAGAAAACATTGAGTACATATAATACCTTGTGAACTAAAATAGCATTTATAGGAGCGAATGGAAATTCCAAATTGATCATTCTGAATATGGACAATTAGACAAAGACCTTGTGTTCAGTTTCAGTTTCCATCAGTTTGTGTTGTACAACAATCATTTCCGAGAAGTTGTATTGGTTCGAAAATTGCAAGTTTTATACGAACATAAGATCTTTCCTGATAACGTTTATAGAAGCAGTTACATTTTAACGGTTTTTAAGACCGAAACTGATTACTACTATACTTGAATAATCGCTTATGATGGATTTCAGTATGTATGACTGCGAGTGGACGATCTTTAATAATGTTTTGACAAAGATTTGATAACTTCTCGACTCTACGTCAAAGACACAAAGAATGAGACTGCAACAATACAATATTAATGACGATTTCTAGAATTGGATTTCTTCCATCCGTAGAAATCTTTAATTTCTACATATATAGTTCCATAACATAAAGAAAAAAAAGAGATTTCTGTTGAAAGCCACCAGTTATCACGGAAGACTAAATCTATCTTATTAATTGTTAACTTTTGTGAAGCTATCAGAATTGTTATATACATATTCTATTTGTAGATACAATTTTACTAAACTATCCAACGGTTTACTTTTCAAATTTCTTCATACACACCCATAGCGATACACAATGATTTACTGTGTTATTTCTGTCGGTTTTAAAAATGAAATTCATTACTTTATTGAATGTAAATGGCTTAACATTGAAATGTAAATACAAAAATGTGTTAATTAATGAGTATCTTTTTGATATTTTGAAAACTTTTCCATAAAAATTATTATTACTATCATTCCTAAAATACGCAGAATAATGTATGCTTTTCAGCAAAAAAAAAAAGTGTCATCCGTGATATTTTCAAAAAGGCCACATATTTTCCATCAAGGTGCTGGCTATCGTTTTCTTGTTATCAGTTTAAGGTAAGCTTAACAAAAATATCCAGGAAATAATAGGTCACTGTGTCAGTTTTTGGTAAAGCTTCACATTTTCCAACACGATGCAACCTATTTTGGAAAGGACAAACAAATGAATTTTGTGTAATAGTTAAGTTAGAAAAAGGCAAACGGAAAAAACCCTGAAATTTTATTAAAGCATTTTCAGGGAGCAATAAAAGTAACGCGAGAAAACAACATTCGACAATCCTCGGGCGATCACCTAAGTCTCCTAGTTGTACGTTTGGAATCGGCCGTATTGTGACGAATGGAGGAGTCGACGATCTGGGCCTACAAAACCGATATGATTAAAGGCCGTCACGTCGAAATGTAGTCCGCATTGCAAGAGACACAATTCTTTTAATCAATTCGATTGGTTATTTCTAGATATTGGTTCTATGCGTGTGAATAATCGCCCAGATTTCGAACCTAGATTCCAGATTTATTAATGCTTTGCAAAAGTTTTCAAATGAGAAAACCTGTACACAAATGGGTCGGCACAATTAGGGTTAATGATCCCGTTCTCTGAATTGATTTCTCCTGCAGCGTATGGATCATATGAAACGAACTCCGTTGCCAGAACTAGCTTCATTGCCTGATAATGAAGAACTTCAATATAATTTGAGGAGAAACCGAGCTGGAAAACGCTAGATTAAAAATGCATTTGGAGATATTCATTCTACCCTGTGTCGAATTAAATGACCAGGATTACGAAGAAAAGGATCCTGAGTCCTAAAGTGTGTACATTTATTTATCGTCGCTATCGCAGCATTTGCTCATATGAGCAACGCCCCAACAGACGGTTTGTTGTAACGGGGGTGGGAAAGAATATTGAGAGCGAACGTATTAATGGCCCAATCTAGGTTTTTAATATGTAAAGCACAGTCAAACGGGACCTCGGTTTGACTAATCATTCGATAGCCAATTGGTTTGTTAGTCGGGTCAGCCCGTGTCTAGAACCCGCAATATCGAGGTATGAAGTCGAGTTCGACACTAACCGGGCTAATGAGACTGACTCCTCAACTCGCCGAAATGGGTCGACTCTGTCTGTATACGGGCTACAATTATCCATGTATCTCTCCGAAGGTTTCCTTAATTGCATATCTATGCAAATTACCTACCTCGATACCGTCACTCAACTTTCCGCGCGAAATCTTAAAATAATTGTAAATGTACTTAATAACTGGATCCATATGCTTATTTACCCTTTCTTGTTCAAGACCTGGTATTTTACGTTTCCGTGACATTTAATTCTTTTTTTTTCCACATTTTTTCTACACTACTGAATCACTATTTTTCAAATTACGCCCACTTTAATTTTCGTCTGCAAGACCTTTGAATTTGGACAGGTCTAACATTTTGCAAAACCGGAAAGGGTTAAGGAAATACATATTTTATTTTGATGATAGATCTCTGATGTCTGCCAAACTCCTCAGAATATTGAATTCAAGCAATATATGAGGAAAAAGGGGCAAAAACGCCTTAAATCCGTGAACACTCCCTCCCCATAAAACATCGATACACCCCTCGATACGTATTTGCATCCCGAAATCGTCATTAATTTTTAGAGTCTTTTATTGCTTGTGCCATAACTGCGATATTATGGCCCTATGTTCGCCAAAAGATTATCAAGAAATGGGCTACGATGTTGGAGCTACTTCCGTCTGGATAAAAAAATCGCTGATGCTATAAATATTGCAATAAAAAGGCTGTGTGCCGGGGAATGAATCAGTCAGATTATCTTTCGGATATCCTTACTATTCCATCTAAAGTGTGCTTTTTCTAATTTCATGTTTTTTATATATGGAGTATATTATATTTTTAAAATTAAAAGCTAACTGGTCGATCGCCTGCAGTCTCTTTTCATTTTGGATAAGTCGCCTGGTAAGGTTGGTGACCGGTCAACTCGGCCCATTTTCAACATGGCCTATCAACTCGGTCCAACATATAACTCGGCCTCAATTTTGGTTTATATCAAATCAATTCTAATGCAGACCGCCTATAGATTACACGTATAACAGACTCACACTACCATAAGACTTTCGGCGGCCATTTTTTGTTTTTTATGCCCATTGGTCAACTTTTGACGGGTATTCAACATCTACTTCTTTGCTTTAGGAAAACAGTCTACTTATCCGGATGGTAAAAGATAAGCAAATACAATTTCGTATTTATTTTTCCATTATAAATGTACATAAAGTTATTACTTCTGTTATTTAGACCAAAGAAAATTCGAGTTGAAAAAATGTCAAGAGAAAACTTTTTCAGTCAAATCGTGACGTCATGTAGTCACCTGCTGCTATGGAGGCAGTCCACCGTGTTTCGGTGACTTCCGGTTCGACGAATTTTAGACTAGAATACGTACGTTACTCCATGGTGATCGTAGGATTCCCAAAAATGCACAACCTTATTTTTCACGAGGGATTCTTGGCACTTAAGAAAGAAATACGGATAAACAAAACAAAGATCTAGCATTACCATTACTGATACCAACTGATTATTGTTGCATCCCAGCACTTCTTTATTCTAAATGACTGTCTTGTGTATAAAAAAACAAAACAAAACAACTTGCTTAAAAAAATATCTTTAAAATACAATTAGATAAGGAATAATTTGATAGTGATAAACCAACTATTAAAAGGCAGATGCTAGCCGCAACATGGGGGTAGGGATGGGGTTGGACTGATGGCCAGAACAAAGATCAACAATGATTACTTTGAATCTCCATTCAATATACTATTCTTTTTTCTCATCAATATTTGGATTTGCATATCAAAACACCTGTTCGTATTGGTACTATCCCTCTTAAACATGTACTATCCGTATGAAAAAAGTACTATTCTTATGAAAAAATATGTAGATTGTAATAAAATCATTGTGTTAAGGGTATAATTACTTTTTAGAAGCAATTTCACCTTTTGTTATATAGTTTTTTACCCTATATGATATTTATTTTATTTCATTCAAAATGCACCTACAAATTCAAAATGCACTTATAAATGACAACTGCAAATATATTTCAATTTCAATTGCTTTCTTTAACTGGGTAAATCTATTTGAAAACTACTCAACTAGAATATCCATCTGTAGTCCTCCTTATATCAGCTGTGACTATCAAATGCATGCTATGTTGCTATTCTCGATGTTTTTCATTGGACAAAACATTTTAGTTACTTAGCAGAACACTGGCTTATAGTCAGGAAACATATGCACAAAAAATAACGTTGGAGTGATATACTAGTAGCCTGCAGGTTGTTCAAAGTTGAAATCAAAATTATACAAACTACAGAAACATTATTTGAATATCATTATCTATCTCTTATCTCAAAATAAGATTTCAATCAATTTTTTCTCTGCTGTTTCTTATTTAAATGTGTCCTCTGTGTGTCTCTGAATCTCTAATCATCTTATAAAAGAAAACAAGAGCAACTACTTTAATCTTTATCAGAAATATAGTCTTTAATCCTTGTCCTGCTGAATACTTATCCTTTCTTCACATTTTTTTTATCAAATTTTGATCTACTTTGTGTTCAAACATTTCGTCAGCACTAAAATAAAAAGCAGGTAGTGTAGACTAAAATCAGACTGCACATCTGTGCAGGCTGATCTTAGTATTTACACCTGCCAGAGCTATTGTCAGAACAGGAATATTACGGGATCAGCATGACAAGGGTTAACTGTTTATGACATTATTATCTTGTTAAATTGCTTATATCAGACATATAATAATGTAGTATAGAGTCTGTTTTTAATGGCATCACAGAAATTATTGTAATACTTTTCCTGTTCTTTTTTCTCATCTGCTTACTGCTGCTGTAAAGATATTTAATCTGATGTTAGAAAGGAACAGGTAAGTAGGATCATTTGTTTGTTTTCAAAGGGTTTTACGTCTCTTTGAACAATCTTTAAGTTATATCACTACAGAATTAATTTACTCATATGCTGCCTGGGTATACCAATTTTAAGTACTAGGCAGGTGCTCTGAAATGTGTTGCCAAACGACATATCCATGAGACCAGCGGCACGGCTTTGATTAAAACCTGCAACCCTCAATTTCCCTCAGATCAAGAGCCTTGATAAAGTAATGGAGAACATGCTATATAGACATAAATAAAAATACTTTAAAACTAGAATATCATTATGATGTGATATGCAAATTTTTTGTTGAGCAATTTGCTTGTTCTAAGAACTTGGTTTTTCGCCCGTTTTCTAGGCTTAGCCTAATTTCATATTATAATGTACGTATTTTAAAAATATTACAGATAAATGTGGTAAGGTAATAGGAGCAAAGTAACGCAAAGCTCTCGCTTCTAGATAGAGCATTTTACAATAAATATATCAGAAAACAAAGAACAAATAAGAGTAAGACTTGTTCCGTCAAGGCCATCAAAGCGCAGTTGGTAGCGCGTCGGACTGTCAATCTAGGGGTCCCGGGTTCGATCCCCGACGGCGGCACTCATCCTTTTGCAACTATTTGTCTCCCACCAATGGGTCGATAATCGTAGACCTATGTGGGATAGCAGCTGGAGGCTAGGAAAGGATGTAATGGCGGTACTGGTGTGAGGAATACCAGGAATCAATTGTTAGGTGCTCCAGCCACCGCGATATAACTGAGAGAGTGTTGAAAGCGGCGTAAAACCCATTCAAACAAAACAAACATTGTTCCGTAAAGGTTCTACTTCCGGTCGTCAAAGAATCAATGGCACTTTACATGCAGAATGATCATTTGGAACATCTCTATGCCGATCTACAGGAATGACCGATTGTGTTCCGATTGGGAGATTGACCAGATAATTTCCAACGTCTTTTGCTTTTTTACTGAGATTTTTCAATCGCAATTTAACTCCGAAATAAGAATCCTTTGACGACAAAATTTAAGAAGACCTACGTTAAAACATACTTGAAAATGATTTTTTTTTCTTTAAATTACCTCCTCCGAGAAAAGTATATTAAGCTGTGCATTGCGTCCGTTGTCTGCGCATGTCATATTCTTCGAAGATTGACTAAGGTGCGTTCTTTAAATTTCGTCAAGATTCTCAAGATTCTTAATTAGATTTTTAAGATAAAGCGTTCTTTGGATTAAGTTTTTAAGCCGCCAAATAAGAATCTTAAGAATTCTAAATGAGGAATTTAAGCGTACTCAGCATTGGCTTAAACGGACATTTTGAATCTAGTTCGACGGAAGCGGCCGAGTTGTCACAAATGACACTACCAAGAATGCTCAAATTAGATAGGTCAGTATTTGAAAAATGCCACCTATCGGAAGATAACACTTCCGTCGAACTAGATTCAAAATGTCCGCGCCCATGAAATGCACGCTTCATATTCTTTGTGCCTTTTCCTGGAGCACAGGTAAGACATGAATACTTTCGCAATTTAAAGTGATTATTTTTCTTATTAATTTGGGGCGACAATTAAGTTTGATTTCTCACAATTGAAGTTTTTATTGCAATTTTCCACTTGCTACTTTTTGGTGATATATTATGGAGTTATATGCGTACGACGTAGTTATATTCATCCCAATCTGGATAAGTGATACGGTCCCGAAGACAGGTCAATCTTCGGAGAAGACAACGGATATGTCCGTACTTGAAAAATGCCACCTGTCGGAAGATAACGCCAGTATTTGAAAAACGCCACCTATCGGAAGATTACGCATTGCGTTGTCATTAGTAACGGTCTTTCGTAATATTCACAAGGAAGTGATTTCACTTTGCTTTGATGACGTCATTTCCTTCAGGGAAATACCCACGTCAGTTCGATCGGCCGTTGTAAGGACCTTGTCAAGGGTATCCTCCCGTGAAGGAAATAATTCCATCCTTTTTGCAGTATTGAAAAGGTAACAAATAAAGATTTTAAAAACAAATTGAATTAAAAGAAAATTTAACAAGTCTCTAGATCTACTGTACTTCGCTCTCTTCCCCTTTCTCTCTCCCTCATCCCGCTTTCTTTCTATCTATATCTATCTCTCTCTTTGTCTCTCCCTCTCTTGCTCTCAATCTACCTTTCTTTCATCCTCTCTCTCTCTTTCCCCCTCTGTCTATCTTCCTTTCTTTTCTGCTTCTCCTCCTCAGATTCACTTCTCTTCGTCCATGGTCTCTGTATGTGCCTCATTCCCCCTCTCTCTTGTTTAAGAGAAGTTTAGAAAGAGGAAAATCCGAGAATAGGCTATGTTGAGTTTTAGAGGGATACTTGTAAACTTGTGTGTTGCAGAAGAAATTAAAGAGAGAGAGAGAGAGAAAAAAAAATAAATAGCAGAACTCGCGTGGCTATGAGAATACCTGTAGATCAAGTGCTTCTTGCATTGGCGGTTTCCGTAAATTATTCGGTCCGAGGGCAAAACTTTTCCCCAAAAATCAAATAAAGAATGATATTCAAAGAGAAAGCTCTTTGCTTTCTAGTTTGGGCAAAAGCTCGATGAAGAAGTTAATTTTCCATCAGTTCAGACTAAATGGTGTAGATGCCGATACGGTGATTCATTTATCACAACAAGTATGGAAAGCTGGGGTTAAATCAGCCATTTTTCGATTGTTCATACTGCTGAATAATTATACTGCTGATAGTTCTTTTAACCCGACTTTGGCTCATCTACCGTACCGTAAAACTTTGTGGCTGGTGTCTATACTTCGCGCAAGAATAGAATTAATAAAAAGAAAAATTCTCCTATCTGCAGCTACTTAAAGCCGTAGTTTTGAAATGTGCATGTTCTTTTGACGAGATCATTTTCCAGACTAGAATGATAGATATGAAAATCCACGTCAAAATTTAATGCTTTCGTAAACAAAAAAAAACTTTGCTTGTTAGAAAAAGACCTGGTTATGCAATAAATATGTATAATGAACAACATCTTCCCTGCCTAAAAAGAGTTGATTCTATGAGCTATGAGAATAATTTTCCACGAATTAAGGTAGATCAGAAATAATTCAGAAAATAAATATGTGCACACATTCTATAGTAAAATGCTATTGACCTGCCAGACCGTGACCTCTATTTGCAAAATTATGCGCTTGACTCATTGTCTTCAGTATTTCTCGTTTTATTCCGCTAGTCGGAAATAACATTTGAATATTTGTTAAATGCACGAATTCATAAACCGAAATGTCTACGAATGTGATAGAGCGTAGTACCACTGCACTTGGAGTCGGGAGTTAGAGGATACAGGGATCTTTTCTTATTGTGTTTGATTTTGTTCGTCCTCTTTTTATTAATTTTACTTTGAAAAGTCAGGGAGTAGCAGGCTTATAAGTACTCCGCACTGTACATAAAACAGCTTCGTCGTTCTTTCATCTCTTCATGCATTCTTGATACTGTACCGCTGTTCCCCAAATTCGCTTTAGCTGTTAATGGAAGATATGACAATGGTCACTGAATGATACTATTGAAACTCTTTATTCGGTGATAGATACACTTTATCACTGTAATGTGGAATCGTGAAGATGCACTTTCTCTAACACGCATTTGACAAAAAAGTAAAGAAAAAAAAACCGTTGAAAAATCAGTCAATTATAGTTTCTTGGTAGTTTCGAACAAGTGTTGACTGCTTCATGCCCTTGGATACTATACCACTCGACCACTTATCTGATTAGGAATTAAATTGATATACAAACATCAGATTTTTAAAATGTACATTGGATTTCTCCGATATGGACGAAATAACTCGTTATACCACAACTTTTGTCGAGATCAAATTTATTCATTGCATAAAGGTCAATTTATATCTGTATTTCCAAGCTTATATCAGGCGATATAATCCCATTTCTTTGGAGCCCCTTTTTGCTTATACACACGGATTACACAAAAATGGTTATAAGATCTAAATCAAGACCGCATTCAATTTAAAACGCCGTTTACGTGCGTTTTCCTCTTGATATAACCTTTGAATATAAGGTCCGTCAACGATATCTTCCGATAGGTAGCATTTTACAAATACTGATCTATCTAATTTGAGCATTCTGGGTGGTGTCATTCGTGTCAACTCGGCCGATTCCGTCGAACTACATTCAAAATGTCAGCGCTCATGAAATACACGCTTCATATTCTTGATGCCTATTCTTGGAGAACAGGTAAGAGACGAATGCTTTCCCAATTTAAAATAATTATTTTTCTAATTAATTTGGAGCGACAATCAAGTTTGTTTTCTCCACAATTGAAGATTTTATTGCAATTACCCACTTGCTACTTTTTGGCGATATATCATGGAGTTATGCATACGACGTAGTAATATTTATCCCAATCTGGATAAGTTATACGGTCCAGAAGAAAGGTCAATCTTCTGAGAATATGACATGCGCAGACAACGGGTCCGTCAAAACAGAATACAAGTTAAATATGTTCGATATTGCTGTAGCAAGGACAACATAATTAAACGGTTTATTTCACTTTCAATACTTTTCCTGTCTATAGGTTAAACCTATTATTATATTACTGCATCAGTTGTACAAACCTTAAACCTATTCTAAACAGTATGATACGGGCGAGAGACCGCCTATAATTTACGCATATATGTAAAAGTCATATACCCATTAAACAAAAATCGGTCATTTGGTTTTTTTTTTTCAAAAAAAAAAAACAAAACCTCTTATGTCAGTCTGATTCTCAACAACTACTTCCTCAAAAGAAAAATTATGCAGAAAAACTCGTTTTCGAAAACACAGTAAACTTTTCTAGTCTGGTTCTCAACATCTACTTCCTAAAAGAAAAAAAAAAAGTATGAAGAAAAAAATACAGTCAAGTAAATATAACGAATAAGTAAACAAACCGTAGCAGTTATCTTAAGCATTTGTGCTTCAATTCAACTTTATTCCTGTACACGTTTGGTCGAAGAAAATTCCAGTTGAAATAAAGTCAACATAAAACTTTATTGGTCAACCATGTGACGTCGTCGATTCGTGTGTAAATGTCACGCATTACCAAGGAGGCAGTCCGTCCTATTCCACTGACTTCAGGTTATGTAATAGAGATCATTGGGCAGAGAATATCTTGCCCGCGATTTTCACAATGATCGTCCAGAGTTTTCCTTTGTGTTCTTAGGAAGGTAAATTTAAAATAGTTTGACAAAAACGTGTGAAATTTTATTATTCTATTGTATTTAACAAAAGATTAGATAATAATATTACCATGGTAGCAACGCAATATTTTTGCTTTCTGGAATACTCTATCTTCAAATATTTAACCCATCACAAAAAATATTTAAAACTGGGCCAAATTTAAAGATATGGCAGGAGACAAATTTTAAAAGTGTTAATTTATCATTCTATTTTTTTATTCATTTATTTATTCATTTGTCATTTTGTGGTAGAAAATAGTGTGGACATTGAAGAAATTGTTTGTAACAAGGAATTTTTATTTTTCAACGATGTTTTCCAAACCCTTTTTTTGAGGGGAGCATCAAAATACCTGG
This sequence comes from Fragum fragum, assembly GCA_946902895.1. Taxonomy (NCBI): domain Eukaryota; kingdom Metazoa; phylum Mollusca; class Bivalvia; order Cardiida; family Cardiidae; genus Fragum; species Fragum fragum. Next base: position 35,219,157 of record OX336375.1, on the reverse strand, counting down.
CTGTGTACGAATGGGTTAAGTCATGTTTCCTGGTGATAATTTTAAGTGACATAAACATAATGTACACAAATTTAATTAGTGTGTATTGTTCTTACCAAATCAATAGGAGGAATTGACCAGAACAACTGGATTAACCCATTCCCACACAACAAAAATTTTGACTGGTCCAAATTCAAAGAAATTGCAGGCGCGAATTTTTAGTTGATAAAATGTCACAAGTCTTTGTCTTTTGTGTTAGACAATATTGTGAATAATGAAGAAATTGCTTATAATATGCAATTTCTATATTCCAAAGCACATTCCTTGATTGAGAGGAAAATCTGTTTGAATGTATATAGTTAATCTTTGCCCCTGTAGGCTATATGACAGGCTTTTATAGAATCAACAAGCACAAACATCTTGGGCAAAAGAACATAGAATTACACCTAATACACGTAATATTCTCTCTCTTTGCTGAAACTCACTCAAATGTATATTTGCGTACAGGTCTCTACACACATTACTAGTTGAAAACAAAGCATGCCTTAACACTTAGAAAAACTCACAGGAAATTAGAAATTATCCTAACAAGTCAGAGCATAATGGATTTTCACCCTGTTCTTTAGGCAAAGAAATAATAATTGTTTGTTGAAGAACTAAGATTGACAAGTATGTGAACTTTTCTCAAAATCTATAAAACTTTATCAGACTTTCTTTGAAAATAAAAATGCAAATAAAACAACTCATTGACAAAGGACCAAGCCAGATGGCACTGCCAAAACATGTGTCTCTCTGAGGGGACAACTTTTTATGAATAATAGACATATGATCTATCTATCTATCTATCTATCTTTCTATCTATCTATCTATCTATCTATCTATCTATCTATCTATCTATCTATCTATCTATCTATCTATCTATCTATCTATCTATCTATCTATCTATCTATCTATCTATCTATCTATCTATCTATCTATCTATCTATCTATCTATCTATCTATCTATCTATCTATCTATCTATCTATCTATCTATCTATCTATCTATCTATCTATCTATCTATCTATCTATCTATCTATCTATCTATCTATCTATCTATCTATCTATCTATCTATCTATCTATCTATCTATCTATCTATCTATCTATCTATCTATCTATCTATCTATCTATCTATCTATCTATCTATCTATCTATCTATCTATCTATCTATCTATCTATCTATCTATCTATCTATCTATCTATCTATCTATCTATCTATCTATCTATCTATCTATCTATCTATCTATCTATCTATCTATCTATCTATCTATCTATCTATCTATCTATCTATCTATCTATCTATCTATCTATCTATCTATCTATCTATCTATCTATCTATCTATCTATCTATCTATCTATCTATCTATCTATCTATCTATCTATCTATCTATCTATCTATCTATCTATCTATCTATCTATCTATCTATCTATCTATCTATCTATCTATCTATCTATCTATCTATCTATCTATCTATCTATCTATCTATCTATCTATCTATCTATCTATCTATCTATCTATCTATCTATCTATCTATCTATCTATCTATCTATCTATCTATCTATCTATCTATCTATCTATCTATCTATCTATCTATCTATCTATCTATCTATCTATCTATCTATCTATCTATCTATCTATCTATCTATCTATCTATCTATCTATCTATCTATCTATCTATCTATCTATCTATCTATCTATCTATCTATCTATCTATCTATCTATCTATCTATCTATCTATCTATCTATCTATCTATCTATCTATCTATCTATCTATCTATCTATCTATCTATCTATCTATCTATCTATCTATCTATCTATCTATCTATCTATCTATCTATCTATCTATCTATCTATCTATCTATCTATCTATCTATCTATCTATCTATCTATCTATCTATCTATCTATCTATCTATCTATCTATCTATCTATCTATCTATCTATCTATCTATCTATCTATCTATCTATCTATCTATCTATCTATCTATCTATCTATCTATCTATCTATCTATCTATCTATCTATCTATCTATCTATCTATCTATCTATCTATCTATCTATCTATCTATCTATCTATCTATCTATCTATCTATCTATCTATCTATCTATCTATCTATCTATCTATCTATCTATCTATCTATCTATCTATCTATCTATCTATCTATCTATCTATCTATCTATCTATCTATCTATCTATCTATCTATAAATGGTATTTATGAACATCTTCAACTCTGATGAATAGATGACCGGCATTGTTTCTACATGCAATATTGTAATTTTTCAATGCAATTCAATCATTTATTAAAAGGGGTTATTTGTGATCGAATGATTTCTTTTATTTTTATTCAAGTCTTTACACAGATACAGGGTGAAATTCGGATTTTAGATATAGATATTTCAATATTAATGCTATACCCTATGTAGGAGTCCATTTGGACCGTTTCATCAAGACTATTCAAATGAGTACCCACGACATGGGATTTCAGTGAGAAATGAGGATTTTATAATGCTATTACCCCGTATTATCTAGATCTCTATCTAAATCAAGCAAAATGAAATTGCTAAAGGAATTGAATTAGAAAAGGTGTTGATGTGTTGTTTTACATCTCGGGATAACTTGCACCAATGCATTCCTTCCCCTTTGGACTCTCTTAAGACCTCTGAATGATCACTTCGTGACTGTAATTGGAGAGACCCCTTCCTTTGATCATTTAATGATGCAGTACAGGAGTCTCTTTATATAATTCTCTCAGCTTTACTGTCAAACTGTCTCTTGCAAAATGTTAAAATCGTGTTTATTGTTCTACTTAGATATTGTTACCTCTGCAATTAAGAGGATATTTCTGGGGTAGGTATAAAAAGCTGACCAACTCACTGCTGACCAGCTGACTGCTGACTGCTGACCAGCTGACCAATTAGGTATAAAAAGCTGACCAGTATTTTGCTGACCACTTATTTCACCTCTTATTTAAGCTCCTTAGCCCACCATTAATCCTGCTTAAAAAGGGGAAAACCTCTTTTCCAACAGACAAAAAATATGAAAAATATTCAAATTATGGAGAAAATGTTTTAAAGAAAATATGATATTCTTCACACTACCACTAGTTATATTGTATTTATTTTTTTATATTAACTTGTATGCATTTATGAATCATAAATGGAAATGGTGTTAAATTCACAAATAACAAATTAAAAGAAAATAGAAATACTTAATCAAAAATACTATGTACATGTTGAAGGATTTATAGCTGCTAATCAGTTTCTTAACAAAGAAAAAATTATTACCTATTCAATCATGATAGCCAATTAAGTTGATTATTTGCTTCCTCATTTGATTATCAATGTGTTGTCACCATTATTACATGTATGTACTAACAAAACAGCTTTTAATACATATGCATTGCATTTATTTATGTTTTCATTTTTTTCAAATTATATTTTTTTGATTTTGACACTTTTTTTTAGAATTGGAGATGAAAAAGAAAAATAATATCTATAATTCACAATTTGAGGGCTTTGCATTTTCTATCATTTTCATTCTAGTCATTAAGCAATTTCCTTATCAAATTTCATGATCGTCAATATAGGAATATAATGAAAATGATTTAAAAAAAAAAAAAAAAAATCAAACCAGCAACCTTTTAAACATTAAAAAATCATGTTCTGCTTGTAAATGAATAAAACATTTACCCAACTTCTTCATTTTACACAAAGTTTTCTAAATTGTTTTTCTTGAGGGGAGTCAAATAGTATCATTGAGAGGGAATGGGTTAAGCTGAACAACAATTCCCATGATCTATCTTACAGTCCATCTTACATTGCATACCAATCATGCTGACCACATTTTTTCATCCTTTGCTGAACACATTTTTAAAATTGCTAACTGATCTTTCTCACAGCATTTTTTTTTCATTTTTTTTGACAAATCTTGTTGACCACAATTTATCTGACTTGCTGATTAATATTCTTAGAATAGCTTGCAAATTTAGCTGACTTCAAAGACCTTGTTTAATCCTTTCCAATTAAATCCCTGTTTTTTTTTCATCCCTGTGGTTTTATACTTGATAAAACATTGTGGAAAAGAAGAAATTGCTTCTAACAAGCAATTTCTTCTTTTTCCACAATATTTTCTACCCTACTAATTGATTATTTTTCAAATAAAATCAACTTTAAATTGTTGTTTGCAAAACCTTTTAATTTGGACAGGTCTTACATTTTAAAAAACAGTAAAGGGTTAAGGAATGTTATGTGTTGGACCCCTACTGATAAGCTAATTGCCTTATCTTTATATCACAACAGGGGGGTAAACATCTTGTGTATTCAATTGCTCATCATGGTCAATATTGGTCAATATTATGCAATAGCTGCACCTTTGCTTTTTTACAGGTGACACTTTGATAGAAAATCTAAGTAAAGTTTTATTAATGTTGTTTGTTTGTATTTGATTTTAATAAATGGTGCATCATGCTCAAAAGAGACTTATTGTCAAATTCTTGTGAGCCTAACTCCGCCTACAATTCTTGAGGGGTTTCGATGAAATTTTCACTAAATATTTTTCATCATGTGATCTAGTACATGTTATCGGCATTTCGTGATTTAATGCTACCCCATGTCTAAATTCTTGTTTGCACAACTACTATTACAACTTGTGATGGGTTATAATGAAAAATTGCGTGCTAGCACATACATGTATTATCAGGGTTTTGTTGTTCAATTTTTTATCATGCAAAAAACAAGACTAGTTGTCTAAATTCTTGTTTGCATAGCTAGTCCTATGCTACTTGATAGACTTTGATATAGCCATTGAAAACCAGGTTTATTGCCAATTCTATCTTTTCATTATAACTACCAATATGGTGATGGTTTTAATAACCTATTTCAAATCACAAAAAATAAGATTGTACAAGCCCAAAAAAATTTGGTATTCTAATCTCCAAAAATGATTCTGGGACTTGATTTTCTTGGGGCAGATAAAAGTGAGAATAAAAGAGAAATGATGGTTGGTCTGATTTTCCAGCTTTTATCTCAATAGTTCATCTTTTCTCTTAGTGAATAAGAAAAGACTATTTGGTTTGTAAATAAGTTAAAATGATGAGGAAAAAATTGAAACTTGTTTATCCTGGGACCGAAAAATAATGAAAATGAAAAAAGTGTTTGCCTCTAGTTTTTTACCGTTCACCTCAATGTGTCTAGAAGCTGCAAGTTTTGCATCTCTTTCAACAACAACAACAAAAAACCTGCTACTTAGAATTATTCCAGAATATTGCATTATCTCCTATTTCCTCAATTCAGTGTAAATTTAAATGTTGAGAAAAATCATGCAACCATTTATTCTACAACTTGCAGTCTTGAATTCTTTTAACTTTCCTATTCAATCCCAGGATTTTGTCTTCATGAGATTTTATACTTGAGAAATATTGTAGAAAAAAAAGAAAAAGCTTATGACAAGCAATTTTTTTCTTTTTCAACAATATTTTCTACCATATTGAATGGTTATTTTTCAAATTAAATCCTTCTTAATTTTTCATCTGCAAAACCTTTGAATTTGGACAGGCTAAAATTTTGTTAAAAAGGAAAGGATTAGAAGATTGGAAAATCATTCAAATACAGTATCCACATTTTCATTGAAAGAGAAAAAATAAAACAACTGATTCTCTAACAAAATTTTCATCAGTCAAAAACCTGCATTGTCAAATATTGGCCAAATTAGACATCAAAGGAATCATACAAGATTTATAAAGCAGCTCTTACACAGATTATGAAAGATAGGTTTTGGCTCTCTAATTTCTATACAACTGTTATACTTTCAGATATTTGTAAAAAAAAGTTATTAAGCTGACTTTGTAATGAATATAACTATTCATATCTTTAAAAAAAGAAAGAAATGAAGTTAAAAAAAATTAGGCGTTTATGAGTCGCCAAAAAAAATTAGGCGTTTATGAGTCGCCAAAAAAGACAGCGAATTACAACCTGAATGGAACCAGAATTCATCAGCTAAATATGTTTTCTGTGAATTGCACAGAAAACTGCCTTATTTGTACTTTTCACATTTTCACATTTGACATTTCAATAACATCATTAGCTTTTGCTAGCAATACAGCCATTATCAATATCACCCAAAGACAAACAACCTCACCTGATAAATTCTGATGTTTCAAAGTAGGGCAATGAGAATGAATCACATTAAATTGAATTTAAGTGAATTAAATCAATTTTACCCATTCCAGCTCTAGGTCCAAATTGAAAGGAGCTGCAGACGGTATTTTCAAGTTGGTTGAATTTAAATTTTCTTTGACTTTTTGGATAGAAAAATTTGTGGATAATGAAGAAATTGCTTGATCCAAGCAATTTCTTCATTTTCCACAATGTTTTCCAAAGCTTTTTCGTTGAGGGGCGTAAAAAGGAGGGACTGAGTGGGAATGGGTTAACACAAAGAAAGAATTTTTATTGTGAAATTATTGTGACACATTAAATTGCTTTAAATTCATTATCAAGGCAAGATTAACAATTGAAATCAGCACACTTTTTTTTAAATACTTGATTTGTATAAAAATATGATTCCAAAAAGATTTCTTTTTGGAGGAGAATCATATGTACAAACACAAAGAATGGCAAAGAGAAGGTGATAAAATCAGTCTTGATTAATATTAGTAAAATATTAAAAGTGGTTTATTTGAAAATTAATCATTCAGTAGGTAGGGTATTGTTGGAAAAGGATAACTTGCTTGTTTTGATTAATCTCTTCTGTTTCAACACTGTTTTCTCAAGCATAAAAATAAAGGGACGTAAAAAACAGGAATTGAATAGGAGAGAGTTAACCCATTCCCATTCATTTCTACCTTTTTGGTATTGCAGCAAAAACTGTTGAGAAAAAATTGTGGAAAATGAAGAAATTGCTTTTCACAATCAATTTCTTCGTTTTTTCACAATGTTTTCTATCCCAAAAGACCAATGTTATTAAAACACTATCACCTGGAAATATTGTCAGCAACTTCTTTCTACTTGGACCAGTCTAAATATTTTTGTCAAAATAGGAATATTGATTGATTGATTGAATGGGGTTTAACACCGCTTTAAACAGTATTTCAGTCATACTGCGTCATTTGGAGCACCTAACAATGGATTCCTGGTGTTTCTTACATCAGTACTACCACTTAATCCTTTCCTAGCCTCCAGCTGCTTTCCCACTTAGGTTTAAAATTATTTGTGAAAGACAAATGTCTGAAAGCATATGTCCCGCCGCCGGGGATCGAACCCATGATATCCCATGATTGAAGATTAGAAGTCTGACACGCTTCCAACTGCTCTATGATGGCAGCTCGAAATGGGTATAAGGAGATAACTGAAATTTATGATTTCAAAATGAATACAGGAACAATGTTTAGACTGGTTGAGGAAGTTGAAGATAACAATTTGAAGCTAGTGACATCTAAAAAATCCTTTTGGGTAGAACACAATGTGAAAAATGAAGAAAATAAAGCGATTTCTTCATTTTCCACATTCTTTTCCCGAACTATTGTCTTAAGAGACCTAAAAAGGCATAAAAGGCAGGAATGTGTTTACGTGGTTGAGTGGACATGTTGATATAATATAACTAGAAGTAGAGACATAAAGATGATTGATTGATTGATTGAATGGGGTTTAACGCCGCTTTTAACAGTATTTCAGTCATATCGCGGTGGCTGGAGCACCGAACAATGGATTCCTGGTATTTCTCACACCAGTACTACCACTACATCCTTCCCTAGCCTCCTGCTGCTATCCCACATAGGTTTACAATTATCAACCCATTGGTGAGAGACAATTGTCGGAAAGAATATTTGCCGCTGCCAATTCGAACCCATAACACCCATGATTGAAGATTAAGAGTCTGGCGCGCTACCGACTGCGCTATGACAGCGGCAGACATAAAGATGAAGTCACAGGAATAAAGTTAGAAAAAAATTACAGGTATGCACAAAAAAAATAAAGATTTTTATCTTTAAGTTAGTTGAATCATTTGAGTAATCATTTGAGTAACATTGAAAGAAAAGGAATATATTTTTGTAACAAATAATTTTCTTCTTTAGCCCCAAAATTCTCCTTGAATTCATTCTTCAGAAAAAAAGAAATCAAGTAAGAGTTTGAGAAGTTTTCTTTCACATGAAAACACATAGTTAACCCATTCCCACACAATGACACTTTTAGTCGCCCCTGAAAGCTTTGGAAAACATTGTGGAGAAAGAAGAAATTGCTTGTTTTCCACCCTAATAAACAAAGATTTGAAGATTTCATCAACTTAAAATTGTTGTCTGCAAATTCTTTGAATTTGGACTGGTCCAAAATATCTTCATGTGGGAATGGGTTATAAAAAAAACATAATTCAGGTAGGCCTACTCTCATTACTGTGCCTTTTCCAAACTTGACATTTACACAAGCATTGAAAACTCAGTGCTTTTATGAGAAAGAATGACTAGACAAACCAGGAGTATTATCTGTATGCAAAAATTGTTATACATATTCATTGAAAATTATTCCTTTGTAAAAAAGTATATACTTTTATCTTATCTAAAACAGTATTTTTCCACAAAAAAAGTTATAAAAAAGGTAGGGGAAATAATCACATTAAGAAATGTCCATTGTTCAGCAAATTATTGTGAGAACAGGTACATTTGAATGTCATAAGGTCAGTCATTATATTCTTCAAATTCAGACATTAATAGAATGGGAAAAGATGTTCATATCACTGTACATTTTTAGTGCGAAGGGTTTTCTGATAATCAGGGAATGGTGTTTATTTCTAGCTTGAAGGTGTCGCCTCCAATGACATCACTGACCAATTATATTGTAACATTGCACTCTGATTGGCTTATTGGATTTGATTGACAACTCCCTTCACTCTAAAGAACAAATAGCATACAGTGCTCTTTTCCCAATTTACCCATTATCAGAGAGCAATCTTTTAGATTGGTCCAAATTCAAAGAGTTTGCAGATGACAATTTTAAGCTTATGAAATTCTACATTGTATCAATTTCCTAGGTAGAGAACAATGTGAAAAATGAACAAATTGCTTATTGCAATTATGTCTTCATTTTAAACAATGTATTCCCAATATTGTATTTCTTGGGGCACACTAAAAATCATGATTGTGAGGGAATGGGTGAAATAGCTTATTATTTCATAACTCTGTTTTTTGACTAATTCTTTTCTTTTCTTTTCTTTTTTTGGTTGTTAATTGTACCTGTGCTAATTTAAGAGAGAGAAAGGGACGGAGAAAGAGAGAGAAGGGGGAGAAAGACAGAGAGGGGGGCTTTGACTGGTTGTTTGGTACAACAATGTAGTATCATTCCCCTTACGTCTTAATCCCATATTTGGACTCACTGAATAAAATAAGTCTTAAAAAATGAAAGAAAAAATATTTGTTACCTTGTTATACAATGTTACTTCTATCCATAAATTGTACTAATAAAGTAGTGAGCTTTCAGGACCAGTCTTAAAACTGTTTTCTAGTAATGCATTTATTAAATCACAGTGGCATCAAATCAGTTTGTACACATTTAAATGCCATGGGCAGGCCCCCATACACATGTTCACCAGATTAAGTATGATGTCATTAACCTTTTATTGATTCTTGACTTACCTAGAGAATAAACATGTCATACAGCACATCTTTTTGATTGGACAAGAGATGTTAATTGCCAGTCGGCATTAAGTTTTGCTAACTTGAATTATGCTATATCTATGTTGTCATTAATTTTGATTCTGATAAATTGCATCAGTCATGTTTGGAGTCAAGTATAAAATAAAAATGAATGAAAAATAATGTGAATGGATAATGCATTAATATTTTTTCTCTAATTTGGATATTGGAAAAATAAATCTTGGGTAAGCAAACTGTTCTGAATTGTTCAACAAATAAGACAAACTTGAAAGTTTGGTCAGAAATGTTCATTGGTCAGCAAATTTGGTCACCAGATATTTGGTCAGCAATTTTTATTGGTCAACAAATTCAGTCAGCAAGTCTGGTCAGTTGATTTGATCAGCATATTATTAGGTCAGCAGGACTGGTCAGCTATTTTACATTGGTCAGCAAACCTTGTTACCATGTTTTTTTGTCAGCAAGGTAGGTCAGAAATTTCATTGGTCATCAGAATAATTGTCCAGAAAGTCCTGTCAGCAATTTTCATTGATCATCAAATTTGGTCATCAAATATTTGGTCAGCAAGTCTGGTCAACAGTTTTACATTGGTCATTGCAAATCAATTCATTATCAAGTCTGGTCAGCAATTTGTTCTGGAAAAAGTATGGTCAGCCCTTTTACATTGGTCAGCAAATCTTGTTAGCATATTATTTTGTCAGAAATTTTTGATGGTCAGCATGGCTTAAGTTAGCAACTTTAACTTGTCAGTAAATTTGGTCAACAAGTCTATTCAGCAAATTTTATTGGTCAGCAATTTGGTCAGCTAGTCTGGTCAGTTTATTTGTTCAGCATATTAATAGGTCAGCAGGGCTGGTCAGCTATTTTACAACGTTCAGCAATTCTTGTTTGCATTCATTTTGGTCAGGAAGTCAGGTCAGAAATTTCATTGGTCAGCAAATTTGGTCAACAGATTTATTGGTAAGCAAGTCTTAGTTAGCAATTTAATTGCTCAGCATATTATTTAGTCAGAAAGGTCTGGTCAGCTTTTTTACATTGGTCAGCATTTGATTATCAAGTCTAGTTAGTGATTTTCAATACTCGGCAAATTTTGTCAACTGATATTTTGTAGCTAGTCTGGTCAGCAATTTAACACTGGTCAGCAAATTCAGTTAGCTTTTTAAATCATAATCAAGTCCAGTCAGTAATTTGTATTGGTCAGCAAATTTGGCCAGCATATTATTTAGTCAGCAAAGTCTGGTCAGCTATTTTACATTTGTCAGTGAACCTGGTCAGCAGAATGTTCGGTCAGCAAGTTGAGTCAGCCATTTTTATTGGTCAGCAAATTTGGTCAGCAAGTCTGGTCAGCTAATTTTGTCAGCATATCATTAGGTCAGCAGGGCTGATAATCAAGTCTAGTTAGTGATTTTCTTTGCTCAGCAAATTTTTTCAACTGACATTTTGTAGCTAGTCTGGTCAGCAGTTGAACACTGGTCAGCAAATTCAGTCAGCATATTAATTTATAATTGAGTCTGGTCAGCAATGTGTATTGGTAAGCAAATTTGGTCAGCATATTATCTAGTAAGCAAAGTCTGGTCAGCTTTTTTACATTTGTCAGTGATTCTGGTCAGCAAATTATTTGGTCAGCAAGTTTAGTCAGTCATTTTTATTGGTCAGCAAATTCGGTTAGCAAGTCTGGTAAGCTAATTTGGTCAGCATATCATTGGATCAGCAGGGCTGATAATCAAGTCTAGTTAGTGATTTTCATTGCTCGGCAAATTTTGTCAACTGATATTTTGTAGCTAGTCTGGTCAGCAATTTAACACTGGTCAGCAAATTCAGTCAGCATATAAATTCATAATTGAGTCTGGTCAGCAATTTGTATTGGTCAGTAAATTTTGTCAGCCTATCATTTAGTCAGCAAGGTCAGGCCAGCTATTTTACATTTGTCAGTGAATCTGGTCAGCAGATGGTTTGGTCAGCAAGTTGAGTCAGCCATTTTTATCGGTCAGCAAATTTGGTCAGCAAGTCTGGTCAGCTAATTTGGTCAGCATATCATTAGGTCAGCAGGGCTGATAATCAAGTCTAGTTAGTGATTTTCATTGCTCAGCAAATTAGTTAGTGATTTTCATTGCTCAGCAAATTTTTTCAACTGACATTTTGTAGCTAGTTTAACACTGGTCAGCAAATTCAGTCAGCATATTAATTTATAATTGAGTCTGGTCAGCAATGTGTATTGGTAAGCAAATTTGGTCAGCATATTATCTAGTAAGCAAAGTCTGGTCAGCTTTTTTACATTTGTCAGTGATTCTGGTCAGCAAATTATTTGGTCAGCAAGTTTAGTCAGTCATTTTTATTGGTCAGCAAATTCGGTTAGCAAGTCTGGTAAGCTAATTTGGTCAGCATATCATTGGATCAGCAGGGCTGATAATCAAGTCTAGTTAGTGATTTTCATTGCTCGGCAAATTTTGTCAACTGATATTTTGTAGCTAGTCTGGTCAGCAATTTAACACTGGTCAGCAAATTCAGTCAGCATATAAATTCATAATTGAGTCTGGTCAGCAATTTGTATTGGTCAGTAAATTTTGTCAGCCTATCATTTAGTCAGCAAGGTCAGGCCAGCTATTTTACATTTGTCAGTGAATCTGGTCAGCAGATGGTTTGGTCAGCAAGTTGAGTCAGCCATTTTTATCGGTCAGCAAATTTGGTCAGCAAGTCTGGTCAGCTAATTTGGTCAGCATATCATTAGGTCAGCAGGGCTGATAATCAAGTCTAGTTAGTGATTTTCATTGCTCAGCAAATTAGTTAGTGATTTTCATTGCTCAGCAAATTTTTTCAACTGACATTTTGTAGCTAGTTTAACACTGGTCAGCAAATTCAGTCAGCATATTAATTTATAATTGAGTCTGGTCAGCAACGTGTATTGGTAAGCAAATTTGGTCAGTATATTATCTAGTAAGCAAAGTCTGGTCAGCTTTTTTACATTTGTCAGTGATTCCGGTCAGCAGATTATTTGGTCAGCAAGTTTAGTCAGTCATTTTTATTGGTCAGCAAATTCGGTTAGCAAGTCTGGTCAGCTTATTTTGTCAGCATATCATTAGGTCAGCAGGGCTGATAATCAAGTCTAGTTAGTGATTTTCATTGCTCGACAAATTTTGTCAACTGATATTTTGTAGCTAGTCTGGTCAGCAATTTAACACTGGTCAGCAAATTCAGTCAGCATATTAATTCATAATTGAGTCTGGTCAGCAATTTGTATTGGTCAGCAAATTTGGTCAGCCTATCATTTAGTCAGTAAGGTCTGGTCAGCTATTTTACATTTGTCAGTGAATCTAGTCAGCAGATGGTTTGATCAGCAAGTTGAGTCACCCATTTTTATTGGTCAGCAAATTTGGTTAGCAATTCTGGTCAGCTAATTTGGTCAGCATATCATTGGATCAGCAGGGCTTATAATCAAGTCTAGTTAGTGATTTTCATTGCTCAGCAAATTTTTTCAACTGACATTTTGTTGCTAGTCTGGTCAGCAAATTAACACTGGTCAGCAAATTCAGTCAGCATATTAATTCATAATCGAGTCTGGTCAGCAAATTTGGTCAGCATATTATTTAGTAAGCAAAGTCTGGTCAGCTATTTTACATTTGTCAGCAAGTCCGGTCAGCAGATTATTTGGTCAGCAAGTTGAGTCAGCCATTTTAGGTTAAAAACATTGCAAGAAAAGGAGAAAATGTTAGAAACAATTTCTCCTTTGTATACAATGTTTCTTATAATTGTACTTTGACAATATATATCAATACAGGAACATTTGATTATCTGCTAACCTATAACTACACATTACTATAGATAACAATTATGAATAAAGGGAAATTATTATAACTACCATTTTCTCCTTTTCATACAATGTTTTGAACTCTGTATGGTACTTGTACTTGTTTTTTATCAATGTTTTTAGTATAATCTATGCAGCATCTTGCAACTTGGACCACTCTTCAAAATTTGTTGTTAAAGAATATAAATGGCTAAAATTTGAATTTATACATAGATAACTTGTTTTAAGGAAAAGGTTTAAAAACAATAAATTGATAATTCATACCATGTGCATGTATATCAAAGTTAATGAAACAACAGATTTGGAAAAGTTGAATAAAGAAGTATTCATATGTCATTTCAAACAAAGAAAAAAAAATTAAAGGTTAAATTAAGTTGCTAGAATATTTCTAAAAATTCTTTTACTTTATTTCTAAAAATTCCTTTACTTTACAAAAACTACTCCCCCCCCCCCCCCCCCAAAAAAAAGTAGATTTCAAAATTTCCTTGAAACAACTTAACAAGAATTTACATAATTGTATCATTACTTCTTGTGTCAGAATATTTTACATAAAACAATGCAGAATAAAGGGTGGGTGAAGGAGTTTAAATAAGTGGTGAAATAAGTGGTCAGCAATTTACTGGTCAGCTTTTTATACCCAATGGTCAGCCAGTCAGCTGGTCAGCAGTCAGCGGTCAGCAGTCAGCTTTTTATACTTACCCATATTTCTGGTATGAACATTAATTGGCATGAAACTATGGTATAAAGAATCGCCTGACGTAGGATATAAGTTTTGTACAGTTAAGTCACAAAATTAAAGCCCAAACTCAAATCCATATCGTGTGATTTCTTGTTGCTCTTTCGCCGGCAACCTAGGCTTTGTCTAATTTCATATTATATTTTACTATAGACTATATTTGGGTCGAGTTGACCGGGCCGAGTTATTCGATGCGCTGATTTGACCAGTACCTTAAGGTTCCTCTCACGTCAGAAAGCGAATTTTTGTCCCGTACTGTATTTGATTACTTCCCTTTTAAATTTTCAATAGACGGCGTTAATGTTACAATTTCCTCTTCCGGCCCATCTCGAACGGTAAACATGAAATAGAAATAGGTTGCTAAAGAAATCTGCCTTTATCCATTATATGCATTGACAATTGTATGAACTTAAATCGAAATCTGTCTAGCAATCAAATATTTCGAAATTGTTGGTACCAATTTATCTCTGAAACCTTTAACAAATAGATTTGTCGCCCGAGGTTTAATAGGATGTTTAGCATTACCATCTTTACGAAATAGAAGTTGTTGATCTTTTTGTCAGTAGTCATTTGAATAGGAAAAGCTTCGGAACTATTGCAGCCCTAACTTTTCTCAGAAAGTGATGGACAAAGAGGGAAAGAAGAAGTGGAAGATAAAGGGCAGACTGCGTATTTCCAGCAAATTGATAAAAGTTCCCTTCGATAATCTCGAATATCGTGCATATTGGGGAGACTTATTCTAGTTTCAATGGTTATATATATACATCTTATGACCCTTTATTTGTCTTTGGTTAACCTATAGTCCAACTCTGTTAACTTCTACAAGAAATTTTTCAGCCGCCGTCATAGCGCAGTGGGTAGCGCGACGGACTATCAATCTAGAGGTCCCGGGTTCGATTCCCAACGGCGGCACTCATCCTTTCCGACTCTTTGTCTCTCACCAATGGGTCGATAATCGTAGACCTATGTGGGATAGCAGCTGGAGGCTAGGAAAGGATGTAATGGTGGTACTGGTGTGAGAAATTCCAGGATTCCATTGTTAGGTGCTCCAGCCGCCGCGATATAACTGAAAGATTGTTGAAAGCGGCGTAAAACTCCATTCAAACAAACAAATCTACAAGAAATTTCTCATGAATGCTGCCCGTTGATCCTCGTGAAGTTGTCCTGCATATTAAAAGAAGAGTGTACAAGACAGCCAAAAAGAAGCAAAATAATTTTAATATTTTGCCATCAGTTTTTCCTGACAACAACAGTCCATCATCTGTGAAATGTTTCCTCATCTGTGCAATTCGCATTATTATTGTTTTTTTTCTCTCTTGCAAGTGTGCTATATGGCCCTGGTACTTCTCGCAGTAATGGGGTGCTGAAAGCAAAACTTCCTGTCAAAAAATTAAGACAAAAAGACATGGCTTTCTATTTGTCCAGAATCAAAATGAACTTGTCAGCATAAAAAATGAAGAGATGAATTGAGAAAACATCAATGAAGAAACTGCTGGAACTTGAATCACTGGGTCAATATTCCTTAGGTGGAAGCAACAAAAGTGTAATTAGATAATTTTAACAAATTTTTACAAAGATGTAATTCCCTATTAGAAGAGTGATTTCAACCAAATTTCACAGGAATGTGTTTTTTGTGACACTTAAAAAGTCTTTTATTAGATTTCTGAAGACATTTTCATAGGTTTAATAATATTTTACCTAACTACTTCAACTGATCACTGTAAGGGCAAAGCAATTGGTCAGAGCACTATCTCTCTCTTCATTGCCTGTATAAAAAATGGACGGCTGCCATAGCACTGTTGGTGGCACATCAGACTCCAAATTTTCAATCATGGAGTGTCACGGGTTCAATTGCCAGCGGTGGCATATATCCTTTCGGACATTTGTCTCTTAACAATGGATGGATAATTGTAAACCTAAGTGGGGTAGCAGCTTGAGACTAGTAAAGGATGTAATGGTGGTACTGGTGTGAGATATACAGGAATCCATTGTTAGGTGCACCAGCTGCTGGGATATGACTGAAAATTGTTAAAAGCGTTGTTAGACCCTGTTCAAACAAAGTTGATTAGAATGACATTTATTCCTTTATTTCAGTCAATATGGGCGTCACACCACTCTTTAAGGACAGAAAGGTCCAGAAGAGGACCAAAAAGTTCATTCGTCATCAATCTGACAGATACAAGAAATTGAAGGTATGAAATATTTTTTTGTTTTACATAATAAGGCCTTATGTAACAATTCAGAATATCCCCACGGACTTTGTCTATTTAAGTCCTTAAGAGATTGATTGTTACAGTATAAAAATGGTATGGTTCTATTTTATGCACTTTACAAGCAGTGCACAAGTTTTCCATAACTGTGTCATTAATTACTTGTGCTAAATTAAATCCTCTCTAAATCATGGTGTAGTTAGCCTTCTGACTTTTACTCTGAATGGATGGGAATAGAAGATAATGTTGAATTTCAACTTTTAAATAAATTAACAATTATTGTTAATATTGTCAATAATAAATTCTGTGACACACTGTCCAGTACAATCTCTTTCAGAACTAAAATTGCATGTGAATAATGTTGCTAGAAATTAAAAATTATCAAGTTCCATAAGCATTGTTCAAGGAGTGGATAAGTTTTTGCCATTACTTTGTGGTGCTAGATAAAATCCTTATCTTAGTGAAATAAGTTTATTCTGAAAGTGTCTCAGAATGACTCAGTAAATTATTAGCTTGCATATTTTGCATTTTCTAGCAGTTTTTACCTGCTTTGATTGTCAAAGTATGCTAAAGTAACTTGAACTATTTGTGTCCGAGTGAATGATTTTAATGACCATGTCACTCCGAATTAGTTTGGACATACATTTTTGCTTATTTCTCTCTGAATTGCCTTTTGCAGTTATGTTGAGCTGTATTATTCATGAAGATAATGAATTTATAACAGGTAATGCTTAGAATGGGTCTCTACTGATATACAGAGTGACTCTGATTGATCAGTTTCTTCCCTTGAACTGAGTATAGTTTGCAGCTATCTATATACAGAGACACAGTATCTTTTTAAATTGATGTTAGCAGAGAGATTCTTAATCCTCTTTTCAATATTGAATTATGGAAACTGTTTAGCATGGATATACAATTAATTTATTACAGTCTGAAAGAAGAATTGTTACATTATGAAAATAGTATGGTCCTATTTCATGCACAGTACAAGCAGTGCACAAGTTTTCCATAACTGTGTCATTAATTACTTGTGCTAAATTAAAGCCTCTCTAAATCATGGTGTAGTTAGCCTTCTGACTTTTACTCTGAATGGATTGGAATAGAAGATAATGTTGAATTTCAACTTTTAAATAAATTAACAATAATTGTTAATATTGTCAATAATAAATTCTGTGACACACTGTCCAGTACAATCTCTTTCAGAACTAAAATTGCATGTGAATAATGTTGCTAGAAATTAAAAATTATCAAGTTCCATAAGCACTGTTCAAGCAGTGGACAAGTCTTTGACATTACTTTGTGGTGCTATTTAAAGTCCTTATCTTAGTGAAATAAGTTTATTCTGACAGTTTCTCAGAATGACTTAGTAAATTATTAGCTTGCATATTTTGCATTTTCTAGCAGTTTTTACCTGCTTTGATCTTCAAAGTATGCTCAAGTAACTTGAACTATTTGTGTCCGAGTGAATGATTTTAATGACCCTGTCACTCCGAATTAGTTTGGACATACATTTTTGCTTATTTCTCTCTGAATTGCCTTTTGCAGTAATGTTGAGCTGTATTATTCATGTAGATAATGAATTTATAACAGGTAATGCTTAGAATGGGTCTCTACTGATTAACAGAGTGACTCTGATTGATCAGTTTCTTTCCTTAAACTGAGTATAGTTTGCAGCTATCTATATACAGGATGACACAGGAATTCCTTTTAAATTGATGTTAGCAGAGAGATTCTTAATCCTCTTTTCAATATTGAATTATGGAAACTGTTAAGCATGGAATACAATTTATTTATTACAGTCAGAAAGAAGAATTGTTACATTATGAAAATAGTATGGTCCTATTTCATGCACAGTACAAGCAGTGCACAAGTTTTCCATAACTGTGTCATTAATTACTTGTGCTAAATTAAAGCCTCTCTCAATCATGGTGTAGTTAGCTTTCTGACTTTTACTCTGAATGGATGGGAATAGAAGATAATGTTGAATTTCAACTTTTAAAAAAATTAACAATTATTGCTAATATTGTCAATAATAAATTCTGAAACACACTGTCCAGTACAATCTCTTTCAGAACTAAAATTGCATGTGAATAATGTTGCTAGAAATTTAAAATTATCAATTCCATAAGCATTGTTCAAGTAGTGGACAAGTCTTTGACATTACTTTGTGGTGCTATTTAAAGTCCTTATCTTAGTGAAATAAGTTTATTCTGACAGTTTCTCAGAATGACTTAGTAAATTATTAGCATGCATATTTTGCATTTTCTAGCAGTTTTTACCTGCTTTGATCTTCAAAGTATGCTAAAGTAACTTGAACTATTTGTGTCCGAGTGAATGATTTTAATGACCATGTCACTCCGAATTAGTTTGGACATACATTTTTGCTTCTTTCTCTCTGAATTGCCTTTTGCAGTAATGTTGAGCTGTATTATTCATGTAGATAATGAATTTATAACAGGTAATGCTTAGAATGGGTCTCTACTGATATACAGAGTGACTCTGATTGATCAGTTTCTTTCCTTAAACTGAGTATAGTTTGCAGCTATCTATATACAGGATGACACAGGAATTCCTTTTAAATTGATGTTAGCAGAGAGATTCTTAATCCTCTTTTCAATATTGAATTATGGAAACTGTTAAGCATGGAATACAATTTATTTATTACAGTCAGAAAGAAGAATTGTTACATTATGAAAATAGTATGGTCCTATTTCATGCACAGTACAAGCAGTGCACAAGTTTTCCATAACTGTGTCATTAATTACTTGTGCTAAATTAAAGCCTCTCTCAATCATGGTGTAGTTAGCTTTCTGACTTTTACTCTGAATGGATGGGAATAGAAGATAATGTTGAATTTCAACTTTTAAAAAAATTAACAATTATTGCTAATATTGTCAATAATAAATTCTGAAACACACTGTCCAGTACAATCTCTTTCAGAACTAAAATTGCATGTGAATAATGTTGCTAGAAATTTAAAATTATCAATTCCATAAGCATTGTTCAAGTAGTGGACAAGTCTTTGACATTACTTTGTGGTGCTAGATAAAATCCTTATCTTAGTGAAATAAGTTTATTCTGACAGTTTCTCAGAATGAATTATTAAATTATTAGCTTGCATATTTTGCATTTTCTAGCAGTTTTTACCTGCTTTGATTGTCAAAGTATGCTAAAGTAACTTGAACTATTTGTGTCCGAGTGAATGATCTTAATGACCATGTCACTCCGAATTAGTTTGGACATACATTTTTGCTTATTTCTCTCTGAATTGTTTTTTGCAGTAATGTTGAGCTGTATTATTCATGTAGATAATGAATTTATAACAGGTAATGCTTAGAATGGGTCTCTACTGATATACAGAGTGACTCTGATTGATCAGTTTCTTTCCTTAAACTGAGTATAGTTTGCAGCTATCTATATACAGGATGACACAGGAATTCCTTTTAAATTGATGTTAGCAGAGAGATTCTTAATCCTCTTTTCAATATTGAATTATGGAAACTGTTAAGCATGGAATACAATTTATTTATTACAGTAAGAAAGAAGAATTGTTACATTATGAAAATAGTATGGTCCTATTTCATGCACAGTACAAGCAGTGCACAAGTTTTCCATAACTGTGTCATTAACTACTTGTGCTAAATTAAAGCCTCTCTCAATCATGGTGTAGTTAGCTTTCTGACTTTTACTCTGAATGGTTGGGAATAGAAGATAATGTTGAATTTCAACTTTTAAAAAAATTAACAATTATTGCTAATATTGTCAATAATAAATTCTGAAACACACTGTCCAGTACAATCTCTTTCAGAACTAAAATTGCATGTGAATAATGTTGCTAGAAATTTAAAATTATCAATTCCATAAGCATTGTTCAAGTAGTGGACAAGTCTTTGACATTACTTTGTAGTGCTAGATAAAATCCTTATCTTAGTGAAATAAGTTTATTCTGACAGTTTCTCAGAATGAATTATTAAATTATTAGCTTGCATATTTTGCATTTTCTAGCAGTTTTTACCTGCTTTGATCTTCAAAGTATGCTAAAGTAACTTGAACTATTTGTGTCCGAGTGAATGATCTTAATGACCATGTCACTCCGAATTAGTTTGGACATACATTTTTGCTTCTTTCTCTCTGAATTGCCTTTTGCAGTAATGTTGAGCTGTATTATTCATGTAGATAATGAATTTATAACAGGTAATGCTTAGAATGGGTCTCTACTGATAAACAGAGTGACTCTGATTGATCAGTTTCTTTCCTTAAACTGAGTATAGTTTGCAGCTATCTATATACAGGATGACACAGGAATTCTTTTTAAATTGATGTTAGCAGAGAGATTCTTAATCCTCTTTTCAATATTGAATTATGGAAACTGTTAAGCATGGAATACAATTTATTTATTACAGTCAGAAAGAAGAATTGTTACATTATGAAAATAGTATGGTCCTATTTCATGCACAGTACAAGCAGTGCACAAGTTTTCCATAACTGTGTCATTAATTACTTGTGCTAAAGTAAAGCTTCTCTAAATCATGGTGATGTTAGCCATCTAACTTTTACTCTGAATGGATGGGTATAAAACTTATTGTTGAATTTCAACTTTCAAATGCACTCAAAATTATGAAAAAAGGTATTCCTGTAAGTTTAGTACAAGCCATGCTGTTCAGTAACTATGATTTTATGTGAATAATTGATAATATTGAAGTTTTCAGTGCCATTAGCATTGTCCAAGCAGTGGACTAGTTTTTACCCTTAATTTTTCGTGCTAGATAATTTCTTGTGAAGTCCAGACTCCTAATCTTCAATCATGGGATGTCATGGGTTCGATCCCCGGTGGCGGCAGATATTCTTTCCGATATTGTCTCTCACCAATGGGTGGATAATCGTAAACCTAAGTGGGATAGCAGCTGGAGGCTAGGAAAGGATGTAGTGGTAGTACTGGTGTGAGAAATACCAGGAATCCATTGTTAGGTGCTCTAGCTGCCGGGATATGACTGAAATACTGATAAAAGCGGCGTTAATCCCCATTAAATCAATCAAATCCTTGTGAAGTTGTTTTTCTAACAATCTGTCTGCATGACTTTGTGAGGTTTTTTTTGCCTGCATATTAAGCATTTTATAATAGTTTTTATCTGCTTTGATTGTCAAAGTATCATGCTAAAGTAACATGAACTATTTAAGTCAGAGTGAATGATCTTAATGACCATGTCACTGAGCAATAGTTTGGACATACATTTTTGCTTTTTAGCTCGGCTGATTTCAGAGAAAACCCAAGGTATTGTGATCACTTTGCCGTTGTTGGCGTTTGCGTTGGCTTGTCAAACTTTTACCTTGGTCATATCTCTGTTGTTATTGAAGATATCCTCATGAAACTTGGCATATGTATTAACCATCACACGAGCTATCTAGATTATAGAGGGGGATAACTCTAACAGCATCTTTGTAAGAGTTATGCCCCTCTTTCGACTTAGAATTTTTGCATTATCCGTCACCTGCAGCTGAGCGTTGCTGCTCTTGTTCTCTCTGAATTGCCTTTTGTAGTAATGTTGAGCTGTGTTATTCATGTAGATAATGAATTTATAAGTGGTAATGCTTAGAATGGGTCTCTACTGATATACAGAGTTCTGATTGATCAGTTACTTCTCTTGAACTGTGAGTAGTTCCAGTTTATTTGGACACTATCATACACTGAAAGACACAAGAATTCCTTTAAAATCAATGTAAGCAGAGAGATACTTCATCCTCTTTTAGATATTAAATTATGGAAACTGTTCAGCATGGATTATAAAATTCATTTAATTTTGTATTAAAGTCTGAAAGAAGAATTGTTACATTATTGTCCTATTTCATGCACAGTACAAGCAGTGCACAAGTTTTCCATAACTGTGTCATTAATTACTTGTGCTAAATTAAAGCCAGGAATCCATTGTTAGGTGCTCTAGCTGCCGGGATATGACTGAAATACTGATAAAAACGGCGTTAATCCCCATTAAATCAATCAAATCCTTGTGAAGTGTTTTTCTAACAATCTGTCTGCATGACTTTGTGAGGTTTTTTTTTGCCTGCATATTAAGCATTTTATAATAGTTTTTATCTGCTTTGATTGTCAAAGTATCATGCTAAAGTAACATGAACTATTTAAGTCAGAGTGAATGATCTTAATGACCATGTCACTGAGCAATAGTTTGGACATACATTTTTGCTTTTTAGCTCGGCTGATTTCAGAGAAAACCCAAGGTATTGTGATCACTTTGCCGTTGTTCGCGTTTGTGTTGGCTTGTCAAACTTTAACCTTGGTCATATCTCTGTTGTTATTGAAGATATCCTCATGAAACTTGGCATATGTATTAACCATCACACGAGCTATCTAGATTATAGAGGGGGATAACTCTAACAGCATCTTTGTAAGAGTTATGCCCCTCTTTCGACTTAGAATTTTTGCATTATCCGTCACCTGCAGCTGAGCGTTGCTGCTCTTGTTCTCTCTGAATTGCCTTTTGTAGTAATGTTGAGCTGTGTTATTCATGTAGATAATGAATTTATAAGTGGTAATGCTTAGAATGGGTCTCTACTGATATACAGAGTTCTGATTGATCAGTTACTTCTCTTGAACTGTGAGTAGTTCCAGTTTATTTGGACACTATCATACACTGAAAGACACAAGAATTCCTTTAAAATCAATGTAAGCAGAGAGATACTTCATCCTCTTTTAGATATTAAATTATGGAAACTGTTCAGCATGGATTATAAAATTCATTTAATTTTGTATTAAAGTCTGAAAGAAGAATTGTTACATTATTGTCCTATTTCATGCACAGTATAAGCAGTGCACAAGTTTTCCATAACTGTTTCATTAATTACTTGTGCTAAATTAAATCCTCTCCAAATCATGGTGAAGTTGGCCATCTAACTTTTACTCTGAATGGATTGGAATAAAACACATTGTTGAATTTCAAATGAATTCAAAAATATGAAGAATGGTAATTCTGTAAGTTCGGTACAAATCAGCCGCCGTCATAGGGCAGTTGGTAATGCGTTGGACTGTCAATCTAGAGGTCCCAGGTTTGATCCCTGACGGCGGCACTCAACTTTTCCGACTATTTGTCTCTCACCAATGGGTCCATAATTGTAGACCTATGTGGGATAGCAGCTGGAGGCTAGGAAGGGATGTAATGGTAGTTTTGGTGTGAGAAATACCAGGATTCCATTGTCAGGTGCTCAAGCCGATGCGATATAACTGAAAGATTGTTGAAAGCAGTGTTAAACCCCATTCAAACAAATCAGTACAAATCAAGCTTAGGTGGATAATCATAGAGCTAAGTGGGATAGCAGATGGCGTCTAGGAAAGGATGTGGTAGTACTGGTGTACCAGGAATCCATTGTTAGGTGCTCTAGCCGCTGGATATGACTGAAATACTGTTGAAAGTGGCGTTAAACCCTATTCAATCATTCAATCAAAAACATATCAAGCTGTTCAATTACTATGATTTTATGTGAATTTGATAATGTCATTGAAATTTAGAGTGCCTTTAGCAGTGTCTATACAGTGGATAAGCTTTGCCCTTAATTTTGGTGTTAGATAATTCCTTGTGAATGTGAAGTTGTTTTTCTAACAATATTTCTAAATGAATTAGTATTTAATTAGCTTGTATATTTTGCATTTTCAGGCAGGTTTTACCTGCTTTGATTGTCTTAGTATGCTAAAGTAACCCGAACTATTTGTGTCCAAGTGAATGATCTCAATGACCATGTCACTCCGAATTAGTTTTGACATACAATTTTGCTTTTTCGCTCTGAATTGCCTTTTGTAGAAATATTAAAGCCATATCTTCCCCCAAAATGCACAACAAAATTAGTAAGAAAACCATACTTCATGCTCTAAAGTATATATGATTTATATATATGGCAAATGAAATAAGTAGATCAAAATTATTCTACGCAGTAAGCCTACAATTCAAGAAAGAAGTTTTCGATAATCTTAATTGTGACCCACCAAAATTTAAGGTTGGTTTACATAAAACCATGATGTCGGTGATGACGATTTAATTTTAGATAGTAATTCAAATATGTTGCAAGGTCACAAAGATTAACGAAATTGTCCGTAAAGTTTAGATAAAAGCATCTGTGCATATAACAGTCAATGCCAAAGATTAACAAACATTTTTGGTGAAGAATCTGGTGCATTCGACTCGATCTCAAAATGTAAACAAAGACAAGTTGAAACCGATGCGAAAAACAAAATTCTCTTTCTGGAGAACTTCCCTCATACCCTCCTTTTGTATAATGATATTTAAAAAGTCCTTTTTTGCTCACCTGAGCTCAAAGTGTTCTTGGGAAGCTATTGTGATCGGTCATCGTCCGGCATCCGTCCGTACACAATTACAAAAAAATCTTCTCCTCCGACACTCACCATGGAATTTCAACCAAACTTCATAGAAATGATTCTTAGGTGATGCTCTTTCAAAATACTTCAAAGAATTGAAATCCATGAAGAACTCTGGTTGCCATGGCAACGGAGTGAAAAAACTTAAAAAATCTTCTCTCAAGCCATAAGGCCTAGAGCTTTGATATTTGGTACAGATCATCATCTATTGACCCTCTACCAAAATACTTCAAAGAATTATCACATTTTGAAAATTAGCCTTTTTCTGTACGATTTCTGTTTTTACATAGAAATAAAGAAAGAAATCTTTAAAAATCTTCTTCTCCCAAACCATAAGGCCTAGAGCTTTGAAATTTGGTACAGATCATCATCTATTGACCCTCTACCAAAATACTTCAAAGAACTACTGTATTCTGATAATTATTCCTTTTCTTTGAGATCCCTTTGAAGGCTAATTTTCAGAGTATGATGATTCTTTGAAGTATTTTAGTAGAGGGTCAATATATTATGATATGTACAAAATATCAAAGCTCTAGGCCTAATTGTTTGGGAGAAGAAATACTTTAAAGATTTCCTTCTTTATTCCTTTTTAAAATCAGAGACCGCACAGAAAAGGGCTAATTTCAAGAAAACAGTAATTCTTAGAAGTATTTTGGTAGAGGGTCAATGGCTGATGATAAGTACCAAAAATCAAAACTCTAGGCCTTATGGTTTGGGAGAAGATTTCCTTCTTTATTTCTTTGTAAAATAAGGGATCGCACAGAAAAGGGCAAATTTTCAGAATACAGTAAATCTTTGAAGTATTTTGGTAGAGGGTCAAAAGGTGATGATACATACCAAATATCAAAGCTCTAGTCCTGATGGTATGGGAGAAGATTTTTAAAGATTTCCTTTTTATTTCTTTGTTTAATCAGGGATTGCACAGAAAAGGCTAATTTTCAGAGTACGATGATTCTTTGAAGTATTTTGGTAGCCGGTCAATAGGTGATGATATGTACCAAATATGAAAGCTCTTGGCCTTATGGTTTGGGAGGAGAAGATTTTTTGATAATTGTTCAGGGACAGACAGACGGACGCCAGACAATTACCGATCACAATAGCTCACCTTAAGCACGTTGTGCTCAGGTGAGCTAATAAAAATGGTATCGTTCTATTTCATGCACAGTACAAGCAGTGCACAAGTTTTCCATAACTGTGTCATTAATTACTTGTGCTAAATTAAAGCCTCTCTAAATCATGGTGAAGTTAGCTTTCTGACTTTTACTCTGAATGGATTGGAATAGAAGATAATGTTGAATTTCAACTTCAAATAAATTACAAATTATTGTTAATAAATTCTGTAAGCTCTGTACAAGCCATTCTGTTCTGTTGCTTTAGTTTTATGTAAAAAAAAAAAAGGATAAGAAAATTGAATTTTGAGTTGCAAGTGGAGGACAAGTTTTGCTAATAATTATTGGTGCTGGTTAAATTCCTTATCAATGGGATATGTCCGTTTCTAGCAATCACTCTGAAGAAATTGGTAAATTATTGGCTTGCATATTTTCAACCAGATTTTACCTGCCTTGATCACCAAAGTATGCTAAGGTAGCAAACTGTTTGTGTCTGAGTGAATGGTCTTTATAACCCTGTCACTCCATGCAAATTCGAAAAGTTTTCTGCCATTTTCTTTTGTATTTAATAATGTATATTAACACTTGTCATGCTGTATAAACTACCTAACTGAATTGCAAAGGGCTGAAAGCACTGATAGAACTTGCTGTTCAAAAATCAATATTTATTTTAGAAATCAATTTCATGAACAACTCTGGCAGGAAAAGTACAAGCAAGAGGTGTAGACTAAGATCAGACTGCACTTATGTGCATGCTGATCTTGTCTACACCTCCTGCAAAAACCGGAATATTCCGGTTCAGTATGACAAGGGTTAAATTAGTAACTTAATCTATTCCCACACAAAAAAAGCCTTGGGAAATAATCTTCTAGTGCTTTCAGTACTTTGATTTTAAAGTCATTCTTGGAAACAGATTTTATTCAGCATGACATTTGTTGAAATTTAAAGCATCTAGGTATATGATACAATTTGTCTTTTTGTTGCAGTCAGGATACTGACTGTAATCTAGGAAACGCCCAAATTCCCTATTTGCTTCTAGTTTTTTTGTACTGGTCATTTTATGTGACTTTCATTTCAGACAAACTGGCGAAAACCAAAGGGTATTGATAACCGTGTAAGGAGACGATTTAAGGGCCAATATAAAATGCCCAACATAGGTTATGGTACGAAGAAAAAGCACAGACATGTACTGCCAAGTGGTTTCAAGAAGTTTTTAGTCCACAATGCTAAAGTAAGTAGACTAAGCTAAGATCAAATTATTAAAATTGAAAAGGGAATTCATGTAAATCCTGTATATCACTTGTTTTCAAAAACTGTTTCTCTTGGTGGAGTTGCAGATTAACCCATTGTCATACAATTCCACTTTTCCCCTCTAGATTAGAAACAAGTGTGTGAAATAATTGTTGAAAGAGAAGCAATTTCTACTTTACCCACTTTTTCTACCCAAAGAGACAGTTTTACAGAAATTTTTTCAACTTAAAAGTCTTCTGTTACTTCTTTCAATAAGGACCAGTCTAAATTGTTTGATGTGGCAATTGGTTAAGGGGTAATTCAGATTTTAACCCATTCACACACAATGACGCTTTTGGATGCCCTCAAGATAAACAATTGGTAAAACATTCTGTAAAATGAAGAAATTCTTTGCATCAAGCGAATTTTGTTTTACACTGCTTTCTACCCAGAAAAGTGAAAAATTTTAATTTCATAAATTTTGTCATTCCCAGGTTCTTTCAATTTTGACATTTCTAAAATAATTTTTTTGTATTGGGTTAAATTTCCAATATTTTAATAAAAATTCCTTTGTTGTAGGTACTAACTGGTCAATGTAGGTGTCATGGAGATCAATCAAATACCCACAATAAGGGCACAACAGGCTCTTATCTAGATCTATACCTTAATAAGTAGGGGCAATCCATTTAGGCAGCGGCCATGTTGCAGTTGTAGCAGTTTCGATTCCTATTCATGGTGTCCCGGGTTCGATTCCTAGCCGCAGCGAATATCCTTTCTGACATTTGTCTCCCATTAATGGGTTACTGGTAGATAGAGGTGGGATGAGCAGCTGGAGGCTCAGAAAAGATGTGGTAGTACTGGTGTGAGAAATACCAGGAATACATAGTTAGGTGCTCCAGCCACTGTGATAGGACTGAAATACTGTTAAAAATGGCATTTAATCCAATTCAATTAATCAAAAGCAATCCGTTTAACCTGACATGTGTTAACCTTTTAAAGCATCTTTCAGATGTTCCTTGAGTAGATGTGCCATTTGTAACCAATTCTCAGGTAGCGTCATGGTCACAGCCCCTGGTCGTTTGTTTAAGTTAATTTTTTTTGGAGAAAGGCAAGCATATAGCCAGCAAATTGTTTGTCTGACTGTCCGAACCCTTTGCCCCATTAATTTTATACTTCAAAAATTCCTTCGAAGTACTGCTATTGGATTAAAAACATGGCTTTAATTGGAGGAGCTAAATACCACATATAGCAATAACTTTGAAAATCTTCTCAGAAACCAGTAGCTTGAATACAACCGAATTTCACAGTAATGATCCCTTGGTGACTATCAGATTATTTGAAAGAATATTAATCAGATGAAAAATATGTTAATAGTTAGGGCTGATTGTCATATGATTTATTATGGTACAAATGTATATAGTTAAAATGTTAATAGTTAAAATGTTAATAGTTAGGGCTGATTGTCATATGATTTATTATGGTACAAATGTATATAGTTAAAATGTTAATAGTTAGGGCTGATTGTCATATGATTTATTATGGTACAAATGTATATAGTTAAAACCCTAAAAATCTTTTTTCTAAGAACAAGTAGATTGATTTCAACCAAATTTCACAGGAAGTATCCATTGGAGACTCATTTATCCGATTTCTTCAATAAATTTGATTGGATTAAAAACAGCCTTTATTGGTCGAGCTTATGTCAATTTATAGTGTATACTGAATACTTTGAAAATTTTCTCAAAAACCTGTTGCTGGATTTCTTTGTCACATTCCTTCATATAAAAAGAAAGATGAGAATTTTGAAACTTTTGTTAATACCTTTTCATCTGACTAAGTAAATGAATTTTACATAACAACAAGTTTAAAATGCGTTTCTAGAACTATTTAACCCTTTCCAACACAGTGGAATTTTAGACTGATCCAAATTGAAAGAAGCTGCAGACGTCAATTTCAAGTTGATAGAATTTTGAATTTTTTCGTCATTTTGGGTAGAAAACCTTGTGGATAATGAAGAAATTGCTTGATACAAGCAATTTCTTCATTTCCACAATGTTTTCAAAATCTTTTTTCTTGAGGGGCGTAAAGAGGAGGGATTGAGTTGTAATGGGTTAAAGGAATTCAGAGACAAAATTTATTTGCCAAACATGTGGAATATGATTCAGTTTATACTAATTCCTGAAAACACTTTTTGCTTAACCCTTTGCCGTTTTAACATTTTTTAGACCTGACCAATTTCAAAGGTTTTGCAGACGACAATTTATATTGGATTTAATTTGAAAAATAACCATTCAGTAGGGTAGAAAAAATTTGTTGAAAAAGAAGAAATTGCTTGTTACAAGCAATTTCTTCTTTTCCCACAATGTTTCTCAAGTATAAAATCACAAGGACGTAAAAACCAGTGATTGTACAGGAAAGGGTTAAACAGCACATTGAGTAATACAAGTGCTCATCCTCAGACTTGAGCTCATAGAATAATTTCTTGTGATTCATAATGTACATGGAATTCTTTTGTTTTTGGTCTTAATTTTCACTAGTCAAAAAGAAACCATATTTTATGTTTATTTTTTGGATTTGGAAGTTCTATTAATGAAACCCTATTTTATGTTTATTTATAGGAATTGGAAGTTCTATTAATGCACAACAGAACATTTGCCGCAGAAATAGCTCACAACGTATCGAGCAGAAAGAGAAAAACTATTGTAGAAAGAGCTCAACAGTTGGCTATAAAAATAACCAATCCAAATGCCAGGTTACGCTCTGAAGATGACGAGTAGATGTGGTTGTTTGTATGTAAAGAAAAAAAATGAAAGAAAAAATGGACTCTAATAGCGTTACTTTACACTCCCTTATTAGCTCACCTGAGCACAACATGCTCAAGGGGAGCATTTAGGATCACTCAGTGTATGTAGTGTGTTGTCCGTCATCAACATGGATTTCTATTATCTCTTAAAACACAAGGTCAATTTGGACCAACCTAAAATTCATTCATGGAACTTTCATTCACCAAAAAATTAAGGTGTGATAGGGTTTGGGCTTAACAGACTAAGAGAAGTCATTTAATAATTATCATTTGAGGGTTATAGGCCCATTTTGGGCAACCAAGAATTAATTTATGACAACAAAATCTTCCCTTTTCCACAATATGTTCTAGTAGAATTTAAAATTGAATTAAATTGTTGTTTAGGATAGAGCAGTTCTATCCTAGACAGCACTTTACTTTTGATTTTAAAATGTGCTGAAGTGCTCAAGTGAGCTATTGATCACCTTTTGGTCAGCGTCCGTGAGGCAAGTGAGTCTGTCAAATTCTTTAAACAACATTTTCCAAACCAATGGCCAATTTGAACCTTAATTGGCAGAAATGTTCCTTAGGTGGCCCCTTTTAAAACTAGCTAAGAAAATTGAAATCCTTTGAAATTCTGGTTGTCATGGCAACAAAATTGAAATTTTGAAATCATCTTCTCCTCCTGACCCAGAAGGCATAGAGCCTTGATATTTTGCATGAAACACCAGTACATACCAACCTCTTTCAAAATAGCTAAAACCATGACCCCCTTTTGGTTGGGTTTATATAGAAATAAAGGATGATCTGATAAAGAAAAATCTGTTGAAAACTGGTTGCTGTGGCAACAAAGGTGTAATTTTAAATGATCTTTAAAATCTTCTCCTGACCCTGAAGGTGTAGAGCCTTGATCATTTGCATGAAACATCAGTATATTGACCTCTTTTAAAACTGCTAAAATCTTGACCCTTGGGTCACCAGGGGCGGAGCCCTAGGGGTTGGGGTTTATATGGAATTGATGATTTTTAAACACATCTCCTCCTATCATAATGCCAATTTGAACCAAACTTGGCAGAAATGTTCCTTGGGTGGTCGCCTTCAAACATAGCTATCATAATTGAAATCTGCTTGAAACTCTGGTTGCCATGGCAACAAAAGTGAAATCTTAAGATAATCATCAAAATTCTTCTCATGACCAACAAGGTGTAAGCTTTAATATTTTGCATGAAGCACCAGTTCATTGACTTCTTTCATATTTCTGAAATTATAACCCATAGAAAAGTGTTTCTTTCAAATTAGTCCTAAAGCCTTGGAATTTATCATTAAAGCTTGGGGATCCCCAGGCACAGAGCCTATATATGTATAAAGTATGGTCAGGACCACTTGCATCATAATCCTTACCTTATCATTATATTAGACTGGTGAAAAAAAAAAAGCCCTTATCTCAGGTGAGCGTCCCAGATTTTTACTTTTAACTTCTTTTAGTTTTGACCATTTTAAGACCTTGTTGTCTTGTAGCGAGTTAAACTAATCTAGTAATCCAGGCATGAAAAAAATATTTGGAAATTCCCTATCATGCCCAAAGCTTTGTTTTTCACCCATTTTAGCTCACCTGAGCTTGACATGCTTATAGTGAGCTTATGTCATCTAGCTGTGTCCGTCATTCATCATCCGTTTTGCATCAACACACTAGAGACCATAGTTTATCTAATATCTTTTGAAACATGGCCATGTTTGTCTTCCTGAGCCCTTGGTCAAGTTTGATATTTAGTCACATCAGGTAATCAACTAGGTTACTATGTCGAATTCTGGAAAATTCTTCATGTCCACTCACGAGGCCACATTTTAGGTACAAATAACTTGATA